>CM062244.1:32590152-33790152 GCA_031216285.1 Syzygium syzygioides | reverse complement strand
AGTTAGAGTCCTTTTTTGCAAAAAATTAAAATTACAATGTTTTTCATTAGGGTCTCATTATGTTAACTAAAAATTTTGAGGGCCTAATATCAATTTTTGGAGGGTCAATTTGCTTAAAATTTCGTAAAAGGTCTTCACGGGTTAAAATATCATTTGCAATTGAGTCCTTCGTAAAAACCGAATTTTATAAAATTTTGGAGGGCTTTTTAGCAAAAACTCAAAACGTAAACGTTGTTACACACGGGGAATCCTAACTGTGCAAAACTTTTCACATGGTTTTGATAAGGTTTGTTATTTTTCCCGCCATTATTTTAAAATCCATAACAGAACCGAGTCCAGCCTGTCACTGAGATCAAATTTGATATTTTCAGGAAACTCGGTTAGGATTTAGAAAAAATGGTCTTCTTGACTTTTGATCCTCATTTCATAAGCTTTCTAATGACACTTGAATCATTTCATTTGGACGTCATTAGGGTAGTCAATCACATCTAAACAGAAACAATACGAATTAGATAATAACTGAATAAGTGGTCTTTTTGTAAAGCCCACTTCTCATTGCTTGATTAACTTCGAAATAAGGCCCATGGGCTTGAATGCATGCTTATTTCATTGCTATGCATGTGTTTGTTAGATGAATGTTAGGCCCGGTGCATGTTCGGTGGGTAGCCCATTATGGTCACTTAGAACCCGACTTTAGGGGTTAATTGATATGAGTTGCTGTTTTGTGAATACAAATGGTAGCCCATTATCATTAACCATTAATCAAATAATATTAGATGATTAGGTGGGTGATGAATCGAAATGCTTGAAAAACAAAGGCCGATCCCAAGGCCCGTGCTTAATCAGTGAATTGTTTGCATCATTGTTCTTCTTTGGTTATTCCTTCATATGTTGTTTATCGTGAATGAATGTTATGAATGTAAACACCGACACCCGAGAGGCGGTCCATGGAAGGTAATCCAAAATTGAAAAAAGCCAAGGTGATTGACCGATGTCCAATCCGGTCTCAATTTGTACTCATTTGATGATGGCGATAGACCGATGTCCAATCCGATTTTAATTTGTATTCAATTCATTCATCCTCGATCATGTCTCGGGTTTTCAATTTGTGTTGTAATAAACACCCGACGAGTTGCGGGTTTTTACTTTCTCGCACTTAGAATTAGCCCATCTTTTTAATACTTTGAGTGTTTACTTTATGAAATGTCTTTCAATATAATTGATTGTTTCTTTCTTTTTTTTAAACTAAGATAGGATTAGTTTAGAATCTTAAATGAAAATACAAAAACAAGATGCATGATCACTTAATGGACTAAGACTTTAAACATGAAAATGGTAAAGAACAAATGCATGACAACTTAGATAATAACCATGTTAAGTTTAGCGGTACCGAAAGGGCATTAATAGAAATATTAACGTAAGCTAATCCCCGAACCTTTGATCTCTGATTTTCATGGAAACCGAAACGAAATTCTCGCGTTTCGGTTGGGTATTCTAGCCAACCCCCGACCTAGGCTAGTGGCGACTCCTAAAAAAGATAAAATCAATCCGCTGTCACGCGATATATGGATTTAGGGAAAATCTATGTTCATGATCAATGGGCCATATGGTTAACCAAAAGATTTATACTTCAGTAAAATCGTTTTCATGATGTGCCATATAAACCGTTTCATGAACACTTATCTCTAAACCCGCCTCATTCGAGTTCGGCCCTCGAGGGGTAGGTTGCGACAGGGACAACAGGAACTTTGGAAAGAAGCTTATGGAAGAGAAAACGAGACTTGTCTCTCCAGTAAGGAAGAACTTTGGAAAGCCAAACTACTGCTCCAACGTCGCCTGTCGGTCTTGTGGAAAGAGGCATGGGAATGGCCCTTGCCTAGGTGGACATGGAGCGTATTTTGGATGTAGCTAACATGGTTACCAAGTGAGAAATTGTTGAGTTAACAGGTTAGACCATTGATGCAATTACAGCAACCGCAAGTAATACATTAAGCGGGAGCTGGCCCGCAGAATAATTAGAAATGGCTACGGACGTAAGAAAATGTGTATGTTGTGGCTAAGAAGGAAACGGAGGATGTGCCTTGAAAGTCTAAATGAGTTATGTAATGATATTGGATGCAATTGGAGATGATTTTGAAGTTATCGCTTAAGTGGTCATGGAAGACTTATAATCAATTTTATGGTGAATAGGCGTAATCGATTTAAGGATTTATGGATTACTGATGATATACTTGGACGAGTTTGGGAGGATGAGTGTTACTTGGAAATTTCAGATTTTGTAAAAAACCGATATGAATTAGTTTTGGGAGACTATTGGATTAAAATTGAATAGATTGAGCTTTGTCTTTGAGGTATAGAAAGATAATTATTCTATGGCTGACTAGTTAGTTGAGGAACTAAGGCTAGAGGACAAAGCAGAGGTGTGTAATCTTCTTGATATCTTTCCTCATGAATTGCTGGGATTGCCACCTAATAGAGAAGTAGAGTTGTGATTGAGTTAACCCTAGAGACAGAACCGATCTCGAAAGCGCCCTATAGGATGTCGTTGTCAGAATTGAAGGAATTAAAGGTGTAAATATAAGAGTTATTCGATAAAGGTTTCATTCGTCCGAGTGTGTCTCCATGGGGAGCACCAGTATTATTCGTGAGGAAAAAAGACAGATCATTAAGATTATACATTGACTACAAATAGTTGAATCAGGTAACCATTTAGAATAAGTACCTATTGCCAAGGATAGATGACCTGTTTGATCAGTTACAAGGGGCGTCAGTGTTTTTTAAGATCGATTTGAGGACTGGTTATCACCAATTGAGGATTAAAATGGAGGACGCGCCGAAATTGGCATTTAGGATGAGGTATGAACACTATGAGTTTACGGTGATGCCGTTTGAACTTACGAACACCCCTGCAACATTTATGGATTTAATGAATCAGGTATTCAAGGAATTTCTGGATCAATTTGTGATCGTGTTCATAGACGATATTCTGGTGTATTTAAAGAGTTCCGTCGAGCATAAGGTACATTTGGAAAAGGTTCTGTGGACCTTGAGAGAACATACACTCTACGCTAAGTTCAATAAGTGCGAATTCTGGCTTCATCAAATGGCGTTCTTAGGACATGTGATATCCGGAGAAGGAATTACAGTAGACCCGACAAAGATTGAAGCCGTCATGAATTGGCCGAGGCCAATAACAATAACCAAGGTTTGGAGTTTCTTGGGTTTAGCAGGTTATTATCGACGTTTCGTGGAAAGGTTTTCTGCATTGGCAATGCTGCTGACGCAGTTACTAAAGAAGGAAATGAGGTTTGAATGGATGAATAAGTGCGAAAGGAGTTTTCAGGAGTTAAAGCAAAGGTTGATGACCGCGTTAGTATTGACAATCTCGTCAGGTCCGAAAGGATATAAGATCTACAGTGACGCGTCACTAAAAGGACTAGGATGCATACTAATGCAACACGGAAAAGTAGTGGCATACGCATCACGACAATTAAAATCACATGAACAGAATTATCCGATACATGACTTGGAGTTGGCCATGATTATTTTCGCTCTTAAGATTTGAAGACACTGCTTGTGTGGGAAGAAATTTCAGATTTATACGGACCATCAAAGTCTAAGGTACTTGTTTTCCAAAAAGGAATTGAACATAAGACAGCGTTGTTAGATGGAACTCCGTAAGGAAATTCTGTATCACCTTGGAAAGGCTAATAAGGTACCAGATGCACTGAGTTGGAAATCAAGCAACGCGCATATGACGATCAAGGAATGGACCCTATTGGAAGGAGTTTGGGATTTGGGGTTTAAGTTTGAAGCGAGTCATGTCTGGAGTTTGCTTACCGCGTTGAGAATTGAACCAGAAATCCGGACTAAGATTAAGGCTTTACAGTCGATGGACTTAAAGATCTAGAAGATTTTGGAATTAGATGTCACAAAAAGGAAATTGGACTTTAACCAAAAAAAAAAAGGAAATCGGACTTTTAGGTATCCGAGAATGGGATTCTAAAGTTCCGTGGACGGTTGTGTGTACCCGATGATGCTGAACTAAAAGAGGAAACTTTGACAAAAGCTCATTGTAGCAATTATAGTATTCACCCGGATAGTACGAAAATGTGTCAGAACCTATCGCAACATTATTGGTGGAACAACATGAAAGTAGATGTGGCCAAACACGTGGCTAAATGTCTAACATGCGAACAAGTGAAGGCGCAACATTGTAAGCCGGGTGGAATGTTGCATCCATTAGAAATCCCTGAATGGAAAATGGAAGCATATCACGATGGACTTTGCTATGGGACTGTCGAGAAGCTAGAGGGGCCATGATTAAATTTGGGTTATAGTAGATCGATTGACAAAATCAGCACATTTTCTGGCAGTGCGAAAGGACTTCGCATTAGAAAGGTACACAGAGCTGTACGAACAACAGGTAGTTCATCTACATGGAGTGCCAGCAATGATCACCTCAAACCGTGATCCCAAGTTTATTGCCGCTTTTTGGGAAAAAGTCTTCACATGGCATTAGAAACAAAGTTACAGTTTAGCATGGCTTATCATCCGCAAACGGATGGCCAGTCTGAATGGATGATTCAGACTTTGGAAGACATGCTACGAGCATGTGTGTTGGATTTTAAGAGCGATTGGGAAGAACAACTACATTTGGTCGAGTTTGCTTACAACAATAGCTACCAGTAGAGTATCAAAATGGCACCGCTTGAAGCGTTGTATGACAAAGCTTATAGAACAGCGGTTTGTTGAGATAAAGTTGGTGAGAGGAGCATCACGGGTGTAAAGTTGGTTCAACAGTCAGTCAAAACGGTCAAGGCTATTCGGGACAGACTTAAAACCGCTCAGAGCTGCCAAAAAAATTACGCAAACCGGAGACGTAGGCTTTTGGAGTTTCAAATGGGAGGCTACGTTTTTCTTAAGGCATCGTTGATGAAAGGATTGTCTTGATTTGGCAAGAAAGGAAAATTGAACCGAGATACGTGGGTCCGTTCGAAATCTTAGAGAGAATTGGCGCTTTGGCCTATTGTCTCGCGCTATCGCCAAATTTATCTCAAATCTACAATGTGTTACACGTGTCTATATTAAGGTAGTACGACCCGAACTCGATCCACGTGCTGAATTATGAAGAAATAGACGTGGACAATAGAATGTCGTACGTGGAAAAGCTAGTAAGAATCAAGGACAAAATGGAGCGGGTGTTGTAGAACAAGACAATTTCAATGGTCAAAATAATTTGGGAGTATCATGGAACCGAAAGTGCGACATGGAAAAGCGAAGAGTTGATGAAACACCAATACTCCCATTTGTTCGAATAGTTGGGTTGGATTATAAATTTTGAGGACGAAATTTTTGTAAGGGGGGAAGAGTTGTGACATTTCAAATTTCGACCCATTTTTGGAATTTATAAAACGTGTAATTCGTCAGTGTGCATATAGAAAAATCTCGCTTGGGAACTGATCACTCTCGGTTATTATTTTTAAAATAGAGATTTTGCTAGAATTACACTCTAGATCGAATTTGGTCGTTATTTAGAACCCAAACTTTAATGTTGAATTTCTCGGAGTTTCAAGACAAATTTAATTAGACGGTGTCGATATTATTGTGACCAACTTCGATATTATCTGGGATATGTAAAAAGTGAAATTTTGACTGAGTGCGAATTTGGACTAGTAGATCTCCCTCGTAGTGTGTTTTATTTATTTCCTTTTGGCCCTTTTTCCTGTATTATTAATTAGGATTTTCGTGGGCTGTTGGATCATTTTTTAGTTCAAATTGTGACCGTTGGATCGCGATAGAGTACGTTGACTTTCTCTCTCTCCTCCTCCTATTTTCCCGCTCACTTTTCCCCCCTGTCCCGTTTGTTCACTCTCTCTCTCTCTCTCACGCACATTCCCTTTCCCCCCATGCACGTCCCTTCCCTTGTCATGCACAGACCTAACCTCCCCCTCTCTTTCTCTCTCTTCTTTTCTTTCTTTTCTTCTTTTCTTCCTTCTTCTTTCTTCTTCCTCTCTTCCTCGTCGTGGCTTCTGCTTCTTCTTCTTCTGTCACCCGACCAACTCGCCAACCACCCGAGTTCGTCCCTAGTTGGCCGCTCGCCGCACCCGACTGTTGCCAGCAGTCCGCCTGGCACCGCCGCCCTGCCAGCCACCGCCCGCCTATCGCCGCCACGAGCCCAACTCGCCGGGCCGAGCTCATCACCGCTCAGCTCGCCGCCACGTCGCCGTGCCAACTCACCGGGACCAGTACGCCACCGTGCCACCCCATCGCTGCCAGCTCGTGCCCCCTCAAACCCCAGCTCCCCCTCTCTCTCGCCACCACCTCCCTTCCCCTATTTTTCTTCTCCCCCAACGCCCTTCCCTATTTCGGCTTACCCCGGTCCCGCCGCTCATCCGACCGCCGTGCATCGCTCGTTTCAGCCCGGAGCTATCGTCATCGCCCTCCTCTTCCCTTTCTTCCCCTGTTCGCGCGGCCGTTGGTTACGCCGAAGCCGTGACCGATCAGATCTGCCAAGTCATCGCCGTCCAGTCTCCAACGCCACTGCTACCTTGCCGTCCACCCCAACCACTCGTCACCGTCGTGTCAACTAGCTGGCCAGCCAGCCGAGCGTGCTCAACTGTGCCCAAGCTCATCAAGTTGTGTGCCTAGCCCCGGGCCGAGTCGCCCAGGCCGTGCCCAAGCATGCCTAGCCACTGCCCTTACCATTGCCGAGTGTCCCAAGCCGTGGTCGAGTGTCGCGCCGAGTCGCCGAGCCGTGTACTGGGTTGTGGCCGAGCCCCACGCCCTCACCCGTGTCGAGCTCGTTACTATTGACCCGGGCCATTTTGGGCCCGTGTGGATTTTTCTCTGATCAAACTTAGGTAAGTGACTTCTTAATCCCTACCTAGTACTTTGGATATTTATAGACTTGTTTAGGGGTTAATTAGTACCGGTTTAGTAGAAAAGCATGGGTTACAGCCAAATTAAAAATGTAATTAATTGGTGGATTGAATTGTGGTAATTATGTGGCATGTTTAGTGGCTAAATTATGTGGGTGCAATGATCAAATTGTCGTGGCTGGTGTGAGTGAAAATGACGTTTAATTGGGCCGATTGAGTGTTGAATTGGCGGGTTAGTGTGATGAGTTTGTGATTGGAATTGGAGTTTATGATTGATTGATGGGCACGTATGTGGCTGGTTTGTCGTGGTGCTTGTGAGTGCAATTTGATGCTTGACGGTGGCCGGTTTGTGATGGATCATGGGTTGAATATGACTGGGTCAAATGTTGGAATTGTGGGCCAAAGTGGCAAGCACATGACTTGAAATCGAGTATGTACAATGTGTTAGATTGATGGTTGTGCAATGTGGCTAGCTTGTGATGCTTTACGGATTGAGTTTGATACTTGTATGGATTGATTGGGATGATTGGCAATTTAGTGTATTAAAGTGTGACTTGAATATGTGATTGGCATGGAATCGATTGAAGCATATGACGTGTATGCCTGTCCGAATAGCTTGAGGCAGGATAGACCTGAAGCGTGTTTACGCAGGTCATTGGACAAAGCCTGGATTGATTGGAGGGCTGAGCCTGAGGCGTGTTTACGCGGGCTGTGGAAGGTGAGTTAGACCTGAGGCATAGGTTACGCGAGTCATTGGAAAGAAAGAAATGTCTTGAGGCATGGTTATGCGGGACTGAGCCCGGATTAATCGGAGGGCTGAGCCTGAGGCGCAGTAGCGCGGGCTATGAGAATGAGCCTGAGACGCAGTAGTGCGGGCTATGAGAATGCACCTGAGGTGTATTTACGCGAGTCGTGAGAATGGGCTTGAGGCGTGTTTACACAGGCAGTGTGAAAGGACTTGGGAGGTCGTGAGAAAGTTGGCTGGACCACGCATGTTGCATAATGTTTGATTATGGGGTGAATACTACTAGGCATAGTATAGGACGTGCCCAAGTGATTTTTACCTTATAATCGAGACACACACGAGTATGGTTGTACAATGCATGGGAAATTTCTTTGTGTGCTCTGAATATGTGTTATGCTGGATGCATTCATGTGATTTGACTATCATACAGAGCTGTCGTGTGATTTGAGGCGAGATAAGTATGTGTTTGTAAATTCTAGTTCGTCGGTCATTAGATTGTATGTGGAGACTCGTCTGGGTACGTATTGGCCTACGTGGGGTTTAGGTTGTCTACTTATTGAGATTTATCTCATCCCCCATTGTTAAACATTTTCAGGATTGTAGTGACGTATAGTCATCATGTGCTATTCGGAGACCGAGAGTGACTTTAGGCAATCAATGCTTCATTCCACCTTTTTTTTTGTTGCTCTCGTTTTGTATAGCGAAGTAGGTTACCCAACCTTTACTCCCTTTTGATGCACGTGGTTCTGCTGCTTGTATTTGCCATTTATTTTTATAAAATGCGTATATTGATCTTATGCTAGTGCTATCTCTTGGTCATGGTTTATTGTCTGGGTTATTTATATTTCGCTTTCGCTTGCGTATTTCATTTGGGTCGGCGACGCGTCCTAAGATGTCCCATTCATTACGACTATCGAAGGGGTGTCGCAAGCCCATCGGGGTTCGGGGCGTGATAGCCACCCTTCGCCAAATCGGGCGAGGGCAAGGGCAAGGGACACTCAGGCCTAGGCTAGCGAGGGTAACCCTTCACCAGATTAGGAAAGAGCGGAAGTGAGAAGCCGCATGTGTCCGACCTAGGAAATGAGACAAGATGGAGACCATGTGAATGCAGGAGAGGGATTCTAATAGCACTCTCGTCTTACTTGCTTAGTCTTTCTTTAGGTCTTATAAATTAAGAAATGAGGGTTTAATACTGTTTCTTTTCTTATCATGATGGAACGTTGAAGAACAAAACTTCGGCTGATCTTCCTGGGTCTCTCTTCTTGTCTTCCTTACATCTTTTCTGTCTATTTTCAATCTCCACATCCTCTTTCTACCATTTATACTGCATTGATTTGTTATGCACAAGTCATGTTCAGACACCTTCAACTTTTGGAGGATGTCATCTTCTTGTAGGCAAGGATAGGGAAAACTGTTGGAATTGAACTCAAATCTCTTCTTTTCTGCAAACTTGACCAGTGTGGGGTTGAAACAAACTTAACCAGCTTGCCAAAACTTTTAACATGATATGCAGACTAGTCTCTCAATTTAAACAAATGTGTTGTTCAACTTCGCTTTGACTTTCAGTCAAGTCAATCTGAGTCACGACCAGACGACCTGGCCGACCAAAATTACGTCAACAATCTAATGTAGCAGCTGACGGGACTTACTTGAATCTTTTGCATCTTTTGCGCACTGCAAAATGACCAGCGTTGATGCGTGTGATTGTATTGAACTTTACTTGTAAGCACTCAACTTTATGAATTTCATTGTAGGTCATCCGGCCTCAGATAGTTTAGGTCATTCAGCATTCTTTACATCTCAAAAATATCACTGCACACATAAGATGCCACATCAATTGAGACAAAACAATAGTAAAATAAGCCGTATGGACCAGCACCTCAACTTTTCACTGACTTTAAGTTGAGTGGGTTGATGAAAGAAAGTTGAAAATTGAAAGAGCTAAAGTGCATTTTACCCTGAGCTTAAAAATGCCAAAGTCTGAAGAGAAAAGCATTCGGAAGAAAATGTTTTTCAAAGAGGTGAAGGACAAAACGAATGACGAGATTACACAATTGAAAGGAAAAATACAACAAGTGAAAAGTGAGAGCCATTTGTTCATGTGCTTGATGAAAGTTTCACAATTCTTGAAAGTAAGTCATCCAAAACTCCCTAAAATCAGTACATCAGATTATATCATTGAGTGGATGAATGTCAAACTCAATCATCAAGTTTAACCAAGTAAAGACTAGACCCTTTCTATTTCATGCTCGGCAATGGCTGAATTTTCATCTCTCGACAAACCATAATCAACCTTAGCCTCCTCCCGACTTCAGTGTATTACTCAACCTGCACACAAGCAAAGCAAGTATCAGCATTAGCCCTCAGAGAAGTGATACTGCTCCCTAAGCAAAAGCAAGACAAAGCAGCATGCACTACATAAATATGTAAGAAGGTAGACGATACCCACAAAAAACATAAGAGATTTATCAAAGACCAACCACACAGGATATGAAGTGTCTCATGATGCTTGTAGACTTAGGGAGATTGGGTCTAGCATATTCACATCAGAAGGCTGACCATAAGATGGGTTTTGGAAAATCCCAGACCCCTCAGACAGACACAGAGCAGTCACATATCAAAGCACAATCTATTCCAAAAAGAAAATGAGATACTGATGAAGAAAACACCATTAAAAAAAAAAAACTTTCCTCTTGATGCTGCATGCGAAAACTGAGAAAACAAGGACAAGTTGGCCATCGCTGATTCAATTCAACCTAAAATTAGTTACATATTCACATGACTGGGATACGTGCTGATTGCTGAGTAATTATGATGGGTGCACTTGTAACTGCAGAAAGGCTTTCCCTTGAGTCCAACAAGGAAAATCTCAACTAGAGACATCGGACATGTGAAGTCCGCTAGGAATTAATTGGACTGCAGTCGACTAGTTGGTAGTACATTGTAACACATCAATAGACCTTCTATGAAAGCATCCAGCTTTCTGATGCATTGAAAACATATATGAAAACATTAAGCTTCGATTACTAAGAGCTTGCAAACCAAAATATCAGTTTAGCTACTTTGGCTTACCAGTCAAGGCCCTCAAAAAGGCCCTCCCCTTTAATAGCAGAAGTTTTAAAGATAGCCCATTGGCGACTTTTGATCTTATGCAACTCCAATGCTTCAGTTATTGCAGCGTCATCAAGCGCTCCGGGAAGATCCTGGAAAGACCAAAGTGAATATCAGAAGAAACCCAAGGGAAAAAGAAAGAGGAAGACGTGCAAAAGGAAATGTTCAAGCAATGTGAAACACAGCGATTTATTAAGTAAACTCCAGTTCATGAGTAAAGAAAAGCCTTAGAGGTTGATCAGTGCTGAAATCATATGGTGCATATCAATTCAAATATTATTCACAATTGCAATTCTCAAGAAGATAACCAAAGTAAGCACCTGCTTGTTAGCATAAATCAGGACAACAGCCCCTTTTAACTCTTCTTCCTGCCAAAACACTAGAACTGTTAGAAGAGATGTAAGAAGTTGGTAAGATCCTAAAGATCCGTACTTGAGGAGTCATCAATTTCACCAAGATGGACAAAAACAAAATGGCCTTGGATAATTGAGATTCATGTGTCTGAGATCTAGGGTCTAAGCTACAACTCTTCTGTGGCAAACTTTGCAAATTTGGTAATAAAAACTTCCGAAACCCCAGACCCAGGCCACTGTTAAGCTGTTAAGATAGAAGAGGACTAACTATAAGCTGGATTTGCCATGCTTTGAATTATCATAGGCTGAAAATACGAAAATGCTTCATAAATGATCCTTGTGTCTCCTTCTAATTGTTATAACAAAGCAAGAGATAAGTGCATGTACTTTTTGATATCTCCATACTAGAGCCCAAGACTTAAGTTTTTCCAAAAAGTGTTAATGAACTATCAAACCATAGTGATGATTGCCTTGAAATGCTGACATGGATAACACTGACCACAAATGCCCTCGTGTCACGTTTGACTGATTGCTAAGATTTAAATTGCAAAGTTCATGCATTTGTATTTAATTTTCTCCACAATGGTAAAACAAAAATTTTCTAAGAGATAAAAAAATTTGCTTTTGCAAAGAAAAAGAAAAAAAATTCTTGGAAAGTTCTATTGCATAGCCATTCCTAACCCTAAGGAAACAACAGAAAATAAGGTCATTGCACTTCAACTTTGGACACGTCTTAATATGCACCAAAAGTCCCTATAAAAAAGAACAATCAGTTACATATACAAAGCTTTTGTTAGAATGAGAGCCCTCTCTATTTACCGACTGTCCATGCAGATGGATGCAAGCCTGTATGCTGTCTTTTCTTTTTTTGCATCATAATGTAAGCAGACTTCAGATTTCTGTGTTATAATTTTTTTTTTCATTTTTAATGGTAATTGTGTATGAATAGATGAACTTTCCAAAATTTCTAGTTGGGTCCTTAATCAAACATGATATGTCAGTGAATAATGTCGATGTCAATGTTAGCATTTTCATAAATTTGACTATACACATGATTGACATAGTTAACTATAGATGTACTTAATTGGAAAATTCTAACAAACTCAAATGGAAGTTAACTAAACAAGGCACATACTTTCCATGCATTTATCCCAAAAAATGAAGAGGGGATACCTCCAAGATAGCATGAAATTCTTCTTTTGCTATCACAAGCCTATCGGTGTCACTTGAATCAACCACATAGATAATGGCTTGAGTGTTTGGAAAATAGCATCTCCAATATGGCCTGGACAGGTCATAATTATGGGCGTTTATAAAGAAAATTGATAAGGCAATGATATACCAAACAATTCTTAAACAAGTATTGACGAAATCACAAAAGCTAGTGACATGACTAAGAATATACGCAGATGGCACAAGGACATAGCTTGTGGCGTATTTCAATCTGAGAAGTGAAAACACAGACATTGCAATATCTAACAGTTTCAATGAATGTAAAAGCCATGGTAATTTTATGTGTTTGATGCAGTGATATCTTACATCAGCAAACGACAAATAGATAATCTTTTCTTTCTTTTATCCAGTGACTATAGTACTCATTCAAAAAGCAGAGATCTCACTTCCCCTATTTTATTAGAATGTATATCTTCATCAATTATATTTTATAGCTCCACAACCAGGAGTTCTAGTTCAAAACCTACTTAACCATGCTTTGTTGTTGCCAGATCATCTTACAAATTATGGATCTTGCACATGAAAGTGCCATCCAGACAAGCCATATCTATTATCTAACATTCATAAATCATGCTTCTGTAAGATTAAGACCTTCTACAATGACAAGTGATAATTCCAAACAAAACAACAGAGTAACAATAAATTCAGAATCTCCTATAAATCAATCAGCTTCAAAAAAGAGTAACCATACAAATGCAGCAGTTACCTGATACTTGTTTGCCCACCTGCATCAACACGCAAAAACAGTACCATCAGCATCTAATTCGCCTCATAGAAACCATTCAGCAAATGTTTCTCTATATAAAGCATGAAATATACCAAAAGCACAAAATCATCATTAACAAAGTAATCACCCCCAAATGATGTATTGATGGTTCTCATGGTCCTTTCTCATTTTGGCTAGGAGCGTAGAAACTACCCTAGAGAACTCTAGAATTTAAGAACAAGCACCAGCCACAACATTCATATTAAGAACACTGAAGACAATAGTCGAAAGAACTATGGAGATCAAAACTGGTAAGGCAAGAGGGACACTAGACACGGACACACTAGCTCTCACAATAGCAATAGTAGAGTTGACAGAATGCAATCAAGTCATATCCTGACAAATAAACAAGAAACAATTTTTCTGTGTGCTTCTACAAGGTCAATGAAAATTAAAACTTCTGTCCATGCAATTCAAAATAAAATAAAATGCTTCAAATTTTTCCTTTTTTTTGGCAAGTAATCAGTTTACAATTCTTAAACTTCCATTCCTTATTCCAATAATCAAATTTCTAATTCCGATTAAAACATCAAAACCAATTATCCAGTAACCATAAGAAGTTAACATCAATAGGAAGCCTAGACTCAGGAAAGATATGACAGGAATAGCAACGATGGTGGCAACTCGTTCCACAAATTACTTTCTATCTCTAATGTTCTTGTCAAGGAATTATATGCTTGTGTATGTTGGTTTTCCTTTGCATCTAAAGGAAGAGGTTTTGATATTATTAACAGCATAAAACATCCAAGTAAGTGTGAATAAAAATGCTCATTTACTGCAATCAACATATTTCATTAATTATGCAGAACATTTCCTACACCAATCTGTTTCTGAGGGTTCTCACTATTCATACTCTTCCAAACACGTGTTTCTCTTTTGCAAAGTCAACAGATTTGTACTAACACATCTTAACTATTAGTCCAGAGAAAGCCACCTAGAAAATCCATATTGATAAGGGGTGGTTCTCTCGCCTATTTTCCCTCTCTCCCTTCATTTGCACAAACGATTTGCAGTCCACATATTAGACTGAGCACTAAACATGGTTGACCTAACCCTCCCTTTTATTTGAATGACCTAATCATGCTCATGCTTTGGAAAGTAATTATAAAGACAAAGTATTTGGATAGAACATGATCATTTCAACAATCTCAAAATCCCATTGATAACTTTCTCATTATTTCTTTTCTTCGCAACACTATGAAAGAAAGACTGTCCATCAGATAAATATAAGCCAATCTAGTCAGTTCTGTAAACACCGCATAGGCCTCCATGATACCTTTCAAACTTTATCCTTTCACAGAAGGATTGACTCAGTAAAAATACGCACAGCATTTTGTGGTATTGAAAGGAGAAGTATATTTACATCCAGTATGTTGCTCTCATCTTAAGTAACATAACATATCCAAATTGGTAATTTCACCATCAAATCAACATTCTGCATCATAAAGATAGCTATACTACTTATCCACAGACAAGACACTGATATGGCATCGAGGGTTCAGAGTATATGATCGGAAAGGAACCAGCAAAAAACTAAAGCACAATGCACAAAGAGGAGTAAGAAAATGAAATATGCAGTTCTTCTAGAAATTCCCAAACAAGTTAAAAAAATTGATAAAGTTGCAGCATAACCAATATGAATGCAATGACCAAACGATGTCGCTCAGCTAATTTAATTCAGCATAATGTCTTGGCTCTATCCTTTGATTCTATTGGCATGACAAGTGTATGATACTGTAAAAGTTAAGACAGGGAAAATTATCTAAAAGGATAAAGAAACCAGCGTACCGAGATCCCAGACTTGAAACTTGATATTGTTATACTGGACTGTTTCCACATTGAATCCAATCGCTGCATCAGATACAAGATCACAAACACATCTCTCAGCACCCACGCAGACGACAAACCCACACAAAGAAAGATTCAGCAAAGACAAGGGATACCGACTTGGAATAGTGGAAACAACTTCACCCATCTGCAGGCGATCTGCAGCAAGAACCCAAATCACCACATCAGGACACAATCAAACAATTCCGACACGGACCCACCACCCGAAACCCCGAAACAAGAAAAGGGTAACCCCAGAACCAGAGGGACGTACAGAGGATCGTGGTCTTCCCGGCATTGTCGAGCCCGAGCACGAGGATCCGGGCCTCCTTGTTGCCGAACAGGGACGAGAACATCCGCGTGAACACAATCCCCATCTTGCTCCGGCCCGAACGAGGGCATGAAACGAGATCAGGAGATCAGATCTGCGGAAGAAGAGCAGAGCGCCCCCCCTGTTCCCCTCCCCGCGAAAGAAACGAAGTACCGTGAAGTGGGATCCAGCAAGAACGAGCACCAAGGTGATCTGCGAATTTCGGGGGGGTTTACCTGAAGATTAAGGAGAGGGGTCCTGCTGAATCGCCAATGTTTGGGCAGCGGAGCTAGCGGAATCGCTCGCTTTTAGCGCGAAACAGAGCTTCCCTTTCTTCCGCGTACGCCTGTTGTTTCTTCCCTTCCGGGGGCAGAGATTCTCTCTCTTGCGGGTGGGCCGAGGAGGAGGAGGAGGAGGAGAGGCAGTGAGGAGCTGGGCGGACTCGATATTTCTTTCTTTTTGGGTTGTCGCTGTTTAACATATAGTTTGTATTTTCTGTATGAGTTTCTTCCTTTTTGTCAAACTATGTCTCCGTACTTTGTTCCGGCTTTTCTTTTCGGCCTCATATATCCATGTCATATTTACCTCTCATTGAAGTGAGATAGAACTGCTATCCCTAAAACATCGACACACTTTGCCATATGAGGGGAATGTTTTTTAGTCTCCAGACTTGCTTCTCGAAACCGAACATTTAAGTTCCAGATTTTCTTATTCATAAGTTCCACTTTGTGGCAAGTAGAGAGCCTACTTAATCACATCACCTTACTGAACTAATAACAAGTTCCTATTCAGAAGGTGCAATTCTAGGAGAAGATGGAGAGGATTTAGAAATCCATGAGTTTAGAACACAACACGATTTTGTTTCTAGGGCTAGATCTGACTTCCATTGCACAATACATTGCCTTATGTAGGCTTCAAACATTGGATTCCACTCCCCATGGTACAAACATCTTACAAGCATCTTTAAAGTAGATGCAGTTACACTTGCATACAAACATATAATTCACACAACATAGTACATATACTTTCACAGCTATAATTCATACCACATGCACAATTATCACATGCCTACGTTATTGTTGAATTCTTCTTTTATGTTATCTATAGAGCTGTCTAAGCTATTTCCATCCTTATGCTGCCGATAAGCAAAAATAAGGCTATTGATTTCCCACTAGGACAGGAATTGGTCGGCAATTGGGTCATCATGGATTCCTAACATGAATGTAGATCAGGCATCTGTCCTTTGTTTCTTGGATGGTGAGGGACAAGCCATATGTGGTTGGGGGTAGCGGAGGCTAGCTATAATCGTGGGGGGAGGGGAATGAGGAGTTTGATTTTTGTGCTAGCGAGCCACCCCATGGATCTTGTGAGGAAAAAGGGATATCTTGGGACCATGTGCAGGTTTATCATCTTCATCATCAATGAGATCATATCGATAATACTCTTTAAGAGGTTGTTGGATTTTAGAGCTTTGTTCAAGAAAATTTGGGTTTGAGTGACGCGATACGGTATTGCCATGAGGCCATATCTCTAAAGGGAACAACCTGTTGTGTTGACATAGAATCCTCTAAAGCTCATGGCATTCTTGCGGAAGTTGACTAATACGAGTATGAAGAGTCTTGTATAATTCATCTAAAGCTGGCTGTGGTTTGAAAGTTGAAACACCTACTTGTGCTGGGGTTTTGTGAAGGTCGCCATTGGGCCTTAAGAATATCCATGGTCGATGACACATAACAATGGTGTGTAACTCTTGGATTAGGCCTACAAGCCCTAAGTGTTCTTTCAAAAAATGCTTTCCAGGTTGCCAAAGGTTTGAACCGTGTAAGAAATTCACCTAAATGTTGAAAATGTGTTTCTGATGTAGACATCGAATCCTATCGAGGAGGAGGTGCTAGGGACCCGCTGTTCTATCCGCTAGGCCCGATCACTCGAGCGAGAGTGAAGAAATTCAAATGAGCTGTTGGCATCATAGTTCAAGATATTTGGAATGAAAATAATCTGGATTCGAAACTTGAAGATTTTAAAACTCCTTGGCACAACATAATTACGTTTGGTCCAGCGAATTCCGAAGGAGCTTAGAATTGACGAACTCCGAATTGGCTCAAATTTGGATGGATGCTTGAAAACGGGCCGCTAATTAACACTCACTACTATAGTAGTGATTGATGACGTTTTTTAGCGATTTGGAGTCGTTTAGATGAACTTTTAGGCCTTTTTTTTCTATTTTTGGACGAATTTTTAATAATTAAGGTTATTTTTGTAATTTTAATCCTAGTAGGATTAGAATTAGAATTATCACCCTATATAAAGTTACTTATAGATTTCTAAGAGAAAGCAGAATTTTATATAGAAAAGTTTTCTTCTTGAATTCTCTTGAGGACTAGATCTTATCAAGGCTTCATTGTGGTGATCAAATTCAACTTATCGAGCAAGATCGTGAATTCTCTTGTTCGTGGCGTTATAGTGTGGATTGGTTGACACAGGTTCGTCGACGGGTCGCGTCCATACCGAGATTACCAATCACAAGTTCGATTAGAGGTCGAGGTCAGCAATTCGTAACTCACAGATCTTTGTAGAACGATCATCTTCCGCACAGATTCATATCAGTTTCTCCTTAAATAATCTTGCCAATAATGAGAGGCATTTTTACTTTAGGAAATTCAAAGGCTATGGTATGCAGATTTAACAAATACCAGAAAAATCATTTCAATTCCTCAGGAAATGGATCATTGACAAAAATGGTGAGAGGATGTATGAACGGATACTTCGGATGTAATCGTAGGGGTCTTAAACATAATCCTCTATACTTGTTGAAAACATTGCGTTGATTTATACCCAAAAGATCAATGATGCTTTTAGCAAAAGCATTTCCCTAGATAGAGTCTGGAATTTCAGGGGGGTTACTCTTTACTTGGCAACTTAGGTAACATTGGCTAAGCCTTGATATGTTCACTGGCAGTCCTGGAGGCATACGTATTTATGGATTTGACCTGGATAAAAACTAGTAAGCACGTTCTTCTTCCCCCACAATGTGTTTGGTTTCTAAGGAATATTTGGAAAATCACTCTCCCATCTGAGGAGTTGAGGATGTAAGACTATTTTCTGCTTGAACTTTAACATTTGGGGAAAAGAGGATATGTCCATTTTCACAAAGAAATAATGACCAATAAGACAGAATTTGAATTTCTTAATCCCACACTTAACAATTAGAATTTCCTTGAAAGTGGAATAATAATGAATAGGGATATGTGCACTAGAAGTCCTAAAACTTGTTACAAAAGTGCAATTGAGTCCTAAAACTTTTAAAAAATGTAAACAAGTCTTAAAACTTATCACAAAAGTGCACTTGAGTCCTAAAACTTTAAAAAAAGTGCAAAAAAGTCCTAAAACTTATCACGAAAGTGCAAACAAATCCTAAAACTTGTCACGAAAGTGCAAATAAGTCCTAAAACTTTCAAAAAGTATAATCAATTGAAGGACTTGATTGAACTAATTTGATAAATTTTAGGACTTGCTTGCATTTTTGTGACAAATTTTAGGACTTGTATGCACTTTTTTAATGTTTTAGGACTCAAGTGCACTTTCGTGACAAGTTTTAGGACTTATTTGCACTTTTTGAAAGTTTTAGAACTCAATTGCACTTTTGTAACAAATTTTAGGACTTTGAATGCACTTATCCCTAATGAATATTTGCTTGAGAAAATCTTCCATTTTTATGTCCACATATTTTTCTTTTGCTATTTGCCTATTCTTCAAGGATAACTGCTGTCCAATATTTGTCACTGGCATCAGTTTGAAAAATTCTCTTGCCATCATAGGGAATTTGTAATGGAGGCAAAGATTGTAACTTCTATTTGAGTGACAGGACTGCTTTGGTTTGAGAGGATTCCCAAGGAGGTGGATCTTTCTCTAACATCTTTTGCAATGGTGCATATGCCTAGTGATCTAAGGACAAAGTCTCTTAGATAGTTGACAATGTCAAGAAATTGTTGGACTTGCTTATGAGAAAGATTTTCGTCTTAAAACTTAAGTAGTTCTTTGGCAATATGGTCACTAGGCTAGAAAACACCGTCTTCAAGCTACATGCTTAGGAATTCTATCTTAGTTTGGGCAACCTTCATCTTTTTCCGGAAGAGCATGATGCCATATTGCTTGACTATGTCAGCAAACTGGGAGAGGACGTTGCAATCCTCTCTATAAAGTAGGATGTCATCAATGTAAATCAGAGAATTTGAACTAATCTGGTGGAAGATTCTACACATTGCCTTTTGAATCGAAGGGGCTGTCTTCAACCCAAAAGAAAGGACTTTCCACTAAAAGTGTTGACCCAGAATGCAAAAGGCTATTTTGTGTATATGCTCTGGATGAATCCCTAGTTGCCAGAATTCTGCCTTCAAGTTGAACTTTGAATAGACTTTTTGATTAGACAAACTAGAGAGTAGTGTTTTCCTATTTGGTAAAGGAAACTTGTCATCTAGAATGAATAAGTTTAAAGGCTAGTAGTTGATGACCAGTCTCTTTTTTCCTTGAACTCTTTTTTTGGTCGAAATTTTCCCTGAACTTGTTCAGCACATTCTTCTACATAAAATGCTTCACATGTTCACTAGAAATTTGTGGGCTCAATCAAACCTTGTTGAACTAGTCTTCACATTGTTTTCGGGCTAGCTGAAAATCTGAAGAGTTCATTCCTGTGTGGCTTGCCTTGGTAAGATTAACGTCATCATTTTTCTTGAAAGGCAACTTAATGAAGAAGTCTTCATTTCTCCACAGAGGATGTTGACGTTTGATGAGAAACTTTGCATGAGTTTCAGCACATGATTCTAGGAGAAGTCGAAGGATGGGGTCTAGGTGCTCTGGCTAGATGAGATAGAGCCAGAGCCTTCTAGTCTCCACAAATTCTCGGAATTGAGAGTAAAACGTCAACCCATTTAGCATAATTTTGAGACTAGGAAGCCAGGGCAGAACATCCCAACCAATGATGAGATCTCGGTCAGGAGATGGTGAACCAAGGACCCTGGAAACAACAAAGCACTGTGAAAAAAATTGAATTGTGATAAGTTTGCTTCTCATTTTGGTGGCAAATGTGTTTCCTGAGGCAGAGGTAAAATATTGGGTGTGGGTTCCCAATATTCTTCAAGGAGAAGCTTGGGATCAAGGATGGATGAATCTGCATCAATATCTATGAGTGCTATGAGGGATATAGGTTAAGCATATTTAGTGAGAAAGATTTAAAGGGGAATATATGGTTTGAAGGAAAGAGGCCTCTTCTCGGACATTTGGATTGGTGGGTTTAATGATGGTTGTGATAAGGATGAATGTTCAAAGAAAAATATTCCATCATCTGCAGAGTTTGACCCTTCATCGCCATTGGCGTCTAAAAAGTTTTGGATGGCACAAATAGTCTTTTTCGAAGGTTTATCTTCAAGGGAAAAGAGAGATTCAAGATCATCTTCTTCAATGGAGATTCCGGTCTTGTGATGTATAGAATCCACAAGATTTATACTCCTTTTATTTGCTTGAGCACATTTTTTTACAAAATGTCATTTGGCTCCATAGATAAAACATCTTTTTTCCTTTTCTTGCCATTACGTCTACTGCTGTTGTGCCGCTTACTCTTGCGAAGGAACTTCCATTTTCCCTTCTTTTTGTGATAAATGAGATATATTTTGAAATGTTTCTTCTTCTTGGTTGAATAGTCATAGGAATTTTTGTGGCCACATTTGATTTGGAGTCCTGACTTCTTGTGGGCCTTATCTAGCATTCGATTGTTTTATGTGAATTCTTTGAATGCCTTGTTGTGGAGACACGGTTTGTCTAAAGCAATATGGATATCTTGTTAAATTTCACCAAGGGAAGCATCTAAAGTTTGTTGATTGCGGGCTTGAAAGTATTTGTCCACCATGTTGGAGATCTATGAAGGAATGGATATTAGGAAGACTGGCTTAAGGGCCGAGGGCATAAAACAGCTTCATCATCGCTTAGAAATGTTGAGATCAATCCTTCGATAAGAGCAGCATTTGCGCTCAAAAAACTCTTTTCGCTTCTGTTCCAGGAGATCTTCAGGACTTCCAATGAAGAACAAATGCATTATGCGAATGACTTGATCAAAGTCTTGTGCCAAGCTAGTGTTTTGGTCTACTGGAAGGAGATTAAGCCACCAATCGAGTAGATGCTTGTAAATCAGGTAGTGAACTCCAATAATATGTGGAACTGATCGTTATTTGGATCAATTGCTTTTGCATTCGTCCATTCATAACTCTTGTAATGTGCCATGCCACTTGCGATAGGGAATATCATCAAGTGTTAAGGTATTACTACCAACAGTTTTGTTTTCTGGAGCTACATTAGGGAAAATAGTTTCAGGACAATCCTCGTAGTCTGGTTGCATCACGAAGCGAATAGGAGCTTCTTGTGTTTTAATAGCGTTCACCCGAACAACTTCTCCTGAAGATGTTATTGCCGTGTTATCTTCAGCTTCAGATCCAGAAGAGCCTTTAGTTTGTGGCTTTTGTTCGATATTCATGAGGATTGTGGGATTTGCTTATCTCCTGAGGAAAGACTCAAGAGGGTTTGAGATCATATGTGAGGTTAAATACTCAGCATGATTAGAATCAGAGTCAGAATCCGAAGGGATGGGAGATTTAAATTGTTTTGGCTGTTTTGCTTTAGCCTTTTCGGCCAAAAATCTATCTCGAATTACCCTCGCGTCATGTATTCTAGCAGGAGGAAGCTATGATAGTCTTGGAAGAAGTGACGGAGTTGTAGAGGAATTGGGACTGGAAGTAGTGGAAAAACCAAAAGGTCCAAATGACTCAAAAGATAAGCCTTCTCCAAAAGGGAAAAATAAAGAATCAACGAAAGAAACAAGCTTGTTTGTCTAGCCAGGCTGGAGCTCTTAAATTTGTCCTCTGAGCCTCTCAATCTCCTTCTTTTGATCATGTAGGTAGTGCTTAGGTCGAATCAATCTTGCTTCCATCTTCTATAACTTTGTCTTGTAATACTGGAGAAGCTTTGCTTA
This sequence comes from Syzygium syzygioides, assembly GCA_031216285.1. NCBI lineage: Eukaryota > Viridiplantae > Streptophyta > Magnoliopsida > Myrtales > Myrtaceae > Syzygium > Syzygium syzygioides. The sequence goes on along the minus strand of CM062244.1, from coordinate 33,767,908 downwards.
AACCTCAGCAGTTTGGTCCACCTTTCGTGTACTCGATCAAGACGTACGTGTTTTGACTTTCCCTACTTCTAACCTTAGTAACTTGGAAGACATGAAAATCACTTCGCTGTTATGTTCTTAACGCAGTAAGTGCTCTATTTTGGACCAGAGTATTTTCAGTTTGCCAATTTGAACGAAATTAGAAGGAGCTGTTTCTTTGTTGGGACTAGCAACACCTATAGTAGTTATACTGGGTATTTTGGGTTGGTGTCAATATCCAATAGGACTGGTGAAGGGTTCTATTTGTGGAAAATCAACATCATTGAACATGTAAGCCTGAGAGAGTCGAGGCTGGGTGGACAAAATAGGTTCTATTGATTTGCAGTATGAGGGTCACTGTCCAGGTGTTTTTTAACCCATTCGAAGATGGATTTGTAACAACGTTTGACAGGGGAAGGTTTCGGAGATGGAGGTTGGCAAGAGCTAGGAGGGAGAGGAGTTTTCTCTTTAGGAGCTATATCACATGAGACCATGAATTAATATCTTCCTCTATCATCTCCAAGTGGACCAATAGTGAGGTCTCCATCAAGATATCTCTGGCTGAAACCATCTCTTCGCTTCATCTTTCTCTTTCATGAAGATGGCCTATCATCTTCTTCTCCATCGGAAAGATTTAAGCATCCCCTGTCCCCTCCTCGTGAAAGAAACAAACCACCAAGAAGCCGGATCCAGCAAGAACATGCACCCAGGTGATCTATGAATCGGAGGGGTTACCTGAAGATTGAGGAGTCTCAGGTCGGCCACGCGATTGCAAGGGAAGAACTGGGCAATGTTTGGGCAGTGGAGCTAGCGGAATCGCTTGCTTTTAGCGCGAAATAGAGCTTCCTTTCTTCTGCATACGATTGTTGTTCCTTTCTCTTCCAAGGGTAGAGATTCTCTCTCTCTCTCTCTCTCTCTCTCTCTCTCTCTCTCTCTCTCTCTCTCTCTCTCCCCCCCCTTCGTTGCCTCGTGAATTGCGGTGGGTAAGCCGAGGGGGGGGGGGTGGAGGAGAAAGTGAGGGAGCTACTACGCATGGAGGTGTGAAATTTCGTCAACACCACTCAATATTTTCTTTCGGTTGTCGTTATTTTCCATGTAATTTGTATTTTCTGTATTATTTTCTTCTTTTTGACAAACTATGTATTTGCACTTGTTCTGGCGTTTCTTTTGGAAAAATGATATAAGCAAGTCCTTAAACTTTAGCCCAATGTATAATATGGTCCCTAAACTTTTAATTTGTTCAATGTGGTCCATGAAATTTAACCTAATGTGCAATACAGTCCCTGAACTTTTGAAGTGTTCAATGTTGTCCCTAAAATTTTAGTACATATTCAATTTAATCCTTGAACTATATGAAAATATTTAATGTAGTCCTTCCATTAATTCAAATTCGGAAATTATATTGAACATTTTTATATAATTCAGAGATTACATTAGATATCTTCACAAAAATCAGGGATCATATTGAATAAATTAAAAGTTCAGAGATCACATTGAACATTAGGCTAAAGTTTATGGACTACATTGAATAAATTAAAAGTTGAGGGACAATATTAAACATTGGGCCAAAATTCAAGGACTGTTTGTGTCTTATCCCTTTTCTTTTTTAGCCTCATACATCCATTTCACGAAAAATCCCACACCCTTCCGCATTGATACAAGGTCAAGGGACTATATTACACATTAGGCCAAAGTTTCCCTCAAGTTTCGAAAGTAAGCTAAAATCCTTAATTTTTTATGATAAGAAAATTAATTTGGGGTAAATATGGCAACGAATAATAGCTTGGGATTTTTTGTGATATGAAAATTAGTTTAGAGTAAATGTGGCATAAATGTACTAATTTGCAACTTATAGTGGTATCGATCGTTTCTTTTTCTCCATTTGGTTGGGTTGATCTCTCTAGTCAACGATCTATTTTTTGCAGCATAAAATTTACTAAGTTTTGAGTGCACCGATGTTTTTTTTTTTTGTTTCTTTTGTGAGGGGTAATTCGAAAATCCAAATTGATAAATATTAGTTATAGCAACTGTATAATCTAATAACTAATTATTCATATTGCAAATAGAGAACACGGTATATGTAAATATAAATTATATCATCGTCCAAGCACCTTTTTAAAAAGAGTTAATATTATCGAAAACTCCAAACTAGTACACATATATCACATTTATCCCAAACTAATTTTTATATCACAAAAACTCTCAAACTGGTACACCCGTGCCATATTTACCCCAAATTAGTGCCATTATGTCACATTTACTCCAAACTAATTTTTATGTCACAAAAAATCCTTTTATCCCAAATTAATATACCCATGCCACATTTATTTCCAAAAAAAAAAAATTTGGGGCTAACAGAAAATGTGGCACACGTGACCCAAAAATTAGTTAATGGTATATCAATTTGAGATTTTTTGTGGCACGATGAACTAGTATAAGATTTTTTATGGTATTAGTCCTTAAAAAAAAGAATAAGTAAAGCGAAGGGAAGCATATGATATATAGGAATAAGTGGGAATACTTCTTACTCAAACACTTTTGTTGTTCCTAAATAGTTGTGGAATGGGTGTGGCATGAAATTAAGACTAAATCAAAATACTTTATAATTTTATTTCAAAATATTCAGGTGAAATTAATTTATTGACATGTGTAACGAATTAAGGAAAATGTTGTAATCGAGGAGAAAATGACAAAGAAAACCGATGCAGAAGAGTCTCCTTGCAATACATTGTTTTTTTTTTTTTGGTAAGGGAAAAAGATAAAAAAAAAATCCTTGCAATACATTGTTTTATGTCCTTTGGCCTTAAATTTCTTTTTTTGGAAGAAAGATTTTGACTTGTATATTAGGAAAGTAGTGAAGTAATTTACGCCTAGACGCTCTAATAAATCTTTTTAATGGACTTTTCACAAAAAAGATTTCGTTGGAAATTAGTCTACATGGTTTTTATGTTAGCTCTCGAAGCTGGAAATCAAGGTAGATTAATTAAAGAGATGAAAAGAATAAAAACAATTAGACCTAACTAAAAAGCATGATATTATTCAGGCTAGAACTTTGAAAAATAAAACAAAAAATGACCACTACCTGATTACATAGATAATGTCCTAACAGAATTCGCATTCCAAATAACATACATGTTAAATTATACGAATTGCGGAGTTGAGAGTAAAACTTATTTTTCTACAAATCAACGCATTTGGGAAAATGGTTCTTCAATTAGACAAACTTGATCATTTACATTTTATAGTTCACAATCCAACTAATTCAATTTCACTAAGGGTGCCTTCAGGAAAGTTTTGGAGAAATGTAAAGCCATTGATCTTTAACTCAAGGTGTATTTGCAGAGAACAAATAGAGTTTGGATTTTTGGTGTACTTTTTGGAACAACTCCGGGGGGGAAGGGTGGGCGGTTACCGGCCAAATATTGGCGGTGACCAGAGGCGAGCATCATTGCGACTAGAGGTGACTGTCGGCCATGCTAGCCTCGGCCTTGGTGAGTGTTGACTCATGAACCTCGTCGCGCAAGCAGGCGACCCTTGCGCGACCTCGACGACGCTCTAGATCTTGCTCAACACAGACCCAGGACCCTCTAGATCTCACATAAGTTAGGCCCGTGAACATTGATCGTCAACCCTCGGCAACCCTGGACTCTCAAAGAGCGTCAAGCAGAAGTCGGCGACCCTCGACAAAGCGACAACTGTGGCTTTGTAGGTAGAGAGACGATGAACAATGCCAACAGTCAGAGTAAAATAGGAATACGAAAATGGTAATGAGGGCAAGAGTGAAATACAAAAATGTTCATTAACTCTCACCTTCAGCATGTCGAAAATGCTTCAATGCCCATTTTGTTTTGCCATTGCCTCGAGAGAAAGGCCCTTGCAAATGCATTGCAATGGACAAATGGGATTTTACCAAACATGTTTTCTTTTTGCCAAATGGCAGGAAAGTCACTTGGCAATGCTTTGCCAAACGAAGCCTAAACATCCTTAACTATTTCTTTAAGAGCAAAAATGAGCTACTGCTTGAGCAACGGTCATTGGCTGCTACTCGCTAGATGGCATTCCTGTATTGGTGGTTATTTTACATTTGTGCACTCAATCGCAAAATATGATTTTGCAGTTAACCCTCACTTTCTCTTCTACTCATTTAATAAGCTGGTCCCACGGCTTTTTATCTCTCTCTACACATGAAAGAAAAAAGATGCACGTCTCTCTCCTCTTCTTTCTTTTCATGTCTCCGGGTCTCTCGTCCTCCTTTCTTCTTCCTTCGTGTTCAATTGATCTTCATTTTATTTTTGTTTCTTCTTTTCGCTTGGCCATAGTGGAGCTTGGAAGCGGAGCTCGCGCGGCCACGGTTGCAATAGCTGAGCTCTACTGCCAAGCTCCCATTGTCTTGACCCGAAATTTTCGTACAATGCGAGTCTTGAAATAATAAATAATCGTACCTCTATAATGTACACATTCTTTCTTTCTATACATAGTCAAAACTCCTAGTACCAAATATTGTCTCATACTTTTACAGCGTACTCTACTCCATTCCTCAAAATTTTGGAAGCGCTAATCTAAATGTCCCTGAACTTCGAACTCGACCAATCTGAAAGGTTGATTTCACACCTTAGTCATTTAGGATTTGATTAACAAGAATATATCAAGACCATTTTTACTATTATCATCATATTAAAGATATTTTCTTAAATTTCAACTTCACAAAATTAGAAGATTAGCTATAACCACTCTCATTTTTACAATTTTGATTTTGAGATAAATGCATGAAAAGTCCTAAAATTTGTTTCGAAAGTGTAAGCAAGTCCTAAAATTTCTTAAATTGTTATAATTAAGTCTCTCCGTTAACTCCCTCCAATTTAATTGATGGAAAATGTTGATGTGCTTGATTTTAATACCTTTTATTGCATGTGGCATCATTATGACTCCAAGTGAATGTCACGTGTGAAAGAATCCCACAAAAATTAAAGGCAAAAGCCACCAAAATCCTCAACTATTTTCACTGTGACACATTTACCTTAAACTAATCACAATATTGTACATATGTAATACATTTACCATTTGCCAAAGTTTTGTAAATGTAAAATGTTAAAAACCTGCTTAAATGGATGCCATAAAAGCAAACAATGTTCACATGGCGTTCAAGTGGCTTAAGTGAAATAAAAACCATATTATTTTGGCTGAAAAATCATCTGACGGAATCTTAATGAAAAGTAATTGTGTCACGTAAATATAAATTTGAGAATTTTATGTCATAAGAAAAAATTTAAGGGAGCATAGTTTGGAGTTTTTGATATCAAGATAAATGTACCGCTGTGATTTTTGTGACTTTTTCCCAAAAATTAGTATAAGAAAAACCAAAAATGCCAAGAATAAGAAAAGAGGAAACAAAAATGAGAGAGACCGAATTGGAGGTGCAAGGCCTTTAAGGGCCGTTGGCGGCCTGGGTTAGGGCCAATGAAGGCCAACGGGGACTAAACAAGGGCCAGCGACTCTCCGCAGCCACAGGCGAGGGGCCCTGATCTATGCCGACAGGTGGACATGTTGACGGCGAAGGTGTAAAAGACTTTCCTGGTGATTAAGGAGAAAAGGGTCTCGCGACTGCACAAGAAGCACCCAAATGGAACAGAAGCGGTCGCGCATCGGCTACTAGCGTCAACATTGTAAGAATTGGAGCTTCGCGAGGTGTTTTGTAGAGAGAGAGAAGGAAGATGACGGGGAGGACTTGCATGACGCGGGATTTGAAGCTAAAGGTAATGGGAAAGAGGGACCATGGAAGTGAAAGTGAAGTGGTTTTGGCCGTCGGGCAGATGGAGTGAGAGAGACGGTGTGAAGCAGAGAGGAAGGAATGGAGGGATGTGAATTAGGCGTGTTGAAGGAGTCCACGTTCTCGAGGAAAGTTGGACTTCAATCTCCTGACGATTCTCACTACTCTCTTCGTTTTTGAATTGGGTAGATGGGTCTAGATTTTGACTTCTCCTGTAGGGTAAATTGGGCAGAATCTTTGAAGGAGAGCAATATTTTTGAAATGCTGGAACCTCAAGGTTCTTGGATCAATGGATCTCCCTGACTGTTGTTGACCATATTCTTAAGCTGGTTGATTCTTGACAGGATCTTGTTTCATCTAGGGACAATGGCACAAATAATCTCTCAATTTATGCCTAATGTGCAATGTGGACATTGAACTTTTAATTTGTTAGTGTGATCCCTCAACTTTTGCCTACTATACAATGTGGTCCCTGAACTTTTAATTTGTTCAATGTAGTCCCTGAACTTTTGCTACATGTTCAAATTGGTCCCTGAACTATATGAAAAACTTTAATACTTAAGGATCATAGTTTGAACATATACCAAAAGTTCAAACACCAAATTGCACATTGAGTTAAACTCCATAGATTATATTACATATTAACTTAAAATTCATGGACCATTTATATCATTTTCCCTTTTATCTATAACGGATCGGGGCAAACTCCGTCTCCCAAGAGAGAAGAAAGAAGGAAAAAATGGTGATTTTCTTTGGAGATTTTCAAGGTTCGTGTTAATGGAGAAAGCGATCGTTGAAACTGAATTTCTTTTGCACGGGTGTCGAGAGCGCTAAAATTTCTTCCGTATTTCCGTCGGTTTATGAATCAAAGAGCACACAGCTTGAAAGCTCGCACTTCTTGTGGGTTCTTATTCGTGATATTCTTCGGTATTGGGCTTGAACAGAGTCAAGCCCCCATTAAGGAAAAAAAAATTGGGCTTTCTTTTTGTTACGTGTCTTAAGAAAGCAACAAAATAGCCCTTTAGTCAAGTAACCATTGCTAACTAAAGGATCTAATTACACCAATTTTACCAAATTTTAGGATTGAATTGTATAGATATACCAGTTTACGGTTTTTTGTGGTCAAAAAATTAATTTGGGGTAAATTTGTCACAGGTGTACTATTTTGGGATTTTTCGTGATATTAACTCTTGTAAATTTGTAGAATTGATAGGGCTCTTTTAAGGTGTTATTTTATGGTTTTAAGTGTTAATTAGTGGATTGCTAGGGTAGATCAATTAAAGAAAATCAAACCGGTTCAAAACAACTAGTTTTGGTATTTTAGCAGTAAATTTACAATTCAAAATAAATAAATAAACAAACAAATAATTAATTAAAAATCATTAAAAATCATCCATGTTAGTATTGGTCGTGTCACGTAGGATAGTCAATATCTACATTGGCGATTTTTGATCAAAATTAGCTGGATTGATTCAATTGACAAAACCTAAAAAGATTCAGGACTCAATTTGCACAATTAAAATATTTATAACTGAATTGACAAAAGTGCAATATATTTAGGACTTTTTGAATAAATTCCCCCACATTTTACCAAAATGGAACAATGTTCCAATTTTCACCCTACAAAATACTAGAATTGGCAAAAGTGTGTATTAGAACTAAAGTTGGGAAATTGTATTTGTAGCCCGTTAACTAATAGGCGTCCTCATCAGGAACTGTCTTTATCATAACTCCTCATTGTGTTAGTTTGAGATCACGCTAAACCTTTCCATTAGAGCGACGGCCGACAGTTCGCGCAACATCCCACAACCTCACTTGGGCTAAACTCATCGACGGTCACACGGCTTTGAAATTTGTCGTGCTAATTTGAGATTGCGTGGTACTTAGCTACCCATAAACAAGCCGACCGTGCGGGATTAGTACTGGAGTTTGTTTCACCCTACAAAGTTAAACTTTCGAAGGAAAAGTCAATTCTCTTCTTTAAAGTCCAGCAAAATGATAGTAGCAGTCTCAGTTCGGTAGCTTACATTTTAGTTCTCTATCCATAGACCATAGTAGTTACATATGTGTCACGTGGGATCTAATTGATAGCTCAAAAAACTAAACTAAGGACCCACAAATAAACGTGCAATTGCACCTACCCTTTTAATTTCTATCTACCACATCTGAATCCTAAGAGTCTAAAACTAAACGTGCTCTATACCCTCCAAATAGGGAATAGAATATACCTTCGTATTCAAGTTCATTATCAGATCGTATTATATTAATTTCGGTGTTAAATTGATTTGCTATCATTGTGCATAAATTTGTAATAACTAAGTATTCGTTTCATGCTTAGTCTTCAATAAATATGTTCACGTGGCTCGAGTATAGTCATCCACTGTGGTCATAAAATATTTAGCCCCTTCTCTAGAGAGCTTTAAACGTGGGCCCCAATGATCAATATGAATTAGATAGATCAAATTGGTAAATAACGGGAATAGTTGAACTTTTGAAAGACAATTTAATTTGCTTTTGCCCGGGGCCAAACATCACAGTGAGTCTTTTTGTTTCTATCAACATCAGAACAAATTTTTGAAATCGAATTTTAGTCTTGAATTTAGAAATCTTTAACCTGCAATACATTTTTTAGAATAATAAATTAATTTAATTTATAGGGGGGAAATTATCAATTCAGTCATAAATCTATTGTATAGATGTTAATTCTATCCTAAATTTTCTAATTTTGCCAATTTAGTCAAACATTTGTGTGAAATTCCAATGTAATCCTTCCGGCCAATTTTCGCAGAAAATCGCTTATGTCCCGTGATGACTAGACCGCCACATCGGCGATTTCAAGTAAAAATTGGCTGAGAGAACTACATTGGAATTTTGCGCAAAAAGTTGAGGACTAAATTGACAACGTTGAAAAATTTAGGATTGAATTGGTATCTGTACAATAGGTTTACGACTGATTGGATAAGTCTCCCAATTTATAAGTTCCTCCACTATGTACCATACTGAAGTTTTCCATTTGGTAATTGTATTCTCTAGAACTTAATTGTGAACAACTCCCAAAATAATCTTAGGAGAGGCCATATGTTTCAGCTGCTCCTCTATCTAATATCCAAGATTTCATGTCACTAGACATTAGAGAATGTGAATTACCTACAAAATTTAAAGGTGATTGATTGGAGCTCTCACAGTAAGGAAGCAAAGCTGGCTAGCTGACGATCCAGAAGCATTGCTCCCAATTGTCTCTTGCACAATCGTGCTCCGTCCATCGGCTACACTTGACTGCACGCCATAATTGCAGCTGCAAGGCCCCGATTGTTGCCATTTGTAGGTCCAGCATACTATCTGTGGACTGTGACCCGGAAGATATCCACGAAGCAGATAACATCTATACGTGAAGTAAATCGCAATGTGGTGCTGGGCCTCGAGATCTCTTTTTGTTCTTGTCATCTTAATCATCACTGCCGACCCCTCGTAAGGGTCGGATAAAGCAGACGAGATTCCTCTCTGCTTCTCATCTCACCTTACTAATTGATAGGTCTTGTTCGGACATGGCAACGGGTCCATCGTTAAAGTTTGAGCTTCGATTACTATCCATCATACGAATCATGATGACCCGTGAGGAGTTGGACCAGTTGATTTCCTTGTTGGTGCTCAAAGTTTGCCTTTTGAAGCACCACAAGTGCAATCAGGTAGGGGCATCAATGTGCTTATGTCATCCTCATTTGGCATGGGGGGTTTCATCCACAAGTCCAAGTTTTGTCTTTGCCTGGAGTGCCAAAGTCATGGCTCTATTCCAAGCTGCATAGTTCGCGTGACCGGTTGATGGTGATGTAGCTAGCAAGGATCACCTAGAGGGGGGGTGAATAGGTGATCTTAAACAATTTTTATCAGATTATGCAGAAATGAAAGATCACAGTTGGGTCTGAATAAAATTCAAATTCAAGACAGTTTATATAGACAAAACTCTTAATGTGCAGTATGTAAGATAAGAGATAAGGGATAGAAAAACTGCACACAAGTTTATAGTGGTTCGGCTTATAGCAAGCCTACGTCCACTCTCCCACGCTGACAGCCTACTGGCTGGATTCCACTAATGAAATCAATGAGAAGTTACAGCAAGTTGCGCCGCTTAAACCCAAGCACTTCTCCCCGAAGTTGGTGCTGCTTATACCAAGCCGATAGATCACACTATCTCACACCTAAGCACACACTTGTAACACTGTTTACACCTCTCAAATGATTACACGTTTAAGCTCACGAAAGACAAGAGATTTAATCGGAGAATGCTCAGACTTTGGACTTGTTGATTCTTGATTTCGTTCTCTACCTTTTGCTCCTCGTTGATCTCCTTTTATACTCCTCCACTTCCAAACTAGCCATTGGACAGTCTTCAGAGGATCATCTTCCAATATTCACCTTTGGACAGATTTGTATAAAATGGATTGAGTAGCCGTTGGTTGATAAAATCTGAATCCCGTTGATTCTGGTCGCCCATACAATCAGAATCTTGATTTCCATAAGTAGAGCTTTGTCCGTTGTAAAGCATTCTTGTCGTAGTATTTGATTGTCAATCAATTTGATTAAGACTGATACAATCAAAACTTTCCTTATGTGAAATCCATGCCAGATCACTAGCTGTTATTCTTCGTTCTGAAGAATTACTGCATCTTCGTCTGCTTCTGAAGAATTACTGCATCTTCGTCTGCTTCTGAAGAACTTCAGCGTCTGCGTCTGAATATTTTCAGCGCCTGCGTCTGAAGAACTTTTGCGTCTGAGTCTGAACTTTTCGTTCTGAACACGAACTAGATCAAGATTGACATATGATTTTCTTCCAAAAATAACTTCCTGAATCAAAATACTTCAAAGCATTTATCAAACTTACACAACACTTATGGACAGTTTTGTCAACTTCAAAATCTATTGGGAATTTTCCTTAACAATCTCCCCCTTTTTGATGGTGACAAAACTTCCATGCAGATATATAGATTTTGAGATAATTTTGAAAAATACGATCAAGCATATAAAATAGCAGATATTCAAGATATCATATATGATCAGAGTAATTTGATATGGGATTTTTTATACAAGGAGTATGACAAAATCTGAACCGTAAAAAAAATGAATCACAGTCTGTCTCCTTTTCTTTGTATCCAATAATCTGCATATCAAACCAAATCATATCTGCATATTTCTCCCCCTTTTTGTCAGCATCACAAAAAGATATATGCATAAAATTCCTTAATGATCATGACAATATATGGAAGTATAATCGAAATTCAATATCATGCATCAATTAAGTAGAATTAACCACTAAGCACATATGCATATTTACATTCTCTCCCCCTTTTTGTCATAAACAAAAAGTGATAGTAATGGAAAGGATATCACGTAGAGAATATAAATTTAAAGCATCTTCACATACTATCTTCAAAATATATTTGGCATGAAACACAACTTTTAAAGATATCATCTTTCGCGAACATAACATATATTCAATATAGCTCATGTTCTGAAGAATCAAATATCATATATATCAATGAACATGTATGCACATAATAAATTTCACAATCTTTTTGTCATGATAAATGATTATATAAATAAGAGATTCGTTAATGACAAACAGTAAGAAATACTAACCCGGATTGTGCAGAACTTAGCAAGTTCTAACATACATTACCTTTTCTTTCATAGTAATCAAGAGTGGGCAGAAATTAAATTGACTTTCATACTTGATTTACGCTCCCCCTCAATTTGATACCATTTTGAGATGATTCTCCCCCTTTCTTTTGCATTTTTCCGCTTCTTGTTTTTCTCCCCCTGTCATCAAGACAGCTTTTGCGAATAGCTTTCATTGTAGCTTGTGCACTTTGAACAAATTGTTGTTCCTCCATTTTCTTTGTAGTAGCAACATCCGCCACATTTGTTTGCATTTTGAAATTCGAGAGAGAAATTTGTTTTCTTCCATCAAGCTCGTCTCGGATTCAAACTGCATAAACTCAACAAATCTTTTGCACAAATTTGCAGTTAAAGAAATAATATTTCACATAATATGTAATGCCTTTTCTTTAGCAATAATATCAAATATTTAAACCTAAGGCAACTTATCCTTTCGTACGACGCATTAAGCATTTGCTCATCGTGTTTTGACGTGCCTCCAATAATTTGTCAGAATATTGCATAAAGGAGAAATTTTTGATCCTTCGGAAATGTTGCAGAATCTCCCCGATTGTGAAATCAAGCTTTCCAAACTTTACAAGGAAAGATTCGTTTACATCCTGCAAATACTTGTAAGAGAGACATAATCTTTGCAAAATATAGAGAATGTCACGTACATACCTTGCTCTGATTTGCGGATCAATCTTGCTAATTAAAAAAATTTAAAGAATATAGCAAGTGATTCAAGATTGTAGGAATTTTCCTTAAGCGTGAATCTCATAAGCATAAAGATTATATGACATTAACGAATTTCGCAAAAGAAATGTAGCTATTTCAAGCATTAACTATATGCAATATCTTACACACATGGCAACAAATATTACCAATTTGTATCTCAACAAGCATGTTCAGAATATACCTTTTCTCTTTAGAAAGAATTCATCACTTGAGATCCTTCGTTGATTGCATCATGACTTGCGTAGGATTGCATTCATGCTTCCTTTGTATAATTGTCTGCAATAAACTTATTTCCTTTCTAGTATCCTTGTATTTGGATCCTTTCTTCTTGTTAGACGCAAAATAGGAAACTTTCATAGAAGCCCAAGTATACTTTCGCAATTCATCTCAGTATAATATTTAAGGGAATATGCATAATAAAACAATATCTTGCAAACAATACCAATTGATGTAAAACATGCCATTTCAAGTCAAAGCAGAGCATGGAGATAAAATGTTAAGTCCAAAGAGAATTCATAGATATTTGAAGTACGTATCCAAAGCAAATTTAGAATTTGAAAAAATATACCTTTACTTACCAAATTCTCTTTCCTTATTCCCTGCAAGAAAAATAATCTCATCTTTTCTTTAGTACCCAAATCTGCTTGGGTCCTTTTTGGTTAGAAGAAGCATCAAATCTCCAATTGATTGTCTTGGATTTCTTCCAATCAGTTGGACATTGTTGCTTGTAGTGATCACTCGAGTTCGAGCAATTATAATATTGAAATCCAATAGGCTTGACAAATTGCTTACCAAAATGATTGCTATAATACTGGATAGAAGGCTTGCGCTTTAATCTCTCCTTGACCTTCGGAAAGTCATTCTTGATCTCATTTTCATTTTCGAAACCGAGGCCAGATTTGTTGAAATAGGGGACTTGAATGGATAGAACATGCTCTAATGTCTTTGAGCCAAGAGCAAATTTTTTGCAAATCTTCGGAATTTCTTCCTTATAGGAATCAACTTCTTTTTGCAAAATATCCTTCTCTTCCTTGACAGAGGAATTCTCCTTTTCAAGCTCGATGATCCTTTTCTCATTCGTAATATTTTGTTGCTTCAATTTAGAGACTTCCTTTTTCAACTCGGAGATCTTCTTCAACGTATTCTCATGTTCCGTGCATAGCTCTTCAAAAAGATCATCATCATCGAGAATAAGATCTGAACAAATCACCTCATCTTCTTCGGATTCAATGTCCGCCATTAAGCATAGATTTCGCTGCTCAAGGATTTCATCATCGCTGGATTCAGACTTAGTGTCACTCCACGTTTTGGCCTTTAGAGCTTTCTTCTTCTTTTCGAATTTCCCTTTGAGATTTGTTCCTTTGATTTTCATCTTCTTGTAATTTTTTATGAAGAGAGCCAGTTCTTCATCGTCAACATCTTCATCTTCAGAATCTGCATCAAAATCAATGTTAGTTTTTAATGCAATTGACTTATTACCTCTGGTTTCATTCTCCTCATTCTGTTTCTCAGTCTCATATGATTGAAGAGTTCCAATTAACTCATTCACTGATAGAGGCTTGATCCTTTGTGTCTCTCGAATGGATGTTTTGATGTTATCCCACTGATTTGTCAGTCCTCTCAGAAGTTTGTTGACTTTCAATGCATCTGGGACTGGTTGTCCTTGATAGGCAAGACCGTTTACTATGTCAGTAAACCTGTCATAAAAATCAGCAATTAATTCTCCAGACTTCATTTTGAAGGATTCATATTGACCAAGCAAAATATTGATATGAGTTTCCTTGGCTCGATCCGTTCCTTCATACGTAACATAAAGAGTATCCCAGATTTCTTTTGCAGAATCACAAGCAGCAATTTTCTTATACTCAATAGGAGATAATGCACAATAAAGAGAATAAATTGCTTTTGAATCTAAAGTCTCTCTTTTAGATATCTCAGTTTGAGATAAAGGAAGATCTGCTGATTTGTTTGCATCTGCTTTCTCTTTTGAGTCTAAAGACTTTGGGTTGACTCCTCTGATGACAACATCCCATTGCATGTGATCAATTGATTTGATGAATGCCTTCATCTTGTTTTTCCAGACGCTATATTCATTGCCATCGAAATATGGTGGCCTGGAATTGCTTTGTCCTTCAATGAGACCTGGAGCAATCATGCTAGCCATATAGATCGTTAGCTCAGAAGTAAAACACTTCAATAAATGAGCAACCCGCTCTGATACCAATTGATGTAGCTAGCAAGGATCACCTAGAGGGGGGGTGAATAGGTGATCTTAAACAATTTTTATCAGATTATGCAGAAATGAAAGATCACAGTTGGGTCTGAATAAAATTCAGATTCAAGACAGTTTATATAGACAAAGCTCTTAATGTGCAGTATGTAAGATAAGAGATAAGGGATAGAAAAACTGCACACAAGTTTATAGTGGTTCGGCTTATAGCAAGCCTACGTCCACTCTCCCACGCTGACAGCCTACTGGCTGGATTCCACTAATGAAATCAATGAGAAGTTACAGCAAGTTGTGCCGCTTAAACCCAAGCACTTCTCCCCGAAGTTGGTGCTGCTTATACCAAGCCGATAGATCACACTATCTCACACCTAAGCACACACTTGTAACACTGTTTACACCTCTCAAATGATTACACGTTTAAGCTCACGAAAGACAAGAGATTTAATCGGAGAATGCTCAGACTTTAGACTTGTTGATTCTTGATTTCGTTCTCTACCTTCTGCTCCTCGTTGATCTCCTTTTATACTCCTCCACTTCCAAACTAGCCGTTGGACAGTCTTCAGAGGATCATCTTCCAATATTCACCTTTGGACAGATTTGTATAAAATGGATTGAGTAGCCGTTGGTTGATAAAATCTGAATCCCGTTGATTCTGGTCGCCCATACAATCAGAATCTTGATTTCCATAAGTAGAGCTTTGTCCGTTGTAAAGCATTCTTGTCGTAGTATTTGATTGTCAATCAATTTGATTAAGATTGATACAATCAAAACTTTCCTTATGTGAAATCCATGCCAGATCACTAGCTGTTATTCTTCGTTCTGAAGAATTACTGCATCTTCGTCTGCTTCTGAAGAATTACTGCATCTTCGTCTGCTTCTGAAGAACTTCAGCGTCTGCGTCTGAATATTTTCAGCGCCTGCGTCTGAAGAACTTTTGCGTCTGAGTCTGAACTTTTCGTTCTGAACACGAACTAGATCAAGATTGACATATGATTTTCTTCCAAAAATAACTTCCTGAATCAAAATACTTCAAAGCATTTATCAAACTTACACAACACTTATGGACAGTTTTGTCAACTTCAAAATCTATTGGGAATTTTCCTTAACAGATGGTTGAAAGGTTAAAATCATACGTGGATTATCAGTTGGATGAATGTAGAACGGATCATTTGTATCTATCACGTCAATTCATGTGAGATCTGACTTCTTGATTAATTATCTATCATGTTAGATTCATTGGAATTTCTGTAGATCAATGAAGGGCGATAGGGTGAGTTTGTAAATAACACGGCGAAACGACTAAGTGCGTCGATACCGTACAAATTTAGAACAAGTCAACAATGTGAAAGTTTTGACTTTTCATGGTGCATCTCTCTCGATATATACAGGTATATAAGAGACATGATAGCATTCTACAAGCAAAGGTAAAAATTTCAAAATTTAAAGTAAACCTATCTGACGACTTTAAAGTAGAAGTAAGGATATCAAGCATCTCATGTCATGCAACCACACAATCTGATGGTGAATCACTTTTGAACTTTACAGCATCCAGCATCCACGGGTATCGCAAGGAACAGAAAAACTCAATAGAATAAATTTAGACTACAGAAAAGAAAAGATTACCCTCTCAAAACCCTAGCCCCAAACTCAAAGCATATGATTCTCAGAGCATCACTGAGAAATCACAAAGAGAAATTATTCTGTGAACTTATTTTCTGAGCGATATATTGAATCCATAGTAGGAAATATTTTTTAAAATATTAATTTTTCACGAAACACACCGACAATTTCTATGACTTTATTTGCTGGACCCTCATCAGAGCATTTTCTTCCTCCAAGGTGAAAGTACGTGGGAAACCCACATGCAAAGAATGACGTGCAAAGCGAAGCTATGTCTCGTACTAATGCAAGCAACTTAATATAATACGAAGCACCATGTGCTAATTAATCTCATCCAGCGCACGGAAAGAATTTATCTCGAGCTCGTCGACCCAAATATACCTTCAAAGTTTCTGTGCGATCTTCAATTGTTTGCGTGAATGTCACGTAATTATTTTTCTTAAATGACGGGATTTAGGGTCCTATCTAATTAACCCAAATTGCATTGGTTTCAAATGCTAATCTTATGTATCAAATGAGTAATGCGCCGAGGATGATATCGGATGGCTTGCATCTTGTTGTTTCAATAGCCCTGTTCTCGATATCGAAATGGCTATTATATTACGTATATCGTAAGAGTGTGCAAACTTTATATTTAAGCAGTCTTGAGATGGATATATCAATCTACTTATGCCATGAATTTTTTTGCTAAAGCTACAATCTGTATGTGGGTCGTTCTCCAAAATCTGCTTCACTAATTACTAATTACTTTTCTATACTGCATGTACATGGAATAACAATTGATATCTTAATTATAATGGAGACATGGGTGGTTGTTTTTAGGATTAATACCACAAAAAATCTCAAACTAGTACACATGTGATAAATTTTCCACAAATTAATTTTTTGATCACAAAAAACTCCAAATTGGTATGTCTTTGACAAATTTACCCTCCATTAATTTCCGTTAAATTTTACTTTCAAATTGTCGAGTTGGATGATACGTGCTAGTTGACGATTGTACTAGTTTAGGGTTTTACCCTTCGTTTGTTACAGGTTTACTAATTTGTGATTTTTCATGGTATTGATCAAATTTAACGAAAAGTAAATTTTGCCACTAATGTACCAGTTTGTGATTTTTTGTTGTCAAAGAATTAGTTTTGGGTAAATTTGTCACAGGCATACTAGTTTGGGATTTTTTGTGATTAAAAAATTAATTTTGGTAAATTTATCATAGGTATACCAGTTTAGAGTTTTTCATGGTATTAACCTCTCTCTCTCATGTAGTGAATGTGTTATACATCCTAAGATGCCCAATTGGATAGTAGATTCGTTAAATACCATGCAAGTCTCACATAGATCTCACAAGATCGGAAAGGAAAATTAATTTTTAATACATATAGTACACACTCACATATATGTGTGTGTGAGTGTCACCTCTCAATATTTGAATTTTTGGCTTTGTGAAATCCCAATGACGCACGTGAATTGTAGTTGTTCACGCGCATCGTTGAAGGCTCATAGAGTGGCGGGCTCCGGGCATGGTCCAATTCTCTAGGTTACCGTAAATGGAAGACGCTACGATTAAACATACTTAGCCCTCTATGTTTGACCATTTTCTCAAAGACTCCAACAAGACCGTGCATTATCGTACATAATTGGCAAAATAGTTTGCACTAATTTAGTTCTCAATTTTTGCATCTCTCCTAATGTTGTCAAACAACATCGTAGGCGGTAACTCGGCCGGACAAAGGGCTTACTTCCCGTGTGCTTTTACTTTAGGAGGTCAAGCGTTCCTATACTACAAGATGGAACTCCAATTCGAAAGGACGCAGTCACGCTGATCGTCTCTTCTCACCCTTTTTCCACAGGATAAAAAAACATATCCGGAGAAGAACTGAACTTGAGATCTAAAATCTAACTACTCTTTCAATTTTCATCCGTTAGCAGAACTATATGTTGGAGTTACAAATTGAGTGCGATCTATTATTGTGGTCCCATGATGTTTATGCTTTTTTTGTGAGGATAGAGAGGAAGGAAAATGTGGGGATAGGGGTAGAATTTTTTTTTTCCGTGCACCCTCATGGACAATTAAATGAATTACTCAAATTGTTCACACGCACCCACATAGCACCCTCTCCTTATGTCATCTAAACAAATCGACCTCCATCTTCACTGGCCATTCAATTTGTTTAGGGCATTTGAGATTAAACCCCAACCTCGACTAATTACATTAAGCTTTTAAATCAATTGGCAACGGTTCAAAGATTCTACGACATCATTGTGTAATGCTCGCGTCAGAAGATTCGCGAGAAATTACTATATCGTGAATTGGCTTCAAGAGAGAGAATACTGAGGTCGAACTGGAATTAAGGCTCATGCTTCTTCATATGCAAAGGATCTAATCAATTTGACTTGGCTTATTTTACTATCAAAACTCTTAAAATGGAAAACGTGGTACTGAGACCTGATGATGTAGGTGGAGCTACCTCACGAGTGATAATAACCGTTATCAAACCTTGTCCTTCACTTAGGGGTAAGAACAACATTGGTGTTAAAACTTATGTATGGAGGCCACTTTGGTGCCAAAACTTCCATTTGGATCACTTTAGTGCCAAAAATTTTGAAAAACGATCTTCTAAGTGCCAACTCCGATCTGATTGATCGAAAATCTGACATGGCAATTTTTTATTAGTATTTGAATCCGACGTGGCTCGCCGGAGATACAATGAGCATGTACAGTCAGCATTTTTTATTTTAAATAATTTTTTTTCTTTTTTCCTTTTTATTTCTTTTCTTTCTTTTTTCCTTCTTTTCTTTTTTTCTTTTCTTTCTTCTCCCTTTGGTCACTGCCGGTGATCGGAGGCCGGCCATCGGCCGCCTGGCCTCGCCTGGATGAGGCTGCCGCCGCTCGCCACAGGCGAGGCCCGGCCGACCCTTGCCTGGGCGACGGCGGGCAAGCCCCGGCGAGGTCGGCCTCGCCTCGCATGGGCAAATGCGAGCCCCGGCGAGGGCTCCCCTCGCTAGATCCGGCGAGACTGGCTGTCGCCCAGGCCACGGCGGTCCCGCCAGACGTCGCCCGGGGGAAGGCGACTCCAACACTATCCCAAAACGCAGCCCATACATCTAGTAAACGGATCTAAAACACTTTGATTTTAGGTTGTAGTTTTTAATAAATAATAACTGCGTGCAAGTTGCGCTAAATCAGAGCCACTGCCACTGGCTAAAAGTTTGAACTTAATTGGTTAACCCGATCTCCACGATTACATGTCTGGATTCTCGAAAAATAAATGTCCTAATTCAACATTCTTCAACTTCCTAGAATAAGGGTCGAACGCTTGAGAAAGACTCCACAAGCAAACTTCCTAGGATGCCTTTGCGCCCATTCTCGGTTCCTTTTGGAGAAACACAGTTGCAACGCAAAGCATCGTGCTACGCCCTCGGAACAAAAAGAGTGAATTTCTATAATTAGTATCTAACTGCCTATGAACATTAAGAATCTCATCGCTTCATCACTCGACTTTCATCGTACCTTGCTCTCCATGGACCAAAGCAATATTCTGCTCCAAATGTGACTCAAGTTGGAATGACATCATAAATGAACACCTGAAGCGATTCTTTCCATGGCGCCGACTGACCAAATGCGTTTTGAGCGAATCATTTCTAGGATGAAGAAGACACGGGAAAAGTGCCAAAAAGTCCTAAACCTTTGACATTGATGTCAATTTAGTCCTAAACATTTTGCACTTGTGTCAATTTAATCCAAAACCTTTTTTCTTTTTGTCAATTTAGTCAGTCTAGTTAATTTTGACCGGATTTTACTGACATGGACGACGGCCAGCCGGCAGCGGGTCACCATGGATAACTTTTAATAATATTTTTAATATTTTTTGAATATTTTTTTTCTTTTTTTTCCCCTCCCCTACCTCCTTCCTCTAGCTGGTCGACGAACCGGCGAGGATTACCTTCATCGACGATGGCGAAGGTGAGCCTCGCCATGGCTAGGCGAGGCTCGAGCCCTCGCCGGAGGCCGCGCCTTCGACCTCGCGGCCTCCGACTAGGACTCAAGCCTCACCTGCAGCTAGGTGAGGCTCGAGCCCTCGCCAGAGGCCTCGAGGTCAAAGGCCTCTAGCGAGGGCTCGAGCCTCACTAGCGGCTGGGCAAGGCCTGACCTCACCGGATCTGGCAAGGTCCAGCCTCGCCGGCCTCTAGCCTCTAGCCAATCGCCGGTCCGGTGATCAGCTGGAGGAAGGAGGGACGGGAAGGAAAAAAATAAATAAAAAAAATTCAAGAAATTATTAAAATATTATTAAATTTGTCCACGTCAGCGCCAATGACTGGCTACCGGCCGACGTTCACGTCAGCAAAATCCAGCCAAAATTGGTCGGAATGACTGAATTAGCATAAAGACAAAAGGTTTAGGATTGAATTGGCACAAATGCAAATGGTTTAGAACTAAATTTGCGTAAAAAAAAGTTTATGACTAAATTTGCACAAATACAAAAGGTTTAGAATTGAATTGGTATAAAAAAAGTTTAGGACTAAATTGACATAAATGCAAAAGGTTTAGGACTTTTTTGGCACTTTTCCCAAGAAGACACTATTGACACTAGTTGTTCACTAAACATTGTACCTACTCGGCTCAATTCTAGAGGTGTTTGGTTACAATCCCTGTTGCACGCTCTTCCAACAAATGTTCCATTCCAAGACTCCGGGATCGGGTTTCACCTTATTTCCACTTTTGGGTAAGTAGACTTTCGTCCTACCTACCACTCCTTGGCCCATGGACGAACTGCCAATGATCTTCACAGCTTCCTTTTGAGGCTGAAAACATCGATCATGGTCATAATTATAATCTCCATTATGATGATTTAGCGTTTGACAAGTTTGTAGTTACAGAAAGTTAGGTCACCGCATAATCCGACAGAGCCAAAATAAAATGTTTTATGGTGAAAATTTGCGAATAATAAGTGCATCCAACGTTCTGGTCCAAGCCCTTATATCACCTAATGCTCGGTCCACACTTTACTCGTAAGCAATCGAAGATCACCTCTCTAAGGAATATTATAATAAGCGCAACTTGTTATATAGTATGACAAATATGTCACCCTGTTTTTCCACGCAAGGAACAGGTAATGTCACTAATTAAAAATATCAGTGGGACACATTAGAGGCGCGTAATTGGAGCATGTAAATTTGAATTCAGTTGAAATTCATTATCCTGGAAAAAGAAAAGATTAGCGGCATACGCTTTTGCATTTTCAACTTAGTGAAGTTGCTCATAAATAAATTCCTATAGTGATCAAAGTCGAAGATGGATGCACAGATAATAGCTTGTTTAATAGTGCGTAACAAGTACATCATCGAAGTGATAATGCCACAAGAAATCCTAAATTTTTCTCTGTGGGACGTTCTTACCCATTTTTTTTCTTCTTATTAATACCCTAAATTTGTACCGATGATTAACAAGATACATTCCGTCATACCTCCGTCCATAATGGCGATTAAATATTTCGACGGGTTGTTGCCCATGCTTGTCGCCAGAAGTTTAGGACTTTTTATAAAATTCAAAGGCATTCATCTTTACAGAT
Source organism: Syzygium syzygioides (assembly GCA_031216285.1). Lineage (NCBI taxonomy): Eukaryota > Viridiplantae > Streptophyta > Magnoliopsida > Myrtales > Myrtaceae > Syzygium > Syzygium syzygioides. The sequence continues at coordinate 33,746,313 of CM062244.1, read as the reverse complement.
CGTAAAATGCTTAGCATTATTTCCTCATTTCAGTACATAAAGAGCACAAGCTGGCACGACCTTTGCGTTGACATTAGAAGGCAAAAGACAAATGATGGTGCAAATCTGCCGGACGCATTTATGATCCAGGTGTAAGGACGGTGGATTTCCCTTCGTCGCTAAGCTTTAGACGTTTTTGAATTTTCCAATAATCCAGGAACAAGGAGGCCAGTTGGAAATCTCGTGTCCTCAAAACACCCTCTCCAATTTCTTCTCTCTCTCTCTCTATGCAATTTCTATTTTCAACCTAATTTTTGCTCCCACCTACTCCAATTAAGTGAAAGAAGAGCTCTGATGGGTAGATTTGCTCAAAAGGGTACTCACCGTGGTAGGCTGCATCAAGAAAACGTAGTGTTAGCCAATTGACAAAAGTGAAAAATAAAACGAGATTAAAATGAACGATTTGAAAAGAATTTCTTAAAAATAATCACTTGTATCGTTTAAACTAATTAGTCAGTACAAATCGATGTCGACTTATATTTTAAATATTTTCGTAGACGACGGAAATATTTTCTGTCCATTTATTTTTACAAGCAAAAAATTTTCAAGAAAACATTTTTTGAATTATTCATTTTTCGCGAAACGAATGAAACTTAAATATCAGTCAAGATGATCATCGCAAGAATACAAGTGAATTTGAATGGCATTTGACCAAGAAAAACCAATTTCTATGCGGCAGCCAAAGAGAGGTTGCAACAGCGGGCGTGAATTTGAATTTTGGAGCCCCATGTGGGAGAAAGACTTCCTCTTGATCCTCAGATCTCTAGTTTCCATCAAGAAATTACGGCACCAACCAACCAAGAAGATGCAAAACTTGCTTCCCATTTCATAACACCCTCACCAAGCCCCGTAAATAAATCTAAAGTACGTATTTATCCACAACACGATCAAATTTGACCGCCCTATCCGATTACCCGTCCAAACGATGGACTGACCGTGTTAACCGAAAGTTGCCGACGAGCCGAGACGCCACTGTCACGACACGTCGCTTCGGCGCGAAGGCGGTGCAGTCTCTAATCGAGGGAGGGGGGGGCCCGGTTTTTGAACAATTCTTGATCTTCTTGGATCCGAACACGGGAAGCTGTGACAGATGGGAAGCATGGAAAGAGGTATTACCTTCCATTCAAAGGGGAGCTCTTTGCTCTTATCAGCTGACCAACCGGTCATGCCCCGTCCATGCAGAGAGGATGGAACAAGTGGTGGACTTACGAGCCTCCGGAAATAATAAAAGATGCACAGAAATCTGACTTGTCTACAAGAAAAAAAAAATGTGACTATTCACCGCTGGATTTTCCCAAAGAACATGAGAGCCATGAACGCATGGCAGCCGCGAGGAAGACGATGGGCAAGATAAATCCGATCACTTCTCATTTCAGCAAAGATCCGGGACGCCCGGCTTATAAGGAACACTTGCAGGGAGTGTAGGGGAATACCCGAACTCTGCATTTTTTTTGTTTTTTTGGTTGCACGTCTCGGCAGGAAGGAGGAGGAGGATAACAACGACCAAAGACGACCAGCACGGCCACGAGAAGTTGGGAGACCGAAGAAGAAAGGGGAGAGACCATACACTTTTGCTGCGGGAGGAAATGGCCCCCGTCAGCAACATAGGGAAGTACCAGCTCCGGCAGACGATCGGAGAAGGCACCTTCGCCAAGGTCAAACTGGCCATCGACAACACGGGCGGCCATAACGTGGCCGTCAAGGTCATCGATAAGCAGATGGTGATGGAGAGCAATCTCAAGTACCAGGCGAGTCTCTCTGTTCCTGTTTTTCCATTTGAAGCTCCTTTTCCTTCGTTTGATCCTCCCTGCAAGTGAAAACAGAGATGCAGAGTTTCATCCTCCTGATACCGTTAAAACTACACTTTCAGGTACAGAGAGAGATTAGAACGATGAAGCTTCTACATCACCCGAACATTGTAAGGATACAAGAGGTACGTTCATGTAGTAGCAGCTGCTCTGCAGAATTCTGGGTCGCCACTTCTTCCCACGGCAAATAATTTGCAGATCATTAGTTTCTTACATGATGGCTCTCCTGAACAGGTTATCGGAACCAAGACAAAAATATACATAGTAATGGAATATGTATCTGGAGGACAATTATCAGACAAACTGGTGAGACAATACAATCAAAACTCCTAATGAAAGTGCAATTACAGGTTTTTCTGCTAACTTTAATAACTTTTTTGCTTTTCTCAGTCTTATGTGAGGAAATTCAGTGAAGGCGAGGCAAGAAAGCTGTTCCAACAGTTGATCGATGCCGTGGACTATTGCCATCACAGAGGGGTATATCACAGGGATCTAAAGGTGAGCAGTAGATGACTCTCTCTTCACTCAATTTATCCATTTTGAAGGGAAGAAAGACATGCAAATTGATGGGGATATCATCCTCTGTGCACAGCCAGAAAACTTGCTGTTGGATAGCAAGGGGAATCTGAAGGTGTCAGATTTCGGACTTAGTGCTTTGCGAAAGGTTAAGACAATCTTCTACTCAATTTGATTAGCCCATGTAAATATGATGTCGAACCATTTCAAGTATGCTTGGCTAAATTCAACAGCCTGGAGACATGCTATCGACAGCATGTGGCTCTCCATGCTACGTTGCACCCGAGGTGAGGACCCGATATTTAATTCCTTGCATCGACATTTCATCATTCTCCATAACACGAACAGGAATTGGAACAGAGTGTACTCGACATTGCATGATCATAGCTAATAAATGAATTTTCTCCCAATCCTATTATCAATGATGCTTTGGACTTCTAAACAGCTATTTGCGGATAAAGGGTATGACGGATCAGCTGCAGACATTTGGTCTTGTGGGGTGATCCTCTTCGAATTACTGGCAGGGTATTTGCCATTTGATGACCGTAGCCTCATGAATTTGTACAGGAAGGTATGCTTCTTTATAACCAGATGCTGACACAGTTTCCCTTAGAAACAATTCCCTTGACTGATCATCATAACTCTAAAGATTGCAAGAGCAGAATACAAATGTCCACCATGGTTCACAGCCAGTCAAAAGAAGTTCCTCTATAGAATACTCGATCCAAATCCTATAAGGGTAAGAGTGTTCCAAATGTTTCAGAATGTCTCTTTTCTTGTCAATAATTTAATCACAGTCCTATATCACAATGCAGCGAATAACGATCGCGGAGATTGTAGAGGATGCTTGGTTCCAGGAAAACTACATACCTGCTTGCGGATGCGAATGTGATGCAAAGAACCTGGATGATGTTAATGCTGCTTTTGACACATTAGAGGTATTAATCACAGATAATCAAAGATCAGTGCATAGTGATTCAACTAAATCATGTGTCCTTCTGAACAGGATAGCGATGCAGAGAAGACAATACCAAAGTCCTCCAAATTTATAAATGCTTTTCAATTGATTGCGATGTCACGTGACCTGGATTTATCAGGACTTTTTGAAGAACAGGCAAGACAAGATGAGCACAACACATTGAACACGTTGGTCCTGTACAAGTTTTGTTTAGTCACAGTGTTTGTTTTGTAACCACAGGAAGAGAAGAAACAAAAGACGAGGCTTGGATCCAAAAATACAATTAGCGATACCTTCAGAAAAATAGAAGCTGCTGCAACAGATATGAGTCTTTCAATTAAAAGGTTAAATAATAAGGTATCAAAAATTCATGAGCGTTTACTATAAGTTCAAACCTATACAAATGCTGATTTGAATGACAATGTCAGATAAAGATGCATCCAAGGCAAAAGATGACTAGATGTGCTAGATCCTATTTTGATTTTTCAGCGGAGGTAATTAAGCTTGTTCAAAATGCAGTAAGTTATGACATGCTTGGAACTACCAATTGAATGAGTCAGACGAGGCCCACCTATGTCAATGTTTTGTCTCAGGTAATTGAAGTTGCTCCCGAGCACTGCGTAGTAGAGATCTCAAAATCAGCAGGAGAGCTAGGAATGTATAAAGAGGTAAATAGCAGCATCTTCTGTATATGTTGATTATTTCTCTTTATGTTACTTCACAGTACTTCTCTTGTGATCAGTTCTGCCAAAGTTTATCTAGCCTACTGACAGAGAAATCAAGCAACTCATTAGAAAGTCAAAAGTCTCAAGAGAGCTTAATCTGCAAAGACATAGTCGGAGCAGGATGGTAATCTAAAGCTTCTGAAAAGGGCTAAATCTTTGATATATTCCATAGCCAACTCACTTGTACTGTCTGTTTTGCAGCTCTGAAGAGGAAATCGATGATAATGAGGTCCTCAAAAGTTACTCATCCTCCTTATGATCAAGCTGGCCACCTTTCAGGACTCAGGATAATGCCATAACTCAAATAAAGAACTGTATTCCATGCCTGAACAGAAGTTGCTCGTACAACCATTCTATTGAAGTTTCTTTTCCCTCGGCTAAACTGTACTTGCTGTTCTCTATAGAGCCATCTTGGATGAACAATCCTCTCTTTGACATACAAGCACCCGGATGGCCCTCGGGGCACAAGCGAGAAGTCCAGCATGCCAAGCGAACCCATCTCCAGTCCGCCGATGGAAGAATGTAAAGCCTATTTGGACTGTATATTGAGAAATATAAGGAAAGCTTCTACACCAAGTTCAATGGATTTAATGGCTAACAAAAATCCACTAGCTGTAATTTCTCTTTCTTAAAACCCAAGGATCTTCTCGAATGCTGTATAGCATTAGATCTCCACCTTCTTATTTAGTAGAAGAATGATAAGAAATATACAGGGTGCTTCAAGGATGACATAGGCACACACAAACCTTTGATTTTCAACAAAATCAAGTACCACCATGCCTATTACAGGATGTCACTAACTAGATTTAAAAGTGTTTGAGAACTAAACAAGATGACACATTTCAGTATGATTTTGTCAATATACAGCGACCACAAGGTTAATCATTATGCATTGTCACACCAGCATTGACAAGAAATCCTGATCCCATTTATATAAAACTACAGTATTTAACAAGACAAACCTAAACTTATAGGTAACAAGACAAGAATAGGGCCATAAAGATAAAGTAATCTCACTTTCTACATTATGATTCATGCAAACTTATTTTCAGACTAGTAGGCTCAGAGACCTAGAATCACGAAGGTATATGTATAGTATTGATTATGAAATAAAGTCCAAAATCAAGTTCAGAAAATATAGCATGGCCGGTGAGGAAGGAAACAGCATCTGAATCTTAAAATAAGCCACAACTAATATACCAAAAAAATCTTATGCTGCCTCAATTAAAAAGGACATTCTCCGAAATCGCTATCATGACTGTTCTTTCTTAGATGATGAGTTTCTCAAATTCGAACTGGAGCCATACAATAACTTCACAACTGTAAAGACCTCAATTCTTAAGCCAATTCTAAATCTACTAAAATGATATCTGTTGATCAGCGAGAGAGCTTTGCTTACTTCAGTCAATATCTTTGATCATCTCAGCATGATGACTCTGTCTCAATCGGGAAGAATAAATTACCCAGGACTACAATCCCTAAAAAAGTAAAGTTGTTCTCTGTAGAGATAGGGTTAACATCATCCTTTCTTTACCTCCGTACAAGATGTATTCAACCCACCCAAACTTAGCTCTTTCTATCGGGTAAACAATGGAAGGAGTCTCTGCATGAGTTTATTTTTTACACTAGACATGTGGAGCCAGGACAAGAAGCTCCATCTGAGACAGTTCTCTAGATGGTTCTAGTTCAGAGAACCATAAGATTAGTAAAACTAAAGCAGAATATAAAATCAAAATAAATTAAGAACACGACATTTATGTGGTAATAGAATAATTTAGAGGAAAGGGAGCCTGAATAATTCTGAAGTAGAAGTCACATGAATCTGGAATTTCAGTTTCTTGACCATCCAGAGCAAAATCGAAGAGATCAATGACAAAATATTATCAGGAGATGTTTATCTTTTATCTGTTCTTAATTAGATACAATCAAAAGAGGGTACTTAAATGCATGCAGAATTGCTTTTTTTTTTTTGCAAGAATTGGTTAACATAAGACACAATTGACAAGATCTCGGAGAGTTCCTACTACCACCTTTTCCCACCAGTAGAAATTTCGAATTTCGTAAACCAGCAGGACATTAGAAGGTTAGGAAGGGAAGTCATAAAGTTTCCCATTGCATCATCCAACCAGACATAATATAAACGATGAGTGGGATCCAACAGGACATAATTTTTTTGATGAGCAGCATTTTCCACTTTTCCTCGCATAAATGCAAAACACTCCAGGCATTCGGCTCCGCAGACTCTTATCTCACCTAAGAGATGCTCTTCCAAATTAAACATATATTGTATATAATCAATGTGCACGAGTAGTTCAAGTGGATGTGATCTACTTTCAACAATGTTCAATAAAAAAACCCTCCCACGAATGGAGATTAACAAAGATTAATATGACATAAAGGAGTGAAAGCATTCTATTGAAGATAACCCTACTCCCTAGATGTTCTACAACTATTAGCAATCCTGGCTCCATTGACACTTCTTTATACATAATGCCAGACATGATCTGACTGAAGCGTACCAACGCAAACACCTCCAATACATTGGGTCCTTTCTCCAGAAAGGAAAATGGAGGCATTTGTGCAAACCACTTGCAGGGCACTAGCAGGGTCAATAAAGTGCATCGTATCACGGTTATAGTCTGCTCCAGCTTAGAGGGGAAGTATGCAGGGAGATCAAGTACCGTGGTGAACATAATTTCGGTAGAGGAGAATTAAATGGGTGTTTAGACATGCACAACATGATTAGAGAGAAATATGTCTGCAAAATAATGGAGCAGTCTACTAAAAGATAAGAAGAGAGAAACCCCTTTTAGATAGTTTAACCTTCTGAGCGATCACTTCAGAATGCAATGAGAGGCAGATGTGATTTTATGGTTGGAGAACAAGTCAAGCAGTAGGAAAGACTTAACATGACCTGTGAAACTTTATGGCGCAATGATGTAGGGGGACTCCCATGGTAGCATAGCCCAGCTAGTTGCAGTAATAAGTATCTACCATCTCAATGAACCTAACCCTTGATTTGTAGATCAAGATGAAGAATTATGTTGGGAACAAAAAGATGCCTCATATGCCGACATGTATAACTGTAAAGTCAATGATGAAGCTTTTCATCCCTGGCTACCGAGTCATCAAGCTCTACCTGTTGAAAGCAGAGATAGCATAATGGCTAATATGAAAAATTACTGATTATGGATGCAACACTGGTCTTCTGATCCGTAACACCTATGAATACTGAATTTAAAGCATATGAACAAAACATATGTGACCTTTACCCAAAAAAAAAAAAAAAAACAAAACATATGCGATGAAAGTGAGAATAGGCATCCAGGTAAACAAATAGAAGCTCAATCCCTGCAGCTATTACTAAACTAGTTGTCTTCAAAGTCAAGACCTCCTAACAGCAGCATTATCTAAAGCCTCATGAACCTGAGCAATGAGAGGTCCGAGCTTCCACTGAATCAAGTACAAGTATCTGGATTTTTACCTTATGTGTGAACTAATGAATTTTCTGAAGGGAACCATTAAGCAGTGATATCTGATATTGGATCATAACTAGGTATCTCTAGGGGAGATATTAGATAGAAGAAGCATCAGTTAACCCCACATGGCATTGCAAAAAATCAAAAAGTGAAGAAATGCTCTAAAGCATGAACTTCATACAGAACAAATGGTCAATGCCTAAAAGTAGACACATACCTCTACAAAAATACTGGTCACAAGTTCGATACCATATTGCCATCTCATCAACAATCCGTCAATGCTACAACTACATTATCATCATGTGACTATGGATTTGCTTGTGGGACACACATAGACCATACTTTTAGCAGAACGCGCATCGGTTGCTCAAGGCATTCACACGAGGAACTTATATGCTGTGCTTGAAAAAGTAAAATTCATTATAGCTCCATTGAACTTTAATGTCAGGAAATATCATAAAAGGGAAATATGATAGGATGTCAATATCAAATTATCGGCACATATTACTTTTTCTAGTGTTAGACTTGATTTGAGGCTTACATTATTGGCTTTACCTGATCAAAGTCTTAGGATTGCCAATTCTTTGCGTAGATCTTTGTGTGATGACAGGAGAGTAGTAGTGCTTTGACACCTTTATGGTTTGGGCTTGTAGCAGGATTTAGTCCTCCAGCTTGTTTACAATAGTCTCAATACAATGACTTGAGTCCTCCTATAGGACACGCACACGCATGTGCAGACAAGCCTGCGCGTGATGCACACAGAGGCATGCTTTAAGGTGAAACTCAGTGCTTTGGAAGATTAGAAGCCACAAGCTCATAAAAGAATACATTTTTCTAAAGATTAACGATGAATTAAAGTACAATTACAGATGGCATAACCATATACACAAAAAACAGAGAAGCAAGCAAGCCAAAGTGAAGAGTAGCTCATAATAGCAATGAACATCTTGTCCCCGAGGATAAACCTAACCCCTTTCCAGAAGCACAAATGATTGACCATTAAAAGCTATAGAAGAAAGTTGTCAATCATATGGAATACAACATCGGCACCATCAGAATTTAGCCTGTAACTCCTCACCTGAAAACCAAAGCATCGTGGAATTAGACATCAGTTTGCAATAGAACTTTTCACTTTTTTTTTTTTTATCCTTTCGGTTACTCAATAAGTAAACTTTCTTTGCAAATGAAACATTCAACAAATGTCACACATGCACACAACAGAAGCCTAAACATTTTAACAAAGAATCAGTAGGACAGGATCAAAATTAAGGGAAAGGGAAACTGGGTCAAATATTTTCAACTTGCATTCTACAGCCATTCTGGAATATGGAAGGAACCAAAAGTTTGATTTTAATCGCTTAATTTTTCTTGGCTCAGACATGGTCGGAATATTTATCAGATCCTTCATGCAAAAAGCTTGCGATAAAAATTGGGGATCAAATAATCTTCTAAAGTAAGAATGGCAGTGGAAACTTTTGGGTGTGGTTTAATCATTTAATTGGATATGTTCAATATACTCTCAAACACGCAAAGATTATTCTTACTTATAGGATTCAATCTTATGCAAGTGACATCTACCTTTCAAACGACATTCAAAAATGGGAAATCCACTTATGAGAGAGCAAACAACACAACAGTCTCTCAATCAAAATATGAATGTGAGACTGAGTGATCACTAGATGGATAGCAAAAAAGTTAAGTCAAATAAGATGAAGTTCGAAACTTGCCAAGATTGTATTATGTGCAGAATACCGCTGTTTGCTTTTGCTAAAGCTGACATCTACACGCTCCCAAGGCACCTGCGTGAGGCCTCTGATCATCTCCTCTACACAGAAGATGGAAAAGGGTCACAAAAGTCAGTCGGAGAATGAAAATGACATAAAATGTAATATTCAGGTCCATAAATTAACAGGACATTAACTGAAAAAAGGGGAAGAACAGACAAAGCTTTGTCTGACACGAGAGGAGACAATTAAAAGTTCCTACATCAAGATAAGGCACAGAAACAAAAATCAAATGGCCATTTTAAATTTTGAGAAATCAGAGATCAGATTATTTATAAAGAACGTAACCAGAAGACTCCCGGAAATATAATACTTTGATTTAATTTCCAGATCTTATTTTACAATTATATTCAAGAGTTAAATCAACTGAGAACATTCTGAATTTAATCTAAAGATCTCAAGGAGGAAAACGAGGGGCATAGTTCCTCAGAAAATTTCCTTTATCCTCTCTGTCTCTTTCACACACTGTTCTTTTTTACATATTAGGAGAAGAGGCTTTCTCGTACATAAGCATTGATCTCATAATATTGTAAATATTGTAATATCTTTACAATTCTTTCTCTGATTAACAAGAATACCATCACCTATTACATGATTTTCATTAAAGGTCTGCTTTGAGATAGAGCATTTCCTATATAACTGTCGAAAAAGCTAGATTTCATTTTGATTTGAAGATTAGATGAGATAAAAAAAAATTAAAAAAACATAGCACAATGAAGTGTCAGTTTCATTTCATAACTCCCATGTCACTCATGACAGACCTTATTGCCACTAGCACAGCGAAGTATATTTATTTTCCACAATATTACTGCCATAGCAGCTGATTGGCCCTTATTACTGCTACAAGGAGACATTTACTGAGATTTTTTTAGGGAAAAAGCCACAAAAAATCCCAAACTTTGCCCATTGTGACACATTTACCCTGTGATGGCCAATCACGGGGTAATGGGCAATTTATGGTAAACCTGTGATGTACTATGGATTTATGGACCATGCTAACAGCAACATACTGTCACCGGAAGTAGACAACAGAAAAGCAGTCACCTTTTTTTTCACAGAGGCCAGGGATCGATCCAGCCAGATAAAATAACTTTTAAGAAGCTTTAGAATCCAAAAGCACAATACTGTTTATTTGTATTACCAAATCTATTTTATTCTCTCCCCGACTGTTCATCCATATGAGTACAGGCTTAACAATTCTTCGGAAAGAGAGAAAAGAAAATGTATTGTCTAGAATAATCGGCTTCTTCCGTCGCAACATTTGCAGAATTGTCTTATCAACTACAAAGAGCAAAGTCAACAACTCGCCCTTAGACCTCACAGTTAATCAAGAAACAAGCCAATAGATAATGGTAATCAAGTAGTCAAAGGAGTTAAAGGGTATAACAAACCTTCCAAATCAATCCTTTTGTCAGTCACCAGAGAAGACACTCTCCTTTGAAACTTCTCAGAAGTTTCTTTCTCCACATAAACAATGTGAGGGTATCTCTCATCTTTTACCAGAAGACTGGACTGGAAATGAAAAGGCAGAAAATTTATCACTAAAGCAAGTTCTGAATGTACATCTCAGATGTTAATTTATCTTTTGCAGGTATGACAAATAAAAAATGAAGGGACACCCTACCTTAGGAAGTTCATGTTGACGCCGGATTGATGATGTTCGCCACCCAACCACTTCTTTATAAATATAGTTAAGATCCACACAAAGAAAAAAAGGCAGGTTCAAAGATCATCTTCAAATATAAACCCCGTGAAAGTTAGTAGGAGCAAAAAAGGATACGGTCATAATTGACATTTGCATATGCTACACGCCGTTTGAAAGAGCGTAAAGCTGACCTACACAGGATCCAAGCTGTTATTCTACCATAAATGAGGAGGAAAAAAAGCCAAAACTTTGGACTTCTGATGAGAAGAGGGTAGTCAATACACTTACAAGAATTTCAGATCTTTAGAATCATTGACCATTTGAAGAAGAAGAGGAGGTTTCCCATCATCACCGTCAGTAAGAAAGAGATGCTTTCCAGACCTCCCAACAATCAAATGCGCTGCTTGAGGTGCTTTTCTCTCCAAAAAGGGAAGACCGAAAAGGAAAGGCAGCTACAGGAATAACAAAGACATAGATAGAAATAAAAATTTTGCAGGGTAATAAACTATTTCAGGACCACTTGTACTATCATTACATCCTATCCAAATGCCAATACCAATGCGAAAAGATAAAGTCTCAGTTTGCACAGAAACAACACCAGAAGAATTTCAATAGATGGGTATCAGAGATGTTCTACCTATGAGTTGCATGCAACATATTATCATTAATGGACTAGAAGTTAAATTTTCCATACAATCAACAAATACAAAGAATGAGAACACCTCACACAATTAGCAAAGGGAAAGATCGAAGGAGGCAAAGCAGGTGTAATGGACATCCACTCAAATAGTGACAGAGGAACTGGAATTTGTGTTCTATGCAGCTGCATCTTCAGATTAAGTATAGGCCAGGATAATGATCAGTGTCACCTGTTTATGCCCTCTTGACCCAAGATGTGGTGTAGCAACTGTTATGAAATTCATTGGCTCCAAACCTGCAACTTTGGCTTCATGAGGCTCCAGAACTTCCATCTGATGATTTGATTGCTCTTCACTTGGGTGGTCCCTAATAGCAGTACAGAGTTCTGATTGTGAAGGTTCTTCATAAAGTCTCCCAATAGCATACCTTGCAACAAGGCCTCCCAAGGAGTGTGCAATAAAGGAAATCTTACGAACCCCAGGTCTGTGCCTGATAACACCCAATACCTGCATTAATGGTCAAAAAACAAGACAAAGCAAAATCCAAAACCTGCATCAAAAAGAATCAAGCTCAAAATATCTATAATTCTCTGAACATCCACTCAATATCACACGATTAAGCAGACAATCACATTCCCCATTCCAAATACAATGAAGCAAACAGATAACTAACTTGAGTAAAATAAAAATAATAATACCTCTTCTGCCAATCGTTCACCCATCATGTCAACACCATCAAATGTCAACTTCGAGGAGTTGCATTCACTACCTGAAGAGAATAAGGAGGCTTAGTTGTCAACTTCTTGTTGGCCACATTAACGCACTTCATAAACGTGAATAAAATAACATGTGCACATGAGGTTGATGAGTATACTACAAAAAATATGAGGATTTTGGAAGAAGTAACAAAACCAGCATTCAGGCCATTTTGCATAAACTTTTTGCACAGAAAATGACTCAGTAGAAATCAAAGTTACCAAGCTTGCAATATTATGACTCAAAACACCAAAATAGATTACAAGATAAGAAATGACGAAACAATGCTATTTTGGCAGAAAGAAGCTCTGAATATTGACGGAATTCACAGATACTCAGAAGTGACAATACAACAAATTGAAAAATTACAGGACTCTTAAAGCAGTAACCTTTTTGGGTATACAATCAAAACAGTAACATTTACCTATTTACTAATGCTTGGCAGTTTGAACAAGCAGAACCTCATACACAAAGAAAATGATTCAAGGAGGACACAGATTGATGCGTTATCCCAGTCTAATACACTTCCCCCGGTACTAATGCTATAGGGGTATTGAAAGCCGAACATTTAATGCATGAGATACAACCAACAAAGATGAGATTAAAGAAAAAAAAGCTAAAAATAATAGCTTAAAACTTGCAGCAAATTTACACAAAGAGAAACTGCCTCTCTTGGGGCAATGTATTATGACCCTAGTTCAGAAAAAGAATTAGAGGAACTTCTCTCATGTGTTTTTCCATCACACCTAGCGTGTCATGAGTGTACCTGCTTCGTCCCAGCATGCATATGTCCATAGGACAACCAAGAAGACCCATTCATGTTATCCTTAACAAAGTTATCACTAATGATCGATACCCATGTACCCATTATGTTAATGCTTATCATGGAGAAAACACAGATAGGAAACATATATTGCACAAGTAATAGACAGTACTTGATGTCACCGGGGGGGGGGGGGGGGTGAAGAGAGAAAACTGTCTGTGGAAAGGAGTACTCACGATGGACTATCACTTTATCTGGAAGCTTCTTCACGAACTGGTCAGCAGCAAACCTCCAATCTTCAGCACTGAACGATGTGAATAACCATGTATGAGTTTTTAGCTCATGATTCATCACCTCGGACAATAATTTTTTCAGGGAGGCAGCAGTAATTATGATTATAATTATCACACCAAGCAATAGAGAAAATGATTATTTAAAAACATCATTGGTGTACAGGGGAACAACACTAATTGACAGCATCTATTTATTCCACGGAGCGTAGAAGCTCTCCTGACAACTATAAAACTGTTGCATTGAATATCTAAGATAGAATGTTAACAACTTAGCATGCTTCCAAACTATCACTCTGACGGCAAGCAACAACTACTACAACTATGCTTTTGGCGACATGAATCCTTCAAGCAAAACAGCAAATCCAAACTCACAACTCAAGCCCCCAACATGTAACACGAACAATCGTGAAAGCACGACATACCGAGAATTCCACAATAACTAACACCGTAACAACCATTCTATGATGATCTAAGGCCCAATTAACTCCAAAAATCACATTTTTAGATTCTTAACAAACTAAGTGTTGGAGGCCCTTTCTTTACCAAAAAAAAAAAAAAAGTGTTGGAGGCCCCAAGTAATACGGAGGACAGGCAAACGACCACAATGTGCTCAATACCCACCAGCAAGATCAAAACCCAACCAAACCAATCACCCGTACCTTCCCACCATCCCGTTAACCATGATGACAAGATGCTCCGTAGCGCCGCCGCCGCCGCCGCCGGCCTCCACGGCGACGGCGTCGAAGAAGTCCTGCCCGCCGCTGTCGAACTCCACCCTCACCCCCCTGTCGCTCTCCCTCGCGACCTTGAAGCACCCGGCGCCCATCCTCGCCACCAGGTCGACCTTGCCCCAGTCCACCGAGGCCGCGAGCCTCCTGCACCCGAGGCGGAGCCTCCCGACGAGCTTGGACCCGCGATCGCGATCGAAGCGGGGACGCTCGCTCAGGCGGCGCTGCTGCGGGTGCTGCGGCGGCGGCCGAGGAGCGAGACAACGCGGCGGGGTCGAGGGTCGGACCGGGAGGTTAGACGCCAACATGTGGGGCAGAGTCGGAGAGGGAGCGCTGACCATTCATGGGTTTGCCTCAAAATCCTTCCTTTCTCATCTTCTTCGGCCGTAGGGGGAAGGTGTGGGAGCGTGTGGTTACGGCGACGCAGCCGCGGTCAAAGCAAGTTCGGTGTCGTTCTTCCTGATTAAGGAACAGGGTCTCTCCCGGACAAACGAACCAAATTTTCACTTAAGAATGTTGTCGGGTTCCTCGTAGTTCCTTTTGCCACGTGAGAAACGCGAGAGTTTGAAAGGGGTGGTGATCGGAGTCTCCTCGGTGGTGTCTGTCTCCGGGCGGCGGCGGCGGCGGTGCCGGTTTGACCCGTTTGGCCGACGTGGTCCGAGTCATTTGCTGCTTCCGTCCTCGGCTTCTAAGTTAAATGAATCGCCACGACAAAGTCAAAGACCCGCGACTTCCCGCGGTGGCAAGATATCCCTTTGCTCGTTCCTCTCCGATCTTGATCCGACGATGTCGTTCCGTGAGACCTCGCTTTCTCCTCTACTTTGCAATGCGAGAGCCGATTTCTCTTCTCTCTCCCTCCTCCTCTGTTTTTTTCTGTCTCAATCTCGGCAAGCATTGGTTTCCCCTTAGAAGCTGAGATTGTCTTCGCGTCTTTGCGTCACTTAGGATAGCTTAGGCAAGGAATCGTGCCAAGGAATGGTTGGATTTCACGCTGTGTATCCGGTGAAGAGATGGAGTAGTAGCCTAAAGTCTTCTTTTACGAGGGAGAGCGTGAGGCCGGGTTACATAAAAGGTCACGTCGGCTCGACGTTGAGACTCGCACTGGTTTGGGCTTCGCCTAAAAATCAAGGTCTCATTTAACACCATATCAACCCGTACTCCGGAGCATAGTCCACCATCAACCTCTAAAAATGTATTTTTTTTATTTGATTCATAAATAAAATGGAAAAAATAAAAATAATAAAAATTGGGTCCGGTCGGGTCGGGTCAGCATTCGTTCACAAAAAATGGGCAATCTTGCCTAAGTTAACTTTTCGCGTGGGAAGGCTATTTCTAGTAAAAAAAAATGCCCCTAATATATGAATGTGGAGGAATAAGGAAATAGTGCCAATGTTCGCTTGATCCGTGGTATATCTTTGATGTGGACGGTCTTCCGACTCCTCTTCCCGCCTTACTCGACTCAATGTGAGGCCCCGAAAGTGATATGGTTTTGCTGATTTGACTTACTCACTCGGTAAAAGTTAAGCATTATTGTCGACATGATTATTTCCATTTAGGTGCTGCTTGGTGGCAAGAGAGACTGCATGTGTGTGATCTTAATCAACATGGCATCATTTCAAGAGGTCACGACGAAGACTTAAAATTGTAAGAAGATAAAAAAGTCAATATATTTTCAATATCGTTACCTTTTCATTAAACGGCGTGCCGTTTAATTAATCAAAATACATAAATCACAATAAAAGCATTTTTTTCGAAAGATCCTTACTTTACCTTTTCAAATTTCAGAAGACTGTTGTGTCTTTCGAAATGAGCGACAGTTTTCCCGAGCTCTCACGCAGCTTAAACCTTTCATTCCTCTTCTTCCCTAAATTCTAAAACGAGTCTCCATTCTAAATCTTTGTCCTTGCACAAGAGCATGATCACGTGCGATGCGCGTGCAACCTTGATAGCTGGGCTTTTCCATCCGGCGGCCCAAGTCTCTCCATCCCCGCCTCCCTCTCCCTCTCTCTCTATCCATCGATCTCCCCTTCATCTCCCCGTCGTCGCGCTCTCTCCGCCGTTCGCTCGCTCACGACCGCCGGGAACCGCCGCCGGAAGCTCGCGCCCGGCACCGCCGCCTGCAGCCGGCGAGGGCTTCAATCGCTAGCTTCCCTCGGTGAGCTCGCTCTCTCTGTCTTGTCTCCGCCTCTGTAATCACAGTGTCGATCCCGAAATTTGTCGAACTCACGGTCGCCGGGGTTCGCCGGTGCGATTGCTCCTTCTCTCTCCGTGTCGGGCCACTCTTTTGCCTCTCACTCAGTTCAAATTTACACGCCGGGAGACTCACTGGGTGGATTTTTTGCTGCTTCAGACGTGATCCTCGTTGTTGGTTCATTCCTCTGGTAGTACAGTTTTGACACATGTTGTCCGGTGCCCATCTTGCATTTGTTGCTGGGTATTCATCACGTGAGCAAAAGTGCTTATAGTCATGGTGATACTCTTTTCAGATGGCTTATTTTTCGTGTTTGATAGGTAGATTTTATCAAGGCTACCTTTTGTACAAATGCTTTACCTTGTCTGAGCATAATTTGTATTGTTTACACTGTTTCTGTAATTGTTTTGGGTGGTTGCCTGTGATAAAGAGTTGGGGAAATCGTTTTGTTTCGGCTTAACCTGTTCATCCTATATGCATTGCAGGGGAGGTCCTTGTTCTTAGTTGACTTCTAAATCAGCTCATTTACCAATCTATTTGCTTCCAATTGGGTTTGGAGACTGTGGGCTAATGCAGAGTTGATGGGGGACTTTTCAAGTAAGTAAAGGTTTCTATATGGGATTTTTAGTCATTTAATATTAGCTATTGGACGATGCAATCGACAAAGTTTTTAGCTACGGATAAAAGCCCTTCAAAGTTAGAACTTGCTACTTGCTCAACTGAGATCTACTTTATGTTTGTGATAGAGCCATTGTAGGTAGGTCTCTACAACCTCACTCCAGTAGTTCTTGTTTCTGTTAACTGCAGACTTATCATCAAGAAATTTGGATCTTTGCTTTTCAACTTCTTGTGCATTATGTATGGTTAATTAAACCGGGTTTTTGGTTTAGTTCAAGATCTTTATGAGATTGCCCCATTCACATATGTTGGTAAAATATGACGACTTCTGCATTCCTTGTTAATGCCATTCATTACAAGAATCTCCTTAATTATTGTTGATTACCCGATTATTTGAGGCTAATTTCGTGGGTAGTCTGTTGGATATTGGAAGTTCGTCGATTAGTGTGGAGCTTCGGTTTCCGTTGAACGAGTGCTTTATGATTTCTTGAAGTAAACTGATCGGACGTTGCATTCCAATTTTCTTGAGACTGGGAGTGAGAGAAGCGTGTTGTCTTAGATTAACTAGGTAACACCGATCACTTTGCTTGGTTTTATTCCGGTAACACCAGTCACGCTTGCTCGATTTGCTCAATATCTGACCTACTTCTAGCGAATTCGATTTTCGACCTAGCTGTTGAAGTTTAGTTCGGGATTTGTCGGTTTGCAATGTTTGTAGTCTGGTTTGGAATCTGAGTTTGCAATGTTTGTAGTCTGTTCCTCAATCGGTTGCTTATAACATGTTTGATAGAATGCCTCTGAGAATATGAATAAGAAGTAGCTCAAGATTTTGTCCGATTTGATGACATGTTGCTTGATTCGAGCAGGTGAATGCAATTTTGTAGTAATGGTCGATCGGTTCCATGGACCCGCCGATCTTGTCCCAGGTGGGTCCATGGAACCAATGGGTAGTTTTTTGTTCCAATTTTTTGGAAGCGGTCCTGAAACCGCTCACCTGGACCATGCTTACCCCTATTAACTATTAATTGCATTACAATGGTAATTTAAATATTTAGGCAATTTGGATGATATGATTTTGCAGTTATATTTTTCATTCTATTGCAATACACCAATGATATGAGGTAACGATGGATGTGCTTATTATTATATATGTTTATTTTTTCTTTTTTGTCATCATATTTACTAGTATATATTAAATTTATAGTTCTTGTGATTGTATTTTTTGTAGATTGACTTCAAGCATGGATAGTAGTGCTTCTAGTACTCGACCACCTACATCTAGCAATGAAGATCTCAATAAACCACTATGGAAGTATATTACTAAGTTAGCTACTCATAGCGATGCGGGAGGAAATGTGTCTTGGAAATGCAATTTTTGTAAAAAAGATTTTAAGAGTTCATACACGAGAATTAGGGCCCATTTGTTGATGATAAGTGGAAAAGGAATTGGAAAATGCGGAAAAGTAGAAAAGAAGGATCTTTTCGAGATGGAAAGATTAGATGAAGAGGTCAATACTAGATTAATGAGTATTGCGCCTAAAAATGTACCTTTAACCCCTTCTAGTTTTTCAATTGGTGGTGGTGGTGGGGGGATGGATTCATCCTTTGACTCCAAGAAAAGGAAGATTGGAAGTGGGAGTAGAGAATCAATTGAGAAGGCACTCAACATGACTGAACGGGAACATTTAGATTATGAAATTGCTAGGATGTTCTATTCGGCGGGCTTGTCATTTAACCTAGCAAGGAACCCTTACTTTCAATCCGCTTTCACTTATGCAGCTAATCATAATATTGCGGGATATGTACCACCAAAATATAATTTGTTGAGGACTACTTTGTTGCAAAAAGAAAAGGAAAATATTGATAGGTTGTATGCTCCTATTAGAAACATGTGGAGGGAATGGGGTGTAAGTATTGTGAGTAATGGATGGAGTGACCCACAAAGGAGACCACTTATTAATATTATGGCGGTATCGGATGGAGAACCTATGTTTATAAAATCAGTTGATTGTTCGGGAGAAACAAAGGATATGCATTTTATTTGTAACTCGTTGAAAGAAGTAATCAATGAAATTGGGCATGAGAATGTTGTTCAAGTAATTACAGATAATGCTTCAAATTGTAAGGGCGCGGGACAACTCATCGAGCAAGAATTTCCATCTATTGTTTGGACGCCTTGTGTGGTGCACACTCTTAATCTAGCTTTGAAGAACATTTGTGCCGCAAAGAATGTGGAGATCGATCAAGTAGTTTATGAGGAATGTAGTTGGATTTCAGAGATTGTTGGGGATGTTATGCAAATCAAACACTTCATCATGAACCATTCCATGAGATTAGCAATGTACAATGAGTTTGTTAACTTGAAGTTGCTTTCCATAGCTGATACACGTTTTGCTTCGATGATTGTGATGCTTAGAAGGTTTAAACTAATAAAAGGTGGTCTTCAAAGTATGGTTATTTGTGACAAATGGAATATCTATCAAGATGATAATCATGGGAGGGCTAAGTTTGTCAAGGAGAAAGTGTTGGATGATTTTTGGTGGGATTCAATTGATTATATACTTTCCTTCACGGCTCCTATTTATGATATGCTTAGAATTTGTGATACCGACAAGCCTTGTCTTCACTTAGTCTATGACATGTGGGATTCAATGATTGAAAAAGTGAAGAGAGCTATATATGCGCATGAAGTGAAAAGGCTAGATGAGGAATCTACATTTTATGAGGTGGTTTATACAATTCTTGTGGATCGTGGGACTATGAACACTCCACTTCATTGCTTGGCACATGCCCTGAATCCTAGGTAAGTTCTAAAATTGTATGAGATTATTAGTTTATTAGTTGTTCTTTCTTTGACATGATAATCTAATACTCATTTTACTTATTATGATTTTCTATTTTGATTTTATTTTATTGAATAAGGTACTATAGTGATCAATGGCTCAATGAAGATCCTACTCGAGTTTCTCCACACAAGGATAAGGAGATCAACCAAGAAAGACTAAAATGCCTTAGGAAATACTTTCCTAACTTCGATGAGCACCACAAGGTAAATTTGGAGTATGTAGATTTTGCGAGCAAAAATGGGGATTTTAGAGAATTTGATTCCATTCAAGATCGGTATTCTTGGGATCCTAAGGCTTGGTGGGTTAATCATGGTGCATATGCACCTATGCTTCAAAACATAGCCTTAAAACTTCTTGCACAACCTTCTTCTTCATCATGTGCTGAGCGGAATTGGAGCACTTACTCTTTTGTGCACTCGATGAGAAGAAATAAGATGACCCCAAAACGTGTAGAAGATTTGGTTTTCATTCACAACAACCTTCGTCTTCTATCAAGAAAAAACCCACAATATGCAGAAGGAGAGACCAAGATGTGGGATATTGGTGGAGATGCATTTGACACGTTTGAAGATGTTGGGGTACTTGAAGTTGCAAGTCTTTCACTTGATGAGCCGGAGATGGAGTCTGTTGTTTTTTCAGGAGTAGATATTGTAGATGAATGACTTCTTGTTATATATAGATGGTGAAATGTGAATTGTTTTTTCTTTTGGACTTATTGTTAAATTGTTTTCTCAACTTTGTTGTTTGTTGCATCTTCACATCGCCAAAGAACGTTGTCTGCTTTGCCAATCCAGCTTCAATCATCAAATCGTTTTCAGAGGTATGAGTCTCTCTCTCTCTCTCTCTCTCTCTCTCTCTCTCTCTCTCTCTCTCTCTCTCTCTCTCTCTCAAATAAGTTACATGTTCGGATCTGTAGTACTTGCCTCTGTTTAGTGTTTACAAATGGCTCTTCTTAACTCTTTTTTCTGCAAATCCATTGTGTCCATCTGATCATCTTCAACTATGTTTCTTCTTAACTCTTTTTCTAGTGAGCTTTTTTGATTCCTCAAAATTGTGATGGAGAAGCCAATTAGCATAGCAAAGGCATCGATTTAAAATCGATGGCGCAAATTGCATTGAAGGTTGGTGATGAACCAGTGATTCTTCGTGCCTATCAAACCTCTTTTGGTTTTGATTATGGCCTCGAACAAGTTGCTACATTTTTCCTCTTTTCGTTTTCCCCTCCATTGCTTTCGAAGCTATTTTTGTTTTGTCTTGTCAATTAGAACAGATCCTACGCTGTTGATGACTTTATTTATTGCTTTCCAGTTCGCAGAAAATTTCAAGAATCTCGTGTCTTCAAAGCCACATTGATCTTTTGTATTTTGATGGGCTTGGTTTTGTGTTCAATTTTGTGACCTTTGTTGAGATTAGGCAGAGTGATTGCGGAGAAAGTGAAGTTTCATATACTAGTATTAGAAATGGATCTTATTAGAGTGAATTTCATGCTCATAGTAACTAGGGCGGTACCCTATTCTGGTTATAGTTTCCCCATGAAAGCTGATAGTCGGTTAGTTAATGCTTTTCGTGGTCTTCATTTGAGGAAGTCCCTCACTCTAATGGATCTCTCAAGATGATCACCTGGAATTGTCGTGGGGTGTGAAATCTTGAGTTTAGACAAAGTGTCAGGGATCTTGTTAGCATACAGAATTCCAACATTCTCATTTTGCTGGGACCCAGATTAGTGGGGACAGGGCAGGGATGATCTGCAGTGACCTGGCTTTCGATGATTTTACTTCTACTCTGTCTATGATTTTTATCTCTGCGGCTTTCTCGCTGCTCATTTCACGGAAACTTTCATGAATCTTGCATCCTCAAAGCCGCAAAATTCTTTTGTATTCTGATGGGCTTGGTTTTGTGTTCAATTCTGTTAGCTATGTAGAGAATAAGCGGACTGATTGTGGAAAAAGCTGAGTTTCATGTGTTAGTATTAGATTTGGAGGTTCTTTAGACACAGAAGGTGTTGGTTTCATTCCCAGAGGAATGTCTACTAAGAAGTTTCTTATCCACTCAGCCTCGTTGTGTGAACCAGTTCTAGAGCTACAAACTCTGACTCCATGATAGATTTAGCAAATATTGTTTGTTTAGCTGATTTACAAGTTATAGCATCTCCACCAAGAGTGAACATGTTACCCATATTTTTTCACTTATTGGGTATTAGCATCGTAAGTACTTATATATGTGACGTCAAAGTATCCATATTTTTTAAGTAGCATATTTACATAATGCTCTTGAGTAAGCATTCGGCAACTATCACTTCTTAAGATTTTAACACCCAAAATAATATTAGCTTTTCCCAAGTCCATATCAGATTTAGAAGTCAAACAGCATTTTTCTTCATTTACAACATCAATGCCTATACCAAAAATAAGTATGTCGTCAACATATATGCTAATAATTATATATTCACCATAGATGAAATTTTTGCACACGCATATATCTATTCCAATAGAAGAAAATCCATTATTAACTGGAACTTGATCGAATTTCTCATGCCATTGCTTTGGTATTTGCTTTAAGCCATATAAGAATTTAATGAGCTTACAAACTTTGTTTTCATGGCTAGGAAGAATAAAGTCCTATGTTGCACAGTGTAAATTTCTTCTTCTACATCACCATTTACAAAAGTTGTTTTAACATCTAATTGGTGAATAACAAGTTTGTAGATGGAAGCTGACGCAATTAAATGATGAATAGATGAAATTCTAGTTATTGTAGCAAATGTGTTGAATAATCAACATTTTGTTTTTGAGTAAAACCTTTTGCAACTAACCTTGCTTTATATTTATAAATGGAACATAAGGATTAAATTTTCGACAATGGGCAGAACCTCCCCCATATCTGGGCCAGCAGGCTCTCATTGGGGGCTAATGAGCGTCGCTAGGCTTCAATAAGGCCCAAGCTACTTCCATTGGCCAGTTTTGACGATGGGCGGTGATAGCAGCCATCAGTGAGGGCTTGTTCCACCTTTTCTTATATTTGCCTTTTTTTTTTAAGAAATTATTTTTAAAATTTATTTAATATAATTTAAGTAAAATATGAAAAAGAAAATAATATAAATGTCAGGTAGGAGAGAAAAAGTAATAAAAAAAATGCTATATCAGTATTTTCTATTTGTTAAGTTGGGTAAAGTTAACAGATGACTTGATTGCACCAATTTGATAAATTTTAGAACTTAATAGTATTTTTTGAAAGTTTTAGCACTCGATACACTTTCATGACAAGTTAGGACTTATGGTGCGCTTATCCTTAAAGAAACAAATCAAATTAGACGTTACATTTCTACTAGAGCCGTTACAAAATAATGGCTTTGAATATTTCAATATCGTTGAAATGTCCAACATTTGCCCCTTTCAAGTTCACACCTATTAAACCCGTCGCAAGTGCTGTTCGTGAAAAGTCAAAGAGAAGCCTTGCCGAGCATACTGAACGACGGAAGTACATCAGTCTAGATCGAGTCACACTGTACCTTGTTGGAAAGCTACATCATGGACCGGGTCGAAGCTCCATGGGCCGTCCAAACTTCAGTCAGGGATTGTACCAATCTCTTGGGCTGCGTAGAGGGTGTGTCAGTTGCATTTTGTCCAGAGAGAAGTAAACCGGGCCACGGATTTGGTAGTGAAGGCCCACTGGAATGAATCTTTGCGTATGAACTAGCTGTCTACTATTCCCCATTGTCTTTTTTCTTTGTTATGTAAAGACATGGGACATTGCTTTGGTGAATTTCCTAATGAGTAACGAAATAAGTTTTTACCGACCAAACAAAAAAAAACCCGTTGCAGTGCTGTTCTTCCTTGATAGTCCTGATGTCTATCAGTATTGATCATCAAGGCTCCATGTGTTTGCAATGGTCCAATTTGGGAATAAATGCACAAACAAGTATAACAGTTGTAGCGCCCGGTTGAATTGAGGACTAACAATTTATTTTGGTCCATTGATATCTTAAGGTTAAAAACAATCAAAACTAGATCTTGAGTTCGCCGTGGGTGGAGTTTAGGCATCGGAAACGACACGTTGCAAATGGATTAATATTCCACAATAGTTATTAGACTAATCAAAGTATAAATGAGTTTGTGGTCTACAATATTTTCCAAACTTTCTTAAAAACTCAATTTCCTGCAAACAAACTGGTTTAGAGAATTAAGAATAATGAAGAACATCGATGCGACACTATTATGTAACTACCAGATTGTTGAACAATCAATATAAATCTTATCATTTAACTGAATTGCACACTTAAGATTTACAATCTTTTATGCAGGTACCATTTATATCTTGGGACTGCATACAACCTGCTCAATCGATCCTCGCAAATGCATGCAAACTGTGACATAAACGCATTTTGGAGAAAGCTTCATCCATGGGGCGTAGCTACCAAAAGACTACTTTGAGTTGGAGAGGTGAGGTTGAATTTGAGAATGCATTCACATTTCGTGGCTTTCATTTGTCTGGCGGACATGATTATACGTATTTTGGCCAACATCAGGGTGTATAAACCTAGACTTATAAAGCACCCGACTAATCTCACTTGTTTCTTAGTCGCCATGCTTAAAGAAGCTTGAGCAATTGAAGAATCATAAATCCATAAGTCTTTGATAGGGTTTGCCTCAAGAGAATTTGCGCACGTTTTGATGCAGCGAATCTTCTCATCAACATCATAAATCCAGACATAACGTTCTAGCGACATGTGAACATTTGTGGAGTTCTAGAATGGCCTACGGGGGACGATCTTGTCGTATAATGCGAACAAGACAAGAGTTCACGGGTGCTCAACAACAGAAGCCACCCTGCTCTGATTTCACGAGAAGGCCCTTAAATCATGTCTTTACTTTATGTCTCTAATTTCATGCCGGAGAAACGCCTAAAGCGCGTGCTTGGAACTTGCCAATTTACTTGGCCCAGATTCATCCAACTTCCCACCATTCAACTGCTGCAGATTCCACTCTCCATTCAGTCAGGTGAACGAAATCCTTTGGCAAGGAAATAACATTTTGAGGTCACCAATCAATCATAGGACCTTCTTTTGCATTGTAAAACATTTTATGTCCACGTACCATCTCGTGGTCGATACATATCTACCGTTCAGAAAATGATTTCATTCCGAATCATGATCACGAGACTGCTTAAGAAATAATATGAAACCTCGCAATATCAATAGATGTCGCACACATTTGTGTATGATTATCAGTCTACAGGAAGGACCTTGTAGGCGGAGTTGCAATTTTATTCTATCGTTGCTATGCTGTGACATGTTGTCACATAAACCCTTAAAAACAAGCGTTATTTAGTGTTACAAATTTTTTCAAACTGAGTGATGCAGTTTCACGACGATCGATTAAAAACAGTGCAACCGTTGGGGTTACAACTTATAAATCAAAACACTCCTAAAGAACACAAGTTGGCCTTCATAGAATAGACATTTCATGCACGGAATATGGTACATGTTCACATCCCTCGACATCCAATGCGAACAATCCCACATTCGAGCCCCCCATTAAGGTTTGGAGGTTTGGGCCGGCTTGCTCATCTTATCTCATTTGTGGGGTTAGTGAAATATGTCACTAGTCATCGGTTTACATATCTTAGATGAGTTTTCTCATAGTACAAGATCCAAAACCACTCCATCCCAAAGATAAGTATCATTATTGTGGAAAATTTGCAACAATGGCTTTGGAAATTATTGGGAAATAATTGATATTGGAATTATGCTCCCAAGACCCCTTCTTAGGATCCATATAAAGCCATTATTGTGGAGCTCTGCAACACCCACACTCGTACCCATCCCAAAGAACAAACCATGGGCAATCACCACTCCCTCTTTCTATTCCTTGTACTCCTCTCGCACAACAGCATCAGCATAATCTCTGTTGTCTCGGCCGCTCCCTATCTCTCTCCCCAGCTCCAAGCCAAGCTGCTCTCTTCAAAGCCAGACAACGAGACCATATACAGGGTCTCCAAGCAGCTCTGCTGGAACTGCATCGGCGAGTCCCTCCAGTTCTTGTTCACTCACAACCTCGTGCGAGCCTCCAAGTGGGAGCTCCCATTGATGTGGGACTTCGAGCTCGAGCGGTACCATAACTTTGATTTCACTCTATTCTATTGAATCTATAAAGGCTGTGGCGTCTCCCATCTCACATTAGATTCAGGATCGTGAACGTGAAGTTATGCATTAGTAAAGATCGGCTTCAAATGGCGATAACTTGAATACTTTGCCCCTATCTAAAGCTTGGCCACTTGTTCTGTTCATTCCTTAGCCTTTCGCAAGGATATTACATTTTCTGATCTCGTTTTATTCATTCCTTAGGCACTTGATTCTTGGTGTAATTTTTAACCGAGTATATACCATACTTTATAAATTTTATGTGGACTTCCTATATCTCACCCCAAATTCGCTATTGCCAACTTACCTCAAAGACACATTTACAGTTTGTTGCATCGCTTGATAATTCAATTTTTTAAACCGATTTTGGTATACCTTGCCGGGAACTTTTACATACATATATACATAATTTTTTTTTGATTGACGAGGGAGCATTACATTATCACCGGCACATGTACTATTCACTTTATGGACTACATGGAACATGAGCAAAAAATAGGATGGCTAGTCTAAATAGGAAATTGTTTCCACTTGGTGACGTGGGCAGCTAAATTTGTGCGGTGTACATAGTCTACGCACGTACATGTCCATTTCTTAAACACTAAGCCAATTACGTCAAGTTCATACACGCTCAAATTGGTAGAAACTTCAGAGAAAAGATTAGAATCTCAAATCGGAAACAAATAAGGAAAATCTCATTTAGATGTAGTTCAAGCTACTCTGATATATTTCCCATGGATTCCTACGACTAATGTGACTTGCTAGTAAGAAAGGTACGCGAGGTGGTGGGCCGGCCAGAGGCAGTCGGACTGCAAAGTGGAGCATTCCTTCCCGGAAGACGGGTTCAAGCTAGGAGAGAACATATTCTGGGGGAGCGGGTCGTCATGGACGCCGAGCGACGCAGTGGGCATCTGGGCCGCGGAGGAGAAGTATTACACGTACGCGACCAACGCATGCGACGAAGGCCAAGTGTGCGGCCACTACACGCAGATCGTCTGGAAGACGACGAGGCGGATCGGGTGTGCCCGCGTGGTCTGCGACGACGGGGACGTGTTTATGACTTGCAATTATGACCCGGTGGGGAACTACGTCGGCCAACGGCCATATTGAATGTCTCTACTTCTGGAGTGCTTATAAGTGGATGAATATACTCTACTTCATAATCGTTGATGCATGTAATTGAATATATTATGTGTCAATGGCTTAGATGGTGTGGAGACAACACGTAGAAGCATTTTTGTTTCCACTATATGTCTTGTGATGTTAGTGTAAGTTTTGGAATATCTATTTGGGGGTCTCGAAAATGATTGATTATGTGATATACACACAGGTTAGTCGTGGGACAGATAGTAAATGTACTATACCAATATGTGATAGAGCCACATGGATTTGGTTGTGAGTTGCATATGACTGCTCTCAACATCGACAAAAAGGACATGTATAATTTTCATCTTTTTTTCTTTAATATAGCATATTTGAACCTTCAATTCGGCAACCAGCCCATTCATATACACCGGGTAAAGAATATCGGATCTATTTGTATGAGAAATATTATCAATAGAATTTTTTTTTGTACAAGCATTCTTGAGATGATGATATACAAACCAATTTTCTGTATAATTTCAAGTAACTATGTATGTAAATAAAAGGCATATATAATATATACATGTTACACCACAAAAAGCAAGCCTTTGTATATCGTTTTCGCTTTCACCATACGAATCGATTGTTTTCCCTCTGATTTAATGGTCGATTTTTTGCTTGTTCCAAATGAATCCCATTTTTCCAAATTCTATCCTACTTTTTCATTTTTGAGATGTTTTTAATTTAATGGGCTAGCAGAACATTTGACTTCGCCTCAGCCCACATAGTATAATTTTATCGAACAAAAGATCTAGTAGGCCGTCCGTTTGTATAATCGCTAAAATATGATGCGCCCGATCAACTTATTAATTAAATACAGAGTTAAGCCTAATGTTGGCGAGATAAACTTGCCAAATCATGATAAGATTGAGATCCAAGGTCCAATGTGTAATAGTTCTATTTACCATAAAAATCATAGGCTATGTTTAGCAACCATGATGTACTCTTCTTTACTTGAGGAGAACGAATCTCCCCCAATAAGCTAAGAAATATGGGGATTATTACCATGGTTGTAGGCTTCCAAGGAATTTTTTCTTGGCTGACCGAACCACTTAAAACCTTTGTTCATCTTTCTTTCTCTTTGAATCTTTCATTTTCCTATTAACACGCTATACCTAACGCGAACATTAATTGGTTAAGAAGCTGTGAAAAATTATATGAAAACGGCTTTATATATTAACTAGTTACATGACATTAGATGTATTTTTGTATGCATTTATTCTCTTTTTTTTTTATATTAGTGCCAGTAGTTTTTCATTAGATGTATGCTATTTGGAATTCTTTGTCGATTAAGAGCGGAAACTACAAAGAGGAAATCGTCTGTTGGACATACGAAAGGTGAATGAAAGTACTAACTTAAAATCTAGTTGGAAAGAGTTCCGGAACACAAGAATTTAAACACTAATCGCTTCTTTTCAACTTCAAATTTGTTTTAACTTCAGATTACGTGGATTCTTGCGGGCGGTCAGTTATGATAGCTAAAATCTTATGCGCGAGATCAATTTATCAATTTGATGGATATAATAGAACCGAATCAACGTCATCAATTTAAGCCGGATAAGGGAAATAAAATAGCCATATGTGTGTTTTCATATGAAATTACCACGAAAATTTTGCTCGTAATTCTTCAATTTATCTCTCTTTCTGTTCTCTAACTGAATCTCTTCTCTCTTGACCTCATGACTCGCTCAAACCCTCAGAAAACGGCGGAAATTTCGTGGATATCTGGAGATTGAAAAATCTGATGGTGATAGGGATTGAAAAATTTAAGAAAGAAGGTGGCAAAAAACAAGGAACGGATGAAGATCGTGCAGGTATTGGAGAAAGAAGGTGGCTAAAAACAAGGTCATCGTCACTTCATGGCAAGGGGGGCACGATCCTTCAGCTTTATCCCTTGTTCTCCTTATGTTCCAACTCTGATGATCAGTCCCGCTGCCGGAGCCAGCCATCGCTCTCCGCCGACGCTCACACCGTGTTCAGCAAGCGAGTTCCAGTGACCGTCCGACGTACTCAGAAGCTTTCCCGGCATCTCCTGCGGTCTTTTGCCGACGTTAGTCCCTCCTGGTGTCCATGTAGCGAAGCATCACCCAAGCTGATCCTGACGAGCCCCCCACCTTCACGCGCAGCAGGTCCAGCGAGGAGCACCGCGTCCTTTCCTCCCTCGGTGTGCGGTCACATCTTGCGCCCGCTGCGTGTCGCTCCAGAGCCTCCCTGATTGCGCCTCCAAGACATGTTTATGCTGAGTCTAAGGGAGAGGCTGAGCCTCGGTGAAGTGAAGCCATGAAGGACCTCGACTTCAGGGCAGGTAAAGGTTCCTCTTTCTCATCTCTCTCGCTATGTCTTTGTGTGTGTTAGTGGAATTAATCAGTGGAGTTTCGTGAAACCAGGATCGAGTTTGATGTTGTGACGCTGACAGCGACCGCAAAGGATTTCCTCTCGAACTTTGCCGATGCAAATGGAGAAGCCAAGTACACGAACGTCCTCGTAAGTTCCTCCTCTTGACTAGTATTTATATATGGATGTCCTTCTTAGCGTTGTAAGATGTAAATCATTCGTGTTTGGTGAAATCAATGAAAACGATATGTGCTTGATCTCACATCAGGCCCATCCTTTATCTAATGTCTGTGAACTATAGCTGCGGAATCTCTTTCGTGTGCAATTATGTTCTAGTACTTGAATCAAGCATAGTTAATTTTTTATATCCAATTTAAATGACTCACATGAGGATCGCCTTTTCCGATTTCAGCAAGAAGTAGCAAATAGAAAAATTCGTGCTGATGCTAAGTTTTCTTATGCTCTGTAATTACTTCTGACGCTGTGGTCCTATGTGCGCAGTACAAAGACTTAGATGAAGAATTTCTTAGACTGGGTCACTTAAAATACTGGGACGATATATTGGAATTTTCCCCGAGGCCACCGATGAGCTCATGCCAGAACCCATGGAGCCCTTTCCAGATGATGATCACGACATACTTTTAACCCAGAGGTCTGAAGATAGGAGAGATAATGTGGACGGGTGGATCCACTTCAGAAGATGCATTCTGAAATCAAATGATACCTGTAAGCTTCATTAGAGGCCTTGTCCTTCATACTTCAAACATCAAAATTATTTACTATTGACTACTAGTCCAGTTATAACAATGCCTTCATAGCTGAAATTTGAGGGTTCCCCAAAGAAATTTGATTTTCTTGCACCAGTATTCATCAACAAAACCGCAGAATTCAGGCTGCTGACAATCTGTTTGATGTCGAGATTTTTACAATTTATGCAATGAGAAAAGTTTTTTCCTCTTTCTCTAGTATGTTGTGCAATGCTTTGGCTTTCTGCTAGTTGGCCAGTACCTGATCATTGCGTGCCATATTGTCAGTTTCCGAGCAAAATATCATGTTTGTTTGTTTGTTTCTTCAGTAGTTGTGACTTCCTCTTGAATGTTTTTGTTCAGTGAAGTTTATATTAGAGCATCTTCGAAAGGACGGCCATTAACTATAAGAGAGGTCAAAGCATCTCATACCGCTCAGATAGCAAAGACATCTGTGTTTATCACAGGCTGTTCAGATGTCAAGCCATGGATGCAAGTAGCTGTTTATACCTGTGAACATCTGCATCGTATGTTCCTATCTGTGATTTGAACGTGCTCACTCAGCTTCTTAGTTTGATCATCCTTTGAAATCAACATCTGCATCTACAAGGTAAGTACCTCTATACTCTGTCCTTGGAGAAACAAAGAACTGGTTCCTGAAGATCGTGTGCCATTGAGTTCATGTTTGTGATTTGAACATGTTTCATTGCATATTTGATGATTACAATATGGATTATGGCTTTAATGAGTTCCCTGGTTGATGAAGATTTTTTATGATAAGTTTTTGAAGCTTGAAAAACGATGAACAGTGCTAGGTGAATGATGAACAAGTAGGACGTTGGAAAGAAAGAATAAATGAAAGAGGCAACGGGAAACCAAGCGAAGTATGAGTTCATGTTCAGAAGTTGATGGACCGAGAAAGAGAGCGAAAGAAAGAAATATTAATAAATAAGAAATAAGAATAGAGGAAGAGAAAGTTCAGCTGTCCAGCATGTGTTTGGGCGTAAAAGAAGAATAAAGAGGGGAAAAAGAAATTAAAGGGAATGAAAAAAATCAGAAAATAATAAAAAACTGATGAAAATTAAAAATACATGAAGAAGGAGAAATAAGTGCAAGCCTCAGTTAGGTGGTTGCGTCTTAGGTTGTAGTGTTAGTTGAATTTCATTTTAGTTCGGGCTCATTTGTTTAGGGAGATATTTTCT
Organism: Syzygium syzygioides; assembly: GCA_031216285.1. Lineage (NCBI taxonomy): Eukaryota > Viridiplantae > Streptophyta > Magnoliopsida > Myrtales > Myrtaceae > Syzygium > Syzygium syzygioides. Next base: position 33,714,962 of record CM062244.1, on the reverse strand, counting down.
TTGAATTTTTTGAAATAATTCCAAACTTTAGATAGTCCCTTTTTTTCAGATGAAATAGATGAAAAGAAAAAATGTAGAAAATGTCAAAATTATATAAAATTGAAAAGATCAAAATCCCATTGCATTAATATTATATTTTCATTTAAGGATTAGTTCATATAAATGTCTTTCCTCTTTAGATTTCGTTAACAATAGATTCTTTTTAGAGATTAGAATTAGAATTACACTTTGGATTCTCTTTGATTTTAGCTCACAGGGTTGCTCTCCAGGCACTTAAGATGAGGCCTTGTGATGTTGTTTTCCCAACACCACATCGGGTTATTTTACCATATCGTACCTTTTATTTGTTCGTCATTACTATTCTTGATGTGTTTGTTGTAATTGCCTTTATATCATTTTTTGCATTGTGATTCATTTTCTTAGTTGAATGGTTAGGTTCAATCCTAGGACCATAATAAACTCAAAAAAATTGCATGGACACTTAGCAGCCAAAAACTTTAGAACACATAATTGGACAAAGAACACATGAGACAGTTAACAATCAATCAAGTTAGCTAGTGAAAATGGTATGAGTTGAATAACTAGTGTAATCAAGTCCTTCAATCTAGAACTCTGGTTGCATAGGCATACCTCATTTTGTTTTTCGCTAACCTCAATAGGCTAGTGGTGACTCATTATCATGTTGAATTTTCTTAAGATTAATCAATTAAAATGAAATTCCAACATCAAGCAAAGGGTTTGAAAGAACGCGTGCTGGTTGAGGGCCGTTGGTCTTCAACTCAACATAACCTATGAAAGTGTCTCCCCGGACGGCGGACCACTTTGAGAGGGTTGCTATTGATGTATAAAAAAGCGATCACCTTTGTAATGTTAATTTCTCTTGTAACAAGAATAATGTATGTTGAGAAATCCCTCTATCTTGCATATTTCCATCAAATGATCCACAGTTATGTCAAATCTTTCGTGAAACAATACTCCACACAAAAAGCACAAAAAATAACTCCCCATCTAAATCCTCATAATAGACTTTTAGAAATTCAAGGACCTCATCCATGTGTTGAATTTTGATCATGGGTGATCTTTGCAAACTCCTCGATTCGTCTCTCAAGAGGCGAATATGGTCCTTCCCAAAAGACCTTCCCACTTTATCAAGAAACAGTGGAAAACCAATGAATTCTCTAATTATGAGTACATCAAAATTCTAGATGGAAAACTCTCCTTAATCCTTAGCTAGAAGTCCTCTAGAAAATGTGGATTCAACGTGCACGATACATGCGCTGCACGTGAACAGCGTGCACGGCAATGCACGACATGCATATGGCACATGCACGACACAAGTAAATTTCAGCAGGGCCGAGGAAAGGAGAGTGTGGCAGAAGTACATAGTGGAGCCGTGCTCAAATGGGTGAAACAAAAGTCCCAACCACTTATCAAAGACTTCTTATTCTCAAGGGAATTGAATTTCCTAAGAAATTTTTGTCGGCTTTTTTCTTTGAAATTCATCATAGTATGTCGTTTTTGTCCTCATCCACAGCGGCAAATATCACCCAATTCATATCCTGTACAATTACTCTAATACTTTAACAAAGGCATCCATTTTTACCATATATCCCCCTACCTTATAATCATTTCCCAATCTGTCCGTCGCTGTTGCCTCCATCGCGTCACCATCGACCCCGTTGTTGTTCCTTTTTTTCTTTTTGCATCTCTATCACCCTCGTTGTAAGCCTCCACTTTGCGTATTTACCGGAAAACTGCACCTCCCATCTCATCCGGTGTTTGCCCCTCCCGGCATCATCGTGTAAAAGGACACCCAACGGGATGCTCGCGATCCCCACGAACAAGAATAAGGCCCTATCAATGGTGATCGCCTTATGCAACGATAAGAACATCATTGTTAATGTTGGTAGTTTGTTTGTAAAACAAACAATGAGGTGCCTTGTCCCACATCGAAAGGATGTGAGTGCGCACGTGGACGAGATTTGGCACTAATCAACGATCATTTTTTATTTATTTATTAAATTTCGAATTTATTATCATAAAATAACTGTTTTGTCCTATTGAAACAATATGATTGTTCACAATAGAGTGGCAGTTATTTTTTAATAATTTAATTGCGAATTTCATATACTTTTTTAACGTGACTTTTGATTTCGTACCAATTCACTATACATCTTTTTAATGAAGGGACGTCTTTGTTCGAAATGGTGTGATTAGTGAGTCGGTTTTTTGCATAGTTGAATATCAAGTCTCTTCATTCGGAATTCAGAGATACTCTTTCATTCAGAAAACTGTAGCCATCTTTTCTAATTGTTTCCTAGAGAGACCCTGGAGATATACCAAAATTGCTATTCGGTATTCTCAATCGAGACTTTATTGTATCCTGGAGGAAATTTGCCAGTGACCATAAACAACTTTGTGGGGCAAATAATTCCTTAAAGAAAGTGATATCACGCCTCAAAATCTGACTTCATTGTTCTTCCCGATTCACGTTGATATTTTCCCAACAGTTAATACTCCACTCACCACTCAATTAAAAGATGACGCCAATTGCGTACCCCTGCGCACGCAGCCTCAGCGGGAAGATCTCTGAGCTGTACACCGATATGACTGGCCCCATTCCGATGGAGAAGAAGGCCATGTAGGACACCACCGAGGCGATGTACATGGTCACCACCCATGTACGCTTCATGTGGCTGTGGTCAATGATGGTGAGACAAATTCCGAGAGAGCCGAGTGCGAAAATCATCCCACCGGTACTACTCGCAGCAACGATCAGGCGGCAACCGTTGTTGCTGAATAGTGTTGGCGAGATGATCTTCTCGTTCGCCTCCTTCGAAACGTGGCTAACCATCCGACCACAGCAATATGAAACTCATATGGGCGGAGGCCATCTGCATCACCACGTTGTCTTACATGGCATACTTCTCCATCGCGATGGGGTCGATCATATGGGTGTATAGCTCAAAGATCCTTCCGCAGAGGCTGCGTGTGCTGGAGTGCGCAATCGACGTTGTGAACCAGGTGGTGAGTGCAGTGTTATCGATTATGTACGCGTTGTTGTACAATGTGATCCTCCCGCAGCGAGTTCAAGGCACACGAGAGAAAACCAGAAGAAATAAAATCTCAGTCTTCAGTTGTCTTCATCGATATTAATCGCTACGAAATGGCAGTCATTGTCATTCTCATCCGCGTCCATAGTTGCAGTTTGCCAAGCACCGTCTTCTTCCTTTATTCTGTGACCAAAAGTTTTCAAATGCTTAGATCTTGGTTGAAGATTACTTGTAGACCCTAATTCCAGTAGCTGCTGACGCTATTAGTCGTTGTCCGTCGCCATTGTCGGATTCATCTTTGAAGGAGCGCCAAAACTAGCACTCTGTTTCGCGATCGAAAGCTGCGAGAAGTGGCTAGGTTTCACTCGAAGAGCCCTTCCCTAGTCACGATTACGGTCGTAGACGTTCGTGAAAGCTTCAATTGTAGGCTCAAGCGCTTGTAGTGGCTTTGATAAAATGCCTTACAGGCACGGCCGAGAAATAGACAATGATATCCTCAGATCTGAAAGCGCGACGGCATAAATCGCTTGTTATCAGTTGATTTGTTAAGTATATCTGATTCCAGTTGATTTCCTTACGTTTTTACGTGCCGTACATTCGGTGATGCCCTGTTGTCCTGTTTGTGGCGATCATCGGCGAGGAAAGGAAAATAAGCAAAAAATCAAGAATAAGCTAAGTCCAACATTTTCGTTCGTTCAATTTTCTGTAGCTGGTTTAGTTGACTCATGTCGTTCCTATTTTGTTGATTCGCCGGGGGTAAACGTATGCGACCGACACGTGCGAGGAAGGCCTAGTGTGCGTCCACTACACGCAGATCGTCTGGAAGACGACGAGGTGAATCGGGTGCCGCCCGCGTGGTCTGCAATGACGGGGACGTGTTCATGACTTGCAACTATGACGACCCCAGTGGGGAACTGCATCGGGCAGCGGCCTTATTGAATGTCTCTTATTCCGGAGTGCTTATAAATGGACGAATATACTCTACTTCATACGATACTCTCATTGATGTCCCAATGTCAACCACTTCTTAATCGTTGATCCATGTAATTGAATATGTTTCTGTGTCGATGGCTTAGATGATGTGGAGACGACACGCAGAAGCATTTGTTTCCACTTTAGGTCTTGTAATGTTAGTGTATTTTTGGAATATATCTATTTGGGGGTCTCGAAAATTATTGATTATGTGATATACACATAGGTTAGTTGTCATGCCCCATACCCTATCGAGCTCGAGACATCCTCCTCTGGTCGATTTATTTGCGCGACGTCCTAGGAATGTCGCCGACCTCAAATAAACATCAGAGATTTCATTTCGCAAACGGAAACAATGAAATACCCGAACAAATAAAACTTGGGAGAATTGGGAGAATGTACATATCTTTTTCATTTCCTTCTTATACCATAATATTTACATTTATAAACTGTCCCATACATGTACATGCACATCGCCTTTCTCAAAAACCGATACTCCAAGGATGAAGACCTGGGTTTACTACTACTTCAAAAATGGTGCTCGCCAAAAACCCATTCTGAGTCTGATTCCTTGTCCTCTGAGTCTGAGTCCCCTTATACCGTCCCATCCATTGAGGACTCTAAAGCGTTCTGGTGGTGGTGGCGGGAGATTCATGAATCTTGTTGGGGTTCTGAAATTTTTTTGGTTGAAACAACAGTGAGAACACTTCTCAGTAAGTTCACCTCTAAACCCAACCTAGACTATCACGTACCTCCAGACAATCACATAGACACACGTGCATTCGTACACATCAAACCATTACATTGTAGGCACATCAAATAATATAGTCAAACTCAAACATACGTACACCCGTACTCAATCACAATCATATCGTATGCAAACACGTGCATGTATCGTTCTCATCCCACTATTCCTTCCATTCTCATTTTCACTTTCGCATCCACTCGCCAGTGACCCGTGTTGAAATACATGCCTCAGGCACACTGCAATCATTCATTTCCCACTTTCATTCGCCAGTGACCCGCGTTGAAGTACACGCCTCAGGCACACTGCGATCATTTATTTTTCACTTTAACTCACTAGTGACCCGCGTTAAAGTACACGCTTTAGGCACACTGCGATCATTCATTTTCCACTTTCACTCGCCAGTGACCCGCGTTGAAGTACACGCCTCAGGCACACTGCTACCACTTTTCACAATACTTCAGGCACGCGTACTCATACATGCCTCAGGCCATGTTTCTTGCCCGCGTTGAAGTACACACCTCAGGCTCAACATCTACCACCTACTGCGCAACCCGCGTTGAAGTACACGCCTCAGGCTGGTAGTCTTCCGGTAATACCGGGCATTTCTCAACCCTCGCCAGTGACCCTCGTAAACATACACGCCTCAGGTCCACTGCGATCACATCTCACAACACTTCAGGCCCGCGTAAACGTACACGCCTCAGGCTATGTTTCTCACCCGCGTAAACGTACATGCCTCAGGACAGCACAATTTTCACGATCGCACATATGCCATGTCGCACAAAATTTTCACGAACACAAATCATACCACATTTCTTTCTCACTCACGCACACGCCAAACAATCACTTGTCACACACAATTGGCCCATCACATGCGGCCCGTGCATGCAATAATTCACACGTAATTCATGCTCATCGAACAATTGACATAGCCAATTTTATCAATTAACTCAATCTGGCACAACGTGCACCCAACAAGCATTTTCAATCAGCCAAATTGCACAAATGCACGCTCAAATTCACCACCACTACTAAATTATTTTCCAAACGCACATTAAACACAGAAATCGCTATTTTTCTCTCACCAAACGACGCCAAATCGATTCCGGTCCTTCACGGGACTTTCTCACCATAAATTTTCGATTCTAAAAATCCAACGTCCGTCCCGATCGGCATCACGGCCATGTTAACAGTAAATCACAGCCACTGTTATTTTCTAATTTCCAATAATTAATGCCCGAATTAAATCCTAAGGCCCGCCATAAAATTTCCACTACCAATTCATACAATTTTGCACCTACCTTTATACAGATTTCGCCCAAAATCGCCCGTCGATACCCGAAATCCTAATTTGGGTTTAGAGCGCGACTTACCCGCGTTCTAGTGGTGTCGGATTAATTCCGATCCTTCATGGGACTTTCTCGCCATTAAATACCGATTCTAAAAATCCAACTTGCGTCCCGAACCGAGTATCACAGCCTCGTGAACAGTGATTCTTAGCTTAAAATTTCCTCAAATCGTCCTCCAAAAATTCCAAATTAATTCCTTAAGGCCCACCATACATTCTCGGTCTAAAGCCCCAATATTTCGTACACGCACAAGTCTAATTTCACTCAAAATCAAATTGTTCGACGATACCCAAAATCCTTAATCGGGATTAGAGTATGACTTACCACGTTCTAGGCTAAAACGGCTAGAACGGAGAGCGGCGGCGCTCTACGGCGAAGGCGAACAACTCACGGTGGCTCCCGGCTTGCACGACAGCGGTCCGGTGGCGGCGTGGTCTTGCACGGCCGGAAATGGGTCACGGGGAGAGAGAGAAAGAGAGGGGAAAGAGAGAGAGACGATGAGGTTGGAGGGCGGCACGGCGACGACAAGGTGGCAGTCCGGCGGTGTGGCGAGCGGCGGTGGAGAGAAACGGCCAAGGAAAGCCCACGGTGGAAAGAAGAGAAAAAAAAAATCAAATGAGGGAGGTGGCAGATGGTGAGAAAAGGAGAGAAGGGGGAGGAAGACAAGTTTGGACTCAAATAGTGTCAAATTTGACCAAGGTGAAAATGACCATAATACCTTTTTCTCTTATTTTTAATCCAACGGTCCTGATTCGATCTTATCTTGATCCGATAGCCGAGATCGATTCTTGCACAAAAATATCCAAGGGTATACTTGTAATTTCCAAAATATCCAAGGGTAAAATTATCTAATCAAAATTTTGGGGCAAAATTACCAAAATACCCTTTACCCTTAAAACGTACCCTTTAATAAATCCTAGAGGTATTTTGGTCACTTTCTCTGTTTCTTGTCCAAATCGTATTTTTCCGAAGGAATTAAGCACACCAAAAATTTATACGTGTCACGTACAACGTCGTTCTAACGTTCTGTCATGACTTCCTAATTTTTCGGTGTCCAATTTGGGCAAAAATTCCATAATTAAATTCTATTAAACGCAACTTGAGTGTTTCTCGAGCTAACGGACGACTTACTAGGGAAATTCGTGAATTCGACTTATGACTGATACTAAATCGAGTCACGTGCAAATCCGTTCGGTACATGACGATCTTGGTTGTCATTAAAATCACGAAGATCAATCACTTGATCCGAGTGGTATGATCGTTCAGTATAATTTCAGAATCATTCATCAAGTAATTTCGTGGTCCAATTAGACCTGTCAAAATGGGTCATAAACCCATTTCTTAACCCATTTATTAGTAAATGGGTCATAAATGGGTTAGTTATATTTAGTAAATGGGTCATAAATGGGTAGAAGTCTTATATTAGTGTTAAATATATCATAAATGGGTCGCAAATGGGTCATAAATGAGTTTACAACTGATTTAAACTCATCGCATTTCTCTCACCCTCACTCAATCCTGCACTCACTCATTTTGCACTCTCATTTCAACTTAGGTATGAATTTTCCTATATTTAATTAAATATGAAAGTATTTTAGTAATATGGATCTAATCGGGTATGGGTTGAGTATGGGTCGGGTCGGGTACGGGTCAACAAGATTACATTGCGCATAAATGGGTCATAAACGGGTTAATGGGTCAATTTAGATCGGACCATTTATGACCCGACCCAAACCCAACCCGACCCGCCCATTTGACAGGTCTAGGTCCAATGGAATCACTCGCAATCCACTACTAGGATAGTGGCGAACTGTATCCCTAACTATCCTTGGATCGGCCAACAGTGGCTCAAAATATCAATTCCGCGATTAATGATCGAAATCCATTCACGATCGAATTTCCTTTAGTCGCGCGAATTTAATTTCCCTATTAGCCTTTTCCTAATGGTTAGCATTCCCAGGAATGATCAGTTCCGGGCGAGAATTTACTGCGAGCACATCTCATAAAACTCAGTTATTTCATAATTTCCAATTGGCGGAAACTTCGGAATGTCACAATCTTCCCCTCTTATAAAATTTCGTCCTCGAAATTTACAATTTAACCACTACTAAAAATTTACAATTCCTACTGCTACTCAAACAACTGGGGTACTGACGTTGCATTATTTCTTCGCTTTCCCACGTTGCGCCTTTAGTCCCGTGGTGCTCCTAGATAACTTTTACCATCGGGATCGTCTTATTTCTCAGAACCCGTTCTTTCCGATCTTCAATCCTGACCGATTTCTCGACATATGATACCTTATCATCCACTTTTATCTTTTCGTAATTTAATACATGCGTCGGATCCGGTTCATATTTCCCCAACATTGATATGTGGAACACTGTATGTACCTGCGACATATTTGGCGGTAATACAAGGCGATACGCCAAATCTCCAATCCTTTCTAACACTTTGAAGGGTCCCACATACCTCGGACTTAATTTCCCCTTCTTACTAAACCGGGACAATTCTCGCATGGGCGACACTTTTAGGAATACGTGATCCCCTACTTGGAATTCCATAGGTCTTCGCGTTCTGACTGCATAACTCTTTTGACGGCTTTGCGTTTTTTTCAGCCTTTCACGAATGATCTTAACTGCCTCAATCGATTGCTCAACCAACTCCGACCCTATTATAGCTCGTTTTCCCACTTCATTCCAACACACGGGCGTTCTATAAGCACGGCCATATAGCGCTTCAAAGGATGCCATTCCAATACTTTGCTGGAAACTGCTATTGTAAGCAAACTCCACTAAGGGCAGTTGCTCTGCTCATTTACCCTGAAAATCTAGCACACACGCCCTGAGTATATCCTATAGGGTCTGAATCGTCCTTTCAGATTGGCCATCTGTCTAAGGATGGTAAGTTGTACTAAACTGTAACTTGGATCCTAACTCCGTCTATAGACTTTTCCAAAAATTAGTAGTAAACCTAGGATCACGATCTGATATTATAGACACCGGTACCCCATGCAGGCGAACTATCTACTGCACGTACAACTCTGCATACCATTCTAGCGCAAAATCTTTTCGCACTGCCAAAAAGTGTGCCGACTTGGTCAATCTGTCGACAATCACCCAAATACTATCGTGGCCTCGTTGACTTCTCGGCAATCCTAACACAAAATCCATGGTTATATGCTCCCATTTTCACTCTGGGATTTCCAACGGTCGTAACAAACCTCCAGGTTTACAATGTTGCGCCTTCACCTGCTGACACGTCAAACATTTAGCCACGTGCTTTGCAATATTTGACTTCATACTATTCCACCAATAATACTGTCTCAAATTCCTGTACATTTTAGTACTGCCGGGATGGATACTGTACTGGCTACGATGCGCTTCAGATAGAATTTCTTCCTTAACTCCCGCATCTTCTAGCACACATAACCTCCCACGAAATTTCAATACACCGTCCTTAGATACCTGAAAATCCTGCTTCCTCTTAATAACGTCCATCTCAATAACATTCTGTATCTCTGGGTCCGTAGATTGCAAAGCTTTAACTCTAGCCTGAATTTCCGGCACAATCCTTAATGTAGCTAACAGGCTCGAGACTTGACTTACTTCCAACTTGAACTCTGAATCTCGCACTTTCTCCAACAGAGTCCACTCCTTAACCAACAAATGTGCGATGCTTGATTTCCGACTCAACGCATCCGCGACTCGGTTTGCCTTTCCAAGGTGATATAGAATATCACAATCATAATCTTTTAACAATTCCATCTAATGTCGCTGCCTCATATTCAACTCTTTCTGAGAAAACAAATACTTGAGGCTTTGATGGTCAGTATAAATCTGAAATCTTTCTCCGCATAAATAATGTCGCCAAATCTTCAGGGCAAACACTATCACTGCTAACTCCAAGTCATGCGTCGGATAATTTAATTCATGTGGCCTCAACTGCCTGGATGTATAGGCTACCACTCGCCTATGTTGCATCAACACATACCCTAATCCTTTCAATGACGCGTCACTATATATCTCATATCCTCTCGGTCCTAATGGAATCGTCAACACTGGTACCGTTGTCAACTTACACTTCAACTCCTGAAAACTCCCTTCACACTGGTCTGTCCATTCAAATCTCGTCTCCTTTTTCAATAAATTTGTCAACGGCATTGCTATCGACGAAAATTCTTCTACAAAATGATGGTAATATCCGGGCAGACCCAGAAAACTCCGAACTTCTGTCATCGTTGTCGGTCTAGGCCATTTCATCACAGCTTCAATCTTCGATGGATCCACAGAAATTCTTTCTCCGAAAATTACATGACCGAGAAATGCTACTCGACTTAGCCAAAATTCGCACTTGCTAAACTTAGCGTATAGTGCATTTTCCCTCAAAGTTCGCAACACTTGATGCAAATGAAATTCATGCTCCTCTAGGCTTTTCGAGTACACCAGTATATCATCAATAAAAACAATCACAAACTGATCTGAAAATTCTTTAAACACTCGATTTATCAGATCCATAAAGGCAGCAGGGGCGTTCGTCAATCCAAACGGCATCACCGTAAATTCATAATGTCCGTATCTCGTTCTAAATGTCATCTTCGGTATATCCTCTTTCCTAATCTTCAACTGATGATATCCCGTTCTCAAATCAATTTTAGAGAACACCGAAGCCCCTTGTAACTGATCAAACAAATCGTCAATCCTTGGCAAAGGATACTTATTTTTAACGGTCACTTGATTTTTTTTTTGGTGAAGTAAGAAAACGGTCACTTGATTCAGCTGCATGTAGTCTATATATAACCTTAATGATTCATCTTTTTTCTTTACAAATAAAACTGGCGCTCCCCACGGAGACGCACTAGGACGAATAAACCCCTTATCTAACAACTCTTGCATCTGCACCTTTAATTCCTTTAATTTCAATAGCAACATTCTATAAGGTGTCTTCGAGATTGGCTCAGTTCCAGGTGCCAACTCAATTACAAACTCTACTTCCCTTTCTGGTGGTAATCCCAGTAATTCTTGAGGAAACACATCGGGATATTCACACACTACCGCTATATCCTCAAGTTTCGATTTTTCAGCCATTGAATCCACTATTACAGCTAGAAATCCTTGACATCCCTCATTCAACAATTTTGTCATTTCCACCGAGAATATCAACGGAATCAAGGGTCCTCCTCGACTTCCCACAAATTTAAATTCCGGATGTCCAACAGGAGTAAATTGGATCACCCTGTTATTGCAATTCATTACGGTCCTCTGCTTAGACAACCAATCCATCCCTACTATCACATCAAAGTCATACATATCTAGAACTGCTAAATCAATCAATTCCTCCCTATCCCCAATCACAATCTTACAGTTTGGACACCCCAACGAAATCAACATCTTATCATTCAAAGGAGTCGTCACACATAGCACAACATCGAGCAATTGCAGTTCTATTCCCACTAACTCCACAAACTGTTTCAATATAAAGGAATGCGATGCTCCAAGATCAACTAAAGCATACGCAGCATGGTTGCACAGAGAAATCGTATCTGTGACAACCCCTGGTGCGTTTTCAGCCTCTCGTCTAGCCATCGCATACACTCGTCCTTGCACTTGAGGCCTATTCTGATTCAAATTCGCTGTCTGGGCCACTCTAGTCTGATTCTCAATCCGAGGTGACAACAAAGCAAGTGGCCTATTCTGCTTGGGATTGGGGCAATTCCTTATGTGATGCCCAAATTTTCCGCATCCAAAGCACGCTCCACCCCTGGTCGGACAAGACCCGTTTCCATGACGACCTCCACAAATTCTACATGGATCATTCCCAATCCGAATAGGCTTTTCTAATATTCCTTTTTGTTGGTGGAGTGAAACGCCTATTATCCACCATCGGCCTCTTCCCAAGATTACGATTATTCCAACCTAGGACAAATCTCGATCCGGATGCGGCGACTCTATCCATCTGATCCCGTTCCAGAATTTGGGCCCTATCAAATATCTGCTCATACGTTCCTAGATTTACCAATAACAATTGATTGCCGATATTAGCCTTCAATCCATCCAGAAATCTTCGCACCTTATCCTCAAGATGTTCCACCATTCTCGGTGCGAACTTAGACAATCTTGCGAATTCCGCCTCATACTGATCTACCGTCATCTGAACTTGGCGGAGTCTCATAAATTTCGCGAGTTTTCTTTCCCTAGCATTGGCTAAAAAGTATTTCTCATAAAAATTCTCAGTAAAAATAGCCCAAGTTTTGGTAGTACCTTCAGGAAAAATTCTATCCTTGGTGACTTTCCACCAATCATTCGCATTATTCTGCAGCTGATAGACTGCTAAAGTCACCTTCTCATGATCATTACACTCCAAAACCTCAAAAGCCTTCTCCAGTTCCTCTACCTATCGAGGTGCAGCCTCCGGGTCATCTTTCCCAGAAAACTTGGGTGGTTTCAGCTTAATAAACTGCTCTACGAACTGGTGCATAGGTCTATTCACAACCACTTTCCCTTGACCTTGGTTCTTATTAGCAACAGCAATAGCCTCGACGGCTTGGGCAACCGGAGCAGCTCGCTCCTGAGTTTGCCGTTCTTTAATGTCTCCAATCCGTTCCAACATCCTCATCACGGCTTCCATTCTAGGGTCCACTACAGGTCTAACTTCCACTCCGAGATTTGCTGCTACTCCAGCATCCACTTCTAATTTTCCCATCGTTTCAACACCCATTCCAAGATCTTCGACGGCTCTAGCTCGAGCACGTCCTCTACCTCGGGATCCTCTGCCAGTGCCCCTTCTTGGGACTCTTCCTATTCCTCTTCCTTCGCTACTCATCGCCATGATTCTACCATTCTACTACCTACTGTAATTCCACTTGGGAATTAGCAGTTTAAACCAACTAGCTCAATCTGATTCTAAGAAGCAAATTAATACAAAAACTCACTCAACAAACAATTCCCCACTACCAATCATGAAATCACAATCGCAAAAGCCTGAACGCTTACCTCAGTTCTAGACGCACCTGCAATTCAATTACCACACAACAATCGATTTACTCAAACAATCATAACAAACAATCTGGAGGCACGTGTAGCTTGTTCTGCCCTACAACTCGCTAGGGTCTCCCTAATTACTACCCCAAAATCTCTGCTCCTTATTACTCCAAGCTTTGACCAGTTTAGATCGAGCAGTCCTTGCTCTGATACCAATTCAAATGTGGATGTCACGCCCCGTACCCTATCGAGCTCGCGACATCCTCCTCTGGTCGATTTATTTACGCGACGTCCCATGAATGTCACCGACCTCAAATAAACATAAGAGATTTCATTTCGCAAACGGAAACCATGAAATACTCGAATAAATAAAACTGGGGAGAATTGGGAGAATGTACATATCTTTTTCATTTCCTTCTTATACCATAATATTTACATTTATAAATTGTCCCATACATGTACTTGGACACCGCCTTTCTCAAAAATCGATACTCCAAGGATGAAGACCTCGGTTTACTACTACTCCAAAAATGGTGCTCGCCAAAAACCCATTCTGAGTCTGATTCCTTGTCCTCTGAGTCTGAGTCCCCTTATATCGTCCCATCCACTGAGGACTCCAAAACATTCTAGTGGCGGTGGCGAAAGATTCATGGATCCTGTCGGGGTTCTAAAATTTTTTTGGTTGAAATAACCGTGAGAACACTTCTCAGTAAGTTCACCCCTAAACCCAACCTAGGCTATTACGTACCTCCAGACAATCACATAGGCACACGTGCATTCGTACACATCAAACCATTACATTGCAGGCACATCAGATAATATAGTCAAACTCAAACATGCGTACACCCGTACTCAATCACAATTATATCGTATGCAAACACGTGCATGTATTGTTCTCATCCCACTATTCCTTCTATTATCATTTTCACTTCCGCATCCACTCGCTAGTGACCCGCGTTGAAGTACACTCCTCAGACACACTGCGATCATTCATTTTCCACTTTCACTCGCCAGTGACCCGTGTTGAAGTACATGCCTCGGGCACACTGCGATTATTCATTTTCACTTTCACTCGTCAGTGACCCAGCGTTGAAGTACATGCCTCAGGTACACTGCAATCATTTGATTTCCACTTTCACTTGCTAGTAACCCGTGTTGAAGTAACGCCTCAGGCACACTGCGACCATTTTTCACAACACTTTAGGCCCGCGTACTCGTACATGCCTCAGGCCATGTTTCTTGCCCGCGTAAACGTACATGCCTCAGGCTCAACATCTACCACCTACTGCGCAACCCGCGTTGAAGTACACGCCTCAAGCTGGTAGTCTTCCGGTAATACCGGACATTTCTCAATCCTCACCAGTGACCGCGTAAACGTATACGCCTTAGGTCCACTGCGATCACATCTCACAACACTTCAGGCCAGCGTAAAAGTACACGCCTCAGGCCATGTTTCTCACCCGCGTAAACGTACATGCCTTAGGACGGCACAATTTTCACGATCGCACATATGCCATGTTGCACAAAATTTTCATGAACACGAATCATACCACATTTCTTTCTCACTCACGCACACGCCCAACAATCACTTGTCACACACAATTGGCCCATCACACGCGGCCCGTGCACGTAATAATTCACACGTAATTCATGCTCATCGAACAATTGACATAGCCAATTTTATCAATTAACTCAATCTGGCACAACGTGCACCCAACAAGGATTTTCAATCAGCCAAATTGCACAAATGCACGCTCAAATTCACCACCACTACTAAATTATTTTCCAAACGCACATTAAACACATAAATCGCTATTTTTCTCCCACCAAACGACGCTAAATCGATTCCGGTCCTTCACGGGACTTTCTCACCATAAATTTTCGATTCTAAAAATCCAACTTCCATCCCGATCGGCCCATCACGGTCCTGTGAACAGTAAATCACATCCACTGTTATTTTCTAATTTCCAATAATTAATGCCCAAATTAAATCCTAAGGTCCGCCATAAAATTTTCACTATCAATTCATACAATTCCGCACCTAACTTTATATAGATTTCGCCCAAAATTGCTCGTCGATACCCGAAGTCCTAATTTGGGTTTAGAGCGCGACTTACCCACGTTCTAGTGGCATCGGATTAATTCCGATCCTTCATGGGACTTTCTCGCCATTAAATACCGGTTCTAAAAATCCAACTTGCGTCCCGAACCGAGCATCACAGCCTCGTGAACAGTGAATCACAGCTCGTGAACAGTGATTCTTAGCTTAAAATTCCCTCAAATCGTCCTCCAAAAATTCCAAATTAATTCTTTAAGCCCGCCATACATTCCCGGTCTAAAGCCCCAACATTTCGCACCTGCACAAGTCCAATTTCACCCAAAATCAAATTGTTCGGCGATACCCAAAATCCTAAATCGGGATTAGAGTATGACTTACCGCGTTCTAGGCTAAAATGGATAGAACGGAAAGTGGCAGCGCTCTACGGTGAAGGCGAACAACTCACGGTGGCTTTTGGCTTGCACGACGGCGGTTCGGCGGCGGCGTGGTCTTGCACGGCCGAAAATGGGTCACGGGGAGAGAGAGAGAAAGAGAGGGGAAAGAGAGAGAGAGACGGTGAGGTTGGAGGGCGACACGGCGACGGCAAGGTGGCGGTCCGATGGTGTGGCAAGCGGTGGCGAGTGGCGGTGGAGAGAAACGGTCAAGGAAAGCCCACGGTGAAAAGAAGAGAAAAAAAAAACCAAATGGGAGAGGGGGCAGATGGTGAGAAAAGGAGAGAAGGGGTAGGAAGACAAGTTTGGACTCAAATAGTGTCAAATTTGACCAAGTTAAAAATGACCATAATACCCTTTCCTCTTATTTTTAATCTGACAATCCCGATTCGATCTTATCTTGATCCGACGACCGAGATCGATTTTTGCACAAAAATATCCAAGGCTATACTTGTAATTTCCAAAATATCCAAGGGTAAAATTGTCCCATCAAAATTTTGGGGCAAAATTACCAAAATGCCCTTTACCCTTAAAACATACCCTTTAATAAATCCTAGGGGTATTTTGGTCACTTTCTCTATTTTTTGTCCAAATCGAATTTTTCCGAAGGAATTAAGCGCACCAAAAATTTATACGTGTCACATACAACGTCGTTCTAACGTTCTGTCGTGACTTCCTAATTTTCTGGTGTCCAATTTGGGCAAAAATTCCATAATTAAATTCTATTAAATGCAACTCGAGTGTTTCTCGAGCTAACAGGCGACTTACTGGGGAAATTCGTGAAATCGACTCATGACTGATAGTGAATCGAGTCACGTGCAAGTCCGTTCGGTGCGCAACGATCTCGGTTGTCATTAAAATCGTGAAGATCAATCACTTAATCCGAGGGGTACGATTGTTCGGTATAATTTCAGAATCATTCGTCAAGTTGTTTTGTAGTCTAACAGAATCACCCACGATCCACTACTAGGACAGTGGCGAACTGACCCCTAACTATCCTTAGATCGGCCAATAGTGGCTCAGAATATCACTTTTGCGATTTAATGGTCGAAATCTATTCATGATCGAATTTCCTTTAGTCACGCGAATTTAATTCCCCTATTAGCCTTTCCCTAATGGTTAGCATTCCCAGGAATGATCAGTTCCGGGCGAGAATTTACTGCGAGCACATCTCATAAAACTCAGTTATTTCATAATTTTCAATTGGCGGAAACTTCGGAACGTCACATTAGTCGTGGGACAATTAGTAAATGTACTATACCAATATGTGATAGAGCCATATGGATTTGGCTGGAGACTTGCATATGATTGCTCGCAACATCGGCTAAAAGGACACATATGATTTACAAGTTTTTTTCTTTAACATAGCCTATTTGCACCTTCTACTTGGCAACCGCCCCATTCATATATATCACGTAAAGAACATTGAATCTACGTACATGAAAAATATTATCAATATAATTTTTTCTTTATACTAGCGCTCTCGAGATGATGATATATACAAGCATCGTCATTATGATTTAAACTAACTACATATGTAAATAAAAGTCATATATAATATATAAATGTTGCACTGCATAAAGCAAGCCTTTTGTGTTTTGTTCAAATGTTTTCCATCTGCCTTAATAATCGAGTTTTTCATTGTTCCACATTAATCCCATTTTTCCAAATTCTATCTTATTTTTCTATTTTTGAAATGTTTTAATTTAATGGGCTAGCCAAACATTTGAGTTGGCCTCAGCCCACATAGTCTAATTTTTGTTGAACAAAAGATATAGTAGGCGGTCGGTTATATAATCGCTAAAATCTCATGCCCACGGTTAACTCTTTTTCCCTTCCTTTTGGCTAAAATACTTCTCAACAAATTCTGACAATATTACCCTTTGTGTGTCTCACTTTTTTAGCATCTCTCGACCATTGTTTTAAGAAAATGTCCCCCTTTTCTAGCCGTGTCCCTTTTTTTTTTTATTTTTTTTTATTGATTTTCTACTTTTTTTTATTGTGGTTTCCACGTTCACTTTCTTTAATATACTTCGTTCTCTCCATTTTTTCTCAAGAGGTAGAGAAATGGAGAATCAGAAAGGTCATGCCCTTGTGCTCGCATAACCTAGTTAGGGACCCACCATCGGGATGTCGACAAAGCCCTTTGCCTCCTTGACTGCCTCTGTCTCAACTGCTACCGATCTAACTCGCTCAACCTCAATAATGTTCTTCACGCTCTTTGTGATGTGAAATGGTTTGAGGAGGCCCATCGTCAGTTCGTCTCCTTTGTTTGGTCTGTTTATGTTGTCACGGATGAACTTGATCGTTGCTGGATTGCTTGATTCTCACAGCCCACATGGTATGTTGCGGGTCATTAGGTGTTTGGCTGATGTCAAGCTCAGGTACATGTGTTCATTGACTAATTTTAACTAGCTAATTGATCAGTAGTGCTATATTTCGAGACTGGTTTTTGGCCATATATAGGGTGTTTCTAGATATGAGGAGCACGGGGCGTTTGCCTGAGTTGCGTTTCTTACACTACTTTGATAATGGGTAATGTAAGGCGGGCGCGGTGAGGGCTGCACAAAAACTACTTGATGAAATGGTTGAAGATGGTATGCGGCTCAATTGTTGGATATATAGCACATTGGTTAGTGGATATTTTCGATAGCTAGATGGGGAGAAGGTGAAAAAAATGATTCTCAGGCTCTGGGAGGTAATGAAATGCCAAGAGGACTTGCTTGTGAGCAACACTGCTTCTGCCAATCTCATCGATTATTTGTGCAGAGAAGAGTTTTTTTTTTATAAAGTTCTTTAAATTGCAGAAAGTATGCCTCAAGGCTGCTGCCCTCAGCCTCCTCGTCACCCTTACTAGCTCCTTCTCCTCACAACATGAACGACTCCACCTTCGATGGGCTCATGAGAAGTAGAGTGTACATCCTCCTCATGCCCTGCTAGTATGCGCCACTCTTTGTGAGCACGATGCCCTTTTTGCCATAATATATGTGGCCCAGAGCCTTCACTCAGTGGCTCGAGAAGGTGCGATCTTGGGTCATGAGAACCATCTCAGCCGCCTCTGCCTACATAAGCGTGAAAGTCTCCATTTCTCTATCTCTCTATTGCTTTGTGTGGTTACATGAGAGAACGTGGGACCCAAAAGAAAAGAAATAGAAAATTAAAAAAAGGGGACACGACCAGAAAAAATGGAACACTAACATAGAACATTGACGGAAGAGGGATGTTATAAAGTGGGACCTTAAAGGGCAATATAGTCAAATTACTGTATTGAGGAGTGTTTTAGCCAAAAATGGAGTATAAAAAGTGTAGCCTTAATTAAATAGATGAGTAGTCTGAATCCATTTTCACGCGTTTATTCTCTTTGTATTAGTGCCAAGTTTTAAATTAGGCGTATATTATTTGGAATTATTTGTTGACTGAAAGCGGAAAATACAAAAAATAATTTGTCTGTTGGACATACGGAAGGTCTATGAAAGTACTTACTTAAATTCTAGTCGAAAACAGATTCGGGATAGAAGAGTTTAAACACTATTAACTTTTTTTCAACTTCAATTTTGTTATAACTTCAGATTATGTGGATTCTTGTAGGTGGTCAGTTATGATCGCTAAAGTCTTATGCGTAAGATCAATTTAATGTATATAATAAAACCAAATCTCATTTTGATTAAGTAGCTAAATTGACTTTATAAATCATGGTGGAGGTTCACTATGTTAAGGCATAAAAAGTTATGTCATAAAAAAAGATATGGACATGTTAAGAAAGACGATAGTTTCATAAAATGAGATGGGATTAAAATAGACCGGGACGTTTGTGAGAAGATAGCCAAAATACATGTACTTTGGTCTACACCAAATTTGGTTCCTACCTATAAATCGAATGCGATCTTATATAGCAAACACCGTAGAAGAAATAAAAAAAATATTCTTCTTTCCTTAAATTCGGATCGATATAATTCATTTGATATAATTAGACCACGAGAAGCCGTCCCTAAGAAAGATGAAAAGAAAGCACGAGTATGCAAAGATTACTGGACATTCTAACCTCATTCGAGGAAGAGAAGGATATTTTTTTTCTCATGTTGTGTTCCTTTTTTCTAAATTCCTGTTACAGGAAGGTGTCTTGCATCGATCGCGAGAATGAAGAATACGCAAAATTGGCATCTTGATTCGCAAAGAGCAGTTTCTCCCGGCACTATTTTCAAAATTTAAGGGAGTTCCAATTATACCGTCTTTGACATCATCAAGCCATTATCTTTAAGGTTAAATTAGAGATGAAATAAATGAGTATGACACCATAGGAAACTATTCAAATGCCACAGAAAGATGTATAAACTTTTACTTGGTGGACAAAAATATCCGCTGTTAAGTTCACTGAACATACATACCGTAGCTATTTTTTTTTTTTTTTTGAAACGAATACATACCTATATGGCTTTCAATGTGGCAAATAGTGGGTGGAAGTGTACAATAAACACATCCAAGACGAAATGGCACTGTTCCGCACCATTAAATGACGATGCCATTCGTGACTCATCTTAACCTCCGTCATAGTGATTTTGACTTTTAAACCAATAATATGTCTTGAGTTGAGATCTTTTGTTTGATTCATTCATATCTGGATCGAACTCTCTCACCATTCTACATTCTTGGATTTTTCTTGTTTAGGAAAACGTGACAAATTCACTATGAATCTAGAGACAGTTACGATGGATGAAGATAGCTTTTGTAACACCTCATGACTCGCTCAAACCCTCATAAAATGGCGGAAATTTCGTAGATATCTGGAGATTAAAAAATCTGAGAGAGATAGGGATTTGATTTTTGAAAGAAGAAAGAAGGTGGCTAAAAAACAAGGAACGGATGACGATCATTCAGGTATTGGAAAAATAAGGTGGCTAAAAACAAGGAACGGATGAAGATCGTGCAGGTATAGGAGAAAGAAGGTGGCTAAAAATAAGGTCATCGTCACTTCATGGCAAGGGAGGGACGATCCTTCAGCTTTATCCCTTTTTCTCCTTGTGTTCAATTCTCATGATCACTCCCGCTGCCGGAGCCAGCCATCGCGCTCCGCCAATGCTCACACCGTGTTAAGCAAACCCCGCCACCGCAAGTTCCGGCCACGGACCAACTCAGAAGCTTTCCGGGCGTCTCTTGCGCTCTTTTGGCCAACGTTGCTCCCTCCTGGTGTCCCTGTAGCGAAGCATCAGCCAAGCTGATCCTGATGACCCCCACCTTAACGCGCAGCAGGTCCAGCGAGGAGCACCGCGTCCTTACCTGCCTTGGTGTGCGGCCACATCTTGCGCCTGCTCCGTGCCGCTTCGGAGCCTCACTGATTGTGCCACTGTTATACCGTGTTTTCTTATCAGAGACTTTGAAGAACTGGGCTCCTTCTCGTTTCTTCTTTGCTGACGCCGACGCCTCCAAGACATGTTTATGCTGCGTCCAAGAGAGAGGCTCAACTCCGTGAAGTGAAGCCACGAAGGACCTCGACTTCAAGGAAGAAAAGGCTCCTCTCTCTCTCTCTCTCTCTCTCTCTCGCTATGTTTTTGTGTGTGTCCGTGGAATTTTTTTTTTTTTTTGCTAGTGTCCGTGGAATTAATCGGTGGCGTTTTCGTGAAACGGGTTTCATGTTGTGACGCTGACAGCGATGGCGAAGGATTTCGTCGCGAACTTTGCCAATGCAAATGGAGAAGCCAAGTACATGAGCGTCCTCGTAAGCTCCTCCTCTTGACTAGTATTTATATACGGATGTCCTTCTAAGCGTTGTAAGATCATTCGTGTTTGGTGAAATCAATGAAAACGATATGTGCATGATCTCACATCATGCCGATCCTTTGTCTGATGTCTGTGAACTATAGTTGCGGAATCGCTTTCGTGTGCAATCATGCTCTTGTACTTGAAAATGGATTAACCGTAGATTTACAATTGAATCAAGCGTAGTTAATTTTTTATTTCCAATTTAAATGACTCACACAAGGGTCACCTTTCCCGATTTCAGCAAGAAGTATCAAATAGAACAATTCGTGCTGTTAAGATCGAGCTCAAGGACTCAGTCGATGTAAGTTTCTGCACCTCACATGCTAAGGTTTCTTATGTTCTGTAATTACTTCTGACGCTGTGGTAACATGTGTGTAGTACAATGACTTAGATGAAGAATTTCTTAGATGGGTCACTGAAAATACTAGGCAATATATTGGAATTTTCGCTGGGGCCATCGATGAGCTCATGCCAGAATCCACGGAGCCCTTTCCGGATGATGATCATGACATACTTTTAACCCAGAGGTCTGAAGATAAGAGAGAAAATGTGGACGGTGTGGATCCTCTTCAGAAGATGCATTCTGAAATCAAACTATACTTGTAAGCTTCATTGGACGCCTTGTCCTTTCATACTTTAAACTTCAAACTTATTTACTATTGACTACTAGTCCAGCTATAACAATGCATTCATAGCTGAAATTTGAGGGTTCCCCAAAGAGATTTGATTTTCTTGCACCAATATTCATCGACAAAACCGCAGAATTTAGCATGCAGTGAGAAAAGTTTTCTCCTCTGTTCTCTAGTATGTTGTGCAATGCTTTGGCTTTCTGCTAGTCGGCCATCACCTAAGCATTGCGTGCCATATTGTCAGCTTCCAAGCAAAATATCATGTTTGTTTGTTTGTTTCTTCAGTAGTTGTGACTTCCTCTTGAATTTTTTTGTTCAGTGAAGTTTATATTAGAGCATCTTCGAAAGGACGGCCATTAACTATTAGAGAGGTCCAAGCATCTTATATCGGTCAGCTAGTAAGGACATCTGCGATCATTACACGCTATTCAGATATCAAGCCGTTGATGCAATTAGCTGTTTATACGTGTGAACATCTGCATCGTATGTTCCTATTTGTGATTTGAACGTGTTCACTCAACTTCTTAGTTTGATCATCTTTCGAAATCAACATCTGCATCTACAAGGTAAGTACCTCCATACTCTGTTCTTGGAGAAACGAAGACGAGAAATCTTAACTACTGGTTCTCTGAAGATCGTGTGCCATTGAATTCCTGTTTGTGATTTGAACATGTTTCATTGCATATGTGATGATTAGAATATGGATTGTGGCATCAATCAGCTCCCTGGCTGATGAAGATTTTTTATGATGTTAAGTTTTCGAAGCTAGAAAAATGATGAACGGAGCTTAGGTGAATGATAAACAAAGCAAAGAGTTGATCATTTCTCCGTAGGACGTTGGAAAGAAATAATAAATGAAAGAGGCAACGGGAAACCAAGCGAAGAATGAGTTCATGTTCTTAAGGTGATGGACTGAGAAAGAGACCGAAAGAAAGAAAATAAAAGAAAGAAAGCAATAAAAAACAAAAAAAAATATTTATTGAGGAAGAGAAAGTTTAGCTGTGCAACGTGTTTGGGCGCATAAGAAGAATAAGAAGGGGAAAAAGAAATTTAAGGGAATAAAAAAATCATAAAATAATAAAAAAAACTGATATAAATTAAAAATACATAAAAAAAAAAGGAGAAATCAGTGCAAGCCCCAGTTAGGTGGTTGCGTCTTAGGTTGTAGCGTTAGTTGAATTTCAATTTAGTTTGGGATAATTTGTTTAGGGAGATATTTTTTTTTTTGAATTTTGGAAATAAATCCAAACTTTAGATAGTCCTTTTTTTCAGATGAAACAAACGAAAGAAAAAAAAAATATAGAAAATGTCAAACTTGTATAAAATCGAAAAGATCAAAATCTCATTGCATTAATTTTAGATTTGCATCTAAGGATTAGTTCATATACATGTTTTTCCTCTTTTGTAGATTTCATTAACAATAGATTCGTTTTAGATATTAGAATTAGAATTACACTTTGGAATTTTTTTTATTTTAGCTCATAGGTTGCTCTCCTGTCACATAAGATGAGGCCTTGTGATGTTCTTTACCCGACACTGCATTGGGTTATTTTACCTTACCTTACCTTTTATTTGTTCTTCATCACTATTCTTGATGCGTTTGTTGTGATTGCTCTTATATCATTTTTTGTGTTGGGATTCATTGTTTTAATTGAATGGTTAAGTTACATTCTATACCCATAATAAACATAAAAAGGATTACATGTACACTTAGCAAACGAAAACATTAGAACTAATAATTGGACAAAGACTGCATGGGACACTTAGCTAACAACGAACCAAGTTAGATAATGAAGGGTATCGGTTGAATAACTAGTGTAATTAAGTCTTCCAATCTAGAACTCTAGTTGCGTAGGAACGGAGGTATTCTCCCATATCTCATTTGATTTCTAGCCAAATTTAATAGGCTAGTGGTGACTCCTTATCATATGGAATTCTTATAGGATTAATCAACTAAAATGAAATTCCAACATCGACCTAAAGGTTTGGGAGAATGGGCGCCGATTGAAGACGGTTGGTCCTCAACTAGACATGACCTATAAACCTATCTCCTTGGTTGGCAAACCTGCATCGAGAAGGTTGCGACTGATGCATAAAGAAGAGATCGCATTTGTAATGTTAATTTTTCCTGAAACAAGAAGAATGCACATTGAGAAATCTCTCTACCTTCCAAATTTCCATTAAATGATCCACAAATATGGAAAGTTCTTCGTGAACCAATAATCCACACAAAAATTACTCCCTATCTAAATCCTCATAATAGACTTTTGCAAATTCGAGCACTTCATCCATGTCTTGGATTTTGATAATAGGTCATATTTGCAAACCTCCTCAAGTCGTCTCTCCAGAGTTGAATGTTGTCCTACTTCCCCAAAGTCCTTCCCACGTGGAAAACCAACGAATTCTCTAATCACGAGTGAATCAATATTCTAGATGAAAAGCTCTGCCTAATTCTAGCTAGAAGTCCTCCAAAAAAATGTGTATTCAACATGCACAACCCAAAAATTTTAGGCAAGGCCATGAAAAAGAGTGTGGCTAAACTAAATAGTGGGGCCGGACTCAAATTGACGAAACGGAAAATTCAAAACCACTTATCAAAGACATCCTGTTCTCAAGGGAATTGAATTTCCTAAGAAATTTTTGTTGGCTTTTTTTCTTTGAAAATTCATCATAGCAATTCTTTTTTTGTCCTCATCCACATCAGCAAACATCCCTCAATTCATATAGCCACGAACAAGAATAAGGCCCTGTCGATGGTGATCGCCATATATAGTGATAAGAATGTCATCATTAATACTCCACTCCCCACTCGTTTCAGGGCAACACTGATTGTGTACCCTAGTGCCCGCAACCTTAGTGGGAAGATCTCCGAGCTGTACACCATATGATTGGTCCCATTCTAATGGAGAAGAAGGCCACGTAGGACAACATCGAGGAGATGCACATGGTCACCACCTACATGAGCTTCGTGTGGCTATGGTCAATGACAATGAGGCACCTATTGAGAGAGTTGAGTGACATGATCATCCCACCAATGCTACTCGCAGCAACGATTGGGCGGCAACCATTGTTGCTGAATAGTGTTGGCGAGATGATCTTGTCGCTCGCCTCTCTCGGAATGTGCCTCACCATCATCACCCACAGCAACATGAAACCCATATTGACAGGGGTCATGTGAATCACCTTGTTGTCCTAGGTGGCCGTCTTCTCCATCAGGATGGGGCCGATCACATGAGTGTACTTCTCGAAGATCTTTCCGCAAAGGTTGCGTGCGCTGGAGTGAGTAATCGATGTTGCCATTAATCAGGTGATGAGAGCAGTGTTATTGATGATGTATGTGTCGTTGTACAATGCGATCATTTTCTGTAGGGCCTTCTTCTTGTTCGCGGTGATTGCAAGTGTCACTTGGGAATTCTTTTGCACGATGATGCCGGAGACACGGGCAAATGTTGGAGAAGATGGGGCAGTTTTCAGTAAATAAGCTAAGTCCAACATTTTCGTTTGTTCGGTTTTCCGTAGCTGGTTTAGTTGAATCGTGTCGTTCCTCTTTTGTTGATTCGCAGAGATATTGCCGTTGAGAATAGCTTACTCACAAGCTGCCACCTTTCAATGGAGTTGCACGACCCTCCAGTCTTTCTGGACTTTATCACCTACTCATCATTTGGGTAAGTATAAACTTGATCAATTGAAGCTTGGGAATATATTGACTTTCTGATTTTGAGTCATATACTTAGAGCATGCGTCCTTTTCCTTCTTGTTGTATTGCAGTCATGGATAAGCTAAGTCCAACATTTTCGTTCATTCGTGGAGCTCGGGGATGAGCGGTGTACGATAGAGGAGTGCAGGCGCATGATCGCGGAGGTGGACAAGTGGGGACGGGCTCATGTGCTTCGAGGACTTCGCTTCACATGACTGCATGAAATCGAGAGTAGGCGATTGCTGTCCAGATTAAAGAGTTGCTTAATTCCATGAGAAACGGAGAGTCTCAAGTTTGTTTGGGCTTGATTTGGCTGTTACATGAAATCTTTGCAAGCACAATCGTTTGTCTCATGTTCTGTTCACTATGACCGATGAAAGACGACGATTGTATTCAATGATTACTTGCTGTCCAGATTAGTCTTTGGTCTTGATGAGTGTTATTCGACTCGACTCACATGTCATTTCGAACTGTGTGCGATACGTGCAAACTGCTCGCCAAAACCATGCATGTACATGTCTTATATTGATTAAGTGGGACTGAGTGGTGTGTTGTCGTGCTCAGATGTGAGTCGGATTGAGTCGGCGATCATGTTCCTCGTCACTTTAATATGGATAACAATCTCACGCATGGAATATGTGTTGTAATGCTGCTGGTCGACATTCGTTGAGGGTGACTTTTGTGGATTTCGAAGTCGTTCGGTAGTTACTTTGGTTGTTCATGACGACACGTTGACCTGTTATTGATTTTTTATCTTTTCTAACATTTTTGGTCTCGTTTCTGGACAAAGACAAGGCCATATGCTGATGTCCAACTCGGGGACAGCAAGCATTGTTCTTCTTTTCGGTCAAATAACGTGTCCCCGTGATAGTGTTAATAGATGGCCATGACCCCGGGTTGGTTCTTTTATGGGATCAAATCATTTCACATTTGCATGCCTTATCTTTACATGTCGATTGGTGATTAACTCTTACCGAGTTCGTCGTTCAAGTTTAGAGTTAGATTTATACTTGATTTCAGGAATTTAGCTCACGAGGGCTATTGTCCTTGGGCTCAATAAAAAAAATCTTGTATATTCTTTGCTGGATTAGTATTGGGTCAAGCTCATGGGGATCATGTTCTGGGGCTTATAACATGGCCATATATATTTTTTGCCCGACAAGTATCAGGTTTTTATTTCCGCACTTTTGCTTTGAGTTTTTAAATACTTGGATGTTTAATTCTTGCACTATCAATACATTGGTTGTTCCTTTCCTTTTTAGTATAAGTAAGCCTTGGGATCATAATAAACTCATAGTAAAATCAATGCATGAACACTTAGCCACATCAAATAGCATTTAGGACTCATAACTGAAAAAGACAATTTGATCACTTAGATGAATAACCAAACGAATTTAGAGGTACCGAAATGATGCTAATTAGACTATTAGCTATCAGGAGCCCTGTCATGCCCTGAACCCTACAGACACGCAACATCCCACTACGGTCGTCACGATGTGACGTTTCAGGACTCGGCGTCGACCCTTCATTTTATCTTTTAATTACACATGCGGAAACGATAATAACAATCACCCAGACAACTACAATAAATAGGGATAGATAGGAAAACGGCTTACAATAGTTAAACAACAACACCATTTTTATTATTCACTTGATTAACCTCTTGGAACATTTTTACAGGCCCACTTTAGGCATTACCACAAAAGCCAAAAAAAAGATACTAGGCTGGGGCCAATCTACTTCACCAATAGACCGATCCCAAAAAGCCAGTTTCCAGACACCCTAAACCAAACTGGGTGCATCAACATGCTAAGGGCTTGAAAAATGGTTATCAATAACAAATGAGACGAAAGTCTCAATAAGTTAATGGCCTAAGCGCCATTTAGAAGGCCAACTCGCCTCAAGGGTCCCTAATCACACGACCATGCACTGGACACAAGTCATTAATCAACCACAGGCATCCTTAGCCTACTTTGACACACATATAATACATGACATAGGTAGTCATATGCCATTGCGATGCATCAAACATATCACATAACAAGAGCATATAATAAGAATTCACATACATCAATGTATTACAGTCGCGCATGTCTCAATTATGAGGCGAAATCCACTTGAGCGCGTCCCATATCATGCCTAACAGTTTCTATCTCATAATCAAGTACTATGCATTACACGTATTCCAGTTATTACGCCCCCTCAGGACCACTACACATCAAGCGATCTGCAGCAAGATGGTAGTCTTTCGGCATGACCGGGCTCCGTCTTGCCCCATTGGGCACGGCTACATCAAACAATCTACAGTAAGACGACATTCCAATACGGTAACATCAAACGATCTGCAGTAAGATGGTATTCTGTAAGAAGCATCGAGTCCAGTTTTGGGTTGCGACAAGGCATCCGAAGTATTGGCAATCCAGATAATCTCCAAACATCCGATAAATCAAGTATTGTCAAGTGATTTACAACAAGACCCCAATAAATCAGGCATCGTCAAGCAATCTACGGCAAGATAGTTTCGACGTGTGACCACACGAGCACACGAACATTCAGGCCAATTCTTATCTTTTCATTTAGCCAGTGCAGACATGAATCGTGCTCACATCAATGTCACACAATAATACCAAGTGGTCACATAGGCACAAAGTCAATCGATTTGTAATCCTCATTTCAAACATGCTTTCTTTCTTAAGACATCAAATTCATTTTGTAGACATGGCGATGACAAATATTTATTTTCAAGTACTTGAAATCGTTTCTTGAAAATAGTGATTATAATTAGGGGTGAGCGGTTCTCGGTCCAGTCCGATTCCAAGGTGGAACCGTGAACCGGACCGAGAGAACCGGTTTCTAATTTTGAGAATCGCGGACCAGACCGGTTGATTTTAGGACAGGGAATCGGACCGGACCGTTGGTCCTGTCCGGTTCCAATTCCGGTCCAATGGAATCGGTTACATAGAGTTTGGAGTTTTTTTTTATGTTAAACACTTAAAGTTTGGTTCACATTTTACTAATTTTTTTCAATAAATTTATGTTAATGAAGTTCACTTAGGGTTTAATTTACATTTTACTAATTTTTATCAATGAATTTATGATAATGAAGTTCACTTAAAGTTTAGTTTACATTTTATTAATTTTTTTAAAAGAAAAAAATAACAAAAATATATATTAAATAGTCGGTTCGGTCCGGTCCGGTTTCCCCTTGGAACCGGGAACGGGACCGCCCGGAAACCGGTTCCGTTTTTAAGAACCGGGAACCGGACCGATAGTCCCGAGAACCGGACCAAACTCGTCGTTCCGGTCCGGTCCGGTCCCGGTTTGGGCGATCCAAGTTGCTCACTCCTAATTATAATCATTTAGCTACACTAATTAATTAACACGAAAATTCTTAGCATAAGCATCATAATCCAAGCATAAAATCACAATTTGGTATTAAAAATCATTCAAATATTCATATTTAATTTTATGAAATAAATTATTTTTAATATTATTTTAATATATTTTAATAATAAAATATTAATATTTAATTTCGAAATTAATATATTTAATAAAATAATCAATAATAATAAAATAATTGATAACTTATCAACAAATACGCGATAGCTTATCGTAAACCCAACAATAGCTTATCATGCAAATAATCATAACTTATCGAATAATTACCGATAACTAATCAATTAATTCCCGATAGCTTATAGCCAAATTTACCGATAACCTATTCCCCTATCTTCAATAATAACTTATCCATCGACAATAACCTATCCTCAAAAGTTATCTAATAATTTATCGATAACCTATCATCTAATCCCACTTAATTAACTAATCGTAGACTTAACTTAAACTTAATATAAATTACCATAAGCAAGTTTAACACTCTAAACGAGGATTAGGGGTTAATTTACTTATTTAACAATGGCGTTAACACAAGAACGACAGTGACGACGTGAGCTCACTCATGGCGGCTCCGGTTTTGCATTACAAGCGACAAACGACAGCGATCCGGGCGCGGCGAAGGAGCGGCTATTGTGGTGGCTGGTCAGGCTTGCTTGGGGGTTGATCTGGGCGTGAAATGGTGTTTGGTGGTGTCGGCAAGGTGGCTGGACAGCAGCAGACCAGCAGCTGCAACGGCGGGGATGAACGGCGAGCGAGAACGGCGGTGGACGGCCCGACGGAGGAGCAGCTGTAGGTGGTTGTTCGGGGCTGCTTGGGTCGACTCGGGGGCTAATCTAAGGACATAATGGCAGCTGGCGGTGGTGATTTGGGATGCCGAACAGTGGCGGCAAGCGGCAGAGGTGGACGGAGGGCGAGATCGGCAAGAGGTGCACTCGCCTTGGCTGGAAAGTAGGCCGGCAACGGCAGGTCCCGAGGGGCCGGGGGCGGTGCTACACGGTCTGAGATGGAGTTGGGGTGGCAGTGGCTCGACAGCGGAGAGGAACGGTAAATGGAGGTGGCTGGTCCGATGAGGACGGTCCGGCGGTGAGTAGCAAAAATGGAGGAGCCTAGCATAAAGAAGAAAGAAGGAAGAAGAAGAAGACGTGGGGAAATAATGGGGAGTTGATGGGAGCAGGTGAGGGAGTCAGAGGCGTAGGGGAGATCAGTGAAGAAGGGGGAAAGGTCAGCGGCGGAGAGAGAGAAGGGAAGGGGGTGTGGGTTCATCATTACCCCTAAAAACATATTTATAAATTTTTCTTTTTTCTTTTGCAATTTCTTTAATTTTTATCCCTCAAAATAACAATCTTGACTTCAATCCGTGTACCAATTTATGGGCCGATTAACTTTATCGAGTCTTGATGGCCAGCCTTTCTCCGGCGCAAGGCCCAACGGGCATTACTTGGTTCACTTTCGTTTTTCGTGTCGAATTTCCGATTCTTTGATCCTTTTTCGAAATTGAAATTTTCAATGGCCAATTCGTAAAAATTATGAGGCGACATCCTATAGTTCGAGTGTGAAATCCTTGAGCATTCGATACTCAAAATCGGATTATATTTCGTGATCGAGATCGATCAATCGCAACTATAGTTCATCTCAAACTAACGAGCGGCTGTTAGAAATAAATTCTTCGATAACCTTTTCATTTTGGTTGGTATTCCTTGAGTGATCAAGTCAGAGCGAGAATTAACTAATAGAGCGTTGATGAAATCACCATTTCATATATCACCAAATTGAGTCGAATTTTTAGGATATCACATCCCCGAACTTAGGAAACTCTGGTTGCGTAGGTAGTGAGACAAACTCCCGTGTCTCACTTACTTTCTAGCCAACCTCGAAAGAGCTAGTGGCAACTACTGTTTCATGTAGAATCCCTTTAGCATTAATCTCAAATTTAAAACAAAATTGAATGTCGCATGAGAGAAGGGCTTGGGATAGCCAGTGCCTAATTGAGGGCTGTTGGTATGCCTTTAGGCATTACCTCTACAACTTCATATTTTCCCTAGAAAAGAAAGGTTGCAATAGCAACAAAGTAATTCGAGAAATCTTGAGTATAAAGAATGTATCGTTAACAAACAGAATTTTGTAAAATCACCTCTTGTAAGGTTTGTCAAAATAGGATCTTTATGCTTTGGAGTTTAAAACTTCAAATAACAAGTAATGAGGCTCAAATACCAATTGTTAGAGCAAACAATAAATTCTAGAGAGGGGGTGGGGTTTGAATAGGTTGTTTTGGAATTATGAAGAACTTTTGCATAACATAACAAGTTAAACTTCAAATAGTAGCATAAACATAATATAGAAATAAGGTGCGCATGCTGATGAAGAATAAATACTGATGATAATGAATAGCTGAGGCTGATAATGAAGAGATAGAAGATATGACAAGCAGATATATAGCTGTTCGACTTTCTTCCCAAGCCTATATCTACTCTTAATATTAATAGTCACAACAAGGCTATAATACCCTATTAACGAGAGAAGTTACAATTAGTAATTATCGCCTTTTCAATAGATCACAATATCACTCATGTACTGCTATCACTCTTGTGCACTTCCTCTTATCATTAATTACAAATAGTAGCACCACACAAACATTGACAATAGTAATACACAACAACTAACAAACTAATCCTTACCAAAAAAAAAACAACTAACAAACTAAACTCCTTACCAAAAAAAAAAAACAACTAACAAACTAAACAAAGCAAAGAAGAACACTCAAAGCACATGACTCATGTTGTTTGTTTCCACCCAACTCAACATATAGCCATTCATCCTCTGATGACCTTTACTCATTGAAATCCTCAAGTAGCCATTGGTTCTATAGTTGCTAGCAACAAAATGTTGCTAAGAATCGTTAATAAGACTCTTTGACATCCTCAACGTCTCTTCGACGGTGGCAGTTTTCTAAAATAGTGTAAGTGTACTTTTGTCAGAGTCTCTCTCCTACTCATTAATGGTAGAACTGCTCCTAGTCAACTCTAATGCTATTTTTTTAATTAAAAGCCCTAAAGACTTCACATGTCTTCCACCTCTTAGATATTGGCAGCTACTCCCGCCATCAGTCTATTTCTCTCGATAACGATCCTATTAATTTATCTTCTAGTCATTCCTTGCATATCGGCGATTATGACTCTACCAAGCTATTCTCTTTCATGATCCTTCCAAGCTTTACCGTATATCCTCTCTCTAGATTTGTTCACTATCACCAAATTCCATCTAATTGTTCACCTTGTCTTGGTTCTTCCAAGCTATCATAAACATCCCCATTCTTCTTGGCTTGTTCACCCTCGATCCATATCTTTCCAATTGTTTACCTTATTTGAAGATCCTTCCAGCTTGCAAATATCTCAATGCCCAATATCTTAGTCACCCTTGATATCAACACTGGTCCCTTGACATTTTCAGAGCACTCTTGACAGTGGTAGAGACTCCTCATATTGGAATAATTTGGTAATGTTCAATTAATACATGTATCAGTAGTCTCTAATTAGTTTGTCGTCTTCAAAATAACATAGGGGATTTTTTCAACATAAGGAAACATGTAAAAAGAAAGACATCTTTGGTCAAGTAAAGAAAAAATATCGAGAGGCTGAATAACAAAGATACATTCAAGAGAAAGGGAAGAAAGTTGGTCATGCAGGAAGCAAATAAATTTAATCTAAAACAGGAAAGAAAGGACTACAAGAGAGATAAAAAGTCAAGTTCATAAAAGAAAGTAGAGGACTTTGTTTTCTAAATTAGCAATGCGAGTGTACGTATCGAACAAGTAATAATGTGATGAATTAAAGTATCGGTCCAATAGAGATTGTAGATGAATCAATCAAATTACGTACTCAAAGTGAACAATTCTCAACTTTATCTAACTAATTGAAGATTTAATAAAACAATCAAAATTCTGAAGAAAACTAAATCAACCTATTAAGATTGAAATTTCTGAAAGCTAAATTAATCAAGGTAGCAAACCAATACCGAAAATAGAATAGAAAATCATAAACTAAACCTAGAAATTTTGAACATAAAGAAGCAAGGAGCAAAGGACTTTGATCAAGAATTAAAAACATTAGAGCATCTGATTTCACTTAACCAATCAAGATTAATTAACCAAGCTCGTCATTCAATCAAATTGAAATTATAGTGTAATGATAGAACTTCCTGTTTTAAATTACTATCATTGGTCTGGTATAGCACCCCTACTTAGATTTAGCAACCCACACTTGGTCCATGCGAATTTAAGTAAACCTAAGTGCATTAAAATTTATGAATATTTCTGGATTCAATATACCACCCTCGATATACTTACTACCGAAACCACACAAACAACCTAGTATATCTCTATCTAAGTTAAATTCATGGCTATATATCATAAAGCACTCGTATAGAATTTCCTTTCGGTTTCAACATGCAACAAAAATCATTCAAGGGGTGATCAAGCACTTAAAAGCATTAAGAACATGATATATAACTCACACATATGAGATCTAGAATTGCATAAACAAATCTTAAAAATTAATCAATCAGAGTTAAGCTACATCGTAGCTCTAACAACAAGTAATCTAGAACATAATGAACATTAAACTAAAAACAATAACTAAACTAAACATGATGAAGAACTAGAACAGATTCACCAAGAATAATTAAATACATGATTTTTAAGTCGCCTCCTTCTTCTTCTTTTTTTACTCTCACTTGATTTTTTGAAATCACGTTTTATGGCTTTTACATAGACCTCCTCTTGCTTTCCAAGATACCTTAATCACATTAGGATTGCAATTAAAGGTTCTTCGAAATTAGGACTACTCTCAATAATAAAACTCCTTTTTTAGCTTGGACCTTGATTTTCTTCCCAAAATAGGCTTGATTGTTCTTGATTTCATATTTGCATGGCTTTGATCTCCAATTTGGGAAGCTTGTACATGATTTAGGAACAATTGAATTGTTTTGGATACTTTCACGCAGCTTAGGAGGACAAAACGCATGGAAAGCCTGCAAATTACAGAATTAGTCCCTAAGCTTCCTTTAACTTCAATTACCTATAAAAACTAATTAAAATAAATAAAGTAGACATCAAATTCAATTAAAACTAAGAAAATATTAAGTCTAAAATAATAAATAAACTCTATGTAAAATAGAATTATCAGACTTATTCCCTGGGGGGCTTACACGGAACATTAAAAAAATGGTTGGTTTTTAGAGAGATGGGGAAAAGATTAAAAAAAGGTACGACGCTCTATCATCTTGGGGGCTACGGGGAATCGATTTCCCATCAAATGATTATATCAGACAACACACCTTCGCTTAGCCAATGGGGGAGGCTTCATCATGCACGCTAGCAAACCCCTTTGACATCGCCAGAGTTCAACACCTTCGCCTATCTCATGTCTTGTTCGGGACTTATGATTGCTATGCGTAATTCATTAAATAAATTGTGATTGCATTAAGGTAATATGTCGTTGAATTGTATTGGTGAGTCATCGATGGGACATATATTTCGATGCATCATTAGATTAATTAATTGTTATGTATACATGGCATATTATGTGTCATTATCATATTAAGAACTTAGGTGCGTTCATAATTCATGTTTAGGATAATGACACATAATATGCCGTATAGATTTATGATGATCAAAAGTTTTCATTAAAAATATCAAAATCAAATAAAATGTCATATAGTTTGCATATAGGATTTATTAGCTTCAGAATATTTATGTCACATAATGCATATCATTTAGTGAGTCATACAATTGAATGTTAATGTTTTATTAAAATCACATCATGTAGATTAATAGTCACATTTCATGAATTGCACATAGTTTAATCTTCAAAACAAGAAAAACCCAAAAAATACAAAACGACATTGCATTTAGAAATTATATTTAGTTCATGCATACATCACATTGTTAGCTTGCTTTTAGGTTGACATGCTGCAAAACCTAGGTTCTTTCCTTCCTTTAAGTAATTTATTTACATGCTTTAATTATTGAGTGCTACATTTTTGCTTGCGCACCTGCATGATCGCTCATTGCATGTTTGAGGCTTTAGGCTTAAAATCAACTAAGACTACAGTAAAGGAAAAAGGTATTGAAATTGCGTTAGATTTATCTAGCATAAGCAAGTTCCTGCATCCATGAATCTCTAGTTAAAAGAAATAAAGTTTTGTCCCACACTTTACTTAGATGTGTAATTAATCTACCAATAACATATTAGTGGCAACTTTTGGATAAATCAAATTGCATGTATAAATTTTTTAAAACAAAATCCGAAAGTTGTGGTTGGTATGAAAATGGGAGTGTCTACATTAAGTTTTTGGACTTAGTAATCCATTAGCTTTCCTTTTGGTGTTTCACATCTAGGAAGGTCACAACACATCCACTAATACATACAAAAGAAGAAGGGCCATCCAAAATGGGTGTTGACCGATGTGGTGTCATGCCCCGAAACTCCCGTTGAGTCCGTAACATCCCGTTTGAGGTCCGTCAAGCCCGCAACATCCCGCTTCAGGTCGAACGGTTGCGACGTCCCAGGTTATCGCCGACCTCAACTAAACATCAGAGATTTAATCGCGTAAACGGAAATCATAAATACCTTGACAAATTAAACTGGAGAGAATTGGGAGAATATACATTTTCATTTCCTGTTCAACTTGTTCCACCATATATACAATAAAACAAACATCTGTCTACCAGTGCACACTTTATTGAAACTACCAAAATAAAAAAGGAGTCGATGACCTGACGTTCAATCTCAAAAATGATTCTCATCCAAGGCAAGCTTTCCCACTTCTACAAACACAGTTGTCGTGTGTCTTATCCAGGTCATCCCATCACCCATCGAAAAATCAGCTACCTCATACTCCATATGCACTGGTACTCCAAAATGTACTAGTGGCGGTGGTGGAGGGTTTATCGCTCAAGTCGAGGTTCTGAAAATTGTTGGTTTACACAACCATGAGATTATATCTCAGCAAGTACACCCCTAAACCCAACCCAGGCTATCACGTACCTCCAGACAATTACGCAATCACACACATTCACGTACATCAAGTAGTCACAAAGCAAGCACATCAATTAGTGTGGTTAGGCTCAATCATGCACACACCCGCACTCAATCACAATTACGTCAGATGCAAATATGTGCATGTACCATTCTCATCCTACTATTCCTTCCATTCTCATTTTTCACTTTCACATTTCTCGCCAGTGACCCACATTGAAATACACGCCTCAGGCATACTGCGATCATTCATCACATCCGGCCTGCGTACCCGTTCACGCCTCAGGCCCTAATCGCAACTTAAGCATCACACGGCCCAGGCCCAATCCCAACTCAGGTCGCACCAAATGCGATAGGCCTACATGATTGGAACCCGAGCTCATGATGCCTCGATCCAATCCCGGTCTCACCCGAGCTGATCGTGCCTCGAACCGATTTTCATACTTGCTTTTTCAAGCCTTAGCCTGTGTCAAATGCAACAAACCTATGTGATCACTGTCCGGGTTCACGATACCCGGCCCGATCTCATTCTTGTACTATCACACCTTCGCATACTTTCCCACAATCACTTATCACACAACAACTTCTCCTTACTCATGCACATACGCGATATGTATTTACCACATGCAACTAGCCATCACATGCAATCCGTGCACACATCGAGTCACACGCAGACAGAGCTCACTCTACAATTCACATGGCCAATATCAACAATTAATTCGATTTGGCCCCTACGTGCACCAAACAAACATATGCCCACTATATAAACACACAAATAAACACTCAATTAAATCAACCCTATCCAAAATAATTCAAACATGTCCAAAACACGTAAATTGCCAATTTTCTCCAATCAAATGGCGTCGAATTAATTCTGATCCTTCACGACACTTTCTCACCATTAAATAATGGTTCTAAAAATCCAACTTGCGTCCCGAACAAATCATCACAGCCCCATGAACAGTAATTCGCAGCTTGTGAATAGTAACTCGCAGCTTATAATTCACCTCAAATTGTCCTCCAAAAATTCCAAAAATAATCCTCAAGGCCCGCCAAATATTTCCAATCATAAACCCCAATATTTCGCACCCACATATTGTCAATTTCACCCCAAATCAAATTATCCGTCGATACCCAATATCCTAAATCGGGATTAGAGTATGACTTACCGAGTTCTAGACTTAATCGACTAGAACGGGAAGCGGCGGCACTTAAACGGACATGGCGGGGACTCACGGCGGCGGTTCGGCTTGGGCGACGGCGGCAAGGGGCTTGCTTGGCAGTGGGTCTTGCCTCACGTGAGAGAGAGAAAGGGAGAGAAAGAGAGAGACGATGGCTGGTGGTGGTGGCTTGAGGGCGGTCCGGATGGTGGTGGTGAGCAGCGGTACCAGCGGTGGGCTTCCCGGTGGACGGCAAGAAGCTCACGGTGGAGGGGGAAGGATTTCACGGCAAAAAGAAAAAAGGGGGCGCTGATCGGGAAGATGAAGAATAGAATGGAGAGAGAGAAGACATTCTTGACTCAAATAGTAGCCATTGACCTAAGGGGAAAATGACCATATTACCCTTTCCTCATACTTTTAATCCAATGGTCCCGATTCGATCTCATCTTGATCCGACGGCCGAGATCGATTCTTGCACATAAATATCCAAGGGCGTACTTGTAATTTCCCAAAAATCCAAGGGTAAAATTGTCCAATTAAAATTTTGGGGCAAAATTACCAAAATGCCCTTTACCCTTAAAGCTTGTCCTTTAATAAATCCTAGGGGTATTTTGGTCACTTTCTCCGTTTCTTGTCCAAATCGAATTTTTCCGAAGGATTTAAGCGTACCAAAAATTGACACGTGTCATATGCAACGTCATCCTAACGTTCCGGCGTGACTTCCTAATTTTCCGGTGTCCAATTTGGGCAAAAATTTCATAATTAAATTTTATTAAACGCAACTCGAGCGTTTCTCGAGCTAACGAGCGGCTTGCTGGGGAAATTCGCAGAATCAACTCATGACTGATATTGAATCGAGTCACGTGCAAGTCTGTTCGGTGTGTGACGACCTCGGTTGTCATTAAAATCGCGAAAATCAATCACTTGATATGAGGGGTACGATCGTTCGATATAATTTTGGAATCATTCGTCAAGTCGTTTCGTGGTCCAACGGAATCATCCGTGATCCACTACTAGGACAGTGGCGAACTGACCACGAACTATCCTTGAATCGGCCAATAGTGGCTCAAAATATCACTTCTACGATTTAATGGTCGAAATCCATTCACGATCGAATTTCCTTTAGTCGTGCGAATTTAATTCCCCTATTAGCCTTTCCCTAATGGTTAGTATTCCCAGGAATGATCAGTTCCGGGCGAGAATTTACTGCAATCACATCTCATAAAACTCAATTATTCAATAAATTCCAATTGGTAGAATTTCGGAATGTCACATGTAGTATCTGACTAGGTAATAATTGAACATCATGAACACGTCGCCGATGTCACATACCACACGGGTGTGCCCAATCCGCCTCGTTGCCTTCCTTGTATGTGCTGGTCGTGTATGTGTTGTACTTCTCCTCCATGACCCACACGTCGAATGGCATCGACATCGAGCGACTGTGATTATTTATCATGGAATACCTTGTTTATCTTGTTGGCATTGGATGTTAGTTTTGTGAATTTTTCAATCTCGATGTCAATGTAAGGACACCTCCTATCGATACTATGACGATAGAAAGACAAAAAGAATGACACCATTATGTAATGACAAGTTTTAATCTAATGTATAGACTAATGAAGAATTTTAGATGGGTCCACCCCAGATGATCAAGTAATCTACAGAAAATATTATCGAAGTATATAGAACGATATGTAATACAAGGAGAGTGGATGAGATTTGGAAGAAATATGAGCAAAAAGAAAGGCCAATTACATGTTGCACGATCTTCCTTTTTATCCTATGGCGATGTATTAAATAACTATACAATTTTCTTCACATAAATAATTTGATCAGGAGCATGCCAATCTCTCCTTGGTATTATGATGAAGGATCATTGTTGCCTTTAACGCTATATAAGTTCTTAATTGCATAGGCTTAATTCATATTGTAAGGATTTATATCCTCAAAGCAGAACTTAATTGATGATAATTATACAAATGTAGTTTTACTAAATCATTATTCGTTGGTGAATGATGAACTTGTTGAATATGAGTTATTCATAACCCCTAGATAACTGCTTTTCTAGACGGTGATAGTGTCAATTACGTATGTGCTTACATCTTATATGTTTGCAATATAAGCCTTTTATTTATGGCTGAAGCTGGTTTAATTACTTGCTAAACCAGATGTATGAGTCTATGACTACCCTATTGTAGGTTATATTAGCATGCCAATTTCTCCCATATAATTTCTTACTAAATATCTTGCAAATGATTTCCAAATTCATTTGGCAAATATTTACATATATGATTTGTTGTCAGTTATGCATAAGATCAATTTATTAATTTAATTTACATAAGATAACCAAATCAGCGTTATAAATTGAACCTAATGAGAATCTCATTTAGTTTATTTAGCTTGGAAAAATAATGTGAACTTGACTTTATAAATCAAGTTGGAGGTTCACTATGTTGAGACATAAAATATATGGAAATGTTAAGAAAGACGTTAGGTTCAAAAAAATGAGATGGGATTAATATAGACAGAGACATTTGTGAGAAGAGAACCAAAATATATTTACTTTGTTCTAAACCAAATTTGATTCCTAGCTATGAATCAAATGCGAACTTACATAGCAAACGCCGTTGAAGAAACAAAATATTTCTTCGTCATTATTTCATTGTTCGATTTATGTGAATGGTGGAGCAAGGCCATGTGACACTGTTTCAAATGCCAAACAGTGGCCATGATTTATTGGGTGTTTTTCTTTCCTATGAAAGGCACCAACTCTATCTTCGGGGCAATTATAACCCTAACTTTCACGAGGGACAAATAAAAGCTCCAACTTTGGCCGTTTAGACAATTATAGTGTCAAGTATCTCGTGAAATTAAATATCTTCTTCTTTCCTTAAATTTGGATTGACATACTTCATTTGATATAATTAGATCACGCACTGCAAAAAAAAACACCAGATTAGCGACGAAATTTGCGACAGAAATTTTAGAAAAATATGTCGCAAATCGAATTTGCGACGGAAAAAATTCCGTTGCTACTAGGTCGTCGCAAATTTTTGCGACGGAAAATTCAAAAATTCGTTGTAAATTTGCGACGAAAAAAAATTCATCGCAAATTAGCCACGAATACAATCCGTTGCAAAATTCGTCGCAAATATTTCGTCGCAAATTTGCGACGAACTCAATCCGTCGCAAAATTCATCGCAAAATCCGTCGCAAATTTCGTCGCAAATTTGCGACAAACTTAATCGTCGCAAAATTCGTCGCAAAAATCCGTCGCAAATTTGCGACGAACTCAATCCGTCGCAAAATTTATCGCAAAAATCCGTCGCAAATTCATCGCAAATTTCGTTGCAAATTTCCAACGAACTCAATCTGTCGCAAAAATCTGTTGTAAATTTAGTCGCAAATTTGCGACGAACTATGTCCGTCGCAAAAATCCGTCACAAATTCGTCGGAAATTTCGTCGCAAATTTGCGACGAACTCTATCCGTCGCAAAATTTGTTGCAAAAATCCGTCGCAAATTTGCGACGAACTCTATCCGTCGCAAAATTCGTTGCAAAATTCGTCGCAAAATCATCGGAAAATTCATCGCGAATTTCGTCGGAAAATTCGTCGCGAATTTCATCACAAATTAGC
The DNA here is from genome assembly GCA_031216285.1 of Syzygium syzygioides. Lineage (NCBI taxonomy): Eukaryota > Viridiplantae > Streptophyta > Magnoliopsida > Myrtales > Myrtaceae > Syzygium > Syzygium syzygioides. The sequence goes on along the minus strand of CM062244.1, from coordinate 33,674,060 downwards.
GACAAACTTTAATAATAGAAAAATTCGGCTTAAAATATTCGTCGCTATTTGTACATCATTTCGGCCATAAATTATTGTCCATATCAGTCAAAGAAGATAATGACATATAATTGAAACAGAAAAACAAACAAACCATAAATTCTGACAAACCAGCTACAATGACATATAATTGAAACAAATAACAGAAGGAAAGTTATAGAGTTTGACATGATGCTATTTGATATCCAATCTTACAATACATTCAAAACATGAATTAAGAGACGGGACAACCATAGAAGACGCAAAAAAAACCATACAGAAGAAGACGCGGCTTTAGTATGATAGCTGGATACCAAAAGTAGTCACCTTTGTCGAGACCTGAGGAAATGTCGATACATAAATAAGTCCAGAATATAAAAAAAGCTTTTATGCATGGATGTAAAACTAGGTGTAAAATAACAAAAATACGTTTCAGGACGAATATAAATGTTATTACATATGAATATGAGTGAAATTATGAAAAACCAAGATTATGAAGCAAGCTTACCCAGAATTTTAACTAGAAAGACTGGAGAAAATCATCATCATCATCATCATCATCATCATCATCATCATCATCATCATCATCATCAGCATCAACATTCTCGGCATCAATGTGTTGGTCATCATTGTGCCCATCACCTATTAGATTGGCTGGAGGTACAGGAGGACCGTCATTGCGATTGAGGTTAAGGTGTTGCATAACGATTTTCATTTGTTCTTCCAAGTTATATATTCGTTCATCCTTCTTAACAAGTAAATTATTTAGACGATTCACTTCTTGGGTCAATTGCTCGTCTGGTCATGACCTCCTTCGACCAGTCCCAATGGAAGATGAACTTCCAGGACTATTCGGCATGTACATCCTTGACAACGATCCCAGCCCAAATATTTTCCCCTTTTTTGCCCCACCCGTTGCCTCCATCCATAATGCCATATTATCAACTGGTGGCCGGGACTCAGGACAATCATCACTACCACTAGCACTGCTCATTAAAAGTTCATCATATTTTTCCTACATTAACAATGTATATGAAAATAAAATCACTATATATATACCATAAATATTGAAAGCATTCACGGTTTTCATTATAGTTTACATATAAGCCAAAGTATAACTTTACATACCTTAACAGCTTTTGCTCAATCGCCAGTCCATGTCTTATCTTTCTTTTGAAATGTGCGTTCAAATGTAGCTGCAAATGTTGGTGCCGTCCCCAATTCATGTGCCTACAAAATGTAAACTTGAGTAATTGAATTAAATTAACTTATAACTCATTTAACAGACTTACCAGTCGTTTGCAATGCTCCGCAATGTTGATAGAGCCCCCAGCATATGTGGCTGACCCATCACTAGAACTAGAAGATCGATTCTTCTTATTCTGCTCACAGAGTTGCCGACTCTGTTCAGATGCACAAAATGTGTTAATTGCCACCCAATTGTCAGCTGTAAAGAAAGACGGCTTCACTTGTTTGCTCTTCGCTCTATTCATGACATTTCACATAAAATCACTTATTTTCTTATCGAAAATTCTTCTCACTTCATTGTCTTTTGCTTCCTCCCACTTGAACTTCCGCTGCAATGAATAAAAACACAAATTGAAAATTATTATGATGATCACATATCCATAACCATGCACCAGACACATATAGACAGATTTTGTAAAGTTCATGTCGGGAAAAATATCTGGTCCTTTAGGTATCGAAAACTACAAAATTGTTCTGGTCCCTTTACATCATTCTTGATCATCAATATACTACACCAAACTTAATTGGTGAGAAAATAAAATATGTAAAACTTACCTTGAACTCATTCCACTACATTACTTTCACTTCTTGTAGAACACTCTGTAATTAATATACTCTCTCATCCAAAAGTTTCTTACTATTTTGTTCAATTCCCTCACAATAGACGTAGCATCCGTGAATCTGCATTCATATGAATATTGTACAACATGGACAATTCAGTTGACATCAATATCTAAAGCCCTAAATATGACATATACTAAAATAAAAATGAAGTACTTACGAATCTTCAAATGGGCATATGAAGAATCGGTTATCTTCTTGACCTCTGTTTCCGTCAATATTCGATTGTTCCGCCGAATAATGGGGTGGAACGGAAGGAGAGAGAGCTAAAGGAGATTGAATTGAAAAACGTTCAGTTCGCATGTGGTCAAGTCCCGTAACATGTTGTTGAGTGTGGGAGGAAGGGCCAACGTGCCCATATTGTGACGGACCATATTGTGGTTGAGGGTTAGATGCCGGGACAGGAGAAGAGGAAAGGGACGGGGACGAGGATGAGGAAGAGCCTTGTCTTCTAGGCATGTGACCTCCACGTTTATACTGACAAGTAGGAAGGTTATGCGAATATGTAAAGAACTATTGACACGTATTACGAACACATAATGATGTACATGACGAAGCTTACCATTTTGATGGAAAGACTGAGAAAATGTTTCCTTGAAATGAGCCAATGTCGTGTGTTTATGACGTGCAATTTCCTACAAACAAATATATTATGAATCCCATTCATTTTGATATGAAACATTAATGTATGAGCACGATATGGGTGGCCACATGTATCAAACATCACTATATGAATCGCATTCATTTTGATTCAATTTTTTTTACCACGTACAAAAATTTAAATTTCACTTAAAGTGGGTGGCCATAAATATTCTAAGTCATTTTGTAAAATTTTGTAAGAAATAAATTATTATTATTGTTAAATATTTTTTGGGACCTAAAAAAAATTTCACTAAAAGTTGGTGGCCACCAATATTCTAAGACATTCTGTAAAGTTTTGAAATTTTAAAATTTTAAGAATTTTTAAATTATTATTTTTAATATAAAATTTTTTCCGTGAAAAAAAAAATTCCATACTAAAATTGGGTGGCCACAGATAGTCTAAGCTATTAGGTAAAGTTTCCTAAATTTTTTTTTTTGGTAAAGAAAAGTTTCCTAAATTTTAGTCCTTCTTTATTTTAATAATTTTTAGGGCACGTTAAAAAAATTAAATATAACTAAAAGTGAGTGGCCACATGTATTATAAGTCATTACGTGAAGTTTTGAAAATTTTTAAATTCTAATTTTTTTGCCATCTAAAGAAATTTAAATTTCACTGCAAGTTGATGGCCACATGTTTTCTAGGCAATTCTGTGCAGTTTTGAAATTTTATATTTTTGTAATTTTTCTTCACCAAAAAAAAATTTCCCTCACAATGGGTGACCACATTTATGTTAAGCCATTTTATCAGGTTATGAAAATTTTTAATTTTTTAATAATTTTTTCTCCGGAACGTTTAAAAATCTAAATTTCACTAAAAATGGGTGGGCACTATTAATTTTTGCAATTTTGTGATATTATGAAATTTTAGTTTGTTAAAAATTTTAAAAAAAATTTACGATCAAATTTCATATTTGTTGTCAACATATACCGCTTTTTTAATTTTCCATAATTTTTCATGATTTTTTATAGAATTGTTTAATTTTCAAGCATTTTCTGTGAAACCGCTTAATCAATCATCCTATTGTCATTTAACGCTTAATCATCCACATAATAAATAAATTAACCAGTCGACCATCGATCAAAGCCACATGCAATCCTGAAATCGACCCGTAATTTAGCCAATGAAAAGTGATCCTAAATAATCCATAAACAAGTCCGACCAATTACCTAATTATACTAACTAGGGCTTAAGGAGTTGGCTTACTTGGTGCAAGGACAACAAAAATCGGCGGAATGGACAGTGGCGGTCCCGGCACAGGCGTGGGTGACGGCGAGGGTGGCGGTAGCGGCTGGCCGGCGGCGATGGTCGCTGTGCTCCGGTAAGGGCGGAAACGGGCAGGGGCGGCTCTGGCGAGAGCCTCGGCAGGCTGATGGTGGGCAGCGACGGCGACGGCGGCAGCTGCAGGCTGATGGCAGGGTGCGCGGCGGGGACGAGGGCGGGGGTGACGAGCAGGGGGCGGGGCGGGGCGGGGGCGAGGGCGCGACCGGCGGGGAGCTAGTGACAGGCAGGGGGGTGCAGGGCGGGCGACGGGTGGGAGGCGGGGCGGGGGCGAGAGCAATTGGCGATGGGCGGGGGGCGGCGCGGGGGCGAGGGCAGGCAACGGGTGAGGGGCTCGGGGGTGGCTAGCCCGCGACCGACGACGGGTGGGGGGGCTTGCGGGGCTAGGTGGCAACGGGCGTGGGAGCTGCGACGGCGACGGCGACAGGGGACGGTTGGGCGGTGACGGCGACGGCGACGGCGGCGGGGGACCTGCGCAGATCTGAGATCGGGGAAGGGGGCGTCGGAGAAGGAAGGGGGAGGAAGATGGGGTACAAATCTCGAAAATTTATGACGGACATTCTAGGTCTATCGCAAATTTGCGACGAAAGTTCCAGGTCTGTCGCAAATTTACGACGGACATTGGAGTGCCGTCGCAAATTTGCGACGGACTTTCGAGTTCCGTCGCAAATTTGCCACGGATATTAGGTCTGAATGTCCGTCGCAAATTTTTGATACCCAAAAAAATTGCGACGGAAATAAAAAATCCGTCGCAAATTTCGAGCGGAAAAAATTCCCTCGTAAAATTTGTGACGGACAATTTTAGTTCGTCGCAAATTTCGAACGGTTCAAATTCCCTCGCAAATTTGCGACGGACATATTTGAGTCCGTCACAAATTTGCGACGGACAGGTTGTGTCCGTCGCAAAACGTTCGTCTAGGATGCACGGACAAGCTATTTTTGCTTTTGAATTTGTGTCCGACACGTGTCGCGTGTCCGACACACTCCGACATGCTCCCGACACGCTTGGACACGCGGTCAACACGTGTCGGAGATCCGACACGCGGTCAATGCTCTCGACACGCCGGCGACACGCGAGTCGGGAATCCGACACGCGATTTTCGACACGCACGGGGTTAATTTTACAAATTTCCAAAAATTTAGGGGTCAAAATATAAATTTATAAAAAAAAGTAAAAAAAAAAAAAGAAAATCAGAGAAAAGGAGTAATCGACGATTACTGCTATGTTCTGTGTGCCCTAAGCTTCTTTCCAGTTTCCTCGCGTCCGGAGGGTCTCCGCGGTCGATCTCCGCCGACGCTCTCACCTTGGTGGTTTTGCCTTTCTGGAGCTTCCTTAATTTTTGACCGTCTCGTGTTCTGATTCTTCGCATCGTAGGTGCATTTCCGGCGTCCTTCCAGCGGGTTTCCCCAGGAGAGACTTCGGAGCGAGCTCCGTTCCCCCCCCCCGATCGGTCGACGCGCGGGAGGAACTGTTCTGCCCTCTGCGTGAATTGGTAATCGGAAATCGGAAGTCGGTTCATGAGAGTCGGCGATTTCCGGATTCTGGAATGTCGTGACTTCGGATGAATATCCCCGTGGCTAGCCCGCGATTTGGTTCTCTCCGGAGCTGAAATCGGGTGGAAGTAGCTGGAGATTTGGTTCTCTCCGGTCTCGTGAGGTGGAAGAAGCCGTCGGGTACTGCCGAATCGGAGTGGAAGAAGGTGTGTTCCGTGCTCTGTTTTGTTTTTCTAGCTGGGTTCTCTTGGGGGGGTTTTGATTTGCGAAGAGCTCTAATTCCTGCGTCTCTTCGTGTAATTTGCAGTCTTGTGATCCTTTCCTCCGCCGCATCGCTTTGCGCTGGCCGCTGGGTACCGTTTACTCCCCACCTACCACCAAATTACCCTTCGGCGACGCTGCTCGAGGCCTACCTAGGGCTTGTGCCGCCGCCGCCTCAACCTCCCTTCGAGGGGTACCAGTGATATTTCGCCGGGTGTATCCTCCACCGCCGACGTCGCCTCCTCGTTACCCCACTACCACCATTGTAGCCAACGTCGTTCCCCTTTTGCAGTGCTGGTAATGATCGCTCTCTTTCGGTAATTTCGGTCATTTTGCCCCTTTTCTTTTTGTACCTTCAGAGTTTGTGATCCTCCCATTTCTGAGGAAGATTCTGTGGGCTTCGATCAGAATTTGGATGAAGCTGGCGTGAATATAGGAATGGTTTTGGTGGTGCTGTGGGAAAATTTGAAGGGCTCTCTGTAGGTGTTTGTGCTGGGAATACAGAGCCATGAGCCGTGAATATTTATGTGCGTTTGTGTGTTGTGTACTTATGTGTATGCCGGGTCCAAGATATGCTGAATTTATTTCATTCTTTAATGAAGGATTAAAGATTCCATGACCTTGTCCTTACTGAATTTGTTTTTCAGAGATCATTTGAGCAAGCTTAACCTGTTTCTGTTTGTCGGAATTTTTGGATAGTTCGAGAGCAATTATTTTGCGTATAATATTCTCCTTTTCATTAGCAATAGAATGATAGAATCACCTTACAATAGACATAGTATCTGAATATTTTACATAGCTATGACTGCATATGCTCAACAGTGAGTCAGTGACATCCTGCTCACTGCAACTGAAAATGATTTTTGCTATCCAGTAACTGATATTAGAGCAAGGTTTCAAGTGTCCATTTTGAGTTGCATCAATTCTGCCTTTCATTTGTCCTGCTAGAGCCCTTATTGTTATATCAATATGTGTTCATTTGCAATATATATTAAATTTATGGTTCTTGTAATTGTATTTTTTGTAGAGTGATTTCAAGCATGGCTAGTAGCACTTCTAGTACACAAGGGCCTACAGCTACATCTACCAATGAAGATCCCAATAAACCACTATGGAGGTATGTTACTAAGTTAGATACTCATAGTGATGCGGGGGGAAATTTACCTTGGAAATGCAGTTATTGCGAAAAGGATTTTAGGAGTTCATACACGAGAGTTAGGGCCCATTTGTTGATGATAGGTGGAAAAGGAATTGGAAAATGTGGAAAAGTAGAAAAAAAAGATCTTTTGGAGATGGAAAGACTAGATGAAGAGGTCAATACCAGAATAGCGAATATTGCGCCTAAAAATGTACATTTGCCCCCTTCGAGTTTATCAATTGGTGGTGGTAGTGGTGGGATGGATTTATCCTTTGACTCCAGAAAAAGGAAGATTTGAAGTAGGAGTGGAGGATCACTTGAGAATGCATTTAACATGACTCAAAGGGAACATTTAGATCATGAGATTGCTATGATGTTTTATTCGGCGGGATTGCCGTTTAATCTAGCAAGGAACCCTTACTTTCAATCCGCTTTTACTTATGCCGCTAATCATAATATTGCGGGATATGTACCACCGAAATATAATTTGTTGAAAACCACTTTGTTGCGAAAAGAGAAGGCAAATATTGATAGATTGTGTTCACCTATTAGAGACATGTGGAGGGAGAAGGGTGTAAGTGTTGTGAGTGATGGTTGGAGTGACTCACAAAGGAGACCACTTATTAATTTTATGGCGGTGTCGGATGGAGAACCTATGTTTATAAAATCAATTGATTGTTCGGGGGAAACAAAGAATATGCATTTCATTTTTAACTTGTTGAAAGAAGTAATCAATGAGATTGGCCATGAGAATGTGATCCAAGTAATTACGGATAATGCGTCAAATTGTAAGGGTGCGGGACAACTCATTGAGCAAGAATTTCCATCCATTATTTGGACGCCTTGTGTGGTGCACACCCTTAATCTAGCTTTGAAAAACATTTGTGCCGCAAAGAATGTGGAGACCAATCAAGTAGTTTATGAGGAATGTAGCTGGATTTCAAAGATTGTTAATGAAGTTATGCAAATCAAACATTTCATCATGAACCATTCGATGAGATTAGCAATATACAATGAGTTTGTCAACTTGAAGTTGCTTTCTGTAGCGGATACACGTTTCGCTTCGATGATTGTGATGCTTAAGAGGTTTAAGTTGATAAAAAGTGGTCTTCAAAGCATGGTTATATGTGACAAATGGAATATCTATCGAGATGATAATCAAGGAAGGGCTAAGTTTGTCAAAGAGAAGGTGTTGGATGATTTTTGGTGAGATTCAATTGATTATATACTTTCCTTTACGGCTCCTATTTATGACATGCTTAGAATTTGTGATACCGACAAGCCTTGTCTTCACTTAGTTTATGACATGTGGGATTCAATGATTGAAAAAGTGAAGAAAGCTATATATGAGCATGAAATGAAAAGGCTAGATGAAAAGTCTACATTTTATGAGGTGGTTCATACAATTCTTGTGGATCGTTGGACTAAAAACAACACTCCACTTCATTGCTTGGCACATGCCTTGAATCCTAGGTACGTTCTACAATTGTATGAGATTATTACTTTATTAGTTGTTCTTTCTTTGACATGATAATATAATATTCATCTTACTTATTATGGTTTTCTATTTTTATTTTATTTTGTTAAATAAGGTACTATAGTGATCAATGGCTCAATGAAAATCCTTCTCGAGTTTCTCCACACAAGGATAATGGAGTCATGCAAGAGACGAAAAAATGCTTTAGGAAATACTTTCCTAACTTGGATGAGCGCAACAAGGTGAATTTGGAGTATGTAGATTTTACATGCAAAAATGGGGAGTTTAGAGAATTTGATTCCATTCATAGTTGGTATTCCATAGATCCGAAGGCTTGGTGGGTTATTAATGGTGGAAGTGGACCTATGCTTCAAAGCATAGCCTTAAAACTTCTTGCACAACCTTCTTCTTCATCATGTGCCGAGAGGAATTGGACTACTTACTCCTTTGTGCACTCGATGAGCAGAAATAAGATGACCCCAAAACGTGCAGAAGATTTGGTTTTCATTCATAGTAATCTTCGTCTTCTATCAAGAAAAAGCCCACAATATGTACAAGGAGAGACCAAGATGTGGGATATTGGTGGGGATGCATTTGACATGTTTGAAGATGTTGGAGTGCTTGAAGTTGCAAATCTTTCACTTGATAAGCCGGAGATGGAGTCCGATGTACTTTTAGAAGAAGTGTGTGATGTAGATGGATGACTTGTTATATTTGATGATCAAGCGTGGATTGCTTTTTTTGTTTTTTGGTTTTTGTTAAATGTTAAATTTGATGGTGGTTTGTGGATTGCTTGTTTTATTTTCTCCAAGTTTTATGGATAATTGGAATTGAATGTAGTTGAATTTGTTAAATTGAAACAATGAATTATATTAACAAATAGTGGCTCCTTTCTTCTTATTATTTATTTATTTATCGATTTGAATTAAATTAATTTATCATGTATATATAAAAATTTACTTTTTATATACGTGTCGCAACGTGTCGGAATTCTATATTTTTGAGAAATAACGTGTCGCGTGTCGTGTCGTGTCATGTCGCGCGTCACGTGTCGCGTGTCGGTGCTACTTAGACATCCGTCGCAAAATTTGCGACGGTCAGGTTTGAGTTTTGCGACGGATAAAAATTTACAAAATTTGCAATAGACAGGTCTGAGTCCGTCGCAAATTTCGACCGGTAAATATTCCCTAGCAAAATTTGCAATAGACAGGTCTGAGTCCGTCACAAATTTCGAACGGTAGAAATTCCATAGTAAAATTTGCGACGGACCAGTATATTCCATCGAAAATTTGCGACGAACAAGTTTTGAGTTCGTCACAATTTTGCACATACTAAATGATCGTTGTAAATTTGTGACGTCTTTTTTTCGATCAAAAATTTAGCGTCTCATTGATTTTGGTCCTAAATTTGCTACGTCTTTTTTTTCATTTCAAAATTTTGGCATCTCAAATTTTGCAATGGAAATTAGAATATCGGAAATGTTAGGGCACGTTAATAATATTTGACTTGTTGGCATTTAGGGATAAAATTTCGGACGATAAATTAAAATAGAAAGAATAATCGACAATAACAATAATAAAAAAGCACAATAACAATAATAACAAGAACAATAATGATAACAACCAAAATAGCACTTGTAGCATTAATAATTACACATCTGTAGTGTTTTGTGACAAAAATTTTAATCTTCGTCTTCGTCTTCGTCCTCGTCCTCGTCTTCGTCCTCGTCTTCGTCATCTGTCTGAAAATCAAATTTAGAACATTCTTGTACATTTAATTCGCAAATTTCAGTTGGATCCACATCTATCATTGCTCCACACGGATCTCGTAAAGTTGGTATGTTATATTCCTCAATTTCAACCGTGTTACACACTTCCTCTTGTTAGTAGGCTCTATCCTCCCAGTGTTCCTTGATTTTCCTCCGTGCTTTGATTTTACATACAGCTCACCAATCAGCTTTGTCACGTTTCAAACTAGGATATGATGCATAATATACTTGAATTGCTTATTGTGCCAAGACAAATGGTTCATACTTCATATACCTTTTCTTGTGATTTATTTCAACCAAATTGAACTTCGTATGTACCTTCATTCCTTTGACGAGGTCAAACCATATGCACTTAAATAACACAACCCGCATCATTAATGGTCCAGGATACTCTATCTCTATGATTTTATCCAACAAGCCATAAAAATCATTTTTCCAACTGTCACCATTGGATGACCGAACAGACACACCACTATTCATTGTAGATTTTCCCATTTCATATTCTTGAGTATGAAAATTATAACAATTTATGAAATATGCTGGCCAACTTCGAACTCTTAACTGTGGACCCCATGACAGATAATATAGCAATCCTTGCCCTCCAAATTCATTATAATTACTGTGAACCTAAGGTTACACATGCAAAGTCAATAATATATATTTTACTAAATGATGTATATAATTTTAATAACTTGGTTTTGATCCATAAGCAACTTACATATGTCTTGAACCATGCTGCAAATTGTTCATCACACAAATGGTCAAATTCATTTAGTTGTAGTCCAAACATTGAAGTTTGGAAAATCCTAATATTAAAAAATATATCATTATTAACAAATATTTGACATGCAAAACATATATTTGCAAATTAACACTTACTTACAGTATGGCTCGACTTCTAGGCAGTTCAGTAAAATATAAGTATGGGTTGCATAAAATTCTTCGCCTGATAAGTAACGAAACTGACATGCGCCGCTTGGTCGACCCAGATAATTGAAAATAGAGAATGTCGTGCAATTGGTATCAATGGGGCCCTCATCATTTCTACTTGCTCTCTGCCTCTTGCACTGAACGTGCGGCTCAAAATAGTATAATGCAAATGTTGTCACTTCTTCCACAATATATGCATTACAAATTGAAGCTTCAACACGTGCCTTATTCTTCACTTTTTTCTTAAAATGATATAAGAATCTAGTTGAAATAGAAAGAAGCTTATCGGAACATATTATATGATAAACTAATTTGAACTGTATCTTAAAAATTTCAAATGGATACATCCATCGAAATTGGACGGGACCTGCAACTTTGGCTTCATAAGGCAAGTGAACTAAGAGATGCTCCATCGAATCAAAAAACGCCGGAGGAAATATCATTTTTAAGTTGCAAAAAATAATTGGAATATCTCTCTCTAGTTTTTCCATGTGCGATGCTTTTAACACTGTCGAGCAAATATCATGGAGGAAATTGCTTAATTTTGTAATGGCGCCCCATATAAAGTTCGGTAGAACTTCTTTCAAAGCTATTGGAATTAGTCTTTCTATCAGGATGTGACAATCATGACTCTTCAAACCTGTCAACTTGCATTCATTCAAATCAACACATCTCCCGAGGTTCGAAGCATATCTATCAGGAAACCGCACAGATTTCAACCATTGACAAACAACTCGCATCTGCTCTTTATCCAATGTATAAACTGCTTTCGGTTTTGGTCCCCTACTGCTTGCATCCACAGCTAGTATTGGTCGATCGCAAATATCTCTCATATCTTTTCTTGCGTTCAAGTTATCTTTTATTTTTCCGGCGACATCCATCACAGTATTCATGACATTGTCGAAAATATTATTTTCTATGTGCATGACGTCAAGATTATGATAAATAAAATAGGCCTTCCAATATGGTAGATCCCAAAATATACTACGTTTTGTCCACTTATGTGTACTTCCGTATGCAAAAGTCATGCCGTACGGGTTCTCAACAACAGTTGGAAAGTCCTGCACACGCTCCCAAATTTGATCGCCGGTAAACCTCAATAGTGGACGCGTTTTTTCAGTCCTATTCTTGATGAACTCTTTCTTATTTCTTCTAAAAGGATGACTTGGTGGTAAAAATTGTCTGTGACAGTCAAAATAGCTAGGCTTCTTTCATGTTTTAATCTAAATGACTTTGACCTCTCCAAACATATCGGACATCCTAAGATCCCAGCTGTACTCCATCCATATAACATTCCGTAAGCTAGAAAGTCATTTATCGTCCAAAGAAGGGCAGCCTTCATTACAAATGTTTGATCGGTAGAAACGTCATACGTATGAACACCTTCAACCCATAGCCGTTGTAACTCCTCAATCAATGGTTGCATATAAATATCTATCAACTTTTTCGAATTTTGCGGCCCTGTCACGATTAATGTCAAAAACATATAAGGTGTCTTCATGCACATATCAGGTGGAAGATTGTACAGCGTTAAGATAACTGGCCAGCATGAATAACTTTTTCCTGTTTTCCCAAATGGAGCAAATCCATCGGCACAGAGACCTAACCTGATGTTCCAGGGCTTCATTGCAAACTCAGGGTATGTTCTATCAAAATGTTGCCATGCCTCCGCATCTAAAGGATGACACATTAGACCCTCTTCTGTTTCATGATTTGCATGCCAAGTCATGTGTTCAACAGTGGCTTTAGACGCATAAAGCTTTTGCAATATGGGGATTAAGGGCAGATAAAACATTTGCTTGCATGGTCTACGCTTCTGATTACGACCCGACCTCCTGTTAATCTTGTATCTAGGTTGGCTATAGAATTTGCAAGATTCTGCATTTTCATCATCTCTCCAATATATCATACAACCCCTACTACATACATCAATTCTTACAACCGGAAGACCTAAGTTATCCACTAGCTTTTTCATATTATAAAAATCACTTGGTATGTTGTTATCACGAGGCAATGATTCCCGCATTACTTCAACAAAAGAGTTGAAGCAATCCGCAGACACATTATGCTCTGCTTTGATATTTAATAATCGGCTGTCACCGATAATTTAGTGCGGTCCTCACAACCTGCCCATAGAGGTTCATCTGCTGCTTTCAACACATCCCAGAACTGATTAGATTGAAAAGTTTCATTATGCACATTCTCCTCAAAATCCGTTACTCCTATATCTTCCAATTGCGAAGCATGATTAGTACCCACTTGTTCACGTGTAGGAGTAAAGCTATTACTTATATGATTTGATTCTATGACAAAATTATAACTAGCTGCATCAATCACCATCCTTTCGTATGAGTTCAATTGCTCATAATAGCCACATTCTTCCCTAACTGAAAATTGATCACTTCTTCCATATCCTTCATCAGATTAAATGATTCACCATGGGAAGTCCAATTATGATAGTTTGGAGTAAATCCAAATCTAGTAATTTTCTCTAACTTGATCACACACAAGAAATTTACCATTACCGCACTTTTTACACGGACACCTTAACTTATTTTCATCCATAAACTCATATTTACTACTAGCAAAGTCTAAAAATAGTTCCAACCCAGTACGAAACTCATCTGTCAATCCTTGACGTCCAGGTAAGTTCTTATTATACATCCAAACTCTTTCTCTTTGTATTGTGTCTGTATTAAAACAAAAAATTCTGGTAAAATATTTAAAATATCATATCTATTGTTCTTAATTAAAACTATAAAATTTTGGAAATTATAATTTTTGTTATTTACGCAACAATTAATATGAAATTACAAAAATAGAAAAAATTACAATGTAAAGAAGACTTACCCAAATATTTGACTGAAATATTGGTATGACAAAGTGATCAATTTGACAAGAATTGCAACGTCCACTTGGGTTGCAAGACCTTCAATTAGGCACAAACCCAAAAAAGAATAATCACTTAAGAATCATTTTTTAATAATTTTTAATATACGATGGAAACGGAATTCATCTCTCGCAAATTTGTGACGAATAAATGAAAATTATGTCGCAAATTTGCGACGGAAACTAGGATCCGCCGTAAATTTGCGACGGATACCTCATTCCGTCGCAAAACGGCATGGCCGTTTGGCTCATCTGAAGGCCGGTGAGGTGTCGCCGGTCGCCGGTCTTTAAACCGGTGATGCAGATACGAAAAAAAACAAACATAAACATATATTAAAAAAATTACAATGCAACCACGAATAGTCACGAAGCTAGCTATGACACTTACCGGTACAAAAGCTTCACCGAGATTAATATGTGCGTGCGCGCGCGGATTTTGCTAATTTCAGACATATGAAAGAGGGAGAAAAGCGAGAGAGAGCGAGAGAGAGCGAGAGAGAGAAATAGTGATTGCATGTCACGGGTTGATAAACTACGAATTTGCGACGGACGTGTGTTTTCGTCGCAAATTTGCGATGGACTTATTTTGCCGTCGCAAATTTGGGACGGATTTTGCGACGGTTTTATTTTCCGTCGGAAATTTGCGACGAAATTTTTTCTGTCGCAAATTTGCGACGAAATTTGCGACGAATTGTATTTTCCGTCGCAAATTTGCGACGGAAAATAAAACCGTTGCAAAATCCGTCGCAAATTTGCGACGGAAAAAATTTCGTCGCAAATTTCCGTCATAAATTTCGTGTTTTTTTTAGTGACGAGCACAGGAAAACCGTCCCTAAAAAAGATAAAAAGAAACCATAAGTACACACAAAAAATATAAGAAAAAAGCAAAACTGGAAATTTTGAGGGTAATTAATGGAATATTCACTGTTTTTAAGGATGTTAAAGGACATTGGCTAGACTTGTCCCCAACCCACATTGGCTAGACTTGTCCCCAACCCAAAAAATCATGCAATTTTTTGACCCATTTAAAAGTTCGGGTCAAGCAGTACAATTGATACCTTTTTATGAGACTGGTCCTTGATTTGTTGGTATTTCTAGAAGGTATACTTTTTGGTTCGATTGGTTCTTGGAAAGTATTCACAAAAAGCACATAATATCCAGGCAAACCTTGATTTTTAGAGTTTGGAGTTAATGAGTAGCTTCTACCATAATTCACAACAATTTCACATTGCAAATTTTCTTGGCTAAGCTTCATTCCCTTCATAGACCATGAATTAGTGCGAGTACGGTGCTATGGATTAGAGTTTTTTTTTTTCTTAGGAGCTATTATTGGCGTAAGACGGAGTCAAAAATTTATGAAAACCGAAACATGTCATTGAATAAATTAAATAATTCGGAAAAGGAGAAATTAAATCAGAGGGTTGGTCCATGCTTGCATCACTTACGATCAAATCACATATGAGAATATTTTCTACATGAATTTGGAAATCATTTGGAGGATAATTATCTTAGTAGGCATTTACACGGGAGAAATAGGCATGCAAATATAACCGCTATAGGTAGGTCATAGACATATGGTTTATCAAGTAATTCAACTAGTTTCAGCCATGAATAACATGACGTATATAACGAAGGAATATACGTAAGTGCGTATGTAACTGACGCCATCACTATCTAAAAAAGGAATTAACTAGAGGCAATAAATAAAGATCATATTCAATGCGTTCATCGTTCACCCGAATTTCTTTTTTCGTATGAAACTCTTGCTCCGGTAATTTCCCAACGGATCGCCGTCTGACTAGAGTTCATTCCTTTTGGCCATGGGTACAAATATGCAAAGGGAGAAAATGGTGTACCCCTGCTCAAATGGTTTATGTCAAGAAAATCCTTTTTATTCTAGGGCATCCTGATAGGACGAAATGAAGATCACGCAACATTGGTCTAGCTTTTCACTCGTAGTTTTTCCATATCTCTTCCACTTCTTTTACATTTTTTCATGATATTCTATGATATGTGTTTTTTTTTCCAAAGAATACTGGACTTTCTAACCTGGCTTGAGGAAGAGAAGGATATATTTTTTCTCATGATGTGTTCATTTCTAAACCCCTGTTATAGGAAGGTATCTTGCGTCGATATCGAGATTGAAGAATACACAAAGTTGGCATCCCGATTCAAAAAAAGGGTTTCTCGCAGCGCTACTTTCAAATTTAAAGGGAGGATCTATGATGCCATCATCCATCCATTATCTTTACTTTTAAATCAAAGAATAAATGAGTATGATGCCTAGGCTGGGTCCGATGATGACTTTTCAAATGCCACAAAAAGATCTATAAAGTTTTACTTGGCGGACAAAAACATCCACCGATTAAATAATGACACTGTTCTTGACTCATCCTAACCCCGGTCACATTGTTTTATGATTTATAAACAAATAAAATGTCATGCTTTGGGATCTCTTGTTTAATTTATTCATATCTAGATCAAGTTTCAATTGTGTGCCACATCGTCATTTATTCTTAATTCCCAAACTCTCTTACTATTCTCCATTTTTGGATTTTTTTTTGTTTAGGTAAGCCGGTCCCAACCCATTCATTTGCCTCACAAAGGAAATTCCTAATATTAAATTAGTAAATCACCATTGTCTTGGAAGCCTTCCAGGCTTACCTATACTAGGGCCAGTAGCCCATTGTCGGCATGCTTTTAGCCCGCCGACCGGTAACGGGCTGGGCTGGCACTTCGGCCCATCACATGAAGATGACAAGATTCGAACTTATGGCCCTCTGTACCCAAAACAGATGTGCTGACCAGATTGCGCAACACCTCGTTTCCCCTTCCAGACATTTTTGTAACTACCAAAGAATGCGACATATTCACTATGAATCAAGAGATGTTTACGATGGATGAAGATGGCTTTTCTAACATTTATTAGGCATGTCATTCGATGTTTTACGACCCACGAAATTTTGGTCGCTTGATGCAAAAGGCCAATTTTCTTTATTCTGAGATTTGCCGGATATGGGAAATAAAATTTGCCATTATGGGTCATGATCAGTGTCGCAAGCGTGTGCTTTTCATTTCCTTTTCTCAGTAGAAGTTCCAATTTCTATAACCGTATGCTCATTGAAAGAATAATGATTTCGTAAAAAAAAAAAAACTAACTCTCTCTATCTCTCGCTTATGACTCGCTCAACAAACTCGCCCAAACCGAAGTGAAAACGGCGGATCTTAATGGATATCTGGAGATTGAAAAATCTGATAGTGATAGGGATTTGTTGTTTGAAATAAGAAAGAAGGTGGCTAAAAACAAGGAACGGATGAAGATCGTTCAGGTATTGGAGAAAGAAGGTGGCCAAAAACAAAGTAATCGTCACTTCATGGTGAGGGAGGGACGATTCTTCAGCTTTACCCTTTTCTCCTTGGTGTTCAACTCTCATGATCACTCCCGCTGCCGCAGCCGGCCATGGCCCTCCGCCGACGCTCACACCATGTTCAGCAAGCCCTCCCACAGCGAGTTCCAGTGACCGTCCGATGAACTCAGAAGCTTTCCGGGAAACTCTTGCGGTCTTTTGCTGACGTTGCTCCCTCCCGGTGTCCCTGTAGCGAAGCATCACCCAAGCTGATCCTGACGAGCCCCCCGCGTTCACGCGCAGCAGCAGGTCCAGCGATTGGTGGGCGGCCACGTCTTGTGCCTGCCCCGGGCCGCTCCGGAGCCTCGCTGATTGCACCTCTGTTTTACCGTGTTTTCTTATCAGAGACGTCGAAGAGCTCAGCCCCTGCCCGTCTCTTCTTTGCCGACGCCGATCACCAGCAACGATGCCTCCCAGACTTGTTTATCCTGAGTCTACGGGAGAGGCTGACACTCGGTGAAGCCATGAAGGACCTCGACTTGAAGGCAGGTAAAGTTCTCTCTCTCTCTCTCTCTCTATGTTTTGCGTGTGTTCATGGAATTAATCGGTGGCGTTTCATGAAACCAGGATCGAGTTTGACGTTCTGATGCTGACGGCGATCGCGAAGGATTTTCTCTCAAACTTTGCCGATGCGAATGGAGAAGCCAAGTACATGAACGTCCTCGTAAGTCCCTCCTCTTGACTAGTATTTATATACGGATGTCCTTTTAACGGTTGCAAGTTGTTAATCATTCGTGTTTGGTGAAACCAATGAAAATGATATGTGCTTGATCTCACATCACGCCGATCCTTTATCTGATGTCTGTGAACTAAAGCTAAGGAATCTCTTCCGTGTGCAATTATGTTCTGGTACTTAAAAATGGATTAACCCTAGATTTACAATTGAATCAATCGTAGTTAATTTTTCATTTCCAATTTAAATGACTCACACGAGGGCCGCCTTTACTGATTTCAGCAAGAAGTAGCCAATTAAAAAATTTGTGCTGTTGAGATCGAGCTCGAGGACTCAGCCGATGTAAGTTTCCGCACCTCACATGCCAAGGTTTCTTATGTTCTGTAATTACTTCTGACGTTGTGGTAATGTGTGCAGTACAAGGACTTGGATGAAGAATTTCTTAGACGGGTCACTTAAAATACTCGGTGATATATTGGAATTTTCACCGAGGCCATTGATGAGCTCATGCTAGAACCCACGGAGCTCTTTCCGCATGATGATCACGACATACTTTTAATCCAGAGGTCTGAAGATAAAAGAGATAATGTGGACGGTGTGGATCCACTTCAGAAGATGCCTTCTGAAATCAAACTGTCCAGTTATAACAATGCATTCATAGCTGAAATTTGATTTACTTGCACCAGTATTCATCCACAAAACCACAGAATTCAGCATGCAGTGAGAAAAGTTTTCTCGTCTATTCTCTAGTACATTGTGCAATGCTTTGGCTTTCTGCTAGTTAGCCAGTAGCTGACCATTGCGTGCCATATTGTCAACTTCCAAGAAAAATACTTTGTTTGTTTGTTTGTTTCTACACTAGTTGTGACTTCCTCTTGAATTTTTTTGTTCAGTGAAGTTTACGATAGAGCATCTTCAAAAGGACGGCCATTAACTATTAGAGAGGTCAAAGCATCTTGCATCGGTCAGCTCTTAAGGACATCTGCGATCATTACATGCTGTTCAGATGTCAAGCCATTGATGCAAGTAGCATCAGCATCTGCATCGTACGTTCCTGTTTGTGATTTGAACAAGTTCACTCAATATCTGGATCTCCAAGGTAAGTACCTCTGTACTCTGTTCTTGGAGAAACAAAGACGAGAAATCTTAACTACTGGTTCCCTGAAGATTGTTTGCCATTGAGTTCTTGTTTGTGATTTGAACGTGTTTCATTACATAAGTGATGATTAGAATATGGATTATTGCTTTAATGAGTTCCCCGGTTGATGAAGATTTTTTATGATGTTAATTTTTTGAAGCAAGAAAAACGATGAACAGAGCTAGGTGAATGATGAACAAGGCAAAGAACTGATCATGTCTCTGTAGAATATTGGAAAGAAAGAATAAATGAAAGAGGCAAAGGGAAACCAAGGGAAGTATGAGTTCATGTTGTGAAGGTGATGGAAAGAGAAAGAGACTGAAAGAAAGAAAATAAAAGAAAGAAAACAAAAAAAAATATTAAAAAATAAGAAATAAGAAAAGAGCAAGAGAAAGTTTAGCTGTGCAACATATGTTCGAGCGTAAAAGAAGAATTAAGTCCTTCCCAAAAGTCCTTCCCACTTTATCAAGAAATAGTAGGAAACCAACTAACTGTTTAACCATGAGTAAATCAAAGTTCCAGATGGAAAACTCTCCTTAATCCATGGCTAGAAGTCCTCGAGAAAATGTGTGTTCAACGTGCACTGCGCATGCGCTGCACGTGCTTGGTGTGCAGGGCAATGCATGACACGCTTATGACACAAGGAAATTTTAGTGAGGTCAAGGAAGAGAGTGTGGCAGAACTACATAGTGAGGCCAGGCTCAAATGGGCGAACCAAAAAAGTTCCAACCAGTTATCATAAACTTCTTATTCTCAAGAGAGTTGAATTTCCTAAGAAATTTTTGTCGGCTTTTTTTTTCTTTGAAAATTTATCATAATAATTCTTTTTTGTCCTCATCCACATCAATAAACATCACCCAATTCATATCTTGTACAATTACTCTGGTACCCTAACAAAGGCATCCATTTTTACCAAATATCCTTTCGTTACAATCATTTCCCCTGCTGCCTCTTTGTTGCTGCCTCCATCGTGTCACCATCAACCCCGTTTTTTTTTCCTTTTTTCATCTCAATCTCCTTGCAGACCTCCACTTGGTGTATTTACCGAAAAGCTGCCCCATCTCCTCCAATGTTTACTCTTGCATTTCCGGCATCGTTGTGTAGAAAAACACCTAGGCGATGGTCGTGATCGCAGCAAACAAGAAGGCTCATGTTGATGGCAATTGCCTTATACAGTGATTTGAACATCATCATTAACACTCCACTCACCACTCGGTTCAAGACGACACCATTTGTATACCCTTGCTCCCGGAGCCTTAGAGAGAAGATTTCTGAGCTGTACATAGATGTGATTGGCCCTTTCCTAATGGAGAAGAAGGCCACTTAGGACAACACCAAGGCAATACACACGGTAATCATCCACATGAGCTTCGTGTCGCTGTGGTCAATGATAGTGAGACACATTTTGAGAGAGCCAAGCAAGAAGATCATCCTGCTGACATTACTCGTAACAACAATCGGGCGACAACCGTTGTTGCTGAATGGTGTCAATGAGATGATCTTCTTGCTCGCCTCCTGTGGAATGTGCCTCACCGTTATTGACCACAGCAACATGGAACTCATATGAGTGATAGCCATGTGCATCGCCTTGTTTTCCTATGTGGCCTTCTTCTCCTTCGGGATGGGGCCGATCACATGGGTGTAAAGCTCGAAGATCTTTCCATAGAGGCTATGTGCATTGGGTGTGCAATTGATGTTGTGAACCAGGTCATGAGTACAGAGTTATCGATGATGTACATGTCGTTGTACAACTTGATCACCATTCATAGGGCCTTCTTGTTCGCGGCGATTGCGAGCGTCGCTTGGGAGTTCCTCTTCTCAATGATGTTGGAGACGCAGGGATGAACGTTGGAGGAGATTGGGCAGTTTTTGATAAATACATCAAGTGGAGGTGTGCAGCGAGGGAGACAGAAGAAAATATACAATGGGTTTAATGGCTGCGTGACGGAGACAGCAGTGAGGGGCAATTAGGGAAATGATTATAAGGTAGGGGGTATGTGGTAAAAATTGCATGACTTTGTTAGGGCATTTAGATTAATTATATATCATATGAATGGTTAGGTTACATCCTATGATCATAATAAACACAGGTCATCCATGGCTTAAAAGGAGGCTAGCAACTTGGGATTAAGTTCAATGTAGTTGTGACGCAACTTAGGTGAAAGTCATCTCAAAGAGAGAATGAGGGAGAGCAGGGCGTTAATGAAGGGGGACGGGGTCGATGGTTGTGGTGAGGAAGTGGGTCAACAGTGGCAGATAGCGATCGGTACTGCACAACGGACATTGAAGGAAATTTCTCATGCCTATATAATTTTTGGTAATTTGATTAGCATACTATCTCCTGTTTCAGTCTGCAAATCTCTAAGCTTTGTTCATAATATGGGTTATTACACGCAATGCTCCACATGAATGAAAATGTTGAAATATACAGGGTGTTCAATACATAACAGAAAAAAGAATGCGCCAATAGTCCAAAACCGAATTTCATCAAGGTTAACTGGGCTTTCCATAAGCTTATCTTAGTCCATGCAAGTGAAATGGATGTGCTCTGAACATATAAACCCGAATTACATATGTTCAAATAGTCAAAACATACGATACATATTTACAATACATCCCATTGGATTTCAACCTTAAAAATTCTCGTAAAAATATCATTCCCGCCCAAGCCTTCTCACTAAAATATAAATCGTAATAGTATGTTACGATATAGTGGACAATATATTAATTTAAATGTTAAATTAATTTACAAACTAGTCCCACAAAGATCTCATATTTTAATTTGATGCAAATTTCTTTGTTTTTTCAACAACTCAAGGGCATGGGCATGGAAACCTGGCATCCTGGCCTACAAAATACCTTACAAGTCCCACGAACTAGTTAAGATTCAAACATGTACCTAGTTTGCACTTATTAGGATTCAAGCGGATAAATTTCAATTCATGAATTGAAAATTTTCAAAGCTCCATTCAATTGTGTCAACTCTGGGGATCAATTTCTCTAATGCTAAAACAAATTCAATAAGCCTTCTCTCTCCGGCCATTTAAAACCGTTTTTCCTTTTTATTTTCACACGAATAAGTATGTGTGTTTATGCTCTTCTGTTAGTGTGCGTGAGAAAGAGTTGTAGGAATTCATGTGATTAGATTAGGTATACATGGACATTGGCATAAACATTATTATGTGTGAGGCAGAAGTACATATGGTCATGCGAATTGGTTTCCATGAGTAGATTAAAGAATTTCTATAATGTGCATTAAAAAAAGTGCAAGTAAATGTGCTTGAAAATCCCATTTTTGAAAGACTGTGGTTTGCTCAAGTATTTAATGTGTGATCGCTTTATTTACCTAGTGGATCAACGAGAAAGAGTTTACGGCTTTTCTAAGCACTGTAACTTTGAGACCACATCGAACAAATTAAAAATTTAAAAATCGGATTAAATAAATTAAAAGTTCAGGGACTATGTTGGAACCAAAATTCAGAGACGATATTAAATAAATTATATATTTAGGGTCCACACTGTACATTAGACTAAGTTTAAATGTTATTTATGTTATTTCCGAAATTACCAGCTGTCACCTTTCCAAGTCAGAGCGCATAAAGCTCTCTCCCCTTTGCAAGAGATGCCTATACCTCAAATGGTGGTAGTTCCATAGACCCTAAACCCTAATTTCATCATCCACACCCAATCTTCACGAACTTATCAAATCATCTCGGCTTTCTCAGCTTTCTCTTTCTCTGTCTTTTTCTGGATGCTTGTTCTTTTCTCGTCAGCCTTTGGAACTCTTACCCTGGGTCTGTTCCCTCGCTTGCCTCTCTCGTAGAGCTTGCTCCAAATGGAAGAGGATGAGGATACCGATGCTCGCCTTTATTCGCTCTGCAAGAGATCAGGTAAGTTTCGGTCGGTAATGGATGGAGTAGTTTCTAGGGATATATTAAAGGAATGTCGTCTCACTCTCTTTGGTAGACTGTTCTAAAACCCTACCGTGAATTTCCAAGCCTTCGTGAATACATTGAAAAAAGCCTGGAGAATTGAAGATATAGTTTCTTCCAACCTGGGTCCTGGCCTTTTTGCATTTACGTTTAAATCCGAAGGAGATAGAAACAGAGTTGTAGAATCTGGTCCATAATATTTCGCAATTCCCCTCATGTCGCTTAAATGTTGGGAACCCAATACACCTCGTTGATATTATATTTTTTTCCAACCATGATGGAGAGCAACGATTTTGCCGCATATGAGGTCTCATCCAAACAAGATGTTCTTAGAAGGCAGGTTAGCAATAAGGATTGGTGTCCTCTAAATTTAGGAGTAAGATCACATTTTTTAATTATCCTGTTAACAGCGAATCAATTGGATAACTCATATCGACTACAATATTCTTCTTCCTTCTTCTTTTTACTTTATTTCTTTTTTCCCTTTCTCTTCGTTTCCTAGTACAAGAGCCATTGACTTTTTCAATACAAACTACTAAGGTCGGGATTGTTTTGCGTCTGATGACGATGGAAGCAAAAGGATAGGATCTTTCCACCATCATTAGCAAAATATATATGTAATCGATACAATTGTTTGACACACACACATATTTTTGTTAATGCTGGTGTAGAGATCTAATCCTCTTGCTCCTATCCGCGTCAGGCACAAAAACAATCCCGAACTTAATGGTTAGTTTTGAAAAAGTCAATGGCTCCTATAGTGGTAAACGAAGAGAAAGGGAAAAAAAAGAAAAAAGAAAAAAGAAGAAGAAAAATAAAAATATAGAGAATCGATATGAGCCATTCAATTGGTTAGCTATTAACATGATAAATTAAAAATGTGATTTTACTTGTGAATTTAGAGGACACCGATCCTTAGTGCTAACCTGCCTTTTAAGAACGCCTTATTTGGATGAGACCTTGAATGCAGCAAAATCGTTGCTCTGGATCGGGGTTGGACCGGGGAAAAAAAACATATTGCTTCCTACTTTGAGCAAATTGCCGTGGCTGAAGTTGTTAGTAGCTGAGTAAAGCTCCTGATATTATATCATTGGGTGATCAATTTCAGGAGAGCTTTTCTACCAATCTTTGACGCCTTCTGAGCAAGCACGTGACAACGACTAAAAGTATAGCTGATACAATTGGCACCATAATGTATAGTAACCATGTCTGATTTCGTAGATGGCCCGGCCCGTTCTTTATGTTTTACGCATACGCATTTATTTCTCTGTGAGGGTAGAAATGGACCTTTTGACTAAAGCTTCGCTGCATGAATGTAATAAGGTTTTGTGACAATTAGGAAGAGACAGCATACTGCTTCGAGTATAAGAATTGTTTCACAATACTATTAAATCTATCTTAGAAATTTATATACGATGCATGATGTACTACCCTCTTTTGATAAGGTTTTGGATGGTATAAAAATGGTTAAACATTGTTTTTTTTTTTCCTTTAACTTCCTAGATTTGACTTTTCTTTAATGTTATTCACCTTAATGATTTTGAGTTACACGAATTGATATTTGGATTCTCTTTTGGTAAACTTTAGAAAGAAAATAGTTTTTCATATCGAAGACAAAGTCGGGAATATTTTCAATAACATCCAAGAACGCCCTAGCATCTCTGAGTTTTGTGTGTAATGTGTTATTACAAGCAATGCTCCATATGAATGAAAATATTGAAACATATAGGGTATTCGACATTTTAGGAAAAACGACACTTTGTTTTATCATTAAAAATTTTACATTCTTGATTTTGTTGAGATAAATTATAATGGCGTGATACAATATAATGGACCATATTGTAATCCAGATATTTAACTAATTGCACAAAGATCTAATTTTGATTTGAATGAAAATTCCTTTGTTATTTTTATAATGCTGGGTCTTGGGCGTGGAGATCCAGCTTGGTATCTGGAATACTCTGCAAGCTCCATGAACTAGTTAGATTTAGACCTTTGATCTGTGCAGTACTCATAGCGGTTTGTACACATTTGGTGTGATACTAATGGATAACCTTTAGTTCTTAAATTGGGAAGCCTCCAATGCCTCGACCACATGTTCAAACTTAAATATAACTTTTTCCTAATGTACATGTATGTTTAATTTCTTGACATGACATAACAATTGTATTTGTGCCAAAATTTTGTTCGCTTATCCTATGCTAATTGGTTGTTTATCAAGTCATATGTATTTCCAAATTAATGTAAAGGTCACCATGTGATGTTTCGAATTTGTTTAAAAAATGTCCAACATATTTAAATATTTCTCTCAACAAAATTTAAAAAAGCTCAATGCATATCCCTCATGTTAATAATAAAGAAATTAAGCACGTTTTGACGACAAATTGGGGTTAATTCCAAAAAAAAAGCACCAATTTTATGTCGAGAGACAGCTCTGGCCCGAACTTTTTTTTGTCCTGGAAAAAAACACGAACTTTAGATCAAGGGACAATTCTAGCCCGAACTTTTTTTTGTCCCGTAAAAAAGCACAATTTTAGATCGTGTGACAATTCCGGCCTCAACTTTTTTTTTCTCATAAAAAATCACTAACTTTCACCCTGATCTCAAATTTAGCTCCCCTGTTGACTTGTTGTCTAAAGTCACCCTTATTTGAGAAAAAAGGTTATGGTGGTGAGCTTAACGAATTTCATCCATGGCGTTTATCGACATGCAGTAGTCTACAGCTTCAGATTATGACAAAATGACGAACTCTATCTAGAGAGATTCAATCTAGAGTTATTTTTTACTTGCCGGTGAAGTGAAGGAGATGAACAGTTTCACCGTTATTCTTCAAGCTGTGACTTAGAGAATGAGACAATGAATAGTGCTTTAGATCCAGTCAGCAAATCACATGGGTTTATTGCTAAGTTGGAATAGTTAAGTTGGATAATCAATGGTTTTAAGTCAATGGGAGCCAGATTTTGGATTTAAGTGAAAGTTAATACTTTTTTACGCGATAAAAAAAAATTGAGGCCAGAATTATCACTCGATCTAAAGTTGATGTTTTTTTATGGGACGAAAAAAGTTCGGACCAAAACTATCCCTGCGACCTAAAATTAGTGTTTTTTTTGGAATTAACCTCAACAAATTATTGCAAAGTATTACATTTCAAGGAATTTGATATCGAAAGGATGACACGTGGTTGCTCACCCTTACTCATGTAGAATTGAGCCGATGAACCTATAAATTTGATTTTCGTTGGCCAATAGACGTCTAGGTGACTAGTTGATTTCCCCCTAACATCTAGAAATTTAGGTTTCCAATCAACTTAAGAAATGATTGGTGACCACTCCTAAAACGCATTTGAATCATTGTAGCTCGCCCTAACTTCGGAACGGGAAGATCCTAGGCCATAGACTATGGGGCGAATTTTTTCCAAAACTGCATTACGCTTATCATTTTGATTTTTACTTTCAAAACTAAAAGGCCGGATAGCGAAAGGGCGAGGCGCTACATGACCCACAATCACGTGAACCTTAGCGAAAGAAAATTCACAAAAGGCAATGATCCATAACTTGAAGATTGAAGTGACCTTGAGATGCTCAGTAAATTTTCGAGGACGAAAATGTGAAATTCAAATTGAATTGATGGTTGGATAATCCCATCTTGTTGTAATACTAATAGAATAAAACTTTTCTCGTAAAAACATCTGAAGTGATGACTTCAAATATTTCTCCTTGTAGTGCAAGCCGAAAAAGTAATGATAATAAGGTACTATTCATATTCATATTCATATTGCGGGAAAGTTTACTACTCCAACTCCCGTAAAAAAGCATATCCGACCAAAAAAGAATAGGACTCCTGTAAAGATTTTATATTGTTTTTTTTTGGGGGGGACCAGAAAAAAGAAACGCCCTTAATATTTTCATGCACTATAACTTTAAAAAGAAAAGAGTAAAATGGGCCAAAGAAAGAGGTAGTAAGAAAAGGTCAACTACCCCCTTCTCACTAAAAAAATATATTTGATGAAATTCGATAATTGTTCCTAAAGAGTAAAGTGCAACGACCAATTTCATCCTTTTTTCAATTTATTTTTCTAAATTTTGAATGAATATCAATTTTTAGTTATTGAAAGAATAAGAAAATATTATTCAATGTTAGCCTTCTAAAAAAGAGTCAGTATACTGATTAAAAAAAGGGGTTAATACCACAAAAACCCCAAACCGATACATCTGAGACAAATTCACCTCAAATTAATGTTTTGACTACCAAAAACCCCAAACTGGTATACTCGCGACAATTTTACCCTCTGTTAATTTTCATTAAATTTTACCGTCAAATTGTTGAGTTGGATGATACGTATCAGTTGATAAGTGTATCAGTTTATGATTTTACCTCTCTGTTATCACAGATTTATCAATTTGTGATTTTTCGTGATATTAATGTCACGACCTCCTCGAACCGACCTCGCCACTTAAGGGATTTGGCTAATAGATTACTAAGTTAGACTTAACTCGAGCTCTGCCAAGTCCATACCAATTCGCGACTTAAGGTTTAAGTTGTTAACATGCAAATCAATTTCATCTAGGAGTCGCTACTAATCAATTTTTGGTGGGTTGATTAGACACCCAAGTAAAGTACGGGAGAAATACTTCACTTCTACGAATCAGAGATTCAATGAGTATAAGGATTTGATTACACTAATTGACAAACTAGTGCCCTTTCGATACCTAATCTTGTTCAATTACCGCTTAACGTGTTTTCATTAATTAGGGGTCTCAAAATTCCACTCCTAACCAAGTTAGGGGAAACAACAATCAATACCTGAACCTAACATGCATAATCGATCACATGTGAGGTTAAATTAAATGTGCAATTCAAAGTATGTGAATCAAGCAAAGAGCAATCAAACATAACACTAATCACACAAAAAAAAAAGCAAGAAAAGCCAATTCCAAAGCCCAAATAGTATTTGTTTGATTTTCGAAATTTTTAATTTTTTTGAATTTTTCTTAGTTTTTTAATATTAAAATAATAATATACTATAAAAACTGACCCGCGTAGGATTTCCACATCCGACCCGGATCGGGACTGACCTGGGCGCGCCGGCCCGAGTCCACAACCGGACCGGGCTCATTTATTGGGCCCGGTATGGAAACTTAAAGAAAATAAAAGAAAAGGGCCCAACCCAAAACGCAATTTTTTTTAAAAAGGACAAACTACGAAAGCCCAACAAGGAGATAAAGACCCAAAACCCTAAATAGGCCGGCCCATACACTAAACAAAACCCTACCCGGTTAGACCCACACGCCCGATCCGGAAGTCAGCCACCAACCCGACTCGTGCCTCCACCTCGCACCTGCGGTCGGCCCTAGCGCCGACGACCGGCGCCCCCTTGCTCCGCGGCCATCCGGCGTACGAGTCGCGCCTGCCGCGGCCATCCTCCGCCGCCTTTGGCCGACCCAGACCGAGGGTTCGGCCTCTGCTCGGCTGGCCGCCATACCGCCGGCCGATCTCCGGCCACCACACCGCCAGCCCATCTTCAAATAAAGCAAAACAAATGCACCGCCGAGTCGGAACGAAATCACGGACTATTCCAAAACAAACGGCACACACAGAGATTGTCACGACAAAGGGGTGAAGGCGAGTATCACACCGGAACGTCGACTCAGCGACGAACGAGTAACACACTAAACAAATCTAACTGGGGCATTTCGTCGAGCATGGGGTGTGCGCTACCCAAACGAACGATTTTCAACCCAACCGAGATTCCAAACCGTGAAATGCAATATGCAGGAACGAAACCCGGGCCGCGACGCGGCTGGAGCTCGTGCGAGTAGGCCGGCCATGAGTTCCCACCGGTGTGCCCAAAAAAAAAAAACAGGGCAGCCCACAATAAATGGAGAAACAGGGGTGGCCGCGGTGATGCACCCTACCGGGCTTGGCGGCGACGGCCGGAAGACGAGCTTGGCGAATCGAGCTATAGCCGCCCGTCTCAATTCCGTCAAGCCGAGATCCTCGGGGATTCGAACCAAAGAAACTCACCGGAAAGTTGGGCGCACGGGAAGAGGAGGCCGCAAGCTCGAGTGGGTTGGGGACGTCGGCCGGGACTCACCTACGACCAAGGTGTCGGCCAAGGCTCCAGCTTACTCTCTGTATGTTTCGGAACATTCCCTCTCGGCTCCCCAGATCTCCCCTCTCACGCTCCCCCTCTCTCTCCTTTTTGAACTCTCTCCTCTCCCTTGCTTTTTGTATGTGCAGAACGTGCCCTTTTAGTGAATGGACTGGTCAAAGAGAGCCCTTCATCGTATCAGTCCAAGAAAGAAGAAAGCTCTCTTCTTCTTCTTTTTTTGATCATTCTCTCTGACTTCTTTTCCATCTCTCCTCTGGCTCTCTGTCTTCTTTTCTTCTTTGGTGCTCTTCCTTTCTTTACCTGTTCTGGACGTGCATTGACCGAGACGAAAGAAGAGAGCTCCGCCCTTTTTGTCTCTTCTCTCTTTTTTTCTTTTTTCTTGTTTTTTTAATTTTTATAATGTTTTTTTAAATAAAAAAGATATAAAATAAAAGGGAAACATATTTTACTAAATTCTATTAATGCAAATGCGCATAATATCTATGTGCAATGTAATTTAATAAAAATATTTTATTTAGGGGTTGAAAATTAATTCCTAATTTTCTATGCAATTAAACCCTTAAATGACTAAGCAAAATTTAGGTGTCAACAATTTATCCAATTTAATGGATGGTAAATTTATCACAAGTGTACCAGTTTGAGATTTTTCAAAGTATTAACCCCTAAAAAATGGTTTTAAAAATTTTATTTTCCCATCCGACAAAGTTGTTTTCTTATTGTTAATCTATTATGACATCTCATAAGGAATGACAATGACCACATAGGCACGTGACACTTGCAAGGAAATTAGTTTTTTTTTTTTTTGGTTAAGGCTAAGCTACTAATCTGTTTCCATTTTTTTCTTGTTTATTTTAATTATTATTTCGGGGATAAAAAAACAACGGCTTCAGGCCCAAGAGCCATTAGTGGCCATTGGCAATATTATCAATATTCTTAAAAGAATTATAGATATTCGAAGAAATTCACAAGGCAAGCCACAAAATTCCTCCACAATCCGCACATGGACGAGCTCGTCTACTCTCTGATAATCGCTTTCGAACTGTAATCATTGACCATATATGGCTGGTTTAAACGAGAGCTTACTCAGAGGCTAGATAGAGTCCTTTGCAACGTTAATTGGAGAGGACAGTCTCCAAATGCGGAAGCTTACGCCTTACCTGGAATAGGCTCCGACCACAGCCCAATTCTCCTATCCCTCCACCCAAGGTGGGCTAAAAGGAAAAAGGAATTCAAGTTCGAGGCATTTTGGCTTGCCGATGCTGAGTGTAAGGAGCTAGTGAAGGAAACTTGGTGCGACCCGGAAGAAGTTCCAATAGCATTTGCCTGCAAATTGGAAAAAACCACCAAAGCATTGAACTCGTGGAGCAAACAGAAATTCTCCAATGCCTACAACCAGATTGAGATATTAAAAAGAAGATTAACAACCCTCACAAATTCAAGATTGGGCGATAGCAGCAAACGAGAAATGCAGCAAATCAAAATGCAAATTCAATACTTGGGGAAGCAGGAAGAGTGTTATTGGGGGATGAGATCGCGGCTCAACTGGATCAAACGCGGAGATAGAAATACCAAATACTTCCATGCAACAACGGTTCAACAAAGACAAAGGAACAAAATATCAATGTTGAAAATAGACAATACTTGGTGTCGAGACCCCTATGGTCTGAAGCATCATATCGCCAGCTTTTATGACTCTTTGTACGAATCTGTGGGAACTAGGAACTTTAGCCCTATACTAGACCAATGTTCTTTTCGAGTTCCAGAGGACATGAATGAGACGTTAATAGCACTAGTGTCCATAGATGAGGTAAAGAAGGCGACTTTCCAGCTATGAGCTACAAAGGCCCCGGGTCCTGACGAGATGAATGGCCAGTTTTATCATCAACATTGGGAGCTGTTACAACACGATCTACACCGGTTAGTCAGCTTCTTTTTCCATTCAGGCAATCTTGACCCATAACTCAACAAAACACACATAGCGCTTATCCTCAAAGTGTCTAACTTAGAAAGCATCACACAATTCAGACCCATTAGCTTGTGCAACTTTAGCTACAAAATCATTTCAAAGGTGATGGCGAACCGCCTCAAGTCCTAGCTCCCAAACCTTATTGCTAAAGAACAAAGTGCATTTGTTAATGGGAGGCTCATTCAAGACAATATACTTATAGTCTAGGAGATTCTACATCAAATGAGAATCAGGAAAAGAAAACGGAAATTCCATACCATCTTAAAGCTAGACATGCAAAAAGCATATGATAGAGTCAAGTGAGACTTCCTTTGTGCGACCATGTTGAAAATGGGTTTTTGTGAGGAATGGGTGTCTTTGGTGAAACGGTGCATCTCAACTGCTGCATTCAGCATCAAGGTAAACGGAGAGCCACTACAGTATTTCCAGCCATCAAGGAGTATTAGACAAGGAGATCCACTGTCTCCTTATTCATAATCATGGCCAATGTGCTATCTTCTTTGCTATCCAAGGTAGTGGAGGATGGGTCTCTCAAGGGCATCAAACTAAATAGGAGCTGTCCTACTTTGTCACACCTACTATTTGCCAACGATGCTATATTTTTCCTAGACGGGACTATTGGTGAGTGTCAGAATCTAGCAAATATCTTAAACCAATATTGTTTTGCATCGGGACAAGCTATCAACTTGAACAAATTAGGTATATTCTGTAGTGCGGGCACCCCTTAGAGCCTTAAAAACAATCTTGAGGACAAAGTGAGAGTACCAATAATGGAGAAAATCGGGAAATACCTTGGCATTCCATCTGATTGGGGACAGACAAACAAACAGATGTTTGCTTGGATTTTGGCCAAGGTAAATATGAAGCTAGAGGGTTGGAATGAAAAGTTGCTATCAAAGGTGGGTAAAGAAATCATAATCAAAACAGTGGCACAAGCAATTCCACAATACGCAATGTCTATCTTCAAAATCCCAATTTCCGTTTGCAAAGCTATTGAGCAGAAAATTGCATCATTTTGGTGGAAACAGAACTCATCCAAATCCGGTATACATATACACCGGAAAAAGTGGGATACCTCTAAAGAAAGGAAAATAGACGGCGGATTGAGCTTGGAGGACCTAGTTACCTTTAACAAAGCCATACTAGACAAGCAAGCTTGGAGACTTGCTCAAGAACCAACTGCACTATGGAGCCAGCTACTAAAAGGTATCTACTTCCCAAACGGATGTTTATGGAAAGTAAAAAAGGGCTCCCGACCGTCGTGGGGGTGGCGAAGTTTGTTAATGGGAAGGGATGCAATAAGCTTCGAGGTAAAATGGGTGGTGGGGAATGGTGAGAGCATCAACATCAGAGAGAATAAGTGGCTGAATTAGAATCTCATAGGAGGTCCAGCAAATCGAGAAGACCCTCAAACAGTAGTAGAATTGATTGATCAAAGGACAAGAACTTGGAACGAAAACCAGTTACAAACGCTGTTTCAGGAAGAGGTTGTAAGAGAAATTCTTGCCACACGTATCCTACCAAACCCGGAAAGTGACAAGCAAATTTGGAATGGCAGCATATCAGGGGAATACACGGTCAAGCATGGTTACTCAAGACTTAGAGCATCCCAAACCAAGCAAAATACATAACAAGCCTTAATATCGTACCGACAGCCCCGCTCTCTATGGTCCAAAATATGGAAAATTCACACCGAATCAAAAATTCGATTCTTCTTGCGGGATGTGTGCCGAAACGCTCTACCTACAACGGAGAATTTATACAATAGAAAGGCGATTACTGACCAGCTTTGTCCAATTTGCCGGCAAATTCCAGAGTCCATGGAGCACACCTTCTTCCTTGGCGAATGGACAAAGCAAATCTGGTCTGATAAGAGAATTTAGCAAGATGTTTCACCGACAAACATAACAAGAATGGACAAGTGGTTAGATGAAGCACTCACTCGTGGCAGTTTGTCCTACCAAGAACTGATCGTAGGTATACTATGGCAGATCTGGAAAGCCAGGAACACCTAGGTGTTCCAACGAATTAACCCAAAACCGGGAGATATTGTTGATGATGCCATCAATCTAAGCAGATTCTACCGCATGCAGAACTCCCCCAATCGCAATACCTGGTCGGAGAAGACGTCGACATAACGTTGGACTCAACCAGAAACAGGGCAGTGAAAATTCAACGTGGATGGCTCGTGGACTGAAGGCGGAATAGAGGGATTGGTGAGTGGCGTCTGCAAAGATCATAGGGGCTTGATAATTACAGGGTTTGCAAAAGGGGTTGCTGCTTATTCTCCTCTAGAAGTTGAAGGCAAAGCGGTGATGGAAACTTTATGCTGTTTGCGTGAAGAGGTAGAGAAGGGAAAGTCCCGCAGTGAAAAGGACCATCTTGACAGACAACATGGATGCCGTGAGATTTACAAAGCAACCATCCCTCAATCCATGGGCTTTGAGAAGACTTTTTGAGGACCGCAATATTCTACTTACCCATTTGCAAGGTATCTCTCTAGCCCACTGTCCATGAAAAACCAACCATGTCGCAGACTGGATCGCCAAGACCTATCACAAAGGGACACTTCCCTCTAATTGGTTGTACAAATCCCCCCAACCTCTCTGGGATTAAATTTGTAACGACGCTAGTTAACTTCACTCGTGTAATCTGTCTTTGAATGAATGAAATGGTATTTGCATTCGACCCAAAAAAAATAAAAAAAATGAGAGCTTACTCAATTTTGCTTGTCCTATGAGAAGAAAAACCATCTACGTGTGTCCTTTTTTCGAGATTAGAGAATTACCGTGTCAATGTCGTCGCATAATTTTGCAAACAACGTAGAAAAAGCTTTTACCTCCAATCCTAAAAATGAGGTGTGGCATTTGAGAATGGCGCAAATAGCTGCATCAAGAGGGGGTGCGCCTAGGCAAAGCATTGCTGTTTCCTTAGGAAAATGAACTATTATTCGTGTATAACTACCGATTGATATATTAAACATGCGTCTGTATATTATATTGAAAGAAAAGTGCTGCTCGAGGCTTGATCAGGCGTTCGCTCTCTCCGTGTCATATATTTAGTTTGATTTCGCTTTAAAATTTTAATATGGAAAAATTAAAACGATCTTTCTTGGATTAAAACAATCGTAAACTTTATTGCAGATGGCTACACACAATGCCATCAAACGAAATATCTGTGTACAAACAAAGATAACGCCGTGTTTAAATTCTAAGAACTGCTCTTCACCTTAATTTCTTGTCAAGGAAGTGACGACTTGATCTTGTTGAGCTTAACCATGACAGTTTCCATGTCCATTCTTTCCCCAGGCAAGTCCTTTGAACATTCCAATCCTAACTCTAGGATCGATAAAACTATGCTCTCGAGTTCCCGAAGTGTCAGATCTTCATGTTTCCTGCTAAGGAGTTTGCTATCCACGATGTCAAGTACTCTGTATGGAATTGCTGCACCTACCCATCGCCTCAAGCTCATATCCGCATCGAACATTTCACTGGTTGGCTTCATGCTAGTAATCACTTCCAACAACAATATGCCGAAGCTGTAAACATCTCCTTTTGTCGAGACTTTTCCTTCTGAACCGTACTCTGCAAGCATCATGGATTGTTAAATAAGAACATCATAATTGATTTTTTTTTCTTTTTGGGACATAAATAATGAGATCGAGAGGCATACGAGTGTTAATATATCTCTATTATAATATACCATTATATTGGAAAACAAAGGCTTCGTTTAGCTAAAATTCAACAAATGTACCTGGAGCAATGTAACCGATCGTGCCGAGAGTTCGGGTTTGTGTTTCAAGCTTGTTCTCAGCCAAAATCTTTGCAATTCCAAAGTCGCAAACTTGTGCAACCAGGTCCTCGTTTAGAAGAACATTACTAGGCTTCAAATCGCAATGCACAACGGGTTCCTGTTGGCCATGGTGGAGATAATCGAGCGCCGTAGCAATGTCGACCATTATCTTCACTCGTTGATGGAGACCCAAGTTGTAGTCGTTAGAGTACAACCACTTCTCCAAGCTCCCATTGGGCACGTACTGCAACACCAGAGCTCTCAGATCGACATTCGTGCAGGTGCTGATCACCTTGACTAGATTCCGGTGCCGAATCTTGCGGAAAACCTCGCATTCTGCGTCGAAACTTTTTAGGGCGCCTTCAATATGGAGATTCAGTACTTTGACCGCGAAATCCGTCCCGTTGGCTAGAGTCCCTTTGTATACTGAGCTAAAGCTTCCCGCTCCAAGTAAATTGCTTTTGCTAAAGTTGTTGGTACTCAAGCAAAGCTCCTGATATGATATCATCGGGTGGTTAATTCCAGGCGGGTTCTCCACCGAAATTGGAGCTTTTCTACCAGTGTTCCCTCGCTTTCTAAGCAAGCAAATGACAAGGACCAGAAGTACAGCTGATACAATTGGCAACATAATGAATAGTAACCAGAGGCGCTTGTCCCTAGATGATATCTTTCCATTTACTTTGCAAGGTGGGACTTGAAAAGTCTCATTTCCACAAAGTGCTTTATTCCCAATGAAAGAGAGAGCCGAGAAATTTCCAAAGGGTCCACCATTGGGAATCTCTCCCGATAGCTTATTAAAGGACAAATTTAGATTTCGCAGATATGTAAGTCCTTCCATGGACTTGGGTATGATGCCTGATAACTCATTGTAGGAGAGATCGAGGTAATCCAATCCTTTAAGGTCACTGATCAATTGCGGTATTGATCCTTGAAACGAGTTCCTTGAAAGGTTGAGAGAAGCAAGGCTCTCCAACTCCAGAATGGAACTCGGTATGGCACCAGTAAATTGGTTCCATGAAAGATCGATGCTGTTTATAGCTCTCATTTTCCCCATGTCAAACGGTAGTCCTCCATTAGAAGAATTGAGTGACAGATTGAGGAAAATGAGTTTTTGAAGGCTCCACAGACTAACCGGTATAGCCGATGTCATGTTATTTGAACTTACGAGAAACTTTTGAAGGCTGCTGAGGTTTCCAATGCAATTTGGGATCGATCCCGATATCCTATTTTGCCATAGCACCAACTCTCCTAAACTAGTCAAGTTGCATATTTCGTTGGGGATCGGTCCTTCGAGATGGTTGTTATCAAGATATAGCCTTTGCAGGCTTTCTAGTCCTCCAATCGATGATGGGATGTTGCCTTCTAGATCGTTATTGCTCAACTGTAGGAAAGTCAAGCTCTTCAAGAAACCCATTTCCTTGGGAATGTGACCTATTATTTGACAATTGGGAGCGAATAGAATTTGTAGGGAACTTAAGTTTTTGATAGATTCTGGTATGGAGCCGCGAAGCGGGTTGTCTCCCAAATCCAAGTTTTGCAACGATTGGCAATTAGATAAAGCAAGGAAAATACCAAGCACCGAACCATAAGGCTCTCCTGTGAGCTGATTTGAAGGAACCGCGAAGCGTTCGAGGTTCTTCAAGTTGCCCAAACTCGTGGGTATCGGTCCGCTGAGTTGATTGTGCCCGGCATCGAACGTGATTAGGTTCGAAAAATTCCAGAAATGCTGTGGGATGTTGCCGCCAAAGCCATTCTCTGATAGAAGGAGTGTTTCCAAATTCGGAAGGCTTAGTTCGCTACTTGAGGGAAGGCTTCCGGAGAGGGAATTGTTCATCAAAGAAAGCAGTAGTAGCGAAGAAATGTTAAAAACCTCTTGAGGCACTTCGCCGGTTAGCAGATTTTGCTCAAGGACCATTGAATTCAGATTGACCAACTTGCCAATCTCACTCGGAATGCCACCTCCGATGTGGGTATGACCTAACATCAAGATTTGCAAGCTTGAGATGTTACCAATGGTTCGAGGAATCGTGCCAGTCAAGTTGTTAGCACCGAGATAGAGCTTCTGGAGCTTTTGCAAGCTGTCTATGTCTCGAGGAATGCTTCCCTGAAAACGATTGTATGACAATGACAACACGAGAAGCTCTTTGCATTGGGTTAGCGTCTCTGGTAGCAGGCCCACCGAACTGGTTAAGAGAGAGTGCAAGCACCAGGATGATAGGCCAGCGGTAGCAAAGATCGAAGGGAAGACTTCCAGAGAGAAAATTGTCCGTCAAAATGACACTTGTGAGCGATCTATTGAAAAGTATTGAAGGAATCGAACCTCTGAGATTGGCCTCGACCAATTTAATGACCTGCAATGTGGATACGTTGCCCAGGAAGCTTGGAATTTCACCCCGTAAGTCGTTTAAGCTAAGATTCAATTGTTGCAACTTCGGGAAGGCACCGAATTCTCTTGGTATGCCACTTGTTAGCCGGTTCATCGCAAGTGACATGACTTCGAGGTTCTGGCACTGGGCTAAGTTAGGAGGAATGTTTCCTTCAAACTGGTTCACTTCGAGTATGAGTTCTTTTAGGCGGCGTAAACGGCCGATTTCTATCAGAATCATGCCATGAAAACTGTTGTTACGTAGATCAAGGGAAGCCAGGAAAGAAAGATTGCCGAGGTAGGGAGAGAGCCTTCCCCGGAGACCCATGTGCGAGAGGTCTAAAGCCATGACTCTCTGCCTACGGTTGCCGCAAACGACACCAATCCAATCACAGAAATTTGCTTCCACGGTCCAATTGCCGCCTTTGATGGTGTTCGTTGGGTCGACTTCGATCGTCGAATTGAAGTGGAGGAGGGCCTCTTGATCAGTGAAGTTGCTGGAACAGATGACGGGCTGAAATATCAATAGGGAAGCCAACAGAACATCAACAAATGCTAAAAAGATAAACTTCTCCATAATCAACAGTCTCTTTTGATTGCATCAATAGACCGTTCGCTAATTAGGGCCTGTTCTTAGTATTCAATACCTAAACCTACTAAATGATTGTCTCAATTTAAAAAAAAATGAAAACAATGTAAAGAAAGACTCACTATCAAATGATGCCCCTCAATCACGTTTGGTTGAGTAAATGGCCCGTCCTTTACGTTTACACGTTCACACTTACTTTTGACTAATGCTCCGACGTACGAATGTGAAAAGGTTTTGTGATGGCTGTCGTGACCCTCCAGTAGGGGCAATATCAAGTGTCTCGTGGGAAGTTGATTGATTGGAGGTTTCTACTGCTGGGAGAGATAATGATACTGGTAGTTTGTCAATTTTTATCCATGCGTCATGCCATATTTGAACTTTCAATTGATTTAATTAAATCACTTTTAATTAATGTGAAATGTCATCCTCCAATTTTCAGTTGATCTAATTAAATTCATAATATATTAATATGTTTATTGTCATCCTTTCATTAATTAATTTAAATGAAATACGTCGTCGACACCAATTTGATAAAGCTGATGGTTGACGGAGCAAATTACGTGGATTTTAATAAGAACATAATAATTGATTTTTTATTCTTTTTGGGACATAAATAATGAGATCGAGAGGCATACGAGTGTTAATATATCTCTATTATAATATACCATTATATTGGAAAACAAAGGCTTCGTTTAGCTAAAATTCAACAAATGTACCTGGAGCAATGTAACCGATCGTGCCGAGAGTTCGGGTTTGTGTTTCAAGCTTGTTCTTAGCCAAAATCTTCGCGATTCCAAAGTCGCAAACTTGTGCGACCAGGTCCTCGTTTAGAAGAACATTACTAGGCTTAGCACCAACTCTCCTAAACTAGTCAAGTTGCATATTTCATTGGGAATCGGTCCTTCGAGATGGTTGTTATCAAGATATAGCCTTTGCAGGCTTTCTAGTCCTCCAATCGATGATGGGATGTTGCCTTCTAGATCGTTATTGCTCAACCGTAGGAAAGTCAAGCTCTTCAAGAAACCCATTTCCTTGGGAATGTGACCTCTTATTTGACAATTGGGAGCGACTAGAATTTCTAGGGAACTGGAGAAGTTTTTGATTGATTCTGTTATGGAGCCGCGAAGCGGGTTATTTTCCAGAATCAAGACTTGCAGCGATTGGCAATTAGATAAAGCAGAGAAAAAGCCAAGCTCCGAACCATAAGGCTCTCCTGTGAGCTGATTTAATGGAACCATGAACTTTTCGAGGTTCTTCAAGTTGCCCAAACTCGTGGGTATCGGTCCGCTGAGTTGATTGTACCCGGCATCGAAACGGATTAGGTTCGAAAAATTCGAGAAATGCTGTGGGATGTTGCCGCCAAAGCCATTCTCTGATAGAAGGAGTGTTTCCAAATTCGGAAGGCTTAGTTCGATACTTGAGGGAAGGCTTCCGGAGAGGGAATTGGACGCCAAAGAAAGCGCTAGTAGCGAAGAAATGTTAAAAACCTCTTGAGGCACTTCGCCCGTTAGCAGATTCTGCTCAAGGACTATTGCATTCAGTTTGACCAACTTGCCAATCTCACTTGGAATGTCACCTCCGATGTGGTTATTACCTAAGCTCAAGATGCGCAAGCTTGAGATGTTACCAATTGTTCGAGGAATCGTGCCAGTCAAGTTGTTAGCACCGAGATAGAGCTTCTGGAGCTTTTGCAAGCTGTCTATGTCTCGAGGAATGCTTCCCTGAAAACGATTGTATGACAATGACAACACGAGAAGCTCTTTGCATTGGGTTAGCGTCTCTGGTAGCAGGCCCACCGAACTGGTTAAGAGAGAGTGCAAGCACCTGGATGATAGGCCAGCGGTAGCAAAGATCGAAGGGAAGACTTCCAGAGAGAAAATTGTCCGTCAAAATGACACTTGTGAGCGATCTATTGAAAAGTATTGAAGGAATCGAACCTCTGAGATTGGCCTCGACCAATTTAATGACCTGTAATGTGGATACGTTGCCCAGGAAGCTTGGAATTTCACCCCGTAAGTCGTTTAAGCTAAGATTCAATTGTTGCAACTTCGGGAAGGCACCGAATTCTCTTGGTATGCCACTTGTTAGCCGGTTCATCGCAAGTGACATGACTTCGAGGTTCTGGCACTGGGCTAAGTTAGGAGGAATGTTTCCTTCAAACTGGTTCACTTCGAGTATGAGTTCTTTTAGGCGGCGTAAACGGCCGATTTCTATCAGAATCATGCCATGAAAACTGTTGTTACGTAGATCAAGGGAAGCCAGGAAAGAAAGATTGCCGAGGTAGGGAGAGAGCCTTCCCCGGAGACCCATGTGCGAGAGGTCTAAAGCCATGACTCTCTGCCTACGGTTGCCGCAAACGACACCAATCCAATCACAGAAATTTGCTTCCACGGTCCAATTGCCGCCTTTGATGGTGTTCGTTGGGTCGACTTCGATCGTCGAATTGAAGTGGAGGAGGGCCTCTTGATCAGTGAAGTTGCTGGAACAGATGACGGGCTGAAATATCAATAGGGAAGCCAACAGAACATCAACAAATGCTAAAAAGATAAACTTCTCCATAATCAACAGTCTCTTTTGATTGCATCAATAGACCGTTCGCTAATTAGGACCTGTTCTTAGTATTCAATACCTAAACCTACTAAATGATTGTCTCAATTTAAAAAAAATGAAAACAATGTAAAGAAAGACTCACTATCAAATGATGTCCCTTAATCACGTTTGATTGAGTAAATGGCCCGTTCTTTACGTTTACACGTTCACACTTACTTTTGACTAATGCTCCGAGGCACGAATGTGAAAAGGTTTTGTGTGATTGTCGTGACCCTCCAGCAGGGGCAATATCAAGTGTCTCGTGGGAAGTTGATTGATTGGAAGTTTCTACTGCTGGGAGAGATGATGATACTAGTAGTTTGTCAATTTTTATCCATATGTCATGTCATATTTGAACTTTTAATTGATTTAATTAAATCACTTTTGATTAATGTGAAATGTTGTCCCTCAATTTTCAGTTGATCTAATTAAATTCCTAATATATTAATATGTTCATTGTCATCTTTTCATTAATTAATTTAAATGAAATACGTCATGGACACCAATTTGATAAAGCTGATATTTGACGGAGCAAATTACGTGCATATTGTGCGCGTCATGTTGAATTTAAACTGCAAAATTATAACACCCATCCTTTAACATGCGCAGTATTCACTCCGACAACATTTTCTTTTCTCAACACGCACTATTGTCCAGTGGATAATGGCATTGTAATTTCTACTATTAAAATGCACGGAAAACTTTACTATTTTCTTTTGGAAGCATAATGAAAAAACCTTCCTCATTCTCCATTTGACATGATTTCGATTGAAAGCTTGAAGAAGAATAAGACCACATTACTTATATAAAGTAAAGGGTTTTGTCCTGATTTGGAAGCTTTTCTTTAACACTAGTAAAATTCCCGTTTGCTGCGCAGGTTCTAGCTTTGTTTTATTGAAAAATTGCTTTAAAGTATTAATTCGAAACCCAGTGTTGATTTTGGTCCTCTCACTTGGAACTAATAATTTATGGAACTGTTATTTTCATCTAATGCTTTTTAATACTTAAACGTCTTGATTTTTCCATTAATTAATTTATATTGAACTTGTCACGGTACTATAATACAGTAATGTGTTGTTTGACATTGGATTATGTAGCTTTTTCATATAACAATAGAACATATGCAAAATTGTTAAATGGATTAGGCACCATATTTGTTTCTTATTTTCCTTGAAGCACCTGTTCGTTTGGTCCTTGGATGAGGTTTTGGGTCGTTGTCCTTGTCAAGTTATCCTGCCTAACTTCCAATCTACTCGAACTTGTAGTTGCTGAGTTAGATTTTGACTAAATAATGTGTAGTTTGACATTGGATTATGTAGCTTTTTCATATATCAATAGGATATGTGTGCACATCTTTGTTTATGTTTGATCGGAACAGGGGCAGGGAGGTGCTAACAGCAGCAACGGTCTGGTGAGCTTCGTCAGATAAACAATGATCGTCCAGGATAAGTTTGGCGCGGCGGCGAAGGCTGAGCTTGGCAGTGCCGCTGTGATACTGCAGTGCGGCATCGAGCAAGGTCAGGATAGCACTGGGAAGACCTGAAATTACCCGGAAACTAGGATCTCTGCGGTTGCAATAGTGGGTCATGGTATGGCTGAAAGGTACGCTTGGTATCGCTCAATAGTGATTGAGCAGGGCTAAAGCGAGGCGAAGGCAAGGCGCAGCGACGATCCTTCAGTGAAGCGCAATAGCAAATATCTTGCTCAACAGTTTTGCTCTACTGTGCATGAATGAATATTTTGCCAATTGTTTTTTATATGGCCAAAAACCTTGTGATCAATAAACCAATACTTCCTAATTTAGGACAGCATGTAGAATTTTCCGTGATAAGGAAGAGATTACAGGTTTGGCTGAACTTCATTCCTCGGCGGGCTTAGTTTATATGATAAAATTCAGGACGTCTTTGCTTTAGTCCATTAACTCCAATGCAATTACATTGGCCCACTACTGTTAATCCAAATATTCTTAATATCTATACATAATTTAGGTACTATTTTTGTTTTGAAGTCTGGGTCAATCCCTAACTTATATGCAATTGATACCTAAATAGATCGTCAAAATTTGTGTCAATACTTAAGTGATTGGATTTTAAGTGTCATGGCAGTAATTTTCAGACTAGTAGAATCTCTAAATTTCGTGGCTTTAAGATTCAATTAGAATTTTAACCAGTATGCATGTATGAATGGAACTTGTACACATCCATCGGTAAGTCGAGGTCCTTGAAGAGTGTGCAATTCAAGTGTGAAGAAGTCAAGGTCTTTGGGGTTTTGTGCGTTGACTTTGGGACCATCAGATCATGACTACACATCGAGAAGCGAGGGTCTTTTGGGGTTTCACGTGCTTCGATTTTTCTGTCGGTACAATGGCTCACTGGAAGTCTTGGTCTTCATGGACTTTTATTTGTGACGGTCGGCACTAAAAATTTCTAACTCATCAATAATACCAACGCGCAGTTCGTAAATTGATGTCTTAGCATTCTCGATTCTATCTGCAACATTGATGTGCCTATTGAGATGTGCACATTATTGGTTGATCTAAAGTATTTCGCTAAGCACAATCCGGATCATTGATTCTAGAGTTTCATTGCCCATCAATAAATGAATAGAAATAATGTAAGAATTTGGAGATTAAGTTACAATGTTTGTTTCTTATTTTCCTTGAAGCACCTGTCTCGTTTGGTCATTGGATAGGGTTATGAAATTTGTCGTGCACTCCAGCATTGTAAGCTGAATTCACGGAAGAAAAGGATGCGTAAATTTCCTAGTTATGTTGAATATTCAGGTCCAAATGGAGGAACTTGCGTGCTAAAATTAAATTTGTCTTTTGCAAATTAAAAAAAAAAACTTTGACCAATCCTAATCATAATGAGGTTGCACAAATGCCACTGAAGTAATTAATTCGGATTTTTCAACGAGTTTTTAACGCAATGTTAAATTTAATCCAACGATGCATTTGTTCTTATCCACGTAAAGTGTTTGAATTTAATAGGTTGTTATAGCGGATTAACCTTCTTTGAAGTATAATGCAATCCTTTGGCATGCAATGTTTGCTTTTTTCGAAAAATCCATAGTTATGTGTTGGGGGAAATTGTCAAAAAATCTTCATCTTATGTATGAAGCATTCAATTGCTGCAGTAAGGTCCTATGAAAATGGAAAAGTATAATCGAGTCTTAAACCATTGTATGGGTG
The DNA here is from genome assembly GCA_031216285.1 of Syzygium syzygioides. Lineage (NCBI taxonomy): Eukaryota > Viridiplantae > Streptophyta > Magnoliopsida > Myrtales > Myrtaceae > Syzygium > Syzygium syzygioides. The sequence continues at coordinate 33,630,542 of CM062244.1, read as the reverse complement.
TAATCAAGTCAGAAAGAGGAGAATTACCAAAACAGTCATAAATCTATTGCAATTGTGCCAATTCATGTTTAAGCCTTTTTTTTTCCAATTGAATCCTAAATCTTTTGTAGGGCAAGCAGTGCTAATGTGGATAATTTTTAATAATACTTTAATATTTTTTCGAATTTTTATTAATTTGTTATTTTCTTTTCTTTTTTTCTTTTTTTCTCTCTTTCTTTTTTTTTCTTCCCTTATTCTTCATCCTCTAGCCGGTCATGAAGAAAAAAGACAAAAAGAGAAAAAAGAAAGGAAAAAAAAAATAAAAAAATTAATAAATATTTAAAAATATTAAAAATTGTTCGCATTAGTGCTGACTGCGTCATGTAGAACGACTGGTATCCACGTTAATGTCGAGCGGCTAAAATTGGCCGAATGGACCGAATTAACATAAATGTAAAATGTTTAGGACTTAATTAGCCAAAAAAAAGTTTAGGACTGAATTGGTACAATTGTAAAGTTTTCCTAGTCATACAATCCTAAACCTATATTAAGAAGTGAAATTAAAGGTTGTCACATAGGCTTTGACTACTACCAGGGCAAGTTTTGGCATTCTTCGTGGAAAAGACTTGATTTTACTTTTTACAAAAGTAGATGATTTGATTGCGCTCTTCAAATAATTGGGACTCAATTGCATTATGTGCAAAGATTTAAGATTGCCAGTGCACTTTTGCCATAATGTTGTTGTGGAGGGATTTCTTCTAGGTGGTGATTTATTTTTAAAGTATCGCACATGAAATGCCTTAAGATTTCTATGCAGATTGGCTTGGAAAAGAGGAGGGGGATGATTTTACCAAATAGGTTAATTTTTAAGTTGATAGGTCTTTGCGCTTGAGTTATAAATAAGGAAGGGAATTCGCTTGAAAAGTGACGACGTACGTGGGACTCCAAAAACGGATTTTGAGGGTTATATTGTCATTTAGCTAAATCTTTCTGGGAAATTACACGAGTCTACCTTTCAAGTTCTTCTTCTTTTCTTTTAAGCGTTGTAAGAGTAAGAAGAAGAAAGCCATTAACCATATTTTCTTTCTTTTGGAATTTCTTTTCTGAGCAACTGTTTATTTTTTTTCTTTTTTCCACACAGACTAATAAAGATGAAAGTCATTGACCATGGTTGAACCTAAATCATCTAGACAAATTCATACGAAAGAGTCAATCTTGAAATTTTATCACGATCAATGCATTCTCGCTTGAGATTTCACTAGATATCTTCATCTTCAATGACCTTCTTGTGATGGTACATGGGGTTTTTGTTGGACATACTAGTAATATATCTTGTTCGGCATGGGATGGGATTTGTCTATGCAAAATGTACAAGATTTTTGAAATGAAAGCTTGCTAATTACCCCGCTGATGACTGCAAATTGGGAGCCATGCTCGTTGTTTTAGAAAGTGATGTCTAATCAATAAGCGTGACCCGGGGGGGCAAGTAACGTACATCGTGGGAAGTAATCAAAACGATAGTTCAAACACTTAAAGAAAAAAATTCAAAAAAGAAATTGTTTTATAGATATATCAGGTGTGCAATCGTTGAATAGAAAGCAGTCGATACCAACCCCAAACCCACCCCACACCCCACCCCCCGGGGGCACGTCGTGATGGCCTTGACCCAAGTTGCGCAACAGCAACATTGACGTTGATTCGAGTATGCTGACCTCCTTTGAAGCCATGAATGACCTTGGCGGCCCCTAATTTCAAATGGAGGTCATGGGCCATGGTCGTCTATGGCAACTGACAATCTTCAATCAAGATCGCGAGCTGCAATAAAATCATGAATGACTTGGATTGAGGTCGTCTGTCGCGATACGTGACCTATGATCGAGGTCAAGAGACACTTTTGTGACCAGGAGGGAGAGAGAGGGCACAATTGTTTACAAAGGGATGAAAGAGAGCCATGCGTGAACATAGGGGCAGGGGCAGGGGGTCAATGGTACTAGTGAGGTGCGGGGTCCATGAATCATGTGTGAAATCGTTGAATAGAAATTACAAGGAGTCAAAAAGTTAACTGTTTTAGAAATCAATCAACTACCAAGTAGGCTTCCCTCTCCCTCTCTCGGCCTTGACCTAAGTTGCGAAACAGCAACATTGACATTGATCCGAGGCTGCTGGCTTCCTTCAAGCCATGAATGACCTCGGCGACCCCTAATCTCAAGTGGAGGTCGTGGGCCAAGGTCGTCCATGGCAACTGATAATCATCAATCAAGGTTGTGACCTGATTTGAGGTCGTCCATCGCAACACGTGACCTCAGATCGGGGTCACGAGATACTGCTGTGACGAGGAGAGAGAGGGAGAGAGAGAGGGCACAATCGTTTACAGAGGGATGAGAGAGAGCCAAGCGTGAACATAGGGGCAAGGGGTCGATGGTATTAGTGAGGAGGGGGGTCAACGTTAGCAGACGATGGTGGGTGGTGGAAAGGCGAGGGGTTTATGCACGATGGAAGCTGGCACTTGGAGGCTTGGAATTTCCACAGAGGGGCAATTTTGATCTTTCTTGTGATTAGATTGTCTTAGGATGAAAAACACTATTTTGAGAAATAGGGAAATAGAGTTAAAAGGGGTAACAAGTCTTGAGTCTTCTCCTTAAACATAGATATGCATTAGTGATGGTGGTTATCCACTGCCAACAAGACACATGGCATGCTGTGAGTGTCCTGTCCATGTCAGCTTGTTCTCGGGTAATTTTTTAGCTAGTTGTAATACAAGACGCCTACCTTATCGTGAAAAACGAGAAAATTACTTGATATTTTCATGAAAAGAATCAGCAATCAGGATTTTCTACTGAGATTTGATAATAGATATTGTGTAATTCCAGATTATTTCTACTTTAGTAAATTACATTGAGGGAAATTTGCACTCCTTTGATTATTTTGGTAAATTATTTAGTATACTATCTCCCATTCTAATTTTCTTAACTGCAGATCTCTGAGTTTTGTCGGTAATATGTGTTAATACAAGCAATGCTCCATATAAATGACAGTATTGAGATGTATAGGGTATTCAATATATCTCAAAAAAGAACGAATTCGTATGATTTGTACTGTAAACAATTTTGTGGAAAGCACATTCCCAGCAGATCTTGGGCCTTTGAAAACCACCTTTAATCAAAGGATAATTGGGCTTTCCTTAAGCCCTATCTGAGTCCATGTATGTGAAATGGATGTGCTATGAACGTGTGAGTACGACGCGCATCTATTCGAACAGTCAACACTTTAAATTCAGATCCACAATATATGAGCAAACTCATTCGAATTCAACCTTAAAAATTTGCCTAAAAAATTTCATTCCCTCCCAAGGCTTCTGTTAAGATTAATTGTAACATATGTCACAATATATAGGTCAATTAAATAATACTTATATTATAAACTTGTCCTACGAAGATCTCATATTTTCATTTGAATGTAAATTTCACTGTTTTTTTTATAATCCAGGGGCATGGTGTGGAGGCTTGATTTCTTGGGCTATTGAATGCCCTGCAAGCCCCATGAATTGCTTAAATTCAGGCATTTGACTTGTGCATGTAGCCCTAAACCAGAGCAGTTTACACTCAATTTATTGATTTCCAGCAGATAACCTTCGGTTCCTGGAATGGAGATTCCCCACCACCCCAACCAACTGCGCCAACCTTGGGGGTTAATTTCTCTAGTGTTAAAGCTAATTCATTTAGCATTCTCTCTCCAACCATTTAAAACCATTTTCTTAGGAGCTAATACTGGCACAAGACGGAGTCGAAGTTTATGAAAATTGAAACATGTCAATAAAATAATTAAATAATTCGAAAAAGGAGAAATTAAATCAGAGGGTTGGTCCATGCTTGCATCATTTACGACCAATCACATATGCTAATATTTGCTAAATGAATTTGGAAATCATTTGCAGGATATTTATAACTTAGTAGGCATTTACATCGGAGAAATTGGCATGCGAATATAACACTATAGGCAGGTCATAGACCTATGGTTTAGCAAGTAATTCAACCAGTTTAGGCCATGAATAACATGGCATATTTAGCAAAGAGATATGACATAAGCGCATATTCAACTGACACTATCACCATCTGAAAAAGGAGCTACATAGAGGCTATAAATAAAGCTCATATTCAACACGTTCGTCATTCACCAAAGAAGTCGGCTCTTCATAGTTAAAGTGCATTAGAGATGCCACTCTGCTCGGTTAGTGTTCACCAGGAAATAATGTTTTTTCATAGCAAACTCTTGCTCCGATAATTTCTTGATAGATCACTGTCCAACCAGAGTTCATTCCGTAGCAAACTCTTGCTTAGATATCGAGATTGAACAATACACAAAGTTGGCATCCCGATTCGCAAAGAGCGGTTTCGCCTGGCACTATTTTCAAATTAAAAGGAAGTTTTGATGATACCGTCAAGCTGTTGTCTTTATGGTTAAATCAGAGATGAAATAAATGAGTAACCCATCCATGGGTAGCTCAGTTGGTTAGGGCGTATTTGGAATTGTGTGATTAGGCGCACTGATCCCTGGTTCGATTCCCTAGTTGAGCACTTGTGATAAGTGGGGGGTCATGGTGGTGGGTTGCTGTGCTAGTCTCCCCCGAGGAATAGTCGAGGTGCGTGTAAGCTGGCCCGGACACCTCGATTACCAAAATAAATAAATAAATAAATGAGTGTGACGTCATAGGCTTGGTCCAGTGATGACTTTTCAAATGCCACAAAAAGATGTATAAACTTTTACTTGGTAGACAAAAATATCCGCCGTTAAATTCACCGAACATACTTACCGATATAGCATTAATTGTGGCAATTAGCTCACGGGTGTGTATAACAAACACATCAGGAAGATGAAATGACATTGTTCCTCACGATTAAATGAAGACGCCATTCTTGACTCGTATTAAACCTGGTCACAGTGATTTTATGGTTTATAAGCCAATATAATGTCTTGCTTTGAGATCTTTTGTTTGATTCATTCATATCTGGATCGAACTCTCTCACCATTCTCCATTTTGGGATTTTTCTTGTCTAGGAAAACGTGACAAATTCACTATGAATCTAGAGATAGTTACGATGGATGAAGACGGTTTTCGTAACACCTCATGACTCGCTCAAACCCTCAGAAAACGGCGGAAATTTCGTGGATATCTGGAGATTGAAAAATCTGATAGTGATAGGGATTGAAAAATTTAAGAAAGAAGGTGGCTACAAACAAGGAACGGATGAAGATCGTGCAGGTATTGGAGAAAGAAGGTGTCTAAAAACAAGGAACGGGTGAAGATCGTGCAGGTATAGGAGAAAGAAGGTGGCTAAAAATAAGGTCATCGTCACTTCGTGGCAAGGGGGGGACGATCCTTAAGCTTTATCCCTTTTTCTCCTTGTGTTCCAACTCTTATGATCAGTCCCGCAGCCGGAGCCGGCCATCGCTCATACCGTGTTCAGCAAACCCCGCCACCGCTAGTTCCGGTCACCGTCCGACCAACTCAGAAGCTTTCCGGGCATCTCGTGCGGTCTTTTGCCAACGTTGCTCTCTCCTGGTGTCCCTGTAGCGAAGCATCAGCCCAGCTGATCCTGACGACCCCCACCTTCACGCGCAGCTGGTCCAGTGATTGGTGTGCGGCCACGTCTTGCACCTGCCCTTGGCCACTCCGGAGCCTCAATGATTGCGCCTCTGTTTTACTGTGTTTTTTTTTTTGGTAAGGTGTTTTACTGTGTTTTCTTATCAGAGACTTCGAAGAGCTCGGCTCCTGCTCGTTTCTTCTTTGCCGACGCCAATCACCAGCAACGACGCCTCCAAGACTTGTTTATGCTGAGTCTAAGAAAGAGGCTGAGACTCGGTGATGTGCAGCCATGAAGGACCTCGACTTCAGGGCAGACAAAGGTTCCTCTCTCTCGCTAAGTTTTTGTGTGTTAGTGGAATTAATCGATGGCGTTTTGTGAAACGGGTTTCACGTTGTAACGCTGACAGCGATCGCGAAGGATTTCCTCTCGAGCTTTGCCGATGCTAATGCAGAAGCCAAGTACATAAACGTCCTCGTAAGTTCCTGCTCTTGACTAGTATTTATATACGGATGTCCTTCTAAGCGTTGAAAGATGTAAATCATTCATGTGGTGAAATCAATGAAAACGATATGTGCTTGATCTCATATCACGCCGATCCTTTATCTGATGTCTGTGAACTATAGCTGCGGAATCTCTTTCGTGTGTAATTAAAGAGGGATTAACGTTAGATTTACAATTGGATCAAGCGTAGTTAATTTTTTATTTCCAATTTAAATGACTCACACAAGGGTCGCCTTTCCCGATTTCAGCAAGAAGTATCAAATAGAAAAATTCGTGCTGTTGAGATCGAGCTTGAGGACCCAGTCGTTGTAAGTTTCTGCGCCTCACATGCTAAGGTTTCTTATGTTCTGTAATTACTTGTGACGCTGTGGTAACATGTGTGCAGTACAAGGACTTAGATGAAGAATTTCTTAGATGGGTCACTGAAAATACTTGGCGATATATTGAAATTTTCGCCAACGCCATCGATGAGCTCATGCCAGAACCCACGGAGCCCTTTCCAGATGCTGATCATGACATACTTTTAACCCAGAGGTCAGAAGATAAGAGAGAAAATGTGGACGGTGTGGATCCACTTCGGAAGATGCCTTCTGAAATCAAACTATACTGTAAGCTTCATTAGAGGCCTTGTCCTTTGATACTTTAATCATCTAATTTGTTTACTATTGACTACTAGTCCAGCTATAACAATGCATTCATAGCTAAAATTTGAGGGTTCCCCAAAGAAATTTGATTTTCTTGCACCAGTATTCATCGACAAAATCGTAGAATTCAGCATGCAGTGAGAAAAGTTTTCTCCTCTTTCTCTAGTATGTTGTGCAATGCTTTGGGCTTTCTGCTTGTTGGCCAGCACCTGAGCATTGCGTGCCATATTGTTTGTTTGTTTGTTTCTTCAGTAGTTGTGACTTCCTCTTGAATATTTTTGTTCAGTGAAGTTTACAATAGAGCATCTTCGAAAGGACGGCCATTAACTATTAGAGAGGTCAAAGCATCTTATAACGGTCAGCAGTAACGACATCTGCGATCATTACACGCTGTTCTGATGTCAAACCGTTGATGCAAGTAGCTGTTTATAAGTGTGAACATCTGCATCGTGCGTTCCTGATTGTGATCTGAACATGTTCACTCAGCTTCTTAGTTTGATCATGCTTTGAAATCAACATCTGCATCCCCAAGGTACGTGCCTCTATACTCTGTACTTGGAGAAAGAATGACGAGAAATCTTAACTACTGGTTCCCTGAAGATCTTGTGCCATTGAGCTCCTATTTGTGATTTGAACATGTTTCATTACATATGTGATGATTAGAATATAGATTGTGGCAACAATCAATTCCCTGGTTGATGAAGATTTTTTATGATGTTAAGTTTTTGAAGCTAGAAAAATGATGAACAGAGCTTACGTGAACGATGAACAAAGCAAAGAGTTGATCATTTCTCTGTAGGACGTTGGAAAGAAATAATAAATGAAAGAGGCAAAGGGAAACCAAGCGAAGTATGAGTTCATGTTCTTAAGGTGATGGACTGAGAAAGAGACTGAAACAAAGAAAATAAAAGAAATAAATGAAAAACTAATAAAAAATATTTAAAGAGGAAGAGGCAGTTTAGCTGTGCAACGTGTTTGGGCGTATAAGAAGAATAATAAGGGGAAGAAGAAATTAAAGGGAATAAAAAAGTCATAAAATAATAAGAAAACTGATAAAAATTAAAAATACATAAAAAAGGGAGAAATAAGTGCAAGCCTCAGTTAGGTGGTTGCATCTTAGGTTGTAGTGTTAGTTGAATTTCAATTTAGCTTGGGGTGATTTGTTTAGGGAGATATTTTCTTTGAATTTTGGAAATAAATCCAAACTTTATATAGTTCTCTTTTTTCAGATGAAATAAATGAAAAGAAAAAAAATGTAGAAAATGTGAAACTTGTATAAAATTGAAAATATCAAAATCTCATTGCATTAATTTTAGATTGGCATTTAAGGATTACTTCACATACATGTTTTTCCTCTTTTGTAGATTTAATTTACAATAGATTCCTTTCAGAAGTTAGAATTAGAATTACACTTTGGATTTCATTTGATTTTAGCTTATAGGGTTGCTCTCCTGTCACTTAAGATGAGGCCTTGTGATGTTCTTTACCCGACACTGCATTGGGTTATTTTACCGTACCTTACCTTTTATTTGTTCTTCATCACTATTCTTGATGCGTTTGTTGTGATTTGCTCTTACGTCATTTTTTGTGTTGTGATTCATTGTTTTAATTGAATGGTTAAGTTACATTCTAGGACCATAATAAACATAAAAAAGATTACATGTACACTTAGCAAACGAAAACATTAGAACTAATAATTGGACAAAGACCACATGGGACACTTAGTTAACAATGAACCAAGTTAGGTAATGAAAGGGTATTAGTTGAATAACTAGCATAGTGCTAAGTCCTCCAATCTAGAACTCTGGTTGTGTAGGAAGGGAGGTATACTCCCATATCTAATTTGGTTTGTAGACAAATTTAATAGGTTAGCAGTGACTCATTATCATATAGAATTCTTATAGGTTAATCAACTAAAATGAAATTCCAACGTTGAGCTAAGGATTTGGGAGAATGGGCGCTGATTGAAGACTGTTGGTCCTCAACCCGCTTCGAGAAGGTTGCGACTAATGTATAACAAGAAGAATGCATGTTGAGAAATTGCCTTCCAAATTTTCATTAAATGATCCACAAATATGGCAAATTATTCGTGAAACAATAATCCAAACAAAAATTACTCCCTATCTAAATCCTCATAATAGACTCTTGCAAATTCGAGTACTTCATCCATGTCTTGGATTTTGATAATAGGTCATATTTGCAAACCTCCTCAATTCGTCTCTCCAGAGTTGAATGTTGTCCTACTTCCCAAAAGTCGTTCTCACGTGGAAAACCAACGAATTCTCTAATCACGAGGAAATCAAAATTCTAGATGAAAAGTTCTGCCTAATTCTTAGCTAAAAGTCCTCCAAAAAATGTGTATTCAACATGCACGACACATAGTGGGCCTGGACACAAATGGGCGAAACAGAACATTCACAACCACTTATCAAAGACTTCCTGTTCTCAAGGGAATTGAATTTCCTAAGAAATTTTTGTTGGATTTTTTTCTTTGAAAATTCATCATAGCAATTCTTTTTTGTCCTCATCCACATCAGCAAACATCCCTCAATTCATATAGCCACGAACAAGAACAAGGCCCTATCGATGGTGATCGCCTTATATAGCGATAAGAACGTCATCATTAATACTCCACTCCGCACTATTTTCAGGGCAACGCCGATTGCGTACCCCAGTGCCCGCAACCTTAGTGGGAAGATCTCCGAGCTGTACACCATATGATTGGTCCCATTCTAACGGAGAAGAAGGCCGTGTAGGACAACACCGAGGAGGTGCTCATGGTCACCACCCACATGAGCTTCGTGTGGCTATGGTCAATGACAATGAGGCACCTATTGAGAGAATTGAGTGACATGATCATCCAACCAATGCTACTCGCAGCAACGATTGGGTGGCAATCATTGTTGCTGAATAGTGTTGGCAAGAAGATCTTGTCGCTCACCTCTCTCGGAATGTGCCTCACCATCATTGCCCACAGCAACATGAAACCCATAATGGTGAGGGTCATGTGAATCACCTTGTTGTCCTAGGTGGCCGTCTTCTCCATTGGGATGGGGCCAATCACATGAGTGTACATCTCGAAGATCTTTCCGCAGAGGTTGCGTGTGCTGGAGTGAGTAATCGATGTTGCTATTAATCAAGTGATGAGAGCAGTGTTATTGATGATGTATGTGTCGTTGTACAATGTGATCATTTTCAGTAGGGCCTTCTTCTTGTTCGCGGTGATTGCAAGTGTCACTTGGGAGTTCTTTTGCACGATGATGCCGGAGACACAGGGGCAAATGTTGGAGAAGATGGGGCAGTTTTCAGTAAATAAGCTAAGTCCAACATTTTCGTTTGTTCGGTTTTCTGTAGCTGGTTTAGTTGAATCGTGCCGTTCCTATTTTGTTGATTCGCAGAGATATTGCCGTTGAGAATAGCTTACGCACGAGCTGCCACCTTTCACTGGAGTTGCACCACCCTCCAGTCTTTCTGGACTTTATCACCTACTCATCATTTGGGTAAGTATAAACTTGACTAATTGAAGCTTGGGAATATATTGACTTTCTGATTTTGAGTCATATACTTGGAGCATGCATCCTTTTCCTTCTTGTCGTATCGCAGTCATGGATAAGCTAAGTCCAACATTTTCGTTCATTCGCGGTGCTCAGGAACGTGCAGTGTACGATAGAGGACTGCAGGCGTATGATCGCGGAGGTGGACAAGAACGGGGACGGGTTCGTGTACTTCGACGAATTCGCTTCACACATAACTGCATGAAATCGAGAGCAGGCGATTGCTGTCCAGATTAAAGAGTTGCTTAATTCCATGAGAAACGGAGAATCTCAAGTTTGTTTAGGCTTGATTTGACTGTTACATAAACTATGCAAGCACAGTCGTTTTGTCTAATGTTCTGGTCACTATGACTGATGAAAGACGAGGATTGTATACAATGATTACTTGCTGTTAAGATTAGTCTTCGGTCTTGATGAGTGTTATTCGACTCGACTCGCATGTCATTTTGATTATATAAGAGTATGTATCAATATAGGAGCGAACTGTGTGGGATACATGCAAGCTCCTCGCCAAACCCATGCATATACATGTCTTTTATTGATTAAGCGGGACTGAGTGGTGTGTTGTCCATAAGCATTTGCACTCTTATATCTCCCTGAAATGATTGCTTGTATTGTTCATGACGACAAATTTCTAATGCCATGCATGACATTAGACTACGATATTGCTGGTGATAAGGAGCAATACTTGGCGATGCCGGTGACGATGGCGGCTCTAGAAATTGCCGTGGCCATGGTTAAAGGATTGCTAAAAGATAGGAGAGGCGCAGGGCTAAGTAGGATTTCTTGAATTTTGAGTATATTACAATTTTCACATCATTTGGACGACTGTCCACATCTCAATGGAAGACCCTTCTTCTATTGGGTTGGCCTTGATATACTCAATTTTTTTTAATCTTCCATAACTTGTATATTTTTTACCCAATAGGGGCGATTTATGTGCATTCGGAGAGATTAGTCATGTTGTGTTAGTTACTAGATACTGTTATATAAATAACATTATGCTATTCATAATATAGTGATTAACAATGCTAAAAAAATTATATTAATAGAATTTCAATCATACTACAAACATGTACCAGACAATGATTACTTTAACATATTTACTTATCATATGATCAAATAAAATTATACCATAATCGGCAATAGATAAAAGTATATATTAAAGCACAATTAATATATGTGCGGTATTGCCCTCCTAACTGTTTATTAAAATGACAATTACTATAATATAATGTTGTATTTATTTTAACACGATCACATTTATGTGCTTATCTTTTAACCATATCATATAGAAATTATTACAGTAGAAATAATTATGATATAATAAACCTTTTGTTTAATTAATATCGGGTATTAAACTTATAGACCGTGATTGACTATTAAAATAATTATCATAATATTTTCACTAATTGTAGGTATTTTGGAAATTTGCATCTTACCCCCTCTTAATTATGTATTCATGTAACCAAACGGTGCAATAGGTAACACGTTACTGAAAACAAATAATTATTGCGACTGTATAGCAGTACAATGTAATAGTTATTACATTATAGTCTTATCTGTGACCAAAAACCAAATATGCTGTAAATGGTACTGCACTTTCCTTCGGAAGAGAAGGAAGTGTGCTGAAACCAAACTCAGCTATTGTCCTAGTTCGCAAAGGAGAAATTATTTTTGATAAGCATGCTACATTTTTTTTTTTGGGTGTAAATGCAAGTAGTATTTATAAGATGACGTACAGAAGCTTAGGGGCATTCCCCAGCATTACAAATAGAACTAAGATTACAAAAAAATAGAGTGGGGGAGTCTCCATATAGTAGCCAAATATGAATCATCATGTGGATTCTACAAGATTACAGAAATTATTTGATAAGCATGCCACATTTACTAAACCTGATTCTACAAGATCTATAAGCATTCAAATTCATTTTAGTATCTGCATTAGATTCACTTAATACCCCTTCATGAACAATGTCATATAAGGAGAGTGGAGATATGGAAAATTTATGATACGATGTCGATGTGCATAGAAACTTAATCAATTGCTTTCATAAATGATTCACTTAGGGGCATACCATTGTAAAAAAGAATGAACTTGGATCAGTGATGCACCAGAAAGTAATCGGAGCAAATATTTATTGCAAATAAAAAAGTTAAAGTTCAAATCATTTTAGGCCCTCCATTTATCTCATTTGTTATATATTTATACATTTTGTCTTAAGTCAAAATTCAGTGTATGCTTGAGGGATACTGTTATAATAATAAAATATTAAGTCACACATTCATATTATAGTTTGAACTTCTAAAGGAGTTGAGTGTGGTCCAAATTCGATGGTGGAAGGAGTTAGAGGCTAGTCCTGAGGACCGCAAACTCTCTCTCTCTCTTTCTACGCATGCGCACTCGTTCATGTGTAGGGGTGTCAATGGGTCGGGTCGAGTCGGGTTTTCATAATACCCGACCCGACCCGAAATATTTAGGGTCACGCATGACCCGACCCGACCCGACCCAAGATCCTATTCAGTATATACTTCAAGAATAGGGTCGGGTCGGGTCGGTCCGGGTCGGATTTAGGGTCCCACGGAGTCCGGGACGAATTGGGGGTCAACGAAGAGGATCAACGGGAGGTAGCTCGATTCATGGCTAAAATCTCTCACTTTCTACCCGAGCCTATCGCGTCAGAGTCCACATCAAATTTTCAAAAAGTAGGACTGTCTCTCCTCTTTCTGGTACAGCTTCGTCGTAGGGGAAACATGGTTCGTCGGACGGCAAAGGTGGAGATGGCGAGAACAACAGAGCGAGGCAAGAGGCGGAGCCGTCGGTATCGGTTAGGGTGGAGGCATCGGCGTCGGCGTCGGCGTCGGCGTCGGCGTCGAGAGGTACATAGCAAGTCGAGGCGGAGGGCATCGGAAGATCCCGTCGCTGCCAAGTCCCGCTCGCTCCACCTCCACTCGTCGCCCTGCTTCAGCTTCCCCCTCCAGACCGCCATGGTCGCTGGATAGATGTTTGCCTGCTGTTGACGGCGTAAGGGGAGTCCATCATCATGTCCTCGTCCGAGATCGAGAAGGCATGGTCCACGTACGCCATCTCCCCCGGCCGAAAGCAAAACGAGAACCCCGCGTTTGGTCTTGAGCTGAACCAAAGGCTGGTCGAGTTCGGACGAAGAAGAAGAAGAAGCACGAGAGAGTTTCTGCAAATTTACTGGGTTTCGAGGAGAAGAAGAGAAGAAAAAGCGATTGGGGATGACTTTTTCTTCTTTCGAACCAGAAGACTTTCTGGACGAATTGGGTAGCGACTTGCGGAGATCGACGGCGAAGGGGGGATCGATCGCGCCGGGGGGAAATGGTCGGAATCGAAGAGGGAGGATCGAAGCTTTCCCGATCGGGGGGGCGTGGGAGGCGAGGAAGACCATGGCTGAACTGGAAGGGGGGAGACAAAAGTTCACGGTGGAGGGAGAAGAAGTGAAGGGGAGAAGGGGTGGGGGAAGTGGTGCCAGGTCAAAAAAGCCTGGCCCGGCCCGATCTTAATAAATACCCACATCTAAAATCTATACCCAAAGAAAATAAGACCTGACCCTAAAATACCCTAAAATTTCGGGTCGGGCCGGGTCGGGTCGGGCTGGGCCGGGTTGGCCCGGGTTTTTTTTACACCCCTATTCATGTGCAAACCCTATCACTGACCAAACAAAGTTGTATCTTACAGCCACTTTGCTTTAAAAGAGCCATTTGTCCTTTGGTAAATGATGAACTATGAACATGATCTTTATTTATAGCCTCTACATACCTCCTTTTCTAGATGATAATGTCGTCAGTTATACATGTGTTTACATTCTATCTTTTTGCTATATTTGACAGTCAATCATATATGGGTTAAAAAATGGCTCTATGAATCATTTTGATTGGTCCAGTTCTACGTTATCATGTTTTTTTTTTCTTGTATATTTCTGACTAATATAATCAATTCATCATTGGAAATATGAATCGTGGTTGTCATTCATACAAACATTTGACATACGAGAAATAGAAATTTTGTTGCCTTTAGAGATACTCTAAGACGACAAAAGTATGTTCCATGTCGCCTTATGTATATTGAGGCAACAAAATTATAATTTTATTCACCTTAGGTACTATATGGTGGCCCCATCAATCATTGCACGATCAACGGTGGGATGCTACCACATCACTCTCTCTTTAACCACCACTACCCTTGACCCGGGGCACCACCACTTGCGTTGGCATAATTTCTTGATTATGCAACGCGATTCGACATGGACCATGCCCTGTGTTGCGAAAAAAGTCAACTAAATTTGAAGATCTTGTAATGGTCTTCGACATGGACCATGCCGTGGGGATTGACTCATACGTCTCATCTTCAACAACGGAGCTGAAGCAGCCTGCAACAACCATGTCTGTACATCCCCCTTCATTCCCTCTCCTTCTTCGTCTTCCTACTGTCCTTCTCTGTCTTCACATCCTAACGTTCCACCTCTCCCACGCTTAACACTGCTACGACACGGGCAACTTCACGGCCACCGGGAACTACGCCAAGAACCGCGAGCTCATCCTCTCTTCTCTCCCTAGCGACTGTTGGGTTACCTCAAGTGCTAAAAAACGCAGCGGAATCTATAAACCGAAACCCTATATAGGATCCATGCATATATTGAAATTTAAACAGAAGTTGGACACGTACCTTTTGCAGATCGAAGGTAAATTAACAATCGATTGTGTTTGAATTAATGCCCCAAGTGCTGCGCCTCTACTAGTATCCACATACACGAACAGAAATCTCCAACGATCTAAGTGTTAGCTAAAGATCTTGGACTTCTTTTTCTTGATCGCCTTTAATCTTCGAGACTCTCTCAAAGATCTCTAAACAGAAAAAGATTCTTTTCATATTTTCTTGGAGGCAACTGGAGGGTTTTTCATCACCCACACGCTATATATATATATAGCCTCATCATTTACACGAATTAAAAGAAGTGGGGCCGAGCGATTTGGGCCCGCCAAACTGTATACCTTCAATCGTACGTTTAATCGTTATCTCATAACGTGCATGACCGCGTAGATAAGTTGAATAGGAGAATAAATTAAAATCTACTTCTTATTTTAAGTAGATCCCAATGCACAGAAAATGTTAACTCAGTTCGCTATTGTGTGCGACCTTGTAAGTTTACTAAGCATTAACAATGTGCTCAAAACCCCTTTTGACCCAATGGTCTTTAGCAAAACATTATGACTACCTAAGTATAGTGAAGGTCGATTTTCCGACACAACCTAATCCACAACTAATATTATAATATCAACCTTGACTGATTTCTAGGGTAGACCACTAGACATGGCTTCGAATGGTAGGTTCTACTTTGGGAATGTCGGTAATGACTCAGATGCCGTTTTCGTGCTCAGTTTCTGCAGAGGCGACTCTTCAAATGACGCTTGCATCAAGTGCATGAGCGCTACTGCTGAAGACTTGATGATCAAGTGTCCGAACCAGAAAGCTGCGTACTCAAAGGGGACATTAATCCTCCATGCTTCATCCGCTACTCCGATAGTCCAATGTACGGCGTAAAGGAGACATTTCCAACACTAAAATTTTATCGCATTGGTGACATCCCGATGGATCAGGATCAGTTCGATCAGATATGGAGGAACTTGACCGAGGCGCTGGCAGCAAGGGCTTCGATGGGGACGTTGTTGCTCAAGTTTGCATCAGGGAGCACAGAATTGCCAAACTTCCAGACCATGTATGCGCTGTTGCAGTGCAGCCCTGATTTGTCTCAGGTTGATTGCCAGAGTTGCCTGGGTGAATGCATTAATGATTATCAAGGATGTTGCCACGGAAGGCTAGGCGGATCTATTTACAAGCCAAGCTGCATTTTCCGATGGGACTTGTACCCGTTTCTAGAGTCCAATCCCAGCAATCCGCTGCCATCTTCGCCGCCGCCAACTGCAGCCACCGAGATACCTCCTTCTCCTCCGCCTGCAAATGCCCAAGTCACCAGTGGTTGGTTCAATTTTACAGTTACTAGTGATTTAAAAATCATGAATTACAATTTTCATCCAGAGTCCATGCCTGCTATGTGGAATAAAGCCTTAACTGATACACAAGAAATTGTCTGTTTGCATGTAGTCGAGCCAAACGTTTGGATGTCCATGCTATAAAAAGAATCATTTGAATCTGAAATGTTGGCAATGATGAGTTTCAATGTCCAATTGAATTAAAGGCGTTGCTTGATGTTGGCAGGTAATATGTCGAAGTTGTTACACATCGTCATTGCTGTGGGAGCTTCGACAGGTCTCTTCATGATGGTTATGGTCTCTGTGTGTTGCTTTATTAGGAGAAGAAGAAGTAATCCATGGAAGGTCTCATCTGGTTAGTGGATTTACTGGTTGTTTAGTGTTCTGCCTTTCAGTTGTTATTGAATGACTTCTTAGCAAGCTTAGCATAAGAATTAATTAGTGAGGGAGGGACAATGGTGTGATTTTGGTTTATATTCCCTTACTGAGAGACGGCACAGAACTAAAACCAATCCTCAATGTTTGTTAAAATGATTGAGAAAGCCCAAATGGCATGTTAAGAACTAGAAAAATCTGACTTTTTTTCTGATTGGATTTTTGAGATCTCATGTTGATTGCTCTGCATTTTCTTCAGCAAAAGACAAGGCTAAAACCACCGAAAGCTTACGATTCAAAATAAGCGAGATCAGGACTGCCACAATTTTCTTGTCAGAAGCCAATAAGCTTGGAGAGGAAGCATTTGGAAGAGTGTATCGGGTAGCTGGAAAATTTATTCATTGGTTGTCTGGGAATTACATCATTACATGGAGATAAACATTGTTTCTTGTGAACAAAAAATTGACTGTAGGGCAAGCTTGGAAATGGACAATACATTGCTGTCAGGAGGCTTCAAGGGTGTTCTAATCATGGTTAACAACAGTTCAAGAATGAGGTCACTCTAATGGCCAGGCTTCAGCATAAAAATCTGATTAAGCTCCTTGGGTATTGCTTGGAAGAAGGGGAAAGACTTATCATACTCGAGTTTGCATGAAATGCAAGCCTTGAAGGATTCATTTCTGGTACGAACTTGGACATTCAACTTGTCGCTTCCAGTTCCATGATAGTTGTTTGCTAGCAGTGTATCAATTGGAGAGATTTGTGCCTGAAATTCGTTAGTGGTACTTTGTATTATACACAGAACAGTTAAGAGCCTAAATGATCACTATTTTGCAGATTCAATCAAATGCACGTTGTTAAGTTGGGAGAGGCGTTTGAGTATAATAGGAGGAATTGCTCGAGGACTTCTTTATCTACACAAGGAGTCATGCCTTCGGATCGTACAACGTGATTTGAAGCATGGCAATGTTCTGCTGGATGAGAAAATGAATCCTAAGATATCCAATTTTGGCACAGCAAGGCTATTCGTTTTGGATCAAAGTAGAGAAAATACTTCACAAATCGAGGGAACTTTGTGAGTTTTAAATAGACTTGTCTAATTGTCCATAGACTGTTTCAACCTTTCAATGAAAGTACACAGTGAAAACATACGCCAGTTTCTATTTCCTGATTGATGATTTTTGAATCCATTTGTTTTGTTTTATGCGTTGCAGTGGCTATATGACTCCTGAATATGTAAAGCATGGAGAGATCTCTGGGAAGACTGATGTTTATAGTTTCAGCGTAGTGGTATTAGAGATCATGAGTGGCAAGAAGAATTCACACTTCAGCAGTTTGGGGAATTTGGAGCACCTACTAGGCTACGTGAGATCGAAATTGCGGATTTCATCCAACAATTTAGTTAGTGAAATTTTTAGTACTTCTCCTTGCACATGTGAAATTACAAAACCCGTTTACTTGCTTTTGTGATTGTGCACTACAGGCATGGAAAAATTGGAAAGATGGAACACCTTTCGCCTTATAGACCCAATGTTACATGGCAGTTCGAGAAGTGAAATGTTAAGATGTATTCACATTGCGTTGTTATGTGGTCAAGAGAACGTAAAAAGACGACCTACCATGGCTTCGGTGGTTTTAATGCTCGGAAGCCAGAGTACGACCCTCCCAATGCCGACACGACCTGCATATTTGACAGATGCCAGTGGTAGAGAAATGTCGACTTCATCTATTCATCGCTCATCACCAACATCAATAAACGAAGCTTCCATGACGGATCCACACCCTAGATGGTATTATTACCAAAGGATCAAAGCTGAATTTGGAAGTAAGACGAGGTGAGCTGCTGTTAGGATCAGTTAATATTTTTAAAAAGTCTGAACTTCGGGTAAGTTCATTAAACATCTAACTGGAGAATATGCTGTGGAAAGGTGAAAAATAGAATGGATATCTTGCTTATTTTTATAATTTGAGGCTGTAGACTCATGGATTCGTTATCTAAAAATCCATGGAAGACCCTGCAAGGCACACAAACAGATTAATACTTTTGATATATGTAGTTTGCTCTGAAGAGTCAATTTTTTGAAGACAATACTTTAGGATCGCAAATATTACTTCATCTGGCATGATGTACATCAAGCTATTCAAGTTATTTATTAGCTTCTCTCTTCTCTATAACTTGTATTCACGATCTAATATAATCTCCGAAAGACATTTTTTTATGTTGCTCCACGCTACATAACAATATGATGTGTTGATATCTTCTCCCAACTGAGTGTAGGGAAATAGCAAATCTAAGAAAACAAAGTTGATTTTCTTAATTATTTTAGAGGGGAGGCATCCGCCACCCGCCTGGCTGGACAACCCTCGCTAATGAACTATGGAGAGCCAGGCCCCCTCTCAAGGGATGCGCGTTAATGCAGCTGCTCGACCGCATTCAATCATTAATGAAACTTTTAATTAGCAATGTGTCGACATAACATGAACAGCAAACTTGAACAAGAAAAACGAAATACACTAATACACCTATTACCAAAACGAGAAAAACCACAAAACACATCTCTCCCTTCTCACAGCTCTGCCGCCCCCCGCCACTCAGGTGATGTGCATCTCGCGGCTTTCACCATCGACATTGCTGTCAATGTATCATAGAGAACTCAATAGTGAACTTTAATCATTAGTGGTTAATAGCCAATTGAAAATCGAAAATTTGGGGTCAAGGTTACACTTTGGAGTTCAATATACGGTTGATGCATTCAATTTGCAAGCCATTTCTGGTTCATAGCAAAGTCTTCTATGTTGAATTATTGCTACAGAGACTTTGCTGTCGTCCCTTGTATTCTCCCATTCCCCTTGGCATTACCCGCTTGGCTTGTTTGCTCTTGGTCAATTCGTCAAAGTCTTGCATGAAGTAGCAAAGGCGAAATCATTTAAATGGTATAAGAACATTCCACGTGTTTTTTGTGCTCACTGTCCGTCATTCAAGATTTAAGGCTACCTTCATTTTGTGAAAAAATGTGACGTTTTTGGAAAATATTTTTTTGAAAGTAATTTTTGAGGAAAATGTCAATATTTTCTAATGTTTGGTTGAGACCTAAAAATGAACTGGAAAATATTTTTATCATTCGGTATGTAAAATCCTCCTTGCACTCCATTTAATATTTTTTTAAATTTTTTTATCTTTTATTTTATTTTTTAAAAATTAAATTTATAATTATTTTTGAATTTTGAATTTTTAAAAAATTTTGAATTTTGAATTTTTATTTTCTTTTCTTTCTTCCTCCATAGGTAATTGGCAACTGACCACAAGTGAGACTTGGCCTCGCTCACCCAAGGCCAGTGAGCTCGAGCTTTGCTTGTGGCCAATTGCCGGCCGAGAAAGAAGAAAATGAAAAAGAAAGAAAAGAAAAGAAAAGAAAAGAAAAGAAAAAATTTTAAAATTTTAAAATTCGTTTTTTAAAAAAATTTTAAAAAATGAAATAAATAAAAGAAAATATAAAAATAAAAATAAAATGTGCTTGGTGAAAGAAATTGAGGTGAAAGAGGATATGGAAAATATTTTCCGCTTTTGAAGGTGTTTTCTGCATTGAAAATAGTTTCCGCTTTGAAAACATTTTCCACCAATGTAGAAAACGCCTTCAAAAGCGGAAAATATTTTCCTTAAGTAGTTTATTTTCCCTGAACCGAATATCAAAAAATATGGAAAATGTTTTTCCGGATGCTGTTTTCCATAAAACAAACGGAGTCTTAAGTTGAAGGAATTCTAAACTCTACTTGTTTCGTGCTACGAAAATATTTAATTTCCTTATTTGTTTTTGGTCGAATTTCCTTATTGACATGTTTCAGTTTTCATAAACTTTGACTCCTTCGTATGCAAACTCTAATCCGTAGCGCCATACTCGCGCTAATTGATGCTCTAGGAAAAGTCGTATGTTAGCTTCTCAAAAAAACGGCGGATCTTCGGAAAGGAAAATGGATATCTGGAGATTGAAAAATCTGATAGAGATAGGGATTTTTTTTTTTTTTGAAATAAGAAAGAAGGTGGCTAAAAACAAGGAACGGTTGAAGATCGTTCAGGTATTTGGAGAAAGTAGGTGGCTAAAAACGAGGAACGGATGAAGATCGTGCAGTTCTAGGAGAAATAAGGTGGCTAAAACCAAGGGAACGGATGAAGATCGTTCAGGTATTAGAGAAAGAAGTTGGCTAGAAACAAGGTCATCATCACTTCATGGCAAGGGGGGCACGATCCTTCAGCTTTATCCCTTTTTCTCCTTGTGTTCGACTCTCATGATCAGTCCCGCCGCCGCTGCAGCCGGCCATCGCCCTCCGCCGACGCTCACGTCGTGTTCTGCAAGCGAGTCCCAGCGACCGTCTGATGAACTCAGAAGCTTTCCCGGCTTCTCCTGCGGTCTGTTGCCGACGTTGATCCCTCCCGGTGTCCCTGTAGCGAAGCATCACCCAAGCTGATCCTGACGAGCCCCCCACCTTCACGTGCAGCAGCAGGTCCAGCGAGGAGCACCGCTTCCTTTCCTGCCTTGGTGTTTGGCCACCTCTTGTGCCTGAGCCGTGCCTCGAGATCCACTCCTGCGAGTAACTGGCGATACTGACGCCCCCCCGGGGGTGTGTGCTTCCACGTCCCTTCTCTACCCCAGTCCGGCGAGCTTCAGGCGTGATCGACAATTGACGATAAAGAAAGTTACAACCATAATTTTTCCTTGCAGGTTTCTCCGGTGTTCCAGTTCATTACGCCCGTGAAGCCTCGCTGTTGTTTCGCCTAGTCATGGCGCACGCCCTTGCGCCGTTTGCAAATTCGCCACTGTCATTGCTCTTGGCCACATCCCTTCGCTGGCACTCCTTCAACTCTATGGCCACAACCTTATTTTGTTTCGCCTCGTGGTGTCCCCAAAACCCCAATTCAAGGTAAAGCCAAAGTTTGTGTTATCTCATGTGGTAGTCTATTTTTAGTATGTAGTTTATTTTTTAAATGCATGTTGATTAGCATAGATACATTTAATTTTATCTGAATAATCCCATAAGCACTGACCATGAACAAACAAGATCGCTATAGCTTCCCAAAAGAGGTCACGATGCCATATCCTGCTCTTTAATAAACGCCGTGACCGGATAACGTTACTTAGGCATCAACAGTCATATGATGTTGCCTGCTTGTTAAAGTATTTATATAGGTCAATCATCTTAGCATGAATCTCGCATTCGAATGCCATTTATCGTCAGTAATCAGTATCGATACAAATTGTTAAGTGATGACCATATTAAAATCTGCACTACCTACTGAGATCTAAAGAACATGAACCAGTTTGTTTCAATGGGACGAAGTACTAGCTAAAAGCCAGAACAAGATTGAACCCACCAAAATGAAATATTACCCAATTGCTATCGATTGGTGTTAAGTGGTAAGAGAGAGAACAGTGTCACGGTGAAGTCAACATATTTAGAGAACAGTGTCACGGTGTCAGTCAGTGCTGATTCGTGCGAAATCCATCTCCGTCATGTAATGTCTTCCTCCTGCTTTCAGACAAAGATCTCCAGTTCCTGCCACGGCAAAGCTCTCTCTATATGGCGCCCTTTAGCTTCGTGATTTCAGCTTCGATCAGTGTTGATTTTGGTTACATTCGGTTGACGCTTCTCCGTTGAACAACCAAATTACTGCAACAAAAGCTAAGGTCTCTCTTATTCTCTGACTTTCATTTTTCAATTCAGTCACTGGCATTGTTCTCCAGTCTTTTCCTGAACTACCAGAGGCTCCTTCATCGATTTTCCTTTTTTATAACCCCCCTAACACCAAAAACCGTGCTGATTGACACCGTTCGCCACTCCGGAGCCTCACTGATTGTGCCTCTGTTTTACTGTGTTTTCTTATCAGAGACTTCGAAGAGCTCGGATCCTGCTTGCTCTTCTTCGCCAATGCCGATCACCACAACGATGCCTCGAAGACATCAGCTACTTAGTTTGATCATCCTTTGAAATCAACATATGCATCTCCAAGGTAAGTGCCTCTCTACACTGTTCTTGGATAAACAAAGACGAGAAGTCTTAACTACTGGTTCCCTGAACATCGTCTGCCATTGAGTTCCGGTTTGTGATTTGAACATGTTTTATTACATATGTGATGATTAAAATATGGATTATGGCTTTAATGAGTTCCCTGGTTGATGAAGATTTTTGAAAATGTTCAGATTTTGAAGCTAGAACAACGATGCACAGAGCTAGGTGAGTGATGAACAAAGCAAAGAATTGATCATGTCTCTGATGGATGTTGGAAAGAAAGAATAAATGAAACAGGCAAAGGGAAACCAAGCGAAGTATGAGTTCATGTTCTGAGGGTGTTGTACCGAGAAAGAGATTGAAAGAAAGAAAATAATAAAAAACTAATAAATATTAAAAAATGAAAAATAATAAATCATAAAATTGGAATAAAGAAATGAAAGGGGAAAATGAAAATAAGCAATAAAATATATAGATTATGTTCGTGTGTATATGTATATAAATAAGTGCAAGCCTTAGTTAGGTGGTTGCATCTTAGGTTGTAGTGTTAATTCCATTTCCTTTTAGATTGGGCTCATTTGTTTAGGGAGATATTTTCTTTGGGTTTTTTTTTAACAAATCCGAAATTTTTGACCAAAAAAAAACCGAAATTTAGATAGTTTTTTTTTCAGATAAAATAAATAACAAGAAAAAAATGTAGAAAAAATAAATAAAATTGAAAAGATAGAAATCTGGTTGCATTAATATTAGATTTGCATTTAAGGATTAGTTCATATACATGTTTTTCCTCTTTTGTAGATTTCATTAATAATAGATTCCTTTTTAGAGATTAGAATTAGAATTTGCCCTTGGATTCCATTCCATTTTAGCTCACAGGGTTGCTCTCCTAGCACTTAAGAATGAGGCCTTGTAATGTTCTTCACCCAATATTGCGTTGGGTTACTTTATCGTACCTTACCTTTTATTCGCTCTTCCTTACTATTGTTGATGTGTTTTTTGTGATTGCTTTTATATATTTTTTGTAGCGTGATTCATTTTCCTAGTCGAATGGTTAGATTACAATCTAAGACCATAATAAACACCCAAAAAATTGCATGGGCATTTAGTGGGATGAAAACTTTAGGACTCATAATTGGACAAAGACCGCGTGACACACTTAGTTAACAATCAATCAAGTTGGCTAGTAAAAGGGCATTAGTTGAATAATTAGCACAATCAAGTCCCCTAGTCTAAAATTTTGGTTGTGTGGGAAGTGAGGTATTCTCCCATATTTCACTTGGTTTCTAGCTACCATCAATAGTCTAGTGATAACTCCTTATCATTTAGAATTCTCATATGATTAATCAATTGAAATGAAATTCCCATGTCACAAGAGCAAAGAGTTTGGAAGAACACGCGACGATTAAAGACCGTTGGGTCCCCAGCTCGACATTACCTCTAAACTTGTCTCCTCGGATGGCGGACCCCTTCAGTAGTGTAGAAGCGCCAGAAGCGATCACCTTTGTAACGTTAAAATAAAATATAATATGATTGAAGAAAGATATGTTAGAAACTAACTATATCATTCAAGAACATTTTCGAGATAGTTTCCTTTTATTCATTTCTTTTTAGAAATTCTGAACTTTATAAAAGATAGACGTTTGAGGAAAGTACAATAGATAAGCTAATGATCATGGATCAAATATGTTGATACCTAAATTTTGGCTTATTCATTTAGTCATTTATTGCATAAGAAAATTAGGGATTGAACCCAATACCTAAATGAAAATTCCATTTGCATAGGTCACATTCGCATCTCCTTCAAGCCATGCATCGCACATGCCCAATCTCATGGCCTCTCCATGACGTTACCACGGACTATCGCGCATAGGATCACCTCCTATAGATAGCCGGCCATCGCAAGCTCATGAATTCAAAAGATGAAGCGATGACACTAGTGGCCGTAAATCTTGGGGAGGTGAGAACAGAAGGGATGGAGCATATCTGATGGGGAACATTCGCTCAAGATTCCGAGTGGTTATCTCAAGTGACTTTGATTTGAATTCAAAAGAAACCAAGATTGATCCAGGCCAACAACCGATCGTGGGTTTTACATTTGAAAATAACACGAAAGGAACGGATGAAGCGGCTCAGATTTTCCTTTCAACCGAATCTTTATCCTTTTTCTTCGATGGTTTGCAACTGTTCTCAATCGTGTTCGACTCTAATGAGCAGTCCCGCTGCTACAGCTGGCCATCACGACTCCGCCGACGCTCACACCATGTTCAGCGAGCCCTGCCGCAATGAGATTCCTGCAATGCCTCCCGCAGCGAGTTCCAGCGACTGTCCGATGAACTCGGAGGCTTTCCTGACATCTCCTGCGATCTTTTTGCCAACGTTGCTCCCTCCTGGTGCCCCTGCAGCGAGGCATCACCCAAGCTGATCCTGACGAGCCCCCGCCTTCACGCCCAGAAGGTCCTGCGAGGAGCACGGCGTCCTTACCTGCTTTGTGTGCCGCCACGTCCTTACCTGCCCTTTTGGATGGGAACTTCTCTTTTGAAAAAAATCGGTTGGCAAAGGTGAGTGGACTTTGGATTGTGGATCTTGGGAAATCTTGCATGTTGGCTCGTAAGTTGTTGCAAGAAGATGAATTGTTTGGGCTTCTAATTTTTGAAGCGTAAACTCATCTCTACAGCCACCTGTCTTTGTTATAGTGGGATTCTTGAAGATCACAATTTTCTTTTCAAATTTCACTCGAATCCTTAGCCCCGTGGTTCTTGAGAAGAGGAAGACATTATTGGCGAGATGGGTTTTTGAGAGTTCACGCTTTTAAGAGAAGCGCGCATGGCCAGGCTCCTCGTCGATTCGAGATTTGGACAAGAGTATGAAGGCGCCTTGGCTCGGTGTTCCACCGTTTGTGACCATCTTGAGATTGGTTCACCAATTTCCTCAGTTTTGTCAGAATTAAGGCAATCGAATTGTCGATCGACGTCCGTATTCATCTTCCGCATCATGACCAGGTGATTCTTGTGAATCGCTTTCTGGTAAATTGCTTCTCTCCGCTATCATCGCTGCTCTTATGTTTATGAATAGGATTGGGATGGGATCATCACCAAGCTTGTCAGCACTATCACTGTTGCCGTGAACGTGAGTTTTTGAGTGAGTTCATGGCCGAGCTCGCCCTCCTCTGCCTGGCCAAGGTCATCGCTGGTGCGCCAAACAAGCTATCCAAGAGGTATGTCACTGTTTTCACTTGATTTTTACGATTTGGAGGTCTTGGTTGGCGCTTTATATTTTTGGTAGATGGTAATGTTAGATTTGGGATGATTATCAGCTTTGGTTATGCTGGTTGAAAGAGTCATGCACTCAAAGTCAACCAACTTATTAATGACTGTAATCCCATAAGCACTGACCATGAACAAGATTGTTAGAGCTTCCGAAAAGAGGTCACCATGCCATATCAAGCTCTTTAATAAACAATATGACCAGAAAACGTTACATGGGCATTAATATGTTGTCTGCTTGTTAAAGTGGTTGTATAGTTCAATCATCTTAGCACGAGTCTCGCACTTATTCGAGTGCCATTCATCGTCAGTAGCGAGATAGTTTGCTAAGCGATGACCATATTAAAATCTGCACTACCTACTGATATCTAAAGGACTCGAACCAGTTTGTTTCAACGGGACAAAGTACTGGATAGAAGCTACAACAACATTGAACCCACCGGAATGAAATGATACTTAATTGCTATCGATTGGTATTAAGTGATAAGAGAGAGACCAGGGTCACAGGGAAAGTCAAAATATCTAGTGAGGACGACCCTATCCTGTTGGCCTCTAGCCAGAGCTTCATTCCCGCTGATTTGTGCTTTCTGCCATCTCCGTCCTATAATGTCTTCGTCCTGCTTTCAGACAAAGATCTCCAGTTCCCGCCGCAGCAAAGCTCTCTCTATATCGTGCCTTTAGCTTCGCGATTTCAGCTTCGATCAATCTTGATTTTGGTTACATTCAGTTGAAACTTCTCCATCGAACAATTGGATTATGGCAACATGATTAAAGCTAAGTTCTCTCTCATTCTCTGACTCTCATTTTTCTATTCACTCAATAGCCTTGATCCTCGGTCTTTTCCTGAACTACCAGAAGCTTCATCACCAATCTTCCTTCTCTATCACCCCCCTAACACCGAAAGCCACCGCTGATTGTCACCATTCGCTGCTCCAGAGTCCCACTGATTGTTCCGCTGTTTTACTGTTTTTTCTTGTCAGAGACTTCGAAGAGCTTGGCTCCTGCTCATTTCTTCTTTGCCAACGTCGATCACCAGAAATGACACCTCCAAGACATCAGCTATTTAGTTTGATCATCCTTTGAAATCAACATCTGCATCTCCAAGATAAGTACCTCTCTATACTCTTTTCTTGGAGAAACAAAGACGAGAAGTCTTAACTATTGGTTCCCTCAAGATTATCTGCCATTGAGTTCCTGTTTGTGATTTGAACATGTTTCATTACATATGTGATGAATACAATATGGATTATGGCTTTAATGAGTTCCCTGGTTGATGAAGATGTTGTATGATGTTATGATTTTGAAGCTAGGTGAATGATGAACAATGCAAAGATATGATCATGTCTCTGTTGGATGTTGGAAACAAAGAATAAATGAAAGAGGCAAAGGGAAATCAAGCGAAGTATGAGTTCGTGGTCTGACCTGCTTTACCGAGAAACTTCTTATTCAAAAAGAAATTGAATTTCCTAAGAAATTTTTGTCTACTTATCCTAATTGAAAATTCATCATTATAATTCTTTTTTGTCCTCATCCACATTAGCACAGATTACTATATTCATATTGTGTATAAATACTCTAAATGCCTTACAAAGCCATCCACTTTTACTAGATACCCATTACCTTATAATTAGTTCCCTAATTGTCGCTCGCAACTGCCTCCATCGCATCACCAGGGACCCCATTGTTCCTTTGTAGCTCTTTCTCCCTCGCCACAGACCTCCACTTGGTGTATTTACCAAAAAACTGACCCATCTCCTACCGCGTCCGCCCCTGCCGTTTCCGACATTATCATGTAGAAGAACACCTACATGATGCTCGCAATCACCGCAAACAAGAGAAGGCCTGGTCAATGGCAATCACCTTATAAATTGATAAGGACGTCATTGATAACAGTCCACTCACCACTCGGCTCAAGGCAACATCGATTGCTTACCCTGTAGACGTAGACTTAGCGAGAAGTTCTTTGAGCTATACACAAATATGATTGGCCCCATCCCAATCGAGAAGAAGATCGCATAGGACAATACTAGGACAATGCACATGGCCATGCTCACATGAGCTTATATTCCGAGAGAGGCCAGCAAGAAGATCCTCCCACCGGCGCAGCTTCTCAACAATAGTTGGCTCCCCACCCGCTTGAGGTTGAAGATTGCAATGAGGATGATCATTGTCTTTATGAAGCCGACTACAATGATTTTAACGCGAGGAGCTTTTTGTTGAAGGAAGAAATGTTGGCTTTCTCGAAAATACGAGGGCTATAGAGGACGACGGCATCGATGCCAGAGGCATTTTAGAAGAATTGGATCCCAATGACATAGACAAGGATGTGGTGAATGGACAGAGTTAAGTGGAGGAGGAGCTTCCGCCATACACCCTCCTTGATGCTCTGTTTGGTGACCTTGACAACGTCGTCGTTGCACTCATCAGGTGTTTTAATAAAGGGACATTATTCCAAACTCTAGAAAGATGGATTTGAGGAGTTTACATAGATGACGCATTAACAAAATGCCTAAGGAGTGCAATGACGACATTATCAAAGTCACCAAGCAGACCATTGGGGACGGTGTGTGGCGGGATCTCATCCTCCATATGACCTTGTTTATCCACCGCATCCTTATTTATGTCGTTTGAATCCACTTCTTTCAGTAGGTCCCTTGGTATCGATGCTATCATCCTCTATTGCGCTTGCATTTTCGAGAAGGCCAACATGACCTCCTACGACAAAAAGCTCCTTGCGCCATTGCAGTAGGCTTCGAAAAGAGAGTGCTCTTCCTCATCACCTTCCTATGTCACAAAAAGCTCCTTGCGCCATTGCAGTAGGCTTCGAAAAGAGAGTGCTCTTCCTCATCACCACCTTCCTCGACATAGGTTGGGCGGTAGCCGTTGCTGCTGAACAGTGTCGACGGGATGATCTTCTCAATCGCCTCCTTCAGAATGTGCCTCACATCAACGACCATAACCACATGAAACTCATATGAGCGGTGGCCATATGTATTGCCTCGGTGTTGCACTACGTGGCATTCCTCTCTATCAGGATGGGGCTGATCACATGGGTGTACAGCTCAGGGATCTTCCCGCAATGGCTACGTGCGGAGGGGTGTGTAATTGGAGTGGCGGTGAATGGGATGGTGAGTGGAGTATTATTTATGATTTCTTATCGCTGTACAACGCGACCACCATTGATGGGTCCTTCTACTTGTTTGCATAGATCATGAGCGTCGCGAGGACTTTTTCTACACAATGATGTCAGAAACAGAGGGGCGAACGGTGGAGGAGATGGGATAATTTTTCGGTAAACACACCAAGTGTAGGTCTGTGGTGAGGGAGATAGAGATGCAAAGGATTAATGGAGTAAATGGTGACATGATGTAGACAGCAGCGGGGGGCGGTTAGGTAAATGATTATAAGGTTAGGGGTACATGGTAAAAAATAGTAGACTTTGCGAGAGTATTTAGAGTAATTATACTTGACATGAAATTGAACAAAGCAGAATTACTATAATTGAATTTTCAAAGAAAAAAAGAAAATGTGTATGGAACATGCGCGCCACACTTGTGCCATATCTGCGACACAAGGAAATTTTGGCGAGGCCAAGGAAAAGGGAGCGTTACTTAATTGAAGATCGAAAATAAAAGCTTAATATTGGTTTTAGTGATATAACTAGAAAGTTCGACTTATGCGTCGACCTCTTTCAAGTAAAGGCAAAGTTCGGTGAGCAACCAAATATGTTGAGTCGACATCGGCAATTACTGTGTGAGTGATATTCTATCTACGAGGATGTTGATTTTCTAGTTCAAGCAAAACAAAAAGGAATGCTAATTTTCCAATCATAATAGTGAAAGGGAAACAAGCTTTGTCTCATTTGGTGGGATCTTCTGGTTGTGTCTGTTCCCTTTATTTGCATTTAACACCTCAGAAGCTCTCAAGCAGATAAAGAGACACCCAAAAGAAATCTAACTCGACAAAACTCTGCCTAATTGTACTTCACCAAGCATGTGAGCAGAAAAACTTAACCGTCAGAGAAAGAAACGGGTGTTGTCAACTTGGTCATTTCTGCTGAGAGAATCTCTAGGATATCTAAAGCTATTGCCCTGTTTTTTCCCTCTGCTTCGCTCGCTCTGCCCAAAAGCACAGAAGAACCAATCAAATGGACGTGGAAGAACAGAAACAGCATTTGGAGTCACCCCTGTTGGCAGTTTCGCAGGAGAAGAAGGCGTCCACATCAGGGAATGGAATCAAGAAAGACGAGATTTTCTTGGAAATGAAGCGACAACTATCATTGGCCAGGCCATTGGTATTGGTGAATCTGATGATATATTGTTTGCAGGTGATCTCGGTGACGTTTGTGGGTCATTTTGGAGAGCTGGCACTTTCCGGTGCTTCCGTGGCCGTGTCCTTCGCTTCTGTGACTGGCTTTAGCATGTTGGTAAGATACCACAATTCTTCCTGTTTTTTTTTTTTTGATAACCCAGGGAACCCCCGCACGGCCGACAGCCGGAGAGTAAACCCTGGGGGAGACACGTGCTAGCCACCACACACGTGCCACCTGGTTAAGTCACCCTGCGGCGCCCGGGATTCGAACACTCAACCTTTTGCGAGAGGAAGAGTGCGCGCTCCAGCAGCGCCACCCAGGCGGGTGGTACAATTCTTCCTGTTTTCATCTTGAGATAAACCAACAAAGATTTTAAGAATCTGAAAGTAGCACCATACTATGTCACTTTTTTGAAAGTTTTCTTCCAGGATGTTATTTATCTTGAAAGATGTCTTGTGCCACTTCCATTGTTGACATGGTTATAGGAGTTCTTTTCCCTGTTGAATAAACAGAGTCTAGCAATTGTTGGATCAATTGAGACTGCGTTCGTTCTGGTTTTCCAATTACTATGAATAGATCGCTTGTCTAAACCTTAGCTCCTTATCAGATTATTGCAGTTTGACAAAGATTGATCTACTGGACATGTTATCTCTCAATAAGTTCAGTGCGCCAAATGGGTCACTTTCTCCCCTCTAGCTAGGTTTAGCAATGCTGAGATTGGAAACTCAATGCTGGTGTTTGTCACATATTAGGATATTTGTTAACTGCACTCAAAGAAGATTATTGGGGACCCCAGTCCAAAAATGAAATAGATAAAACAATTATTTTATTCAGATTCTTCCACTGGATATAGGTTGAGTGAACTATGGCAAAACACTCGTGATGCTCCAAGCAAGGCCTCATTTGGGTTCCTAGGATATAGCGACAAACTTCTGCAGTTTCATTTTATGACATCTAAGAATTGCACCATCTTATAGATGCTTGGTCCATAATAGATAGGAATGGCAAGTGCATTGGATACATTTTGCGGTCAGTCTTATGGAGCTAAGCAATACCACATGCTTGGTATCCACAAGCAGAGCACCATGATCGTTCTCCTATTAGATTTGCTCATTCGAAATGATGGTCTTATTATCAGGACTTCTTCCCAACCCAAAACTTGAAACGTCGGTCCTCTCAATCAGGTGCGTCTGTAGTTTGTATCAACTAGAAGCGAACAAAATTGCTAACCTCTTGGCACCAGTTGCTATCATTTTTAAACAAAGTAAATTTGTATCTTCTGCTTGTTTCAGCCTCAACACCACCTCCTTGGTTTGCATGATACCTCTAGGACTCAGTGGTTCAATAATGTAATCCTAACTGGTTAAGC
This sequence comes from Syzygium syzygioides, assembly GCA_031216285.1. Lineage (NCBI taxonomy): Eukaryota > Viridiplantae > Streptophyta > Magnoliopsida > Myrtales > Myrtaceae > Syzygium > Syzygium syzygioides. The sequence continues at coordinate 33,598,942 of CM062244.1, read as the reverse complement.
TTTATTTAATCCAGTAGATCTTGCAAAGCAGCAGCTATAGTACAGTCTCACACTTTCTTGGCCTTATTTTGGTAGCACGAGAGTTTCAAATGAATTGGGTGCTGGAAGACCACGAGCAGCTCGTTTGGCAATTTATGTTTCCTTAATGATGGTTGCCATGGAAGGCTTGCTTGCTGGTACTCTCATGATCTTCAGTCGAAGGGCATGGGGCTACCTCTATAGCACAGAAGAAGTCGTGAGCTATGTGGGAGATATGCTGGTACTAATTGCAACTTCTCATTTTCTTGGTGGCATTCAGTCCGTTTTTTCAGGTATACTTTGCTTATTATTGCAGTTTAATGGTGCCCCTGACCTAGTTTAACATTGACTACTCTTCCTGATAATTAGGGAGGGAAGATGGAGAATGAGTCAAATCTCAAATATGTTAAAGTCAAAACCGACCTGTACTTCAACTGTTTTGATGCTACAAGATACAGTTTTTTCAGGCACTGCAAGAGGACGTGGATGGCAAAAGATTGGAGCTTTCATCAATTTGGGTGCCTACTATCTTTTGGGTATTCCGGTTGCCATATTCGTAGCTTTTCTCTGTCACATTGGTGGAAGGGTAAATCACAGTTACCCTACCATTCTACTGCAATTCGTCCTTTGCTTTCATTGTAACTAGGAGTCAGTCCAATGTTCTTGTTCTTCCTATTGAGCTGCAGGGCCTATGGACCAGGATTATAGTTGCACTCTTTGCGCAAGCATTGTTACTTGCAGTCCTAACAGGATGTACTGACTGGAAGAAAGAGGTAATTTATAGTGAATTGATAAATCGAACGTTTTCACCGTGTAAAGTATTATTCTATCTATGGTTGGTACTTGACGTTTGGCATCATTGCAGGCAAAGAAAGCCACTGACAGAGTACATAGCGCCGGGAGTCGTGCCGCTGGATTGTTGTCAAAAAGCTACGGTGGAGAAATATTGCCATTGGAATCGGATGGTAGACTACAGACCCTCCGGTTCCTTGTGTTGAAACCTAGTGGTAATTGATGAAATAAGATGTACTTATCCCTCTGGACCTCATGCTGCCGCCCATGAGGAAAGCCACATGTGGAACTTCTGCCAAAAGTCTGAAACAATTGCAAAATGGGTATACAGCAATATCTCAGAAATCTCTTTGTGAGGATCTAATGTCGCAGTCTCAACCTTTCTTGTGTTTAGGATTTAGGAAGAGTTTGGTGCACAGTGCACCACTTGTGTTTTCTTTAGCATAATTTTGTTCTTGACATCCTAGACTTGTGGGGAGTACCCGTGTAGGCAGATCATACTTTGTCTTCTTTATTCTCGATCAATTAGTAGGACATGAATAAGTCTCCTGTAATAGTTGCTAGAGACCATCTCAAAGTGTAGCTGTTCTTCTCCGACCTTCTAAACTGAAGTCTGACATAAATAAGTATCCAGGAAGTATCAAGACAATCTTATCAGTTTGAACTTCTCCTCTTTGGTGTTTGCGAGAATCATCCTCTCCCACTCTTTCGTGGCGAACTTTTAGGCATCAGACTACTTCCCTCGTCCAGGACCACCTCCTGAGTCCGGTCAAAGGTCTGCTATACATGCCCAGACTAGGAGATGACAAAAAATTGCTTTCACACGAGTCACAATCGAATCTCAAGAAGTTACAAGAAGCATCGGAACCTTATGCTTAAGGCAGAATTCTCCATGAACAACCCATCAGATCAATTGTTGCTGATTCTATCAAGAGATGTTAACTTTTTCTAATTTCCACAAGGATCACTGGGCCATTGGGTCACATAACAAGAATCGCTGTTGATGTTGGCGTACTTGTTCTCAGAAATAATGTACCATTATAGCATTTTAACTTATCAATCAGAGACTCCAACGTTCTGAAAGAGCTTTAAAATGAAGGAAATGTTAAGCTTCAATTCTTCACGAGTAATATTGCAAAAATTAAAATTTTTAAATCAGGTAATTTGTTGATTATTGTGTTCCTTTTCATTATAGAATAATTTCACTAGTTTTGGAGGTGAAGTGAGGGTCATAACTCATAAAAATCTTTCAACTTTAAGAGAGTTGAATCTCTAATTGTTCAAAGGATTGATCTCATGCAACTTAGAGTTTTTAAATGATCTAGTTTGTTTATAATTGTGGTCATCTTGATCAAGGAATAACTTCGCATGTTTAGAGGTGAAGCTGTAGGCCAAGATTTTATTTAAAAGAAAAAAATTTCAAAATTTTTATATGTTACCAACACTTTCATGAACTAATGAGCACGGAAAATGATTTTGATTTTACACACTCGGAGCAGCAGAATCGTCTATTAAATTGCATGCAAGTGAGGATGTGCCGAAATTGTATTTGATGATCGAATAACTGGGTTTAGTTTTGAAACGACAAGTCACTAAACTTTAGTTCATCAAGTCACTTAACAGCGATTCAAGTTTCTGTCCAGTTAGATTTTCAATGGATCACTGATCTAGAATTAGATTGATCAACTGGATTGAAACCAAAATTAAAATTATGTGACCTAATTGATAAAACTGGAAATTCAAGCGACACATTTTAAAACAAAGGCAAAAGTTAAGTGATCACAAAAGATACTTTCTCTGGTTAATTTTTAAGCTACACATCAATATCCGATGGCCATTGACTATGGAATGGATAATATTCAATTTATTTCCACTCGTCAAAGAATGTTTATTTCATAATTCAAACGAAACAAGAAGCAGTGTGTACTTTCCAATCAAACTAGTTGAAAAGAAGGATAAGCCATTCCTTTCACTGACTGAGTCACGGCAATCAAAGAATTTAGCATTGAAAGTCGGATCACACCAAGTCTTTAAGGGTGCGTATGGCAACAATTCTATACCCGAAACTGTAACTACTTAGAAATGATTCTTTTTTATTCTGTACCCAAGAACAATTTCTAAGCATTTGAAGGCGTTTGGTAACTGTCCAAAATTTTTATTCTTAGAATAGAAAATAAACAGAAATGTATCTAATAACTATACAAAATTTCTTTTTATTAACAATATTTTGAATTTTTTTAATATTTCTTTCTTTTTTTCTCTTTCTTTCCCTTCCCTTCCTTGGCCATGACCGGTCGCCCGCACCGACGATTAGCCATAAGCTAGGGCCAACGAGGGCGTCGCGGCCCTTGCCGCCCATCATGACAACGATATTGGCCTCGCCTTGGCTGGGCGAAGTTCGATCTCACCCGGATCTAGCAAGGCCGACCTAGCCGTCACGACTCATCTCCCTCACTCGGGTTGCTACGACGAGGTTGGCCTCACCACGGTTGGGCGAGGCCTCGTCGTCGTGGCCGCAGACTGCTCTCACCCAGGCGTTGAGGGGGATCCTCGCCGACCACCGGCGAGGGTCGCGACACCCTCGCCGGGCCTAGCCTGTGGTCGGTGGCTGACGACAAGCGAAGAACAACAAACAAAGTGGAAGAAGAAAACCAAAGAAAATCAAAAATGGAAAAATTATTCTCAGAATTAATAAGCTACTTTTTTTTCTTCTTGATTCCGTTACAAAGCTAATTTTGGAAACAATTTTTTCAAATTTGTGCACGAACACAAAAATTTTAACAAATAGATTTCTATTTCCAAACTGATTCTGGAAATAAAAAAATAGAAATTTTCGCTATTTAACGATTTGCCAAACGGATCCTGGGTATCCAAGCTCTTGACATAATTTGGCTCGGATTTCCAAGTGAGAGAATACCATTTTTTTTATTCCCAAAAAGCTGTTAGAAAAGGGGATAACAATGTATTGCTAGCAACCTTCGCTCCTTCAGGATTCTTGCAGTTTGACAAGATTGATCTGCTAAACATGTCATCTCTTAATAGCTAGATGTAGAGTGGGTGTTCGTCAAGAAATAGTAAATTTGTCATGTGCATTTCAATATGGTTGTTTGGGACGGGAGACAGGGATAGTTCCCCCGCCCCAAATCCGATATCGCAATTGATGCCATTTTCTTTTCAAGCATGGCGAGAAGTGGATTCCAAAGTGTTGATACCTAAATTTTACTTAATTATTTAGGGTTTTATTACATAAAAATTTAGAGATTAATTTGTAACTCCTAAACAAAAATATTTTCATAGAATATAGATGTTAGGCGCATTTGCATTAATATAATTTAGTAAAAACATATTTTCCTTTTGTTTTATTTATTTAAAAAATTATTATAAATTAAAAAAAAAGAGGTTAAAGAAGAAAAAAATAAAAGAGAGAATAGACAAAGGAGGGAAATGCCATCTACTTTTGGGAGGGCATTTCAAAAGGGGGCTACAAAAAAGAAGCCAAAAGGAAAGGAAAAGTAAAAGAAAAAAGGGCAAAAAAAAGAAGAGAGAGAAGACAAAGGGGAGCTCTTCCCCGTGACTCTCCCTCTGACACTCGCGAAAAAGAAGAAAACGGGGAAAGAGGGGACACAAAAGAACGGCGTCTCACAATTGACAAAAAGAGGACTCTGCCCTCTTCTTTTATGGAGATGAACGCACGTCCAGAAGGGGGAGAGGAGGGAGATCGAGGGGAGAACAAAAGCAGAGGGGCAAGGGTGGAGTTCCGAGAGAGGGAGTTCCGAGGGAGAGAGCTCGAGAGAGCTAAAGGTGGGAACGGAGAATCGAGAAAACGGGGGCCAAGCGAGGAACACAGGGCGAGAGAGCCAGAGTGAGACAGATATGAGAGAGACCGAAAGGAGGAAAAAGGAGAGAGTCTGAAGAGAGAAAGAGGAGACCGTGAGCAAGCTGAGGGGAGTCGAGGAGGCCCGAGTCTCGCCCGTTCGCCGGAGGGCCTCCTGTGCCGTCGCCGAACTCCCCCGGTCGTCGCGCCTCACTCCGGTTGGCCGTGAACCAGGTGGGTCTCTCTTTTTCTTCCCCTGTTTCGCTTCCCCCTCCCCTGCCTCTCGGGTGCCGGGCACACCGAGCCTATTCGGTGGTCGCCCAGCACCACAAGACGAGGAAAATGCTTCTTTTCACCTTCAGCACGTGTTCTTGAGCGATTTCTATCAAGAAAATCTTTGAATCCTGCTGAAATCCACTTAGAAACCCTTGGTTTTAGGCGCATTCCACTTGTTCGATGAAATGCCCGAATGAAAACCTAAACCGAAGTCATCGCGTCGATCCGTAAAAATCTTAGATTCACGTTTGTTTATTCTGATATTAGTGTTCGGTGACTGCTTTTGTGTTATTTTGTTGGTTGTAATGGCGTATCGGTCGTGTGCCCGAGTGGGCCTTTGATGAAGCCTTTGCTTGAGTTGCCATTCTTGTCACCGGATCCACGCCTGCAGTTGGAGGCCGTCGTAATTCTTTTCCCAACCCTGCATCATGTGTTTTATGTGAGTATATGTTTAGGGTTTTTGATCTGGTTGAGACGTAGAGTTATAAAAAAAAATATAAGTCGAGATCGGTGTTTGGTCGGCGGTGTCGTCTCGTGCTCGATACTAGTTGTCGATTTGGTGGATGTGGCTGTCGGTGGTGAGAGTGGGAGCCCGGTGTCGGTCGTCGGCGTTCGCGACGCGCGTCGTCGGTCGGGAGCCGAGCGGCGTGCCCGGCGTGGTGTGTTGAAGAGCTCTCGGTGAAGAACAAAGAACAGGGGAGAAGTTCGGGAAAAGCACATAGGGGAAGACCAGAAAAGAAATGATAGAAAAAGAAAGAGAAACAAAAAAAAAAAAAAGAGAGAAAGGAAAAGTAAAAGAGGAGAAAATCAAGAGAAATAAAAAAAAATCAGAAAAGAGAGAAAAAAATATAAATAAAAATAGAGCACCTCGGGTCGGGCGAGTCGGGTCCGGTTCGCGGGTTGCAATCGGGTAGGGTTTTTGTTTAGTGTGTGGGCCGGTTTTAGGGTTTTGTTTGGTGTTTGGGCCTGAATTTAGATTTATTAGATTTTGGGCTTTTTAGTTTAGAATTAGAATAGTTTTTTTGGTTTTGGGCCTTTCGCGGATGGGCTGAAATGGTGATTTGGGCTGAAGGCTTACTTAGTCTTTTATTTCTAGTGGGCTGGGCCTAGGTGTTTTTTTTTATTGTTTTACTTGAGTGCTGGGTTTATTCCGAATTGGGCCCTCATGGAGCCCAACTCACGGTGGACCCGGGCCGGTGCACCCGGGTCCGTTTTATATTATTTTAATATTGTATTATTATTTTAATATTTAAAAATGTTTTTAAAAATAAAAAAAATTAAAAAAATTAAAAAATTGTGAAAATCAAAAATATTATTTAGACTTTGGAATTGGCTTTTCTCACCTTACTATGTGATTAGTGTCATATTTGAATGCACGTTGTTTGGTCCACACACTTTGAATTGCGTGTTTAATTTAACTTCGCATGTAGTTAATTATGCATGTTAGGTTCACGTGTTGATTGTCACTTTCTCTAGCTTGGTTAGGGATCGAATTTTGAGACTCCCGATTAGTGTGAACACGTTAAGCGGTAATTGAACAGGATTAGATGCCGAAAGGGTACTAGTTTGTTAATTAGTGTAACCAAGTCCCCGTACCCATTGAATTTCTGGTTCGCGGAAGTGAGGCATTTCTCCCGTGCTTTACTTAGGTGTCTAATCGACCTATTGAAAATTGATTAGTGGCGACTCCTAGATGAAATTGATTTGCATGTTAACAACTTAAAATTAAGTCGCGAATTGGTATGGGCTTGGGAGAGCTCGAGCTAGACTTGACCTAGCAATCCGTTAGCCAAACCCCTTAGGTGGCGGGGCCTGTTTGGGGAGGTCGTGACACCAGGATATATCTACAAATTTCTAAAATTTCGTCTTACGATGTGTAGAAATTGTTCCAAACATGACTTCACAGATGATTGTGAATTAGTCCTTTATGTATTGTTTCATCATTCTAACAGATAGGAATGGCAAGTGCATTGGATACATTATGCGGTCAGTCCTATGGAGTTAAGCATTACTACATGCTCATTATCCACATGCAGAGGGCTATAATTGTTCTCCTATTAGCTAGCATTCTGTTAGTGATCATGTCAGCCAACGCAGGCAAAATTCTTATCTTCTTCAAGCAAGATCCTGATATACCGATGGAGGCAGGGACATATGCGCGCTTCACGATCCCTAGCATTTGTGCATATGCGCTCCTTCAACGCCATGTCAGGTTCCCGCAGACACTGAACAATGTCGTCCCAATGATGTTTAGCTCAGCAATTAGTATGGCTCCATTTTTTTCACGAAAAATAAATGATTTTGATAATATTTTCTAAAAAATAGTTGCTTATATCGCTTACAAAATTGAACGAACAAAAAATATTTTTAACATCCATTAAAATGTTAAATTTTTGTCGATGTGAAAGCATATCTCAGTCGTTAATTATTTCAAGTAACACAAGAAATTATTTTTTGAAAAATATTTTTTAAATCATTTATTTTCTGAGAAACAAAAGTAGCCAACATTACTGCACATTTTCATATGCCAATGGTTTCTGGTGTTCAAGTCTGGACTCAGAAACGAAGGCACTACTTTGGTGAGTACTATCTCGTACTAGATAAATGGATTGTTACTGGCATTATATGTTAGGATTTCACCATCTCGTAACTTGGTTAAAGTTTTGTCGATATGAAAACATATCTCATTAGCTAATTATTTCAAGCGATATAAGAAATAATTTTTTTGAACATATTTTTCAAATCATTTATTTTTTTTATGCACATTTTTTGATGCCGGTGGTTTCTGGTGTTCAAGTCCGGACTCGGAAATGAAGGCACTGCTTTGGCGAATGCTATCTCGTACTAGATAAATGGGCTGTTACTAGCATTATATGTCGGGATTTCATCGTCTCGTAACTTGGACTGGTTTCTCGAAGGAGGCCTTTCATGGGATTCCCAGCCTTCTCTAGCTTTATGCTTCTCCTAGTTCAGTTTTGCTTGACAAAGGATGCTAAGGAATTCGCGAAAATTGATTTTAGTGATATCATTCTTCTGATTCATCAGCGGGCTATAGTTATGATAGTTAAATAAAAACATTAGCTCGACACAAAACATGAAAAGATATCATTGTTAATCTATATTATGCTTCTTACATTCTTTTACCTTGATCTTGGGAACTTTTTTTTGAAATTCTATGGCTTGAATCTCTAGTATTCTCTTATGTATTACTTTTTTTTTTTTGGCTAAAATCTCTTATGTATTACTTGTGTTTACTATTTAGGCGGAATACCATCACCCATTGTTACTAAAAAATTTAAATAAACCTCAAAAAGGAAGAAAGGGGGGAAACCGAAAAAGAATTGGATGTAGAAATAGAAACAATTTTCAAAATGAAGTGGACTGAACAGGAACAAGAGGGATTCACCGATGAAGATCCTTCTCCTTCCCTTCTTTCGAAAGAAAAGGCCATGAAAATCGAAGAAAGGGAAGAGATCTGAGTGAATGGAAAGGAAAAAACAAGGGATGAATTCAACTTTCAAGAGACATTCATATATGGATGGGAATAAAACTAAAGAGAATTCATAGTTAGAAATATTTAAAGAAGATCCATTTTTGTTATGGTTTGAAAAACTTAAGAAAGATAAAGATATCTATTAATTATTAAATAGAATAAGAATTTAATTTTTTTTTGTTAAAAAAATGGAACTTATAAAAAAATTCAAAGTTAAAAAATAAAAAAAGAATAAATTAATAAAAATATTAATGCAAACAATAAATATAATTAGAGATAAGAAGGCATGTGACTGGCCCCAATATATTTGATACCTTCTCTGAAAAGGAAACTTGTGAGACCGAAACCATTCATAATTCCATCAATTACTCGCCTATCAAAAAAATGAATTAGTTCAGCTAGTCCTCTTATTATACCCTAAGTTAAGGATATTGTATAAAAAGCATCAACGTAACCACAATTATCTCAATCATATATCACATTTATAATTTTGTCCCCTAAAATTCTATTAGGACCTCTTAAAGAAAACAAATTGAGTAAGCTCAAATTTTGTAAAGATGAATAAATAGGCTTATATTAAAAAGACACTATAAATATTTTGGAAAAACCTATACTAACGAAAAAGTTGCATTCGTCACAATTCATACCAATCCACATAATTATTTGAATTCTTATGTAAAAGGTTTATAGACAGATTTAACAATTTGCATACTATCCAAATGAATTCTTTCTCGATTAAAAGGAAAGGGAATTTCTACAACTCTAGCAAACGAAGTAAATAGCACTAATACAACCATGAAAAATAGCATAGCATTGTCTGATTCATGAGGATAAGACAAAGTATTTTTAATTCCAGAATGAGTGATAATAATGAAAGGGTGCATCCTGTTTTCCATTACCACCAATTGGATAGGTCTTATTCCAAAAAAAAAAAAAAAAAGAAGTCCTTTCATTATTATTCATTGTTAATGAACTTAATAGACGAAAAAAAATTTAATTGTTTTTGGTACCTTTTTTCCCCGTAAAGATATTGAACAGTAGGAACTACAATTTTGAAAATGAACATTGAAATGTCCCTCAAAAGTAAGTAAATAGATCTGAATCATATAAAATGCAATTAATCTTGCTGTAGAACAACAATTATTACGAAAATAGGTTAATACAACAAACTATCATTAAGAATTTCATCTTTGGACAAAAACAAGAAAGGGGGGGGGGGGGTATAAGAATACCACAAGAGAAAGTGTACCTACCAAGAAAGCCGGTTCTGTAATTGGTACATGCTTTTTTAAACCTCCCATAAGAACCATTTTCTGACTTTTATTTGGAAAATATCCATCAATAGCTTCCATTGAATATATAATAGATGCGGATCCTAAAAACAACTGCCGTCAGTGCAAGAATCTCGAAATACCAATCTCTATCGAAGCTTGTCGTAACTTTTCTCATAATTCTTATGTGAAATGCGTTGAAAAATTATACAGGAATTGCGATAAAATGAACTTGGATATGACGCATAACAATGTAAGATCAATTCACGAGTATTTATCATTCTTAGTTAAGTAAAATTGGTTCATTTAAATAAAATATTATACGATTGAAGAAAGATCCGTTAGAAACTAACTATAACATTCAAGAACATATTTAAGAGACTTTCCTTTTATTCATTTTTTCAGAAATTATGAACTCACGGTGCATTTGTTTGAGGTAAAGTGTTTTCTCGGAATTAGTTTTAAAAACTTTCATATGTTTGGTTCACCGAAAATTATTAGTCAACCAAAACACTTTCCGATCAAGAACGGAAATGAATTCCTAAATTTAAGAAGGTAAAAACACTTTTCGGTCCATTTGCATCACCCCATCTTTTCTTTCTTTTCCTTTTCTTCCTTTTTCTTTTCTTTCTTTTTAAATTTTTTTCTTTTCCTACTTCCTCCTCTGCCGGTTGCTAGGCCTTGGCGATGGTCAGTGACTAGCCACAGGTACAAGCCGACTTCGTCGCGACAAGGTTGAGGTCGCCCAAGGCCAACCCGGTTGGCCAACGCGGTGGCCTACTATGGCTATTGCTAGGGCTGGTGACTGGTGGAGGAGCAAGAAGGATAAGAAAAGAACAAAGATAAAATAATAAAATAAAAAATATTTTTTAAAAAAAAATTATTTTTTTTTTGCTTGAGATAAAGTCATGAGATTGAAATCATTTTATAATTGAGATCCATACACTAAAATACATTTTCGGTCACATATCACCAAACAAAGAAAAACTAATTTTTTTTCTTGAAAAATGATTTTCCGAAAAGTATTTTTCTTTATCACGATGTTTTCCGCAAAGCAAACGCACCCTTAATAAAAGATAGATGTTTAAGCATAATACAATAGATAAGCTAATGATCATTGGTCAAATGTGTTGATACCTCAATTTTGGCTAGTTCATTTAGTCATTTATTGCATGAGAAAATTAGAGATCCATCCCTAAACAAAAATACCATTTGCATAGATCACATTCGCATCTCATTCAGACCATGCATTGCACGTGCAAATCTCATGGCCTCTCCATGACGTTTCTACAGACTATCGCACATAGGATCACCTCCTATAGATAGCCGGCCATCGCATGCTCATGAATTCAAAAGATGAAGATAACAATAGTGGCCGTAAATCTTGGCGTGGTGAGAACAAAAGGGGCAGATCAAATCTGATGGGGAACATTCGGTCAAGAATCCAAGTGGTTATCTCAAGTGAGTTTGATTTGAATCAGTATAAAACAAGAACCGATCGCGGGTTTGCCATTTGAAAATAACGCAAAAGGAGATTTCTGGATCGGAACTTCTCTTTTGAAAGAAATCGGTTACCAAAGGTGAGTGGACTTCGGATTAAGGAACCTGGGAAATCTTGCATGTTGGCTCGTACGTTGTTGCAAGAAGATAGAATTCGTTGGGCTTTCAATTTTTGAAGCATGAACGCATCTCCACAGCCACCTTTATTTGTTATAGTGTGATTCTTGCAGATCGCAATTTTCTTTTCAAATTTCACTCGAATCCTTAGCCCCGTGGTTCTTGAGAAGAGGAAGAAATCTGGCGAGATGCATGGGTCTTTGAGAGTTCACGCTTTTAGGAGAAGTGCACACGGCCAGGGTCTTGACCGCGCCACTTCAAGAGATGGGCGAGCGTGCATTCTTTCCTCGTCGATTCAAGATTTGGACAAGAGTACGAAGGCACCTTGGCCTGGCGTTCGATCGTTTGCGACCAGCTTCCGATTGGTTCACCAATTTCCTCTGTTTTGTCAGAATTAAGGCAATCGAATTGTCGATGATGTTCGAATGCATCTTCCGCAGCAAGACCAGGTGATACTTGGTAATTGCTCTCTGGCAATATGCTTCTCTCCGCTGTCATCGCTGCTCTTATGTTTATGAGTAGGATTGGGATGGGATCATCACCAAGCTTGTCACCACTATCACTGTTGCTGTGAACGTGAGTTTTTGGGTGAGCTCAAGGCCGAGCTCGCCCTCCTCCGTGTCACCAAGGTCATCGATGGTGTGCCGAACAAGCTATCCAAGAGGTAGGTCATTGTTCTCACTTGATTTTTACGATTTGGAGGTCTTGGTTAGAGCTTTATATTTTTTGTAGATGGTAATATTAGATTTGGGATGATTATCAGCTTTGGTTATGCGTGTTGAAAGATAGTCATGCACTCAACGTCAGCCAACTTTTTAGAAAGGGCTGTAATCCCCTAAGCACTGATCATGAACGAGATTGCTATAGCTTCCAAAAAGAGGTCACGCTGCCATATATCATGCTCTTTAATAAACATTGTGACCAGATAATGTTGCATAGGCATTAATATGATATGATGTTGTCTGCTTGTTAAAGTGGTTATATAGGTCAACCATCTTAGTATTAATCTCGCACTTATTCGAATGCAATTCATCGTCAGTATCGAGATAGATTGCTGAGTGATGACCATATTCAAATCTGCACTACCTACTGAGATCTAAAGAACTTGAACCAATTTGTTTCATTAGGACATAGTACTGGCTAGAAGCTAGAACAAGATTGAACCAACCGAGATGATAAGAGAGACCAGTGTCACGGGGAAGTCAACATATCTAGTGAAGAGACCCAATCTGTTGGGCCTCTAGCCAGAGCTTCATTCGTTGCTGATTCGTCTTTCTGCCATGTCCGTTGTGTAATGTCTTGGTCCTTCTTTCAGACAACGATCTCCAGTTCCTGCCATGGCAAAGCTCTCCCTATATCGCCCTTTTAGCTCCGCAATTTCAGCTTTCGATCAATCTTAATTTTGGTTCTATTCAGTCCAAGCTTCTCCATCGAACAACTGGATTACTGCAACATGATTACAGCTAAGTTCTCTCTCATTCTCTGACTCTCATTTTTCAATTCAGTCAGTGGCATTGATCCTCGGTCCTTTCCTAAACTACCAGGGGCTTCTTCACCGATCTTCCTTCTTTATCGCCCCCCTAACACTTACAGCCACGGTTGATTGACACCATTCGTTGCTCTGGAGCCTCACTGATTGTGCCTCTGTTTTACTTTGTTTTCTTGTCAGAGACGTTGAAGAGCTCAGCTCCTGCTTGTTTGTTCTTCGCCAACGCCGATCACCAGCAACGATGCCTCCAAGACATCAGCTACTTAGTCCGATCATCCTTTGAAATCAAAATCTGCATCTCCAAGATAAGTACCTCTCTGTACTCTTTTCTTGGAGAAACAAAGATGAGAAGTCTTAACTATTCGTTCCCTGAAGATCATCTGCCATTGAGTTCCTGTTTGTGATTTGAACATGTTTCATTACATATGTGATGAATGCAATATAGATTATGGCTTTAATGAGTTCCCTGGTTGATGAAGTTTTTTTATGATGTGAAGATTTTGAAGCTAGAACAACGATAAACAGAGCTAGGTGAATGATGAACAAAGCAAAGATTTGATCAGGTCTCTGTTGGATGTTGGGAAGAAAGAATAAATGAAAGAGGCAAAGGTAAACCAAGCGAAGTAAGAGTTCATGTTCTGAGGGTGCTGTCCAAAGAAAGAGATTGAATGAGAGAAAATAATAAAAAAGTAAAAAAATTAAAAAAATGAAACTAATAAATCATAAAAAAGGAATAAAAGGGGAAAAAGAAAATAAAAAATAAAAACAATATATATGTATATAAATAAGTGCAAGCCTTAGTTAGGTGGTTGCATCTTAGTTTGTGGGGTTAATTCAATTTCCTTTTAGCTTGGGCTCATTTGTTGAGGGAGATATTTTCTTTGAATTTTTTAAACAAATCCGAAATTTTGATAGTCTTTTTTTCAGATAAAATAAAAAAATAAAAATGTGGAAAATGTAGAAAAAATAAATAAAATTGAAAAGATAAAAATCTGATTGCATTAATATTGGATTTGCATTAAAGGATTAGTTCATATACATGTTTTTCCTTTTTTTAGATTTCATTAGTAATAGATTCCTTTGTAGATATTAGAATTAGAATTAGGCTTTGGATTCCGTTCGATTTTAGCTCACAAGGTTGCTCTTCCGGCGCTTAAGAATGAGGCCTTGTAATGTTCTTTAATCGATATTGCATTGGGTTACTTTATTGTACCTTACTTTTTATTCGCTCTTCTTTATTATTGTTGATCTATTTGTTGTGATTGCTTTTATATATTTTTTGTAGTGTGATTCATTTTCTTAGTCAAATGGTTAGATTACAGTCTAAGACCATAACAAACACACAAAAAAAATTGCATGGACATTTAGTGGGACAAAAACTTTAGGACCCATAATTGGACAAGGACCGCATGACACACTTATTGACAATTAATCAAGTTAGATAGTAAAAGGACATTAGTTGAATAATGAGCATAATCAAGTCCCCCAACTAAAAAAAATTTGGTTGCGTAAGAAGTGAGGTATTCTCTCATATCTCACTTGGTTTCTAGTTAACCTCAATAGGCTAATGAATGGTAATGCACGGCACACTTATGGCACATGCACAATAGAAATTTTGGCGAGGCCAAGGAAAGGAGTGTGGCTGAAATGCACATTGGGGCCGAGCTTAAATGGGTGAAACAAAAATGTCCCAATCACTTTATCAGAAACTTCTTATTCAGAAAGAAATTGAATTTCCTAAGAAATTTTTGTCTCCTTTTTCTCATTGAAAATTCATTATTATAATTCTAGTTTGTCCTCATCCACATTAGCAAAGATTACTAAATTCATAGTGTGTATAAATACTCTAAATACCTAACAAAGCGATCCATTTTTATCAGATACCCACTGTCTTATAATTATTTTCCTAACTGTCACTCGCAACTTCCTCCGTCTCGTCATCGTGGACCCCATTGTTCCTTTGCAGCTCTATCTCCCTCGCCGCAGACCTCCACTTGATGTATTTACCAAACAACTGACCCTTCTCCTCCCACATCCGCCCCTACGTTTCTGACATTATCATGTAGAAGAACACCTACGCGATGCTCGCAATCATTGCAAAAAAGAAGATCTCCGAGTTACACACCAATATGATTGGCCCCATCCCAATCGAGAAGAAGATCGCGTAGGACAACACTAAGATGATGGAAATGGCCACTGCTTACATAAGCTTCGTGTAGCTGTGATCGATGATGGTGAGGCATATTCCGAGAGAGGCGAGCAATAAGATCGTCGCACTGATGCTACTTCTTAGCAACGGTCGGCTCCCCACCTGATCGAGGTAGAAGATTGCGATGAGGATAATCATTGTCTTTACGAAGCCGACTACAATGATTTTATCATGAGGAGTTTTTTGTCGAAGGAGGTAATGCTGGCCTTCTCGAAAATACGAGTGCTGTAAAGGACGACGGCATTTATGCCATTGACGTTTTAGAAGAATTGGATACCAACGACGTAGACAAGGATGGGATAGGGTTGAGGAGGAGCTCCCGCCATACACTCTCCTCAGTGCTTTGTTTGGTGACCTTGACGACGTCATCATTGCACTCATCAATGTTTTAATAAAGGGACATTTCTACGAACTAAAGACGGATTGAGGAGTTTGCATAAATGATGCATTAACAAAACCCCTGAGAAGTGCAGGGACAACATTGTCAATGTCACAAAGCGGAGCATTGGGGACGGCATGTGGTGGGATCTCATCCTCCACTTGACCCTGTCGGTCTACCACATCCTTATTTACGTCGTTAGAATCCACTTCTTTCTGTAGGCCCTTGGTATCGATGCTGTCATCTTCTACAGCGCTTGCATTTTCGAGAAGGCCGACATAACCTCCTACGATAAAAAGCTCATTACGCCATTGCAATTGGCTTCGAAAAGACAGTGCTCTTCCTCATTGCCACCTTTCTTGACATAGGCCGGACGATAGCTATTGCTACTAAATAGTTTCAATGGGATGATCTTCTCACTTGCCTCCCTCAGAGTGTGCCTCAACATCAGCAACCATAGCCACATGAAACTGTTATGGGCAGTGGCCATATGTATTGCCTCGGTGTTGTACTACGTAGCATTCTTCTCCATTAGGGTGGGACCGATGGGTGTACAGCTCGGAGATCTTCCTGCAAAGGCTACATGCGCAGCGGTGTGTAGTCGACATGGCGCTGAACGGGATGGTGAGTGGAGTATTATTAATGATGTTCTTATCGCTATACAAGGCAATCACCATCAATGGAGCCTTTTTCTTTTTAGTGGCAATCATGAGCATCGCATGGGAGTTTTTTTACACGATGATGTGGTAGATACAGGGGCAGAAGCTTGAGGATATAGAACAGTTTTTCGGTAAATATACCAAGCGTAGTTATGTGGCGAGAGAGATGGAGATACAAAAGATTAACGAAGTAGACGGCGATGTGACGTAGATGGCGACGACGGGCAATTAGGTAAAGATTATAGGGTTGGGGTATGTTGTAAAAAAACAATTGACTTTGTGAGAGTATTTAGAGTAATTATACTTGATATGAAATTGAACAAAAAAGAATTACAATAATTGAATTTTCAAAGAAAAAACGGAAAATGCGCATGGCAATGCACGACACACTTGCGCCACATGTGCGACACGAGGAAATTTAGTGGAGGCCAAGGAAAAGAGAGCGTGGGCCAACCACATGGTGGGGCTGGGCACAAACGGGTGAAGCAAAAAAGAAAATCGAGGGAGTTACTTGATTGCCGATCGTGTTGAAAATTAAACTTGATTCATGAATCTAGGTGCATTATTCTAAGGTTGGTATTATCCATGTACTTCTTCCTAGGTGCATTAATGTAGTTCATGTATGTGTCATGCATTTAATTAGTCCATTAGATTTTCAAGATTCATGTACTACAAAGTTCTAGGAGTTTTATGAGGTCTTAATAAATGCATACAATATAATAAGGGTCTTTATGTACCCATAAAAGGGCTTGCAATTGAATCATTTAAAATATAGCCATGCCACAAAAATATCAAAGAATATTCTAAGTATTCTCTTGTGTTCCTTTCTCTCAACTTCCCATTTTCAACAAAGTGGTATCAGAGCTACGGTTGAAAATGAATAGCTCTTTTCCTTATGCCGTTCCCAAGCTTTCGAAACAAAATTATGGGCAATGGTGCATTCGCATGAAGGCGTTGCTTGGCTCACAAGACGTGTGGGAAGTTGTTCATAAAGGCTATGATGAATCGAAGGATGAAGCAGCTTTGAATCAAAATCAAAAGAACGCGTTGAACAAGCTTCATAAAGGTGATCAACATGCCCTCTCTATTATTCACATGGGCTTGGATGAAGCCATGTTCAAGAAAGTTGCTTTCGCATCAAAGGTCAAAGAAGCCTGGGATATTTTAGAAAATAATTTCATAGGAATTGAAAAGGTGAAGAGGGTACGTCTTCAATCTCTACGTGGTGAGTTTGAATCTCTACATATGACGGGGTCTGAATCCGTTTTTGATTTCTTCACTAGAGTATCCTCTGTAACCAATCAAGTGAGGCAATAAGGCGAAAATATTGACAATGTTCGTGTTATTGAAAATATTCTTAGATTGCTTGACTCAAAGCTTGATCTTATTGGTATTGCCATTGAGGAATCCAATGACTTGAAGACTATGACTCTTGATCAGCTCATGGGGTCATTGCAAGCATATGAAGAAAGATTAAAGAAGAAGGGAGAGACGGCAACCCAAGTACCCCAAACTAAGGTCTCTTTGGGAGATCAAGTGAAAAAGCAAGAATGGTCTCATGGGAGAGGTCAAAATCGTGGCTGTGATCGTGGTCGTGGTCGTGGTCATGGCCGTGGAGGAAACTTTGGTCGTGGTTGTGGAAGGAGCAGAGACCAACATTCCGTCAATGAAAGGTCAAGCTTTCAAACAGGAGGACGTGGAAATTATGGCTACAATAGAGGTGAAAGGAGAAAGTACGATAAAGCTAATATTCAATGTTATTCTTATCACAAATTTGGGCACTATGCTAATGAATGTAGGAGTGCCACTATAAACAATGAAGTGAAGGTCAATTATACTGAACTTAAAGAAGAAGAAGACGAGACATTGTTGTTATTGGCAACGAATGAAGAAAGAGAAAAAAGAGAATGGTATCTTGACACCGGTGCCGCAAATCACATGAGTGGCAACATAGAGTCATTCTCAACTCTTAATGAAGCAGTGAATGGCAACATCATCTTTGGAGATAATACTAAAGCCCAAATCAAAGGAAAAGGTGATGTCTTAATCTGTGCTAAAAATGGAAGTCATCTTTTGATATCTCAAGTTTATTATGTTCCTACTTTGAAGTCTAATATTCTAAGTTTGGGACAATTACTTGAGGTGGGATATGATATTTACTTGAAAGGTGGTTGCCTTCTTTTGAGAGATGATTCTCATAAGTTGATAGCAAAGGTGCCTATGGAGAAAAATAGAATGTTCTTGCTCAATGTTCAAGTTGATCATCTAAGATGCTTGAAGAGTTGTGTTGAAGGTACTTCTTGGCTTTGGCACTAGAGATTTGGCCATTTCAATTTTGGTATCTTGCAGACTTTGGCGAATGAAGATATGGTGCATGGGTTGCCCAAAATCAATCATCCCAATTGTGTGAAGGATGTCTTTTTGGCAAACAAGCTAGAAAAAGTTTTCCTAGGGAGGCCACTTCAAGAGCATCGAAGCCACTCCAACTTATTCACGCCGATGTGTGCGGAACCATCAAACCATCCTCACATGGTAAAGCCAATTATTTCCTACTCTTTATTGATGATTATTCTTGCAAAACTTGGGTCTGTTTTTTGAAAGCCAAAAATGAAATTTTTGGAGCATTCCAAAAATTCAAGACCCTTGTTGAGAAAGAAAGTGGCTATTATATTAAAGCATTAAGGACCGATTGAGGTGGAGAATTCACTTCCGGAGAATTTGAAACTTTTTGTGACACCAATGGAATTCGTCATTTCTTGACTGTTCCAAGGTCTCCACAACAAAATGGTATCGTAGAGCGGAAGAATAGAACCATTCTCAACATGGTCTGAAGCATGCTTAGAAGCAAAAAGATGCCAAAGGAATTTTGGGCCGAGGCCGTTGCATGTGCGGTATATTTGTCCAACCTATCTTCTTTAAGAAGTGTTCGTGGCATGACACCTCAAGAAACATGGAGTGGTAAGAAACCTAGTGTTTCTCACTTACGTGTTTTTGGAAGTATTGCTTATATTTATATTCCAAATGAGAAGAGATCTAAACTTGATGAAAAAAGTGAGAAGTTTGTCTTCATCGGCTATGATCCTAAATCGAAAGGCTACAAGTTCTACAATCCTTCCAATGGGAAGATCGTGATTAGTAGAGATGCAGAGTTTGATGAAAATGCCTCATGGGTTTGGAATGTTGTTGAAAATGATGAATATGTCATTTGTCATTTACAAGGGGAAGAATCAAGCCAAAGAACACATTAAAATGTTATTACTCCACCTCTATCTCCTACTTCTCAAGGTTCCCATGATAGCTCCTCTGAAGAGCCGGTGCGCAAAAGGAATCTTATCAAGATATATGAAGAAATGGAAGTTGTTGATTGTCATGCCCCGGACCCCACTGAGCCCGCGACATCCTGTCCATGGTCAAATTGAACGCGACATCCCAGGACGCTTTGCCGACCCAATCGAACATCAGAGATTAGGCACACGCAGAAACAAATTGTAACAACCCAAGTAATTAATAATGATAAGGGGCGGCAATAGTACAAAACAATAACTACATAACATTAAAAAGTAGTCACTATTACAGAACGATAATCCGGGCTACCAATTTCAAACCACACTTTTCAAAAGGGGGCGGTGATTGACTAGTTTATCTCCTCTACAAAACTATACTCAAAAGACAGGGTAAATTTGATCTATCCTTCAATCCCTGTAGTACTCTGGCGGCATCTTCGAATCAATCATGGTCGCGGATCTGAAAGTAGTTATATAATAACCGTGAGAACGAGTCTCAATAAGTAACACCCTAAATCCTACATAAGCCTATGCGTACCCAGACAAGTCATTCACGCAATCTAACCAACAACATAACGAGCTCATAACATTGTACTTACCTTTGCCATCGGAACACGTACTAACTCTGCACGTTAGTCAAAGTGTGACAAGACAATAATACTAACTCAATGACACATCACAATCAATCAAACGCCAACCACACTGACAATTAATCCAACCAATTCAATCAACCAGTCTAATCAGTTCAATTAATTCAATCACACTCAACTTGCATGCGTGGTCGAATAACTTTCCATGACCTTCTAGGTCCTTTCGCACTACCCGTGCCACTGCACCTCAGGCCCAATCTCACAGCTCACGCTGCTGCGCCTCAGGCTCAGCCCTTAGATCAAGTCGGGTTCGATTCCGCGTAACCACGCCTCAAGACATTTTTCCCTATCCAATGACCCGCGTAACCTACGCCTCAGGTCTGGTCATGCCTTTCTGGCCACACTCGCGTAACCACGCTTTAGGTTGGCAGCCCTTTGATCAATCCGGGCTTTTCTCATGCACATGTACCACAACACAATTCGCCATTCTCACGAGTCGTACCAATCAAACTCAAGGCATGCTCACCACATCACAACTCGCCAATCAACACGTCGTACAATTCAAATTCAATCACCACACTTTCACAAATGTCAATCTGACACGCCATCACAATCAATTCAACTCATACTCTCCATATCGCTTCACGGACCTGACATGCAAGTCGGCACACTCAATTAATCCAAGTCAATCACACGCGCCACGATAATTCAGTCATGTTATTCATCTCAATCAGTTACTAAATTAGCCACTAATTAAGCCCTATAATTATCACAATTTAATCTAACAAATACACACATATGAATATTGACCCTAATCCATGTTTAGCCCATAAATCGGTACTAATCACGTTCTAAACGAGTCTAAAAATACCCATAGTCCTAAATAAGGATTTAGGAGGTCACTTACTGAGTTTTGGCCGAGGAAAAGTTAGCTCGGGCCTAAAATGGCCTGGGTGAATAGTGCTGAACTAGGCGTGGGCGTGGGCCAACGGGCGCGCTGACCGGCCAACGTGGGCACGGTGGCCAATCGGCGTGCATGGTGCACAGGCGCGGTGGCCGAGCGGCATGCTCAGGGGTGCACGGGCGACTGGATGGGCGATGCGCTTGGTTGGTCGAGCGACTCGCCGGACTGGACGGGCAAGGTGCTGGGCGAGCTCGGCCGTGGCTTAGGCTACTCGGCCACGGCCCGAGGCTGGCCCGAGCTGCTCGGTTTACGGCCTGGCCAGGTGACTAGCTGGCCGGGGCTGGTTGGCTGGGGTAGCGACCGGCGGTGGCGAGCTGAAGGGGGAAAGGTCAGTCGGGGGTGGAGGTGGAGAGAGGGAGAGAGGGAGAGAGAGAGAGAGGCTGGGGCTGAGGTAGCGAACTTGCGGTGACGGGGCAGCACGGTGCGGTGATGGCAATGGCAGCGGTTGGGACGACGGCGGTGACGGCTAGGCGCAATTGGACAGAGCCGGGCGCGACGGGCAGTGGCAGCGAGCTCGTTACTGCGCGCACGAAGGAAGAGACTAGTCGATTGAGAACGGTGGCTGGCGGACAGTGCGACGGTGGTCGAGCAACGGTGGCGAAGGCGACGGGGCTGGAGGAGAGCTCGATCGGCGTTGGCTGGGGCAAGCAGAAGCAGGAGCAAAAGCAGTTGCGGGAGGAAGAGAAGACCAACGAAGGAGAAGAAGAAGAGAGGAAGAAAAGAAAAGGAAAAGAAAAAGAAAAAGAAAGAAAGAAAAGGAAGAGAGAGAGAGAAGAGTGGGTAGGTCTCACAGAGGGGAAAAGGAGGCAGACGTGCGCAAGGGGGGAAAAGTGACTGGGGAGAGAGAGAGAGAGAGAGAGAGAGAGAGAGAGAGAGAGAGAGAGAAACATTCATTCAAATAATCATTGCGATCCATAGGTCCAAATTAATCCTAGAATATAATAAGGGATAAAGGCCAAATTAATTAAATCAAACTACCCCGAGAGAGGTCTACTAGTCCAAATTTGCACTCGGTCAAAAATTCACTTTTCACATATCTCGGGCAATCTCGAGGCTGGTCACAATAATATTGACACCGTCCAATTAAATTCGTCCCAGAATTCCGAGAAACTCGACACCAAAGTTTGGGCTCTAAATAACAGCAAAATTCAATCGAATTTGATTCTAACGAAATCTCAAATTTAAAACAATAACCGGGAGTGATCAGTTTCCGGATGAGATTTTACTATAAACACATTGACGAATTACACATTTTATAAATCCCAAAAGTGGGCCAAAATTCGGAATGTCACATTGATACTCCAAGTTTATTTTGTTTCTTTGCTAACATTGAACCATTAAACTTTGAAGAAGCGGGGCAGGATGCAAAATGGAGAGATGCAATGGAGCAAGAGATTCAAGCAAATTCAGAAAAATGAGACATGGGAAGTAGCAACCCTTCCTAAAGGACAAAAGGCAATTGGCGTAAAATGGGTGTATAAAGTGAAGAAAAATGCCGTTAGAAAAGTGGAAAGAAACAAAGCAAGACTCGTTGCGAAAGGCTACAGTCAGAAACATGGCATTGGCTATGATGAGATATTTGCTCCTATAGCTCGTTTGAAAACTATTCGTTTGATTATTTCCTTGGCAGCTGAATATAAATGGAAAATTTATCAAATGGATGTTAAGTCCACTTTCTTAAATGGCTATCTCGAGGGAGAAGTGTATGTTCAGCAACCTTTGGGCTATGTTGTCAAAGGACATGAAGATAAGGTCTTGAAGTTGAAGAAGGCTTTGTATGGATTAGAGCAAGCACCAAGGGCTTGGTATAGTCGCATTGACAAATATTTTCAAGATCATAGATTCATCAAGTGTCCACATGAGTATGCTCTATATGTCAAAGAAGATCAAACTGGAGGTTTTATGCTTGTATGTTTGTATGTCGACGATTTGATTTTCACCGGCAACAATGTAAAAATGTTTCAAGAATTTAAGAAGATAATGGCTCAAGAGTTCGAGATGATCGATATTAGGCTTATGTCATGTCACGCCCCGAACCCCATCAAGCACACGACACACTTCTTTGGTCGAATATCACGACGTCCCAAAAAATAAGAAAAAAGATAGTTTGTTCAGAAACAAAACACATCAGATTGCTTACAACTCTCTCTTAGCTAGATGAGTCATGAATAACAAGGTAGTAGACTTCAATTTCTTCGAAAATTTCAATATCAAGATTCATAAGCTAATTGAGAATCTTGATTTTCAGAGAATGTGTTCTCTCTCACACAAGGTTTACCCTGAACTTATTGCTTACTTCTATTCTAATTTATCCTTCAAGTTTCCTGTTGAGATTGAATTCTCTGTTTTTCAAAATGATTATAAGTTAGCAGCCTTTGATCTTTCTACTATCCTAGGAGTAACACATACTGAATTTTCTTTTATTCCTACTATTTCTGATTCGGCATACCAATCTTTGTCTAGTAACTCGTCTTTTATAAGAGGTTCAACATCTCACGTATCTCACATTCTTTTTGCTCTCAACTCCATTTTGTTGCACAAAATCATCATAAAATTGTCTCAGACCCAAAGGATCTTCTAAAACTGATCTCTCTAGATATGAGGCAAAGTTGATATGGGCAATTCAGAACACCTTTCCTATTTCTATGTCCCATTTGATCCTTCTATAAATGTACAGATCTGTCAATAAGAGTAAAGGTAAACTTCCTTATGGAGCTTTGATCACTGCTATTTTTTAGTACTTAAAAATTTTCATTCCTTCGAAACTAAAAGACAAACCTCTTCAAACCATGATTGTATGAGAACTTATGATGACCAAAATGGGATATAGGTTTGATGGAGAAAGTTGGAAGAATAAGAAGGGCAAAATTGTTCCAGTAAAGCTGATAAGTGAACAGAACAAAGGCTCTATTAATATAATTCTCGAACTTGATGAGGAGGAATCGATCGAACCTCTAGTGAGAGAGAAAAGTGAAGCAGACTGCCTCAAAATTAGACGGACCAACAAAAAGGAGACAAGCTGTGGCCAATGATTCTAATGAGATGGAGATATTAGATGAAAAATCTGATGAGCAATCTCAAGCTGATGACAGAAGCCTTGAGCAAATAAGGTTTACGCAATGGCTACTTAATGTAGAAGCCAAGCATAAAGCTCATGCAGACAGGCATGCTGCAACTCAGCTATAAATTCAAAGGCTGAGAGATGAGGATGAAAGCTTGATGCAATCACTTAGTGACCTCATCAACAAAATTGTGATGGAGAATCAACAAGAGCAAATGGCCAATGCAGAAAAAGAAATTGACGATATTCAGTTCTTCGGAAAAGGACCCTCTAGGAGACAGAGAGAGCTTGAGCATGAAAATGTCATAGAGGCTGAAACGCAGGATGAGTATGAGCAAGATAATGCTCAAAATGTCGAGGAAAAATGGCTTTGAACTGGATGACATTTAGGAGGAGCAAATTCAGAGTGCATAAGAGGCAGACCCTTCAGAAGCAACATTTGCAGATTTCTCTCTTGAAGGAGATAAACATGAAAATATTCCATCTGAAGCTCAATAGAAAGGAAAAGAGAAACAAGTGGAATCTGTTGACATTCAGACTACCAACACTCCCTCTGGATATAATATCTCATCATCTATGTCAGATCATGCAGCTATTACAGATCTGAGATAGAGGCAAGTAGCTGTTCAAAATGAAGTTAGGGAACTTATAAATGAACTTAAAGAAGGATTCTAGGAGCTAAAGGACTTGATGGAAGTAAGAATCAACAATATGAAGATATAAGTCAGAACTGATGTGCAAATTGCAGCAATTCACACTGCAAACATTGAAGGAAAGATTAATCAGCTCTCATCAAATATTAAGCAACGATTGAATCAACTTTCCTGCTTCAGTATAGTACAAGTGCCTTTCCCACCTACACCTTTTGGACCTTCATCATCTAAACCCTCTAGACTATTAGCCCATTCAGCAAATCAGCCAAATAGATTAAATATCTTCCAATCAATTAGTCTTTTTGAGTTATTTGTTTCCGTGTTTGATATTTGTTTTTGATATGTTGAGATTTGGTGTGCATTTTGACATTTGGATGTTAAACTATGATTCGAAACTAGCTGTTAAACTCTTATGTTGGAACTCTTATTGATTATGTTATTATCTTGTACTAATCCTTTCTGCTAATGTCAAAAAGGGGGAGACATATTATACAGATTATGAATCCAAACGTGGCGTGAGCGGCGAATTGAACTGTTATACTAGAAAATTATGCTGGTTTCAGAAATTAACACTGCTTTATATGCTTTGAATGTCATATCCTCTAAATAGAGTATTTTGTTCACATAAATATATTTAAAGTATATGGATATTTTTGTCATCATCAAAAAGGGGGAAAATGTTGAGGAAAATTCCTAATTAGTTTTGAAGAAAGACAAAACAATCCCTTTCTGACCACAATTACACTTAAGTTGTTTGATATAGGTAAATACTAAGTCATCAAACTTAATCGATGAAAGAAATTTGTTATCAGACTCATAATTTCTCGTCAGATTCAATAAGTGTTATTTTTGGCAAGTTTATGCAGGACAATCACATTGATTTCTCAAGATATCCTAATTGGTAATCACAATATCGCTCCTTAAACACAAAGAACTACACTTATGGAAACCTTGATTTGATTGTATGGGAGATCAAATCACTTGGAGATAATGATTTTTTTTCTAACTGCTATGCATATTCTTTTCGGAAGATTCTCTAACAGGTTGATTTGGAGATCAATCTTTTAAAGATTGTCAATGGATAGATTCGACATAAAGGAGTATAAAAAGAGTGCAAATGCCGTACAAGAAAAATAACCAAAATCGAGAATTCCAAAATCTGAATAGAGCTTCGATCTTATACACATGTGATTACTGTATTCCACGTTGTTACTTTAGAAAGAAAATTACTTGAATGAAAAGTGTACGTGGTAGTGCAATCTATCATATGAGAAGCACTACTTTTGCAATCTCTTGATGATTCAATAGTGAAACATAGCCAACAGGCTTCTAGCATGGAGAGTGGACGTAGGCTTGATAAAGCCAAACCACTATAAAGATCTGTGTGCAGTATTTTCTATTCCTAAACTTTCATTTATTATTGTTGACATTACACTGCATACATATCTGTCAAACCAGTTCGTTAAAACATCACCATAGTCATTAGACGCAACCATCTGACGACAACTTATTTACAAGTTTGTCATACGCATCTATCTAGTATTAATCATACGATTTGTTGACCTCAACTATATTCATTCCTCACGTTTAAATCATAAAATTTTGTAAAATCACCTATTCATCGCCCTCTCAGTGATAGCACTAGCCGTAACACCACCGTCAATTGAATCTTAGTGAAAGAAGATTGACATAACGCAAACGGTTCATAACTGTCGCGACCTCCCCGAATCGACCCCGCCACCTTGGGGGTTTGGCTAATGAATTACTAAGTTAAACCTAACTCGAGCTCTCCTAAGCCCATACCAATTCACAACTTAGATTTAAGTTATTAACATGCAAACCAATTTCATTTAGAAATCGCCACTAATCAATTTTTAGTAGGTCGATTAGACACCCAAGTAAAATACGAGAGAAATGCTTCGCGTCTACGAACCAGAGATTTAATGGGTACGGAAACTTGATTATACCAATTGACCAATTAGTGCCCTTTCAATATCTAATCTTGTTCAATTCACCACCTAATGTGTTCACACTAAGGGAAACAATTGTATAATCAACACATGAACCTAACATGTAGTCAACCACATGCGCGGTTAAATTAAAAATGTGATCCAAAGTGTGTGAATCGAGTAACATGCCATCAAACATGACACTAATCACATAATAGGGCAAGAAGAGTCAATTCCAAAGCCCAAATGATATTTTTTTATTTTCAAAATTTTTTAATTAATTTTTTTTTAAAAATATTTTTATATCAAAATAATAATATAATATTAAAATAATATAAAAAGGGACTCGGGTCGCATCTTCACATCCGACCCGAACAGGGACTGACTCGGGCACGCCGGACTGGGTCCATTGCGATGTCGGTTCCGCGATGGCCCAACTCGAAAAAACCTAAAACCCAAAATAAATAAATAAAATGCCCCAACTTAGCCCACTAGAAATAAAAACTTAAATAACAATTTGGCCCTCCCACGAAATAACCCAAAACCTAAAAGCCTATTCTAATCCTAAACTAAAATGCCCAAGGCCAAATAAAATCTAATAACTTAAGACTGGCCCGACTTGCAAACCCAACCCGGTCATGAGCCGTGCACCCAACTCAGCCGCAGCCTCCGACTTGACTCCCGGTCACCATTCTAAGTTGCTCGACCCCCCACCTTAGCAAGCCAAGCAGTTGCGACGGGCTTCCTCCGCACACGCTACCACCCTAATGAGAGGGGATGGGTGCCCTCCTCCTGCGTCACCGCCGTGTCGACCGACGGTCGACCGAGACCATCCAAGCCCCAACGAGGGGCTGCTCGACCGCAAACCAACCCAATCCCGATAGAGAACTGGTCAGCCGTTTCCTCATGTGGTCACGCCTCATGCACCGTCGCCCTATCCATGGGCCTCCTCTGCTCGCGTCATCGCTGTGGCAATCGATGGTCGGCCAGGACCATCCGGCGTTCCAATACAAAAACGCAACAAAACAAAGACAAGTCCAAGAAGTTTGGTTCAGGCATAACGTCCAATAGTTGACACTCACTACAAAAACGATGGATTTCCAGCACAATTGAGGCTCAAAACGGACCGGAATCATCGACACCAGACACGCGAAGAAGCAAGAACAAGCACGGGGCATCAAGGGCCAGAACTAGCCCGAGCAGAATGGCTGCGAGCTTCGACCAGTGAACCCGTAAATAGAGGATCAATAGACCGAAACAAGGGAAGAAAGAAAAAAACAGGGGAGGGGGGTCGCCATTGCGGCACTCCCTATCCGGCTTGACGGCGGCGAACGATGGCGAACTTGATAGATCGGACTACGTTCGATCGCCTTGCACACTTCCAAGCCAAAATCCTCGGGAAATCGACCCCGAATCCAACAAAATAAAACTTGACGAGTGTAACATCTTCAATTTCAGTCCTTGAAAAATGGCTATGGTTTAAGTTTGGTAGTTTTTCAATTGGAACTATTTTTTTTACTCTTGTTTTGGAAAATCATTTTGTTATTTTTATGGAGACTTTTGTGATCCGAATTTCCAAATACTTTATTCTTGAAAGTTGTTCCGAACATCATGACGTTTTACATACTTTAATTTCAGAATTTTTGGACTTAATATGAGTAGTATGATAGCCCAATTTCCGGACCGTGTAAAACTACCCAGAATGGGTATTTCGGTGATGTTCACACTTTATTTATTTTCTACAAGCTTTTTTGGGCTGATTTTGAAAATTTTTCCTTCACAAAATTGTTAAGAACTTCTTTTTCTATAACATATATAAATTTGGAAATTTTTCGAGATGATTTGGATTCTGGATAGAGCTTAATTTGAGAAACAAAAATTTTGTTCCAGTGAACTGTTTTTAGTCTGTATTTGAGCTACTAAAAATGGTGTTTACAGAGAGATTCAGATTTCGTGTTCTCATGAAAAATGTTTGTTAAAGTCTTGTTTATGACATATTCAAATTTTAGAATTTTCAGAGTCCATTTATTATGTTTTCAAGTCCAATTTCTTGAACAGTGCAAAGCTGTTCGATTTTGTCAGATTTCAAATATTCAGCATTTTCTATATGAGAACGTTGGAATTTTAACTTGATGTCTTCTGGTGATTTAAAGTACACGTTCTGAGCTTTCAAATGACACATGTTATGTTTTGATTAGAGGTCAGTCCAGGGGGAAACTAAGCTTGAAATTGGATGATTCTAGAGAAGTCAAAACTTGAAGCTCAAGTTTGGAAATGAATGGCTAAGAATGAAGCTTGTTCAAAAGGCCTAATTAATGACCTTAGACTTTGGAGGCCTCTTCATCATGACATACCATTAATGAAGATAAGCTAAGTTGTCCCTTGCATTTAATGCCTCGGACACCAATTATTGCTAGAATCAAGAGGAGAGTCGACCAAGGAAATGGTAGTCGAGAGAGAGAGAGAGAGAGAGAGAGAGAGAGAGAGCCAATAATGGCATGAATAAGCTTGGCCCTTCATCATTATCTTTTGGCCTTGGTCATTAATGGCATTAAATACATACCATCATGACTTTTGACTTAAGAGGCCCCTCCACTATTGCTTATTCTAGGGTTTTCTAAGCCCTCTATAAATAGCAAGACACCCCCCTTCCTTCTTCACACGCCAACTTCACCATCATCTTCCTCTCCCTTTTGTTTCTTGATTTTCTCACGTTTTGGCCTAAGAACTCTCACGCCCTAGAAGTCCTGAACCGGCCCGTGTTTGTCCTCGTTTCCACCCAAGAGCCCACGGTTTTGGCCTTTTTGTGCCTAGTATCGATCGGCCAAGCAAGGAGAAAGCAAGAAGAAAGCCCGAAAATCACACCCGAGTTTCGCCCGTGGCCCCGTTTCTCCTAAAATCAAGCTTGTTCCATGCTCGAGCCAAGCCACCAGCCACTTTTTCTTCTAGTCTTTCATGTTCTAGTGGTTTGTCGAGTAAGTGAATTCCCTAATATCGGGAAAGGATGTTGAGATGCGTTGTGATGTGGTTTGCTTGGACCGTTTCTCAATCGTTTGGTTGGTCGTAGTTGGCTCATTCTCTTAGTTTGATCATGTTTCATGTTTGATGTTGTTTTGAGATAGAACCAAGCCTTGGTTGGTAAAGTATACATGATGTAGCCATGCGTGATATTCTCTTATGAACTTTGCTATTGATCTGCCATTGATGCGAGTGCGGTAGGGGCCGACTTATGTTAACGGCGATCGATATATCCTCGCTTGATATTAGTGTTTTCATTTGCTGAGTCTCCCCGACTCATCCCCCGTTGTCTCCCTTTTTCAGGTCCGTAGGATGGCATCTCCCCCAGCCCGCGTTGGTAATCTCATGGAGATGAGAGCTGAAGTGCTCACCGTGATAGATGTTAGAGAAGACCGTGCCTACTGCCGAATCACGATGCTTGTAATGATCGATGAGGACCTAACAGACTTGGTGCCTTATCCGTACGTGGCATGGTATCACTACGCGAATGGAGAATGGGTTGATCCCTATGTGGGTTCAACAGTGCTTTGGTGGTGTAGGCGCGCCGTTTCCCGGACAAGGCCATGGGTGGGATGTAAGATGGCTAGGCAGATGAGACTGGGGTGGAGATGAAGAAGCGAAGGGCGAGAAGCCGTAGTAGGTATAGGATAACCCAAGTCAAGTTTTGCTATTCATAGTCGGCTATGAAAATATGTGATAATTACCATAACCCAAAAGAACGGGCTTGTTAAAATATGTTTGCATGCACTATAAATATAAGGCTTGCTTGTGATGCTGTTTGTCTTAATCCCGCTATTTGATTTGAATGTGATTGTCCCGAAATTATGCTTCCTCTTGTGTGTAAAGAAAGATAACAATGAACGGGATGTCATGTTAATGACCCTAAGGTGGGGGCGTTACAGCTCGAGCTCGAGCCGAGACCTACCATGACGGAGGATCGTTGCTGGGCATGGTTAAGGTGTGGCGGTCACCGACCGGAGACCGTTCACCTCGGATCTTGCTCTCCGACGCTCTCAAACTCACTCTCTCCCTCGGATCTCTCCTTCCGAACCTTTCCCTCTCCCCTCCTCCCTCGATTTAAGGCTAACCGGCAGGCAAGCGCATATGGCCCTTGCCACCGCCAGCCTGCCATGATCAGCCGATCTGCCGACCCGGGGATCACGTTGCCCCCCTGCACCGCTAGCTTCTAATTTGTTTCTGCTTCTGCCCCTGCTTCGTCTTTTACGTTCTCTCCATCTGCTTCCTCCTCCGTACGCCTAGAAATGTTGACTTGGGGGGAGTGTGAACAGTGCGTCAGTCGGGCCAAAGGAAGCCAGCCTGCACGAAAAATAAAAAAAAAGAACACAAAGATAGGCCGTGCAAAAAATAAAAAGAAGGGAAAGAAAAAGAATAGGCCGATTGACTTGACCTGGAAAAACTTTTTTTTTTTACACAAACATGTTCTAATATGCCCTATTAATGTAAATGTGCCTAATGTCTATATGTCATGGAATTTAATGAAAATATTTTTGGTTTAGAGGTTAAAAATTAAACCCTAATTTTTTATGCGATAAAACCCTAAATGGACTAGGCAAAATTTAGGTGTCAACACTTGCCCCTATTTGAAGGGGAGCTGAAGAGGTTCTTTTCAAAGATAAAATACACCTAAATTTTGTTGGTGAAGAGCATGGGATGGCGTAATGGCTAATGCATGAGGGGTGATTGGATATTTTTTTTTAGGGGGAAAAACTAAAATGACGTTTAGGGATTAAAACCCTGTAAACGTCAGAAATTCCACTTAAGGATTAAAACCCTATAAGCAGCTAAAATTCCGCCTAGGGACTAAAACCCTATGAATGAGAATAGATCCTGCCTAAGGACTAAAACCCTATGAACAGCAATAAGATAACGTCTTGAAGGAACGCCTAGGGACTAAAACCCTATAAACGTCGAAGATTTGGCTTAAGGACTAAAGCCCTGTGAGCAGATAAGATCTCACTTAGGGGTTAAAACCCTATGAACGGCAATAGGAACAATAGCTTAAAAGAATACCTAGGGGCTAAAACCCTATGAACGTCGAAGATTTAGCTTAAGGATTAAAATCCTGTGAACAGCTAAGATTCCGCCTAGAAGCTAAAACCCTATGAACGACAATAGGAACAACAGCTTGAAGGAACACCTAGGGGCTAAAACCCTATGAACGCCGAAGATTTAGCTTAAGGACTAAAATCCTGTGAACAGCTAAGATCCCACCTAGGGACTAAAACCCTATGAACAGCAATAGGAACAACAGCTTGAAGGAACGCTTAGGAGCTAAAATCCTATGAACATCGAAGATTTAGCTTAGGAACTAAATCCCTGTGAACGGCTAAAATCGCGCCTAGGGGCTGAAACCCTAAGAACGACAATAGGAACAACAGCTTGAAGGAATGCTTAGGAGCTAAAACCCTATGAACATCAAAGGTTTGCCTAGGGACTAAAATCCAGAAAGTACGCCTAGGGATTAAAACTCTATGAACAGCAATAAAAATAACACCTTGAAGGAACAACTAGAAACTAAAACCCTGAAAGTATCCCGTGGGACTAAAACCTTATGAACAGCAAATTACACTCAAAATTTTGAAATACCTAATATTTTTCACTCAGGATTTTAATGTGCCTAAGGTTTTCATTTATGACTTTATGTGCCTAAGGTTTTTCACTCAGGATTTTATGTTGTAAAAAACATAGTTTAAGGATAGACCTGCGAACCTTTTTGAAATCAGAGTTTAAGGATAGACCTGGAACCTTTTGAAATCAGAGTTTTGGAAAAAATCCAGAACCTTTTGAAATCGGGGTTTACGGGAAGACTCAGAATCTTTTGAAATCAGGATTTTAGGAAAAGACAAGGAACCTTTTGAAATCGGGGTTTAAGGGAAGACCCGAAACCTTTTGAAATCAGGGTTTTAGGAAAGACCTAGAACCTTTTAAAATCGGGGTTTAAGGAAAGACCCGGAACCTTTTGAAATCGGGGTTTAAGGAAAGACCTGAAACCTTTTGAAATCGAGGTTTTTGGAAAGACCTAAAAATTTTGAAATCGGATTGTTATGCAATAAATGCATAAAGCCTTTACATTTATGGTTTAAGGACAAATGCACACCTTCAGAAAGCACGATCTCACATGGGGAACACTTCTCATGTAAGAATGGTTTCGGGCTATTAGAGGTTGCCGTACATGTCGATCAAAAGATTTCACAATGGATACTACACATTTAATGGAATGTGTTATACCAAATGCTCTGGTAATGAAGGCATACTAGGCGAGATCAATGTCATTTGATTACATGTCATGAGAGACAATATCAAAAGGGTATCATTAATGAGAAAATATTGATTGTATGAACAATTCAGGATAGATTCAATTGTTTGGAAAGCATTCAACATCCTTTAATATCGCAAAATTTCCTTTAGGCTTGAAAGACGTCATTAATCATCAAATTCCCTTAGGAGACAAATCTTTATAAGAAAAGACCTCGGTCTATGAAAAGAGTTAGTGAAATATGCCAAACAAGAGCTCCTTAATTGAAAAAGTGATCCTCTTAAGAGCAGATTTGAATTCAGAACATAATTCATCAATATGATTTGATACTTCAATTGGACTATCCAGATATTTTACCTTAATGTCTGCCTCATTTTCTGAGTCAGAATTAGAATATGAGTCTGAGTCAAACTTTGCCAATAGGCAGATGTTGGCATATTCCTCATCACTGTCTTCACATTCTGTGTCATTCCATGTTTCTGCTTTAAAAGCCTTCTTCACTTTTTCATATTTGCCTTTCTTCTTCTTCAGAAGTAAACAATTTGGCTTTATGTGTCCTCGTTTTCTGCAATGGAAACTGATTACATCTTTTGCAACTTCTGTTTCGTCAAGAATTTTCTTCTCCTAACTGAACTTCTTTCCTCTGAGCATTTTTCCTTTCTTTTTCATCTTTCTGTATTTCTTGATGATTAGCGCCAACTCTTCATCACTGTCTTCATCTAAATCTGTATCATCATAATCAATGTTAGATTTCAAAGCTAATGAATTCTTACCTTTGGATTCATTTTTCTCATTTATTTGCTCTATCTCACAAGATTGTAGAGCCCCTATGAGTTTGTCCACAGTTAATGGCATGATTCTCTGAGTTTTTCTCAATAAGGTCTTGATATTATTCCATTCCTTTGAGAGTCCTCTTAATAGCTTGTTAACTTTCATGGGAGCTGAAACTGGATTCCCTTGATATGCAAGACCATTCACAATTTCTTTGAATCGGTCATACATTTCAGCAATGGATTCATTAAGCTTCATTTTGAAGGATTCATATTGTCCAAGTAATAAGTTTATCTGAGTCTCCTTTACTCGATCTGTTCCTTCATAGGTTGTGTAGAGCCTATCCCATATATCTTTCGCTAATTCATAGAAAGCAAGTTTTTTATATTCAACAGGTGATAAAGCACAATAAAACGAATAAATTGCTTTTGCATCTAAAACTTCTCTTTTCATTATCTCAGATTAAGATAATGTAATAGCTGCTGGAGTTTTGCCATTTTGTTGTTGATTTGAGGCTGATGTAGGAGGTGTTTTGACTCCTCTTAGAACAACATCCCATTGCAAGGGATTAATGGACTTGATAAATGCCTTCATTTTGCATTTCCAAACATTGTATTCTTTGCCATCGAAGTATGGAGGTTTGGTGTTGATGTGTCCTTCTACTAGACCTAAAGCACTCATGCTAGCCATAAACATCATTAGCTTAGAAGTAAAAACACTTCAATAAACTAGCAACTAGGCTTTGATACCAATTGATGAGACTAGCAAATATCACATAGAGGGGGTGAACATGTGATTTGAAAGCAAATTGATCAAATTTAATGCTGAAGTAATTGATCTTAGTGAACATATGAACAACGTTTAGATTTTAATCAAACTTTGAATAACAAATGGACAAATGTACATTAAAGAGATTTAGGGAATAGAGAATATGCACATAGATGTATAGTGGTTTGGCTTATAGCAAGCCTATGTTCACTCTCCCACACTGACAGCCTACTGACTGGATTCCACTAAATGATCGATCAAGAGATTACAAGTTCTGAGTGGCATTTAGAAGGATCACTCTATCTCTTTTATAACAAGTTTCTCAAGATCACAAATTTAGGCTCGAGAAAGACAAGTGAAAAACTGGTTAGAGTTTGCTCAGACTTTGGAATTGATAATTCTGGATTTCGTCTCCTTACTTCTGCTCTTCAACGATTTGTCTCCTTTTATACTCCTTTACTTCCAAACTAGTCATTGGACAATCTTCATCGAATCATCTTCCAATCTTCATCTTGGACAGATTAGTATAGAAATGATTGAGTAACCATTAAGTGATAAAATCATAATCCCACTAAATATGGTCGCCCATATAACTAGAGATTTGGTTTCCATAAGTAGAGCTTCTCCATTTTAGAAATAAACTTCTCGTGGGATTTGATTGTCAATCAATTTAGGATATCTTGCTATATAAATATTCCTTGCAAAATAGCCTTTAAAGATCAAATCAATCAATTCTTTCCATTGGTAAAATCCAAACCATATCACTAGCCATTGTTTACATTTTGAGTAAGCGATAAAGTCTGGGTAACGTCGTTGCACTCAGAACTTGACGTCAAGATGGTTTGTTTGGTAAATTCTGAATATATTGATTCCAGTATATAAACTGAGGTACTTCAACTTCTTTGTATGAAGTCTATGCTTTGTATTTTGCGGTGCAGAATTTGGATTTCTTCTTACAGTCTAGACTTCTATAATGTAATTTCTTGGACTTAGAATACTTCAAAAGCATATAGCAAACTTTATTCATGGATAATTTTTTTATCATCAAAATCTATTAGGAAGTTTTCTCAATAGGTATGTTGCCCAAGACGCTCGGAATTTGACCCCGTAGGTTGTTAAGGCTAAGAATTAGTTGTCGCAACTTAGGGAAGGCGCCGAATTGTCTTGGTATGCTACCTGTTAGCCTATTCATTACGAGTGACATGACTTCCAAGTTCTGGCACTGGGCTTAGTTTGGAGGAATGTTTCCTTTGAACTGGTTCACTTGGCGTATGAGTTTCTTCAGGCAACGTAAACGACCAATTTCTATTGGCAAAAGGACACTATAAGTGCCATAAATTGTGTACAACGCTCACTTTAGTGTCAAAAGTTTTTTTTGGATCACTTAAGTGCCAAATCGAAAGAAAAACGATCACTTAAGTGCCAAAAGTTTTTTTGGATCACTTCAGTGCTAAAATTTTTGAAAAACGATCATTTAAGTGCTAAAATTTTTTAAAAACGATCACTTAAGTGCCAACTCCGGCGAGCCACATCAACTTTAGAATTAATATAAAAAAAAATACCTCGTCAGATTTCCGGCAAAAAATTATGTACGACACCGGAGTTGACACTTAAGTGATCGTTTTTCAAAAATTTTAGCACTTAAGTGATCCAAAAAAAACTTTTGGCACCAAAGTGACCGTTGTACACAACTTATGACACTTGTAGTGTTCTTTTGCCAATTTCTATCATAATCATGCCATAGAAACTGTTGTTGCGGAGATCAAGAGAAGCCAGGAAAGAAAGATTGCCGAGGTAGGGGGAGAGTCTTCCGTGGAGACCCATGTACGAGAGGTCTAAAGCCGTAACTCTCTGCCTGCGGTTGCTACAAACGACACCAATCCATTCACAGAAATTTGCTTCCACAGTCCAATTGCCGCCTTTGATGGTGGTTGTTGGGTCGACTTCGATTGCAGATTTGAAGTGGAGGAGAGCCTCTTGACCAGTGAAGTTGTTTGAGCAAATGGTGGGCTGAAACATCAATAGGGAAGCTAACAGTAAACAAAGAAATGCTAAAAAGATGAACTTCTCCATAATGAGCAGAGCCTCTTTTGATTGCATCAATAGGGGGTTCGCTAATTAGGACCCGTTCTTAGTATTCAATACCACGACCTTCCAAATGATTGTTGCAATTTAAAAAAAGAAAACAATGTAAAGAAAGACTAACTACCAAATTATGCCCCTCAATCACATTTGATTAAGTAAATCGCCCGTTTGTTACGTTTACGCATACACACTTGCAAATGGACCTTTGACTAATGCTCCAAGGCACGAATGTGAAAAGGTTTTGTGATTACTGTTGCAACCTTCGCACAGGGGCAATATGAAGTGTCCTGTGAGAAGTTGATTGATTGGAAGTTTCTATTGCTGGAAGAGATAATGATACTAATAGTCTATCAATTTTTATCCATGCATCGTGTCATATTTGACTTTGAATTAGTCTAATTAAATTACTTATGATTAATGTAAAATGTCGTCCCACAACTTTCAATTGGTCTAGATCCCTAATACATTTATTATGTTTATTGTCATCATTTCATTAATTAAAGTCATGGAATCCAATTTGATAAAGCTGATGTTTGATGGAGAAAATTACTTGGATTTTGTGCATGTAAAGTTGACTTTAAATTGCAAAACTATAGTACCCGTGCACTATTCAGTCTGACAACATTTACTTTTCTCAACACTGCATCCGGTAGACTCTCTTAAACAACGATTTTGGTTCACTATTAGTTATATATAGTGAAGGACTTCATAGGCTTTTGTCCTTGCTTGAAATCTTTTCTTTAACACTAGTAGAATTCCCGTTTGCTGCACAGGTTCTAGCTTTTTGTTTAATTGAAAAACTGCTTTAAAGTGTTAATTCGAAACCTAGTGTTGATTTTGGTCCTCTCACTTTGAACTAATAATTTATGGAACTATTATTTTCATCTAATGCTTTTTAATACTTTAACGTCTTGATTTTTCCGTTAATTAATTTTTATGTAACTTGTCTCTGTACTATAATACGATAATGTGTGGTTTGACATCTGATTATGTAGCTTCTTCATTTATCAATAGGACATGTGAATGCATCTTTGTTCATTTTTAATGTTCTGTGGATGTGACGCATTGAAGCATTTACTAGATAGTCCAATAATCAAGAGTCAAGACATATTTTTCTTTTGACCTAGCAGGTTTGGCATTCTATATTTTATCTGCAACATTGATGTGTCTATTGAGATATGCACATTATTGGTTTATCTAAAGTATATCGCTACTCATGATACGGATCAATGATTCTAGAGTGCATTGCTTGTTAATAATGAATAGAACTAATGTAAGATTTTGGAGACTGGGTACCATTTTTGTTTTTTATTTTCCTCAAGGCATCTGTTTCGTTTTGTGCTTGGATGAGGTTATGGGTCATTGTCAAAAAATATGGACTTTGGCTGAGTAAAAAGTGGTGGGACCAAGAAAAAGAAAAGGAGAGAAAAAAAATGGACGTTCAGCTCAATTATAAAGGGGAAAGTGGGGACGGACGAACAGGAAAGGGAAAGAGAAAGAAGAAAATAAATGAGGGGAAAAAGGGCAAGAGAAAGCTGTTTCGTTTGGTGCTTGGATGAGGTTATGGGTCATTGTCAAAAAATATGGACTTTGGCTGAGTCAAAAAGTGGTGGGACCACGAAAAAGAAAAGGAAAGAAAAAAAAATGGACGTTCAGCTCAATTATAAAGGGAAAAGTGGGCACGGACGAAGAGGAAAGGGAAGAAAAAAATGGACGCTCAGCTCAATTATAAAGGGAAACGTGGGCACGGACGAAGAGGAAAGGGAAAGAGAGAGAGAAGAAAAGAAATTAGGGGAAATTAGGGGAAAAGTGGGCACGGACGAAGAGGAAAGGAAAAGAGAAAGAAGAAAAGAAATGAGGGGAAAGAGGGGAACAGAAAGAAAGGGGAAGAGAATGAAAGGAGAAAGAAAAGAAAGCGAGGGGGAAAAGGGAAAGAGGGAAAAAGAAAGTACAAAGAAAGGAAAGGGAGGGGAAAAGCAGAATGAGGGAAAAAGAATGTATAAAGAAAAGAAAGAAAAAGGAAAAAGAGAAAGACGACTTTTGTGCGTACACACTATGGGAGACTCGCCAACTCAGATTTACTTTGTTTTGCCAAGCCCGGCAAGTGCTCGCACCCTTCTTTTATCAAATTGAAGAAATTTTCAAAACCGACCCCTAATTTTGCATCCTTGGAAATTCTGATCCGGTGGGTTAAATTTAGGATTTATTAAGTTGAGAAATCATGGAGATTGATAATTTAGGGTGTTGTGGAGTTATAGGATTTTACAAAACTTGATTCAGGCTTACGATTTGCCCAAAACAAAATTTTGAAGTTATGCGCTCATGCTGAACAGTAGCGAATTTCCCATTTTAGCGATGATTTTGGCCCTTCTTCGCTTGTATTTAGAGTGAGTGAAGCGTAGGATATCTGAGTATCTCTATTGGGTTTTCATTTGACAATAGATTTGCTAGAATCAGGATTTGATAGAAAGAATTATGGCGCAAACAAGTCTAACGCATAAGCTACACATAGTAGACAGAAATAGGCGTCCATTACGACTAACCTTTCATTGTTGCATAGGAGTCGATTGGTCGAAAAATATGCGTAGTTTAGTCAAGCCATTAGTTATTATTTTACTTGATTTTGATGTCAATTCTCGTTTAATTAATAAGATTACGAGATCATATGCTCGAATAATTACTTTTTTCGGTTTTGAACATTCCAAGGTAAGTGGTGCTAATCTCTTCTTTGGTTTGTGAAACTCATGCTTGAAGCAATAGTGATTCAATTATATATATGTTGAACTAAGAAGACCATATTTATTCCATAAAGTTAGAGATAGTGTTTACTAATTTTTGGTTATTGTGAAATGGCTTGATAAACCTTGCTTGAAAGGTTATGTGTACTAATTTGTGAATCTGATTTATGAGTAAAATTTTGAAAGACTTGAGAAATACTTTATGAAGGGGGATTTTTACCGATGAACTTAGTTGCGAAAGATTATATGTTTTGGTTTGTGAAATTGATCTGTGATTTAAATTCTAGATTGGCTTTATGAATTTTTGAAAATGCGGTTATGGGTTTGTGTTTATGCTCAATGTCATTATGAGCCTATTAAGGGGTTTATGAGTATACATACTAGCCTTAGGATATCCTTGTGAGCCGATCTCTGGTAATATAAGTGGAGACCTAGCCAATGAGAGTTTTGGTCGCCTTTGTCATGAGGCATTAAGTGTGATCATCGTTATATTTTTGAGTGCATGATTGGTCAATGGAAAGGACTATTGAAATGTACTTTGATGAGATTGATCAATGGACTGGACTATTGATGCTTGTTTTAAGAAATCGATTAACTACCAAATGAGCAATGACAAATATGACTTATGACTTGTGCAGTCAAAAAGTTATACAGC
Organism: Syzygium syzygioides; assembly: GCA_031216285.1. Lineage (NCBI taxonomy): Eukaryota > Viridiplantae > Streptophyta > Magnoliopsida > Myrtales > Myrtaceae > Syzygium > Syzygium syzygioides. Next base: position 33,559,112 of record CM062244.1, on the reverse strand, counting down.
TACCCACGGGCTATGTAAGTTGGTTACACAAGTCATCATAGTTAATAAGTATGTACATTCATACCCACTTACTAACGGCTATTTTCGTTGTGATCAACGTTCAAATCAAATGAGCAAGTGACCAGCACCTTCTAGAACTTGATATTATCATGAGATATTACCCATAATCAAGATGAGACCAAACCATATGGAATGACTTGCGATCAGTCATCAAATGATTCTTCTGAATATATTAACTTCCAAAGACTTCTAGTTGATGAAAGATTGACCATGGTACCTCCAAATCTTCATGAAATCCTCATCATATTAGGGTCGTTCTCCTATTGTCAATATCTTCATGGGTAGTGAAAGATTGACCATGGTATCTCCAAGTCTTCATGAAATCCTCATCATACTAGACTTGTTTTCCTCTTGCTGATATCTCATCAGTCTTCACTATACTCACACAAGTCATTAGTATCATGACAATTTCCCACCTCATTTGATATTGACAGGTGCTCCTACAAATAATTTGTGACTCTTGATAACGATCCGCTGGTCCCAATAATGGTCAGATTATAAATGTTCTGGTCCTTCCAAACATATTGGCAATTATGACTCTACCAAGCTCTTCACCTTTATAGTCCTTACAAACTTTACCGCACATCCTCATTTTTAGCTTGTTCACCATCACTAAATCCACGCAACTGTTCACCAAATCTTAATACCTCCAAGTCATCACGAACATCCCCATTCTTCTTGACTGGTTCACCCTTTATCAAGGTCATTCTAAATGTTCACCTTATCTTAAGGTCTTTCTAGTTTGTAGATATGTCGACGCCCAAAACCTTGTTCACCCTTGATATCGGTAGTGATCGTTCGATATCAGTAGAACACTCTTCACGGTGGCAGAGCATTCCTCATTTCAACTCACCCAGTGCTGATTATGACATAGCATTTGGTGCACACATTAGTAGCCTTTCATTATTTTGTTATCTTCAAAACAATAGGGGATTTTCCCAACATAATGCATGTCTTTTGTTCATTGTAGTGACTTTCGGTCTCTAAGTAGAATTTAGAGTAATTTCGGTTTCAAAAGAAAATATCAAAACTATTATATAGTTTAACATTATAGCGATAAATAGTTTGTTGATTAATGCATGATCATGCATCATATTTAAGGCATTTCATGTAGTCATTGCATATTTGCCTGTTGATTCATAGTTTGTAGAAGCCATCTCTCGACGATCAATCATGAGGTTTTGCTTATGCTTGCTCTTTCATAAATTAGTTACTTATTGGGTGTTGTTTTATTTTTTGCACAACGTGCATGATCACATTCACATATTAGTGGCTAAGGTTAATAGACCAGATAAAGATTGCATGCAAAACGTGTTTATATAAAGAGAAAAAGTACCAAAAGGACGTTAGATTAATCTAGAATAATCAAGTCATTGTATTCATAAATCCCTGGTTCTCAAAAGTATGGTAAACTCACACGTCCTACTTGGATTTCTAATTAACCCATAATGGATTGGTGGCGGCTCCAAGGTAAGTTAAATCGAGAACTCAAGTTGCAGAGGATGGGCTTGCGAGAGCTTGTGTTCAACACAAGCGTCGCCTTGTAAAAGGGTCTGTTGTTCCTACTTAGCAATCCATTAGCTTTCCTTTAGTGGTTCATCTCAAGAAAGAGCGTGACACCTAAGTGTAAAGAGGCTCTTCGAAGCAGCAGATTTCCTACTACGCAACTAAGATTTCTTTTTCTTGTCTTTTCATTTAATTTAATCCTAATTAAATCCTAATGATTATATAAGGAGATAAAAAATTAATCTAATCTTATTAAACTAGACAAATCAAGATTAAAATTACTAAAATGATAAAATCATGAATAAATCATCAAATGCAAATACTCCTAATCATGCAAAAATTATTTTTTCAAAGACTAAATTAATCTAAAGCAAAATTAAAGACCTAATGATCGAATTGAGACATTAGTCAATTAGAAAACCTAAAAATCTAAGGCTGTGACTTCTAAACTAGTTAATCTAGGAAAACATTAATTGAAAACTTCTTAATCTAATGTGTAAATTAGGTTAATGTTCTCTGCATGCAACGTACTAAACTATACTAATCAAAGATGCAACTTTTTGATTAAAATAACAAAGGTCCGATGTTTTGTGTCAAAGATCGGATTCCCATGTATGAGGTATGTGATACTCAGTACAAGAACGTGTAATCATGAACAGCCTATGTATGACAACTATGTAATATGATAGCATAAAATTGTATTCCAAGCATCCTCTAATCAGACTAGATAAAAGAGAAAGCCAATCCTACTTCTATTAGGACTAGTTCACTACACTAATTTTACCTTGGTCAGGGTACCACACCAAGGACACCAAGTGGAAGCACCGAGCACCAGATGGTGGAGTTCACTGCACCAAGATGCGGTTTTACATTTAAATATTTTAACAGGATCAACACATATGAATTCCCTCGAGACTTTTCAGGCTTCTGTAAAATCTGAAAATTATTATCAAAATTTCTTATTATTAACAAATTCATTTGGGATAACTCCTCTAACGAAGTGAACCGTGAACGCTAACAGTTTCACCCGTGACATCGAGGATGATATTCCATGGTGACATTGAAGATTTAGCCGTAAAAAGAAAAATTGTCTCCTATGTTTTGAGTCTTCGAATTTTCTCGCGTTATTTTTGCATAATTAAATCTAAACATAAGTTAGTTATTTCTGATTCTTTAATCAGAAAAAAAATTAAATTATTTCATTAATATCTTTTGTTAGTTTTGATGAAGAATTCGAAAAGGAACAGTTTGATTTCGATTTAAAGGCAAATCAAATGCTCCAGACCGTTACATGCCAAAAGCTTGCCTCATCAGCATCTCAAAGTTTAAGATAATCATCTGATGCCCAATTTCGAGGAAATTAAGGAAAGTTTAAGATAATCATCAGTAACTACTTCTCAAACTCATTTATTTTTCACCATAGAACAAGTTCAATCGGTTCAGTTATTTTGCAAAAAAATCTATAATTTAAAAAACATTTTCTGTTAAAATGATTATTTTTATCACTTGAAAAAATTAATCAATAAGAAAACACTTTCATTATGAATAATAGCATAAGTCTGAACATTTCCATTGATAATAGAAATTATTTTTCATAAATTCAATGCAACTACGTCCATTGTCACGACAACAAGCTCACGTGGCCTTTTCTCTGGATATGAAATGCGTCGATTATTGAGTAATTACAACATTAATTTGAACATAAGTCACAAGAATATAATTTGGACAAACGCAAAGTTATCAAGGGTCAAGTAAAACGTTTTAGGGGAAATGATTTTCATGCAACTCATCAAGTGGGATGGGACATTTTAGGAGGCACGAAGTCTGCCAAATATAAATACATTCGACATAGTCGAGTCGTTAATTGTAACATGATGTGATGTGATGATTACACTCGGAGATGGATAATCAAATTTTGGGTTATATATATGATTTAATAAAAGAATGTGAAATCGAAAGGACGACATCAACCTCAAAATGGGGTGCTCACCCTTGCTCATGCATAATTGAACAGATGAATCTATATATTTGACTTTCACAAGCCAGTTGACCTCTAGGTGATTCTTTGATTTCCTCGTAACATCTAGAATTTGAGGTTTCTAATCGATCTAAGAAATGATTGGTGCGCCATAAACTATGGGGCGGATTTTTTTTAGAAACTGAATTTTGCTTATCATTTTTATTTTTTACTCTCGAAATTAAAAATCTAGATTTGCGCAAGGGCGAGTCACTACACGACCGACCATCCTTTCATTCTTAGTGAAATAAGATTGACACAAGGCGAACGGTTCATAACTAGAACATTGAAGTGACCTCAACCAATCATCACTAAAGAAGATTTTTGAGGAGAAAAATGTGAAGTTCAATTTGAATTAATGTCTAGATATCCAATCTTTTTGTAATACTACTCGAATTAAATTTTTCTTGTAAAATTAATTTGAAGTGAAGACTTCAAATCATTCTACTTGTACTTTGAGTGTCACGCCCCGGACTCCACCGAGCCCGCGACATCCCGGCCACGGTCGATAATTTGAACGCGACGTCCCAGGACGCGTCGCCGACCCAAACGAACCACGCAAGCGGAAGCAAAATAAAACAACCCAGACAATAAAACATGACAATAGGATAGAACATCGTAATTTAATAAATACATAACATTAACTTGAATTCACACGGTCATACATTAGGCTGCTAGGGTTAAATCCACCTTCGACATCAAAAGGGAACCGGTGGCTGGGTAGACTACTAACACGCAAAACGGGACTCTACCAAAAAGGCCTCCTGGCCCTACTCCTAAATGTCCCTACAGTGCCCAATCCGGATCGGACGCTGAGGAATCTGACTCTGAGTCCGAGTCAATCTCGATCGGGTTCTCCTCCTCCTCTCCTTGCTCGACCTCTATGGGCTCCTCTTCGGGCTTGGGCTCAGACTCCTCTTCGAGCTTGGGCTCAGGCTTGGGCTCAGGCTCGGGCTCAGGCTTGGGGACAGGTATCGGTACAGGACTGGGGTTCCCCGAAGGACTGCCGGGATCTGACACCTCGCTGTCGGGAGCGAACTTGTCCCAGGGCTCCCAATTAACCGCATTCTCATTGATATGCCTCAACCCTTCAAAACCTCGAATTGGCCCGGAGTTCATCAATCCCTCCCTATGGGTCCAGGCCAAGTAGTCGTGATACTTCAGCTCATCTCGTCCCACATCTACCCAAACATAAGTGCGATGCCTAATGTATGCCTCGCCCGGGTTCAGCCCCAGGTACTCATCATCCTCATGCACCATATGCGTAGGGACTCCAAAACGCCTAGGTGGCGCCATACTCAAGGATGGGAATATGAAAATGGTTATATAATAATCGTAAAAACGAGTCTTAATAAGCAACACCCTATACCCCACTTAGGCTAATGCGTACCCCGATAATTCGTACATGCAATCAACCGATAACATATATATAATTCACATCAATAGACTTACCTCGCCATCCAATCACTTACCCACACTGCACATTAGTTAATCAGAGTAATGAAATAGTAACCCGTTAATATAACACAACCGTTCAAGTACCATCCACACTCACACCTAACCAATCCAACCAATCATTCACACGTACCATCAGTCCATTCGATCAAGCATCCACACATACATTTAGCCAAACCAATTAGTCACATTGCACACACGTGTCCAACCAATTTTTCCTCTCACGGACCACCGTCAACACGTCTCAAGTTCGGTCTCACAGGCACACAAACCTCACAATTCGATCAATTCCAATGGCCGCTGTCAACACGTCCCAAGCCATACCGTTCAATCAATTCCAGTAGCCGCCGTCAACACGTCCACAGCCACACTATTCAATCAATTCCAATGACCGACGTAAACACGTCTCGGTCCAACACACCTTTAACGGGCCACCGTCAACACGTCTCAAGCCCGCATCCAATTGGCATATCGGCCATTCAAACCTTTACACGGACCGCCGTCAACACGTCCCAAGTCCGTAGCCCTCCGATCAATCCGGGCTTAATTTCCCACAGGCAAGCACACGCCACTTAATTCAATAAATTTCACGTCAAATTACATCAAACAATTCATATTCACAACTCAGTCTAAATTCACAATTCGCCACCTCATTCCACAAACCCGACGTTCAAGTCGGCCATGCATGATCACTCAATCAAGCATATTATTTTATCCAACCCAATTAGCACAATTTAAGACATAACATAATCTAATTAAATCATAATATAAATAAATTAAGACATGCCCTAGCCATTCTAACCGAGACAAGTCTATAAGTACCAAAAATACTAGGCAAGGTTTAGGAAGTCACTTACCTAAGTTTTGCCCGGGAAAAACTGGCTCGAGCCTAAAATGGCCTGGGTGAACAATGTGAACTAGGCACACGTGCGAGCACGGCGGTCGGCCACGGGCGCGAGCACAGGCACTGCGACGGGCGCGGACATGGGCGCGGGTAAGGGCACATGTGCGGGCGCAGGTAAGGGCACGTGCATCGGCGCGGGCAACGGGTACGGGCGTGGGCACGGCCAAGGGCATCAGGCATGGGTGTGGGCGTGGGCGCGAGCACGGGCGCGGTGGTGGCTGGTTGGTTGGCCAGCTGGGCTTGCTGGCTGGTTGGCCGGGGTGACGACAGCAACGGCGGCGCGGCGATGAGCTGGAGGGGGAGAGATCAATTGGGGTGAGAGAGAGAGAGATAGAGAGAGAGACATAGAGGCTGAGGGGGAGGCGACAGACCGGCGGCGGTTGGCCGGACGAGGCAGCGACGGGGGATGGCTGGGCTTGTCAGGTGCGGCGGCTGGACTCTCCGGAACTGAGACAGGGGAGAGGCCGGGAAGCAGAGAGAGACAGGGGGCTGGTCTAGCGGTGGCCGGAGGCAGCGCGGCGGCTGGCTGGGTGAGCCGGCGACGGGCGAGTTGGGCAGCGCCCGGTCGCGGCGGTCGCAGTGACGAGCTGCTGCTCGTGCGCCTCGCGGGTAGGCCGGTAACGAGAGGTCGCGGCGACAGACGGTGGCGTGGCTCGGCCGGGGCGGTGGCGGCGATGGCGACAAGGCTGGAGGCGAGCTCGGTCGGCGGTCGGCTGGGTGAGCAGAACAGAAACGAAGCAGCACCAGTTGGGCAGGAGAAGGAAGAAGAAGAAGAAGAAGAAGAAGAAGAAGGGAAAAGGAGGAGAGAGGAGAGAGAGTGTGTCAGGGGGGTGTCTGCATGGGCAGAGGGGGAAGGGACGTTGCATGGGGGATGGGGAGACGAACGGCCAAAGGAGAAAACGAGAAAGGAGAGAGAGAGAGAGAGAGAGAGAGAGAGAGAGAGAGAGAGAGACGTGCGCGGGAGGGGGGTGGGTGGCGCGGCAGAGGAGAGAGGAGAGAGAAAGAAAGAGAAAAAGAAAAAGACTAATTTTTATTTTCGAGCGTGATCCAACGGACACGGTTCAAACTAAAAATCAACCTAACGGTCACGATTCAAATTCGGAAAATGGCCTAACAGTTCATGAAAAAACCCCAAATAATAATATAGGGCAAATGGCCAAAATAAAATAACCCAAGACACACTACGAAGGAGGTCTACTAGTCCAAATTCGCACCCGGTCAAAAATTCACTTTCCCACTATTCCTGATAATCTTGACGCTGGCCACAATAATATTGACACCGTCCAATTTATTTTGTCCCAAAACTCCCAAAAATCGACTGTCAAATTCGGGGTCTAAATAACGGCCAAATTCGATGCGATTCTAGCAAAATTTCTATTTTTTTAAAAAACAAGAACCCGAGAGTGATCAGTTCCCGGGCGAAATTCTATTACAAGTGCACTAACAAATTACACGTTTTATAAATCTCAAAAATGGGCTAAAATTCGGAATGTCACATCGAGGATAATAAAAACAATGATAATAAGTTATTATTCATACTCATATTCATATTGTATATCATTTTTTTTTGGTAAGGTTGTATATCATTTTCTTTTGCCGACCAAAACTTAAAATGCCCTTAATCTACATAGTTAAGTCAAAAAATGGGTTTTATCTCTCTTTTTGATTTCCCATTTAGCCCTCAGTTACATATTACTTTAACATTTTAGAGTAATCTAACTTTACAGAGAACAAAGTAAAACAGGCCAAAGACAGAGATAATAGACAAAAGAAAATTGCTTACTATATTTCATCCTTTCAATAGCGCAACAACTAGTTTCATCCTTCTCTTAATTTCTTCTTTTAAAATTTGAATAAATGTTTTTCTTAATGATTGAAAGAATAAGAAGATATCATTTGACGTTTGCTTTTTGGAAAATAATTATAATGATAAAAAATTACTTTCGATATTTTTTTCTCCATCCGATTAAAATTATAGTCTTGTTAATATGTAGTATGATTTTGCATAAGGAACGAAGATGACCATAGAGGTGTGTAATGCCAAAACTTTTTTTTATTGAAGGCCAAGTTACTGTTTGTTCCATTTAGTTTGATTTCACTTCACAATCTTAATATGGAAAAAATTAAACTTTGTTAAATCAAAATAAATTACAAGTATTTTTTGTTAAAAAAATAGAAATACTTAAAACAAAAAAGGGATCGAAATTGGCCCAAACACGTGCTTGGCCTTGGCTTGGTACATGGGCCGAAAAGGCCTGGCCCTACCCAAATTACATGCAAGTGTTACAGATCGTGATTCTATCATGCTCCTATACTCTTGTAAGTAGTGCACGGGGTTATCGGATGATGAGTGAGGACGCAAAAGGGATAAGGTGCAATTGGGTAATGGGAGTAGTGTCAAGACGGTTGGTGCTAGCAGTTCTAGGATGGAACAAATATACCTTAGGAGCTCTAAAGGTGGGATGGGCTTCCCATGCACAAACTGGTTGGGAACTGATGCTGCTCTCCTAATGTGGCCATGGTAGGCCGAATCCAATTGTCGTACCTAAAGTATTTTTTGTATCTCGCTCGATAGACTAAATGCCCAAGTTATGCTAGGCATAGTACGATCCGATGCAAGGAAGCTATTCGCCATATTGTTCTCTAGAACAGCTAATGAATAAGAGCTGGCCTGGTGTGAATGATACGCTAGGCGTTGCACGGGTTATTCCGTAGCCAAGGAGCTACCAACCCGTGACAAATGGTATTAGAGCAGGATCCCTCTAGTAGGTGAGTGAATCAAAGAAAAGATGTGGTCTACCCGGTCCTACAAGGGCAGGGAGTGAATCACCGAAGCCAAAAGATTCTCAGATAAAGTGCGGCTCTTGACTTGCTTCGAGGATGACGTTGGGAGCACAAGAAAGAATTGATTCCTCATTGAATAGGGAAAACGTTCTTGGATTAATGTGGCAAGTCTTGAGATGGGTTTGCTACCACGTTATCAAAAAGGAGAAAAACCTTCGTTGGTCTGCCAAGATCATGAGAATTCCAAAGTAGGCGAAGAATGGGGCTGCCAAAATGGTGCAATTGCGAAAAATGCCACACTTGTCAAAGAAAGCACAAGTGATTAAGGGTGCCAAATGGCTCTGATCGAGAAAGCCACCAGTGGAGAAAAGTTGTTTTGTTGGGCGAGCATCTACCACTCAAGTAAGTCTCGGAAAGAAGTGGCATTGATGGTGAGAATTGACATAAGAAAGTGATAGAATGGCCCGCAATATGCAATTGCGGAATTGAGTGGGGGAGAATGTCACGGACCGTGATTCTCTCGTGCTCCTGTACCCTTGTGAGTGGTGCTCGGGAATATCGGGTGAAGAGTGAGGATGCAAAAGGGTTGAGATGCAACTGGGTCGTGGGAGTAGTGTCAAGAAGGTTGGTGCTAGGAGTTCTAAAATGGAATGAATATACCTTAGGAACTCTGAAGACGGGGTTAGCCTCCTATGTACAAACTAGTCGGGAGTTTATGCTCCTCTGCTGATGAGACCATGACAGGCTAAAACCAGTTGTTGTATCTAAAGTATTATATGAGTCTCACTCGATGGACTAAATGCCCAAGTCATGCTGGGCTCAGGCGCGGCACGATCCGATACGAGGAAGCTGTTTGTCGTATTATTTTCTGGAACAGCTAATGAACAAGGGCTGGCTTGGTGTGAACAATGTGCTAGGTGCTGCACGGACTATTCCACGGCCAAGGAACTGCCGACCCATGACACAAGGCTCATGGGCCGTACCTAGCATGTCTTACCAAATGAAACGATGTTCATCACTGGCTAGACAATGTTTCTGTCATGCCCCGAACCCTAACGGGCTTGCGACACCCCATCCATGGTCATATTGAACGCAATGTCCCAGGACACGTTGCCGACTCAAACGAATTGCGCAAGCGGAAGTGAAATAAAACAATCCAGACAAATAACAATGACAAAGGGATAGCACTTGCACAAACCAAATAAATACATAACATACTCAGCATAACTTGCAGCATTCACAAATACACAACAACAACCCAAGCTACTAACTTCAAACCACAATTGTCAAAAGAGGGTGGTGGTTTGTAAGCTTAACTCCTCTATAAAAAAAGGGGGCACACAAAATACGGGGTAACTTGACCCATCCTCCATCCCCAAGATACCCTGGCGGCGTCTCTAATCAATTACGGTCGCGGATCTGAAAATGGTTATATAATAATTGTGAGAACGAGTCTCAATAAGCAACACCCTAAATTCCACGTAGGCCAATGCATACCCAGACAAGTCCAACATGCAATCTAACCAATAACGTAAAGAATTCACATAATCATACTTACCTCGCTCAAACCACATGTCCACTCTGTATATTAATTAAACACTATAATGCAATAATAATCCAGAAACATAACATCACCAATCAAATGCCATAATCATGCATATTCAGTCAATTCAATCACACTTAATTTGCATATGTAGCCGAGCAACTTTCCACGACCTCCCAAGTCCTTTCACACTGCCCACATAAATATGCCTCAGGCCAGCCCTCAAATCAAGCCAAACTCCGTCCCTCACTAGACATTTCACATATTCACACGACCCACGTCAACACGCCTCAGTTTAGCCCTCAGATCAAGCCGGGCTCAGTCCCACGTGACCACTCCTCAGGACATTTTTCCTTTTCCAATGACCCGCATAACTACGCCTCAAGTCTAGTCATGCCTTTCTCGCCACACCCGCGTAACCACGCCTCAAGTTAGTAGCCCTCCAATCGATCCAGGCTTTTTCTCATTCATATGCACCACAACACAATTTGCCATTCTCACGAGTCGTACCATTCAAACTCAAGGCATGATCACCACATCACAATTCACCATTCAACACGTCGTACGAATCCAAATCACATAACAAGCCCATCACACTAGCCCACAAATCCGACACACAAGTCGACCCAATCAAATGTCAATTGCACCCACACACGCCACGGCAATCCGATCCTTTAACTCACCATAATTAGCCACGCAATCACCATAATTTAATCTACCACCTACCACATAATTCATGTACTAATCACATTTTAACCAACTAATCCATTCTCTAACTGAGTCACTAAACCAATTTTAATTGACCTCTAAACAAGTCTAAAAATAACCATTGTACTAAATAGGGATTAGGATAAATTGGCTAAGGCTCGAAATGGCCCGATCGGAGTGGCGGTGACTCGGTGCGGGCAAGGGCGCGATGGGCGCGGGGCTTGACCACTGCTGGGCACACTTTCGGCCACGACCCGGGACACTCGGCCACGGGCGAGGCAACAGCCAGGCGTCGGACAAATGGCCGAGCGAGTGAGTAGGCAAGCGGGCGCACGGCTGGACGTGTTAGCAACAGTTCGGCCATGGCTTGGGTAAGCTCAACCATGGCTGGGCACGGCTAGGCAAGCGGCCATGGCTAGCCGGCGAGCTAGCTAGGGTACGCTCTGGCACGGCCTGGGCTGGCTGGCTAACCGGCCGGAGGCGGGCGAGCGGCGGTGGCGATGGCAACGGCGATGGCGGCGGCAGCGAGTAGCTGCAACGGTGACGTGGCGTCGAGCTCGACAACTATCTTGGCCAGAGTAGGGAGGGGCAGCAGCATTGTCGTCGAACAGCAAGGATGGCAGCGGCGAGCTGGTCCTGGCGAGCTGGTACGGCGACGCGGCGACGACGAGCAGCATGACGGCGACACGGCAACAACAAGCAGCATGACGGTGATGCGGTGATGATGAGCCAAAGGGGAGCAAGAGGTCAGCTGAGGGCGGTGGTGGCAAGAGAGGGAGAGCTGGGACTAAGGGGGTGAGGCAGCGGTCGAGGGCAGCGATGGGCGAGCCAGGGTAGACGATGCACGGCGGCAGGCAGCGAGCAGTGACTGGGCGCAGGGTTGCGTCCACTGGTTTGGGCGAAGGTGGCGCCCGCATGCAGCTTGGGTGAGCCGGCAAGGGAGGCTAAGCGGTGACAGGCGGTGGCGCGACTAGACTAGGTTGGAGCCGGGGTGGCACGACGATGGACGGACGGCGCGGCGCGGCAGTCGAGCTAGCTAGATGGCTGGGCTGAGGACCAGTCGAGCAAGAGCACAACCAGTCGGGCGGAGGAAGAAGAGAAGGAAGAAAAGAAAAAGAAACGAAAGAGAAGAGAGAGGGGGCAGGTCTACATGGTCAGGGGGTGTCTGTGAGGGGACATGTGCATGGGGGGAACGTGCATGGCAGCGGGTTGGGTGAAAGGGAAGAGAGAGAGAGAGAGAGAGAGAGAGAGGTCAAACATTGCACTCAAGTGCGATCCAATGGCCACGATTCAAATCCAAAAACGGTCTAACGGCTCACAAAAATCCTAATTATAAACTAAAGAAAAACCAACGGACACTAAATAAAATAAACCCAGAGGGAGGTCTACTAGTCAAAATCTGCACCCGGTTCAAATTTTCACTTTTCGACTAATCTGGGTAATTTCGAGGCTGACCATAATAATATTGATACTGTCTAATTTAATTCGTCATGAAACTCCAAAAAATTCGACACCAAAGTTTGGGCTTTAAATAACGACCAAATTCGATCGAATGCGATTCTAGCTGAATCTCAATTTTAAAAATAATAACCAAGAGTAATCAGTTCTCGGGCGAGATTTTACTATAAGCACAATGACGAATTACATGTTTTCTAAATCCCAAAATTTGGAATGTCGCAACTCTTCCCCTCTTACAAAAATTTCATTCTCGAAATTTACAATCCATCCCAATTACTTAACAAATAGGGGTATTACTGTTGCATCAACTCTTTACTTTCCCATGTCACACCTTCGGTTCCATGATGTTCCCAAATCACCTTCACCATCGGAATTGTCTTGTTCCGCAACACTCATTCCATTTTGTCATCAATTCTTACTGGCTTTTCCACGTACGACACTTGGTCGTCTACGTCTATTTCTTCGTAATTTAGCACGTGAGTCGGGTCCAATTCATACTTCCTTAGCATAGACACGTGGAACATATTGTGCACTTGAGATAAATTTGGGGTTAGCGCAAGACGATGAGCCAAGGTATCAATTCTCTCTAAGATTTCGAACGGACCCATATACCTTAGGCTCAACTTTCCTTTCTTGCCGAACCATGACAATCCTCTCATCGACGACATCTTGAGGAAAACGTGATCCCCCACTTGAAATTCCAAAGGTCTACATATTCGGTCTGCATGATTTTTTTTGGCATCGCTGACCAGTCTTAAGCCTGTCCCGAATCACCATGACCGTTTCGACTGACTGCTGAATCAACTCAGAACCCGTGATGCTCCTCTCACCAACTCCATCCCAGCAAATCGGCATTTTGCAAGCTCTGCCATATAGCGCTTCAAATGGTGCCATTTTGATACTTTGCTGATAACTATTATTGTAGACAAATTCAACCAAATGCAACTGTTCCTCTCAGTTACCTTTAAAATCCAATACACATACCCGTAACATATCTTCCAAAATTTGAATTATCCTTTCAGACTGGCCATCCGTTTGGGGGTGATAGGCCGTGCTAAATTATAACTTTGTTCCTAATGCCGTATGAAGACTTTTCCAAAAAGTAACAGTGAATTTAGGATCACGGTATGAGGTAATCGTCACTGGCATTCCGTGCAGATGGACTATTTGTCACACGTAAATCTCGGCACACCTTTCTAAAGCTAAGTCCTTTTGCACTAGCAAAAAACGTGCTGACTTTATCAATCGGTCGACTACCACCCAAATCAAATCGTGACCCTTCTGACATGTCTAAAAATAGCGTAAAGTGCATTAATCCATAAAGCAGCAGGGGCGTTAATCACATGCACTTAGCGTAAAGTGCATGTTCTCTTAAAGTCCGAAGAACTTTTTTCCAAATTTAGCTCATGCTCGACAGAACTCTTTGAGTATACCAAGATATCATCTATGAAGACTATGACGAACTGATCCAAAAATTCCTTGAATGCCCGATTCATTAAATCCATAAAGCAGCAGGGGCGTTAGTCAATCCAAACGGCATCACCATAAACTCGTAATGCCCATATCTCGTCTTAAATGCCATCTTCAATACATCCTTCTTCTTAATCCTCAATTGGTGGTAACTCGTCCTCAAGTCGATGTTAGAAAATATCGATGCTCCTTGTAGCTGATCAAGAAGGTCGTCTATCCTTGGTAATAGATACTTATTCTTAATGGTCACCTGATTCAACTGTTTGTAGTCACTGCACAACTTTAAATATCCGTCCTTCTTCATCACGAATAAAACTGGCGCTTCCCATGGAGACGTACTCGGGCGAATGAAACCTTTATCCAATAACTCTTGCATTTGGACCTTCAATTCCTTCAATTTCGACGGTAACATCCTAGGTGCTTTCGAGATCGGTTTTGTCCCTAGGGCTAATTCAACCACAAACTCCACTTCCCTCTCAGGTGGCAATCCTGGCAATTTCTGAGGAAAGACATCGGGAAGATTACACATCTCGGCTATGTTCTTTAGCCTTGATTCTTCAACCAACTAGTCAGCCACAAAATAATTATCTTTTTATACCTCAAAGACAAAGCTCAATCCATCCAATTTCAATCCAACAATCTCTCAAAACAATTCACCCTAGTTCTTTATAAAATCCGAAATTTCCAAGTAACATTCATCCTTCCAAACCCATCTAAGAATATCATCGGTAATTCAAAAATCCTTAAATCGATTGCGCCTATTCACCATAAGTGATTATAAATCTTAGATGACCACTCAAGCGATAACTTCAAAACCATCTCCTATTGCACCCAATATCATTTCATAACACATATAAACTTTCAAGGCACATCCTCAGCTTCCTTCTCAGCCACAACATACACTTTTCCTTACGTCCTTAGACAATTCTAACTAATCTGCGGGGCAACTCTCGCTTAATGTCTTGCATCAGTGGTCTAACCTGTCAGTTCAGCAATTTCTCACTTGGTGATCTTGCTGTCCATATCCACAGCATGCTCCACTTCTACCTTGGCAATGGCCATCCCTATGCCTCTTTCCACAAGATCGACATGTGGCGTTGAAGTAGTAGTTCGGCTTTCCAAAGTTCTTTTTTATCGGATGGACAAGTCTCATATTCTCTGTCATAAGCTTCTTCCCAAGTTGCTATTGTCCCTAACCGGCGCGTACCGCGATCTAGAAGCGGCAGCTCTTTCATTCATATCCATTTCAACCATCGAGCCCTCTTATACAGCTCATTGTAATCCCTTAAGACTCAAGAATACTAATTGACTGCGGAGTTCCGATTTCAATCCATCCCGGAATCTCCTTGTCCTATCCACATGGTCCTTGACCATCCTTAGTGCGTACTTAGATAACCTTATAAAATTGACCTCGTGCTAATCGACTAACATTCGATTTTAGCGAAGCCTAAGAAACTATATCTTTTTCTATTCTCGCGCACTCTCCGAAAAATACTTCTCATCGAAAGCCTCGACCAAAGCACCCCAATACTTCAAAGCCTTTTTTCAACTTTTATATCCAAAGTGATATAGCCTCGGAGTCACTTTTCCCATCAAACTTTGGAGGTTTCAATTTCAAAAATTACTCAACTAGTTATTGCATCTATCTGACTGCATTAACTTACCCTTAACCTTAGTTTCCATCATTCCCATTAAAATTCTAACTTTTTCGAGTACCCTCAGAATTCCATCCACTCTAGGATCCTCTGTAACTCTAACTTACGGACCTACACGACCTCGACCTCGACCTTAACCTCTTCCTCATCTACTCATACTCACAAGATTCTCACACTCGCCTACCTGCTATAATTCCACGCAGAAATTAGAGACTTAAGCCAACTATACCAGTCTAAAGCCCTAGGCAGTAAATTGCAACAACAATTCACTAAACAGGCAGCCAACATAACAACACCCAATCACAACCAATAGAGTTTGAGCACTTACCTCAAGTCCCGACGCACCTGCACTTCACATATTATTGCATAAAATCACTCAGCAATCACAATCACACAATCTGAAGTACGCATGGCACACAAATCTCCCTAACTAACTACCCCAAAGTCATCGCTCCTTATCACTCCAGGCTTTGACCACCTTGGATTGAGCTAACTTTGCTCTGATACCAAATCAACCGAGATGTCACGCCCCAAACCCCAACGGGCTCGCGACACCCCGTCCACGGTCGTATTGAATGCGACATCCCAGGACGCATCGTTGACCCAAACAAACTATGCAAACGGAAGTGAAATAAAACAATCTAGACAAATGACAATGACAAAGGGAAAGCACTTGCACAAACCAAATAAATACATAACATACTCAGCATAACTTGTAGCATTCACAAATACACAACAACCCAAGCTACTAACTTCAAACCACAATTGTCAAAAGAGGGCAGTGATTTGTAAGCTTAACTCCTCTATAAAAAAGGGGGCACACAAAATAAGGGAAAACTTGACCCGTCCTCTATCCCCGAGACACCCTGGTGGCGTCTCCAATTAATCACGGTTGCGGATCTGAAAGTGGTTATATAAAAACCGTGAGGACGAGTCTCATTAAGCAATACCCTAAACTCCACGTAAGCTAATGCGTACCTAGACAAGTCTAACATGCAATCTAACCAATAACATACAGAATTCACATAATCATACTTACCTCGCTCAAACCACACGTCCACTCTACATATTAATTAAACACCATAATGCAATAATAATCCAGAAACATAACATCACCAAGCAAACGCTATAACCACGCATATTCAGTCAATTCAATCACACTTAATTCGCATGCGTGGCCGAGCAACTTTCCACGACCTCCCAGGTCCTTTCACACTGCCCTCGTAAACATGCCTCGGGCCAGCCCTCAGATCAAGCCGGGCTCCGTCCTTCACTGAACATTTCATATATTCACACGACCCGCGGCAACATGCCTTAGATCAGCTCACAGATCAAGCCGGGCTTAGTCCCGTGTAACCACATCTCAGAACATTTTTCCCCTTCCAATGACCCGCGTAACCATGCCTCGGGTCTGGTCATGCCTTTCTCGCCACACCCGCGTAACCGCGTAACCACGCCTCAGGTTGGCAGTCCTCCGATCGATCCGGACTTTTTCTCATGCACATGCACCATAACACAATTCGTCATTCTCACAAGTCGTACTATTCAAACTCAAGGCATGCTCACTATATCACAATTCGCCATTCAACACGTCGTACGAATCCAAATCACATAACAAGCCCATCACACTAGCCCACAAATTCGACACACAAGTCGGCCCAATCAAACGTCAATTTCACCCACACACGCCACAGCAATCCAATTCATTAACTCACCATAATTAGACACGCAATCACCACAATTTAATCTACCACCTACCACATAATTCATGCATTAATCACATTTTAACCAACTAATCCATTCTCTAACTGAGTCACTAAACCAATTCTAATTGACCCCTAAACAAGTCTAAAAATAACCATTGTACTAAATAGGAATTAGGAAGTCAGTTATCTAAGTTTGGCTCAGGAAAAATTGGCTAAGGCCCGAAATGGCCCGATCGGAGCGACGGTGACTCAATGTGGGCGAGGGCGCGATGAACGCAGAGCTCAGCCGCGGCTGAGTACACTCTCGGCCACGACTCAGGACATTCGGCCACGAGCGGGGCAACAGCTAGGCGTCGGCAAATCGCCGGGCGAGTGAGCGGGCGAGCGAGCATGCTGCTGGGACACGCAAGCAACAGTTCAGCCACGGCATGAGCAAGCTCAACCACGGCTGGGCACGGCTGGGTGAGTAGCCTGGGCTAGCTGGTGAGCTGGTTGGGGCACGCTCGGGCATGGCTTGGGCAAGCTCTGCTATGGCCTGGGCTGGCTGACCCGTTGGCTGGCTAGCCGATCGGGGCGGGCGAGCGGGAGTGGTAGCGGCGATGGCGAAGGCGAGCGGTGGTGGCAGCGGCGACGACGGCGGCAGAGAGCAGCTACGATGGCGACACGGCGGTGAGCTCGACAACTATCTCAGCTAGAGCAGGGAGGGGTGGCAGCATCGTCGTCGAACAGCAGGGATGGCGACGGCGAGCTAGTCCTGGCGAGATGGCATAGCGACGCAGTGGCGACAAGCAGCGTGATGGCGACACGGCGACGACGAGTCGAAGGGGAGGGGGAGGTCAGCTGGGGGCGGTGGTGGCGAGAGAGGGAGAGCTGGGACTGAGAGGGTGAGGTCGCGGTCGGGGGAGGCGATGGGCGAGCTAGGGTGGATGACGTGCAATGGCGGGCGACGAGCAGCGGCTGGGTGTAGGGCAGTGTTTGCTGGTTTGGGCAAAGGCGGCACTCGCGTGCAGCTCAAGTGAGCCGGCAAGGGAGGTTGAGCTGCGATGGGCGATGGCGCAGCTCGACTAGGGCACAGCCGGGGTGGTACGATGGTGGACGGATGGTGTGGTGCGGCAGTCGGGCTGGCTGGATGGCTGGGCTGAGGATCAGTTGAGTAGGAGCAAAACTAGTTGGGCGGAGGAAGAAGAAAGGAAGAAGAAGAAGAAGAAGAAGAAGAAGAAGAGAAAAAGAAAGGAAAGAGGAGAGAGAGGGGGCAGGTCTACATGGTCAGGGGGTTGTGCGTGAGGGGACATGTGCATGGGGGGGGGAGTGGAACGTGCGTGGCAGCGGGTTGGGCGGAAGGGAAGAGAGAGAGAGAGAGAGAAAGGTCAAACGTCACACTCAAGTGCGATCCGACGGCCACGATTCAAATCTGAAAACGATATAACAGTTCATAAAAATCCTAATTATAAACTAAGGAAAAACCAACATACACTAAATAAAATAAACCCAAAGGGAGGTCTACTGGGCAAAATCCGCACTCGGTCTATATTTTCACTTTCCGACTAATCTGGGCAATTTCGAGGCTAGCCATAATAATGTCAACACCGTTCAATTTAATTCGTCACGAAACTCCGAAAAATTGGACACCAAAGTTCGGGCTCTAAATAACGGTCAAATTCGATCGAATACGATTCCAGCGAAATCTCAATTTTAAAAACAATAATCGAGAGTGATCAGCTCATAGGCAAGATTTTACTATAAGCACACTGACGAATTGCACATTTTATAAAACCCAAAAATGAATCGAAATTTGGAATGTCACAATTTCTACTTGGAGAACATAGCATGTGTTACACCTTACGAAGTTAGACATGAGTTAATACTCTTATTAGGTCATATTTCATTGCCAGAAAATGTTGTCGCATTTTCAATTGTTTTTCTCCAACTTGGAAAGCATAAAAGAAGATTAGGAACTTTATTGCAGATCGCTATATGCAATGCCTTCGAAACGAAATGACCGTGTACAAACTAAGATGATACTATGCCCAAATTCTACGTACTTTTCTCCACCTTATATTTTCGTCAAGGAAGTGACAACTTGATCTTGTTGAGCTTAACCATAACAACTTGACCATGTATAAAGTATTCGCCAGCTCATTTAAGTGCCAAATTGAAGAAAAAACGATCACTTAAGTGCTAACGGCGAGAAATTCCAACCAAATTAATACATGGCTTTTATAATTAAAATTTTAATCTGAGTTGGATTTTTTTTAAATAGTTTACGTAGCATTTTCATGTGTATATTTCAATTTTTAAAATATTTTTTTATGATTTTTTTCTTTTTTTTCCTTCTTTTCTTTTTTCTTTTCTCTCTTCTTCTTCTACCTTTAGCCGGTGACTGGACTCCAGCCACTGACCATGGCTGGCCGTCTAGCCTCGCCGGATCTGGCGAGGGTTGGCCTCATCTCGCCTGGGCAAAGCCCTCGCTCAGGCCATGGTCGCCTCATCGGATTTGGCGAGGGAAGCCCTTGTCGAAGCTCGCCCTTGCCCAGGCAAGGCAAGGCCGACCCTCACCAAGGCTCGCCTGCCCTCACTAGGCCGAACCTCGCCTGTGACGAGCAACGGCGGCCTCGTTCGGGTAAGGCTAGGCGGCCGACCATGGTCGATGGGCGGTGGCCGGCGTCCAGTCACCGGCCAAAGGTAGAAGAAAAAGAAAGAAAAGAAAAAAAATGAAAAGAAGGAAAAAAAGAAAAAAAGTTCAAAAAATCAAAAAATTATTAAATATTATTCCCATCAGAGCCAACATACCACGTAGGATTGAGAAATTAATAAAATATAGCCCCGATAGATTTTCGACCACCCAAATCGGAGTTAGCACTTGAGAGATTGTTTTTCTAAAAAAATGGCACTTAAGTGATCCGAAAGAAAACTTTTAGTATTAAAATGACCGTTTTACACAAGTTTTGGCACTTTTAATGTTCTTCCCCCACAGTTTTTATGTCTATTCTTTCCTCAAGCAAGTCCTTTGAGCATTCTAGTCCTAACTCAAGGATCGATAAAACTATGCTCTCGAGTTCTGGGAGCATCAAATCTTCTTGCTTCGTGCTAAGGATTCCGCTATCCACGATGTCAAGCACTCAATCCGGAATCGTTGCACCTACCCTTTGCCTCAAGCTCATATCCACATCGAACATTTCACCGGTTAGCTTCTTCCTAGTAATCACTTCCAACAACAATACGTTGAAGCTGTAGACATCTCCTTTTGTCGTGACTTTTCCTTCCGAACTGTACTTTGCAAGCATCATGGTTTGTGGAATAAGAACATCAGGAATTGATCTTTTGGGACATAAGTAATAAGATTGAGAGGCATGAGCGTTAATATATCTCCATTATATTATACCATTATATTGAGAATCAAAGGCTTGAATTAGCTAAAATTTGACAAATGTACCTAGAGCAATGTAACCAATCGTGCCAAGAGTTCGGGTTTGCGTTTCAAGTTTGTTCTCAGCCAAAATCTTCGCAATTCCAAAGTCATAGACTTGTGCGACTAGGTCCTCATTTAGAAGAACATTGCTATGCTTCATATCGCAATGCATAACGGGTTCTGGTTGGCCATGGTGGAGATATTTGATCCTTGTTGCAACAACGACCATTATCTTCAAACATTAATGGAGACCCAAGTTATAGTTGTTGGAGTAAATCCACTTCTCCAAGCTCTTCGTGGGGCACTTATTGCAATACTAGAGATCTCATATCGGCATTTGTGCACATGCTGATCACCTTGACGAGATTCCGGTGCTTGATCAAGTGGAAAACCTCGCATTCTGCATCGAAACTTTTGAGGGCACCTTCGATGTGGAGATTCAGTACTTTGAGCGCGACGTCTATCCCATTGGCCAGAGTCCCATTATATACAAAGTTAAAGCTTCCTACTCCGAGCAAATTGCTCGCTAAAATTGTTAGTAGCCGAGCAAAGCTCTTGATATGATATCACCGGGTGGTCAATTCTAGGCGGGTTGTCCAATGAAACTGTAGCTTTTTCCTGTGGGGAGTTGACTGATTGGAAGTTTTTATTGCTGGAAAAGATAATAATACTAGTAGTCTATCAATTTTCATCTATGTGTCATGTTATATTTAAACTTTCAGTCGATTCAATTAAATCACTTTTGATAAATATGAAATGTCATTCCGCAACTTTCAATTGATCTAATTAGATCCTTAATATAGTCAACATCCTTTCACTAATTAATTTAAATGAAATACATCCAGGACATCAATTTGATAAAGTTGATGTTTGATGGAGCAAATTACGTGAATTTTGTGCGTGTAATGTTGACTTTAAATTGTAAAATTATAATACCCCCTCCTTTAATATGTGCACTATTCACTCTGACAACACTGTGTTTTCCTAAAAAGGATAAGGATAATGACATTGAAATCTCTACTATCAAAACGCATGGAAAACTATACTATTTTCTTTTGAAGCATAATGAAAAATCCTCCCTCAGTCTCCATTTGACACGATTTCGATTGAAAGTTTGAAGAAAAGTCAGGCCACATTAATTTAAATAAAGTAAAAAGGTTTTGTCCCGGTTTGGAAGCTTTTCTTTAACACTATATTTTGTCATACTTTTTTCTTGAGAAAATGACATAATTAGTCTCTTAATTTTAACCTAATATGTAATGTAATTTTTAAATTTTTAATTTATTCAATATAGTCCCTGAATTTTTAATATATATTCATAATAGTCTCTAGATTATATGAAAATATTCAATGTACTTTATGAACTTTTATCATTCATTATGATTTCTGAATTTTTTTATATATGTTCAAACTAGTCCTTGAACTATATGAAAATATTCAATATTATCATTCTATTAATTTAAATTCAGGAACAACATTAAATATTTTAATATAGTCTAACAACTAGTTTGAACATATACAAAAAGTTCATGGACCACACTGAATAAATTAAAGGTTCGGGGATCATATTATACATTGAGCTAAAATTCAAGAACCACATTGATCAAATTGAAAGTTCATGAATCATATTACACATTACACCAAACTTCATTGATTATTTATATCATTATCCCTTTTTTTTCTCACATTACTTGTTTCTTTAACCTTTTTTTATCGTGAGGAGCGGACCGAGGAGAAGAAGAATCCACTGTCTTTTAATATCTGTACAAATGGACACACATCTGAAATTCTTTTTAACTTGAACGAGTTGTTATGTGTCTATGAGCAACTTTATTTACCGGCACAGAATATAGACTTTGAGGAAATTTTTTTTCATCTCACCCTCCCCAAATTCCATGTTAAAATATTAGTGAATTACGTGCAAATGAAGATAAATGCGCACTTTTCAATCGAAGTACCACCTTTTGGGAAAGTAACCTAACATAAAAGTGAAGATAGCCGTCGCCAGTTTGATAAATATAATATTAGCTTATCAACGAAAATTAAAATAAAAAGAATAGGATGGCACGTTTTCTCATACATCCGCAATGATTAATCGGGCCTGGTGCCTGGTGGTTTGAATATTTTTGTATTATAATATGAATCATATATAAATGAACGTGTGCGCATCTCTCCAAAGAGTAGCAACGCGAATTAATTACAGACTGAATTGAACAACCATCACCAAGAGCCAAACAAAGCTGCCCAAGAAGTCGAAACAATTTGTCCCTCGATTCACTTTGGGCACATCGAAAAATTACCTCATCATAAATTTGTTCAATAAGGCCTCTCTCCGATGTAATTCCCAGGCGGATCATACTCACAAACCATGAACGTGCCGCCACCATTGAGGCACACCTCCACGGCGCACCCGACCCTCCTCGTGCTCCTCCACACTATCTGGGTGTAGTGCCCGCACATCTGGCCCCTTGCGCAACCGTTGCTCTGGTAGTCGTACCACTGTCGCTCCGAGACCCATGCCGCCACCGCCTGCCCTGGGTTCCACCCTGTGCCGCTGCCCCAGAATATGTTCTCCCCGTAGGGCCCATTCGAGTGCATCAGGGCACAGTCCCGCTGCCTCTGCCCGGCCCACCAATCCGCATAGCTTGCGAGGCGCAGGTCCCATGCGAGTGGTGGCATCTGGATGGCGGTGCGGGCTGCGTTCTGGGGGGCCAGGAACTGGCCGGCTTGGCTCAGGCCGGGGGGCTTTTTGGGGAGGGCATGGCATGTTGAGACCAGGAGGAGGAGCGTTAGAATCAGGGCAGTCCCCTGATGGGAGTTCATTTTTCCTCAGGTTGGTCCAAGGAAGAAGAATGGGGATTTATTGGGTCGTAATAAATAAACTAAACTTCGGAGTAGTTGGATTTCGTAAGGTATAGGTTTTCAACGGAGGTGGTATGCATGTTCGATAATGATTGCCACGTCTCTTCACCTTGATTACACTGATTGATATGATTTCGTGCATGAATTGTTTCTATGATTTCGTACTCTCCAACCACATTAATTTGTCACACAGCCGCTCATACTTCTTTTGGGCAAAGCAGGGACCAATGGTTTTCAAAAGTTTAAATGTTTAATAAATATGTCAAAAATGTATCCATAACATGAATTGTTATAAATAAAAAAAAATTGTGTCTTCACGGCACTTGTTAAGTAGTTAGTTTATGTAAGAAAAAGGAGTTAGTTAAGGAAAATTTAACCTCACCACGGGGATAAACCGAAAACAAGAGTGCCAGAATTTAAACCATTGACGTGTGCTCTAACATCATTTTAGACAAACCGTTTCCCTTAAAACTTAAACTATGAGGAAACGTATTATCAAAATACTTATAGCATACTACTTAACAAAATGAACTATTAAATCAGTTTGAATGCATAATGTTTGCAATTTTTATAAGTAATTGATCATCAAACAAGCTGTCCTCCACAAATGCTTTATTAAGTGTCGATTATTTTAGTTTTCGATGCTTAATCTTTCTCCTTCTATTTACTTTCTTCCTTTTTCCAATCCACCTCTGTTTTGATTCTTCATTTTTGCGTGGAAAAGAAAAATAATTTAAAGGTCCGTTTGCATTTTAAAAATGATCGTGTATCACTTAGAAAAATTAATCAATTTAAAATGTTTTCACGATTAACAACCATTCATGCCTATATATTTGTATTGATGATGAAAATACTTTTAGTTCATTTATTTGTAAAAACAATACAAGTAATCATCTTAGGAAGATATTTACCAACTCAATGATTTTTCGTAAAACAAATTCACCATCCACTTTCTGAAGCTTTTGTAGCTTGTACTCTTTTTTTATAACTTTTGTAGCAAGAATTTGATTTCTTTGTAACTCCACCGTCAAATGATTCTTCAATTCATTTCTATATGCAGGTCCTGCACGTCTCGTTGCCACTTTCTGCTAGCTCAAGCTCAATGTTTCGGATTGCTCGAGTACTTTGATTCCTTTCCACACATAAAATGCATTACCCAGTATGTGCGGCTCGGGACCAATGGGACTGTCGGGAGCTTCCCGGTTTCACGCAGTCTGTACTTTTGGCCTCTGGGTAAAAAGAACAGGTTCCATTGGACCATCGGTAGACTGATCGCTCTTTCCTTAATCACCATCATGTCATGGTCTTCTGAGTTCAATGTCACCAATTAGCCATTTCAGACGAGTGGATCATCCCTGTTCTGAAAACCCTACTACCATTCCATGTGGTTTCATTAGGAACTGTATTCACCATGGACTAGGTTAGAGATTCTGCATTGTTTTGGAGGAACTTATCTTTGATTGATTGAGCTGATAGTTTCTGTATATGGAGGGCTAAAAAAATAAAAAAATATTTAATAATCCTAGTGAAATATTCTTTATGAAATGCTTTATTCATTAGATAAAACATCTTTCTTATAATCGAAAAGCATAAAACATCTTTCTTATAAACTAAACTTAGCTAATGTCTGTACAAAACTTGTATAGAATGAAAATATAAACAGAAGGATAGGATGACTGAAACAATTAAGATATCAAGAACATGCATTAACTAAAGCTAAAGGCAACCCAATTTGTGTAAAACTTAAACCCAAAAACTGTAAAAAAAGATAGGAAAAGTACATTAAATTGTTAAGAAATTCAACCATCGATCATTAATATCCATTATTAATTATTTTTTTCAAAATAGAATAGATATGAACCGAAAGCCCATGCATAGCATGGGCATGCTACTACCAATTAATATTTCCCAATCCAAAGTCGACTTTGACGAGGTCCATATCGGGACAAAACATCAAACGACACAGCACAGAAAAACAACTTGTACAGAATAGGAGATTGAGAATTTGAGTTTATGTTAATCTTGTTTGGTAATAAAGAAAATAAATCTTTGTGCACTGAATCTTTGTCTGAACCAGGACAAAACATCAAACGACACGGCACGGAAAAACAACTTGTACAAAATAGGAGATTCAGAATTTGAGTTTATGTAATCTTGTTTGGTAATAAAGAAAATAAATCTTTGTGCACTGAATCTTGTCTGAACCAGGACAAAACATCACCAACACAGCACGGAAAAACAACTTGTACAAAAGAGGAGTTTGAGAGTTTTAGTTTATGTTAATCTTGTTTGGTAATAAAGAAAATAAATCTTTGTGCAGTAAAACTTGACTTTTTGTGAGTCTGATGGGTGTAAATTCGTGCTATTGAAATTAGATGATAGGACATGAGAACATGGCTTGCTCCCACACAAAAAAAACTTTCCCCAAGCAGTCTTATCCACTATTGATTTGAGGGTCAGTGAGAGAATGGCAAGTTATAATCTTCAAATTGGTGGATAAAACAGATTGTGAAAAGTTTCTTTCATGAGCGCTAATTTGTAACATGTTAAATTATATCTCGAGTTTGAGTCCTTGTGAATAATCTCAAGAAATCCACTTTCCTATTTGGATTAAAATTCATCTGATGAAGTAATCTCCTCAACTGGTTTTGGATGAAGGGGCTTAGGGTTATTGGCTCATAAAGATCGTTGAAAGGACTTGGATGTGTGGTTGTTTGATATCTTTATATATCCACACAAGAGAGAAAAATAAACAAAAGGCTCTTGCTGCTGCCAGACAAGAGAAGGGGCTCACATATATTCTCTGAATATATATATATATATATATATATATATATATATATAATCCTATATGTGAGAATTATTGTATTATTTTATAGTATCCTATACTGAATTACTAGAATTTTATAATTATTATAGATTGATCTTTCTAAGTGGAAGACACTATTAAAACTTTCCATCTGTTTTTTCAAATTTATAATCCCCAATTCTAGGATACTTGTGACAGATTTACCCCAAACTATTTTTTTTTGCCACAAAAAATCTCAAACTGGTACATCTGTGACAATTTTACCCCAAACTATTTTTTTGACAACAAAAAATTCCAAACTGGTACACCTGTGATAATTTCACCCTGAACTAATTTTTTAATTTTTAATTTTTTCTTATATTTTATTTTTCTTTTTCCTTTTCTTTTTTTTTTCCTTCATCTTCAACCTCTGGCCGACAAGGTCGGCCGCTGGCGAGGCCGACCTCGCCGGCAATTGGCAAGGTCGGCCTTGCCCCAACCTTGGCAAGGGGTAACCTCGCCGCTTCTGGGCGAGGCTGACCTCACCACGCCAGTTGCCAGTAGGGCTGAGCCTCGCCAGCGACGACGAGAACAACCCTTCGCCGACAACTGGCGAGGTCAGCCTTGCCCACCCATGGCAACGGTAAGGCCGACCTCATCAGTTGCCAGGGAGGGGTCATCCTCACCGTCGCTGGCGAGGTTCGACCTCACCGCTTCTAGGAGAGGCTGACCACGCCAGTTGTGGTGGGGCCAAGCCTCACTAGCGACGGCGAGGATGACCCCTCGCTGACAATTGGCAAGGTCAAACCTCGCCAAGGGTGGGCAAGGCCGACCTTGTCAATTGCCAGGAAGGTCGGCCTCGCCCAACAACGGCAAGGTCGACCTAGCCATCGGCCGGCAAGGCTAACCTCACCAACCAGAGGTTGAAGATGAAGGAAAAAAAAAATAAAAAGGAAAGGAAAAAGAAAAGATAATAAAAACTAAAAAAATTCGAAAAAATAATAAATAATATTAAAAAATTATTTTGGAGTAAAATTATTACAGGTGTACCAGTTTAGAGTAAAATTGTCATAGATGTACCAATTTGGGGTTTTTTGTGATCAAAAAAATAATTTTGGAAAAATCTGTCATAAGTGTACCAGTTTAGGGTTTTTCGTGATATTAACCCATATATATATTTATATATATAAGTGTAGGGCCATGTGAAGTGAGAGAAAAAGAAAGTAAAAGAAAGCTTTCGTACTTTTTCGCTTTTTCTTTTCAGTATGATAGCCGCACAGTGAAGGACTTTCAGGGTTCCTTCGGTAGAGAGCAGGAGCCGCACAAGAGAAAGCAAGCTCTCTAAAGAAAGCCGCGACGAAATCGATACAAAGATAGAAGTACCTTAGCAATACTATCAAATTGATTTGTGTTTAGCTGTAGATGGTGATTTATGTTTTGAGTATTATATCAAATTGAGTTGTTTATTTACAATCATAATGAGTTTAAGCTTCATCTAAATGTGAGAAACGATCGAAAGTATGAGTGATTATAATTATGATTCTCCAATTATTAGTCAATTATATGATACTGGCTTTTTCTGTAGAGTAGGTATTAATATTCAGACCAAACCACTTAAATATCGAGTATCTTTATTGTTCCTCATTTACTTTTATAATGATTTTGCGTTGATTTAAATTATAAAATCATATCAGTTTCCGCATTAATTTTACAACATAATATTTAAAGCTATAGTTGTTCTAATTAGTATTAGAAACAAAGATAGAATAAGTACCTTAGCAATACTAGCTTAAGCTTGTTCAACAATTTCAATTAACTTAGTCAAATATTAACCATTGTGTTTATCCCGTCTTAGCGAAGTTTAAGCGCAATAATCTTTTACATTCAACACTAGAAGATTTGGTGGATGAATTATTAAGTTCACAATCTCAGAAACTCACACTATTGCTTTGAATCCGGTCACTTAAGTTTTCCTTCCACTTTCAAATCACGTCGCTTCATTCATTTTCTAATCAACTGCCCTATTAAGTCCAAACAAACAATCAACAGGGGATGAATTGGTTTTTCAAGTGAGTTAACATTATTAACAAAAAGTTTAGGAAAGAGAAATTACAAGCAAGATTTATATGGTTCGGCTTGGATATGCCTCCTCATTTATTCTAGCTCTGGTAGTCCATGAATTCTTCATAAATATAACCTTTGCTTCTTTTTCATATCAACGTTAATAAAATATAGTTGCACACTTTATCAAAGATATTAAGTACTCAGTTAAGTTTTGTTATCATCAAAAAGAGCTAAGGGATGTTTCAAAAAAGCTCAATTGATGCAAGTCCAAAATTTTTGTTCATTCTTAATTTACTATATTGTAATTACGCCCATAAGAGGTCACTAGCCCTTAATTCATCTTTCAACAATTAACCTATCCCACAGTAACTCACAAATCAAATTGAGAATACATCTCATAAACTAGAATACATTTCAAAATTTAGGTTCATAATATGAGTTCGTATAACCTTTCAAAATTCATTTTATAAACCATTCCTCAAACCAAACACAAGTATTCAAATCAATCTATTTCAAATGATCAAAATCAACTCAAACTATGTGAAATACCATAAAGGGTTGCTAACGCCCGATCGGTATTTATGCAATGAATGTGCTCCTTAATCCTCACCACTTTTAAAATATGAGTTTACAAATTTAAAGGAGGATAAGCACCATTCACCTGGAAAAGTTTAAATTAAACATTGAAAGTTATCTCAAGCGGATTCGAAATCTTATCAAGTAAATGAGAAGCAATATGCAAACTCAAATGAATAACCATCTTAACTAAGATTTGGCTAGGCGACATATTTCGGAGTCAAAACATTCCTTACGGGTCGACAAAAGACCTCAAGAAGTGCCAATCACGACAAATAACCACTGACCTGAAAAAATCACTCGTGTGACGAAAGGCCACTTGGGTGACAAATTTTCTCGTGCCTTATCTCTATCTACCGAACTCTTATTCAAGTGGGCGGCCGACTCAAAAGACAGCAAAAACCATCACCAAAAATAGAAATTTGGAACTAGGCAAAAACGAGCGCAAAACTTTAAAAAATTATTACGACCAAATTGTAATTCAGAATGGACTTCTGTAAAATCGCACAATTCCACAACAACCTAAGCTATCATTTCCACATAATGTCACAACTTAACAACCCCTTGAGTGAACCTAGAAACTCAGTATTCACATGGATCCGAATGTAGGGCTTAACTCTGAAAACTCTTCCAATTAAATGAACAAAAAGTACAAATCCTTTCCGGGCACTATGAAATGGAGTTAATCCTCCTTGTCGAAATCTCCTAAACGTGAAGACTCGAAACTCCCTTCTTCTTTTTTCTCCTTCTTCCTTTCTTTTCCCTTTTCCCTCTTTCTTCTTTCTTCTTTGTACTCGTCCCCTCCTTATATATCTTTTTTCTTAAGCCCACCCTTTTCGACAAGTCAACTTGTCTCTTTCTTCTTCTTTTTTCTGTTTTAAAACACCAATGTTTACAGTCAGTGTGGATCATTGTTTGGAAAATCAAGAGAGTGACTTGATTGAAGATGGAAAATAAAAGCTCAATATTTGTTCCCAGCGAAGTAACTGGAAATCGGAAAGTTCGAATGATGCATCGACCACTTTCAAGCAAAGGCAAAGTTCAGTGGACAACCAAATACGGGGAACATACTCCGGCAACACATCAACATCGACAATTACCGTGTGATTGATATTCGATCTACAAGGATGTTGATTTTCTAGTTCAGGCAACACAAAAAGTGTTGAAATATAATGCGAAAACGACAAAATTTTACAAATTAAGTCAATGCGAAAATACCAGAGAAATAAATGATGAATGACAAAGGACACCAGAGATTTATGTGGCTCAGTCTGAATATCGATATCCACATCCACAGGAAAAGTTAGCAACAAATAATCCACTATAATCGGAGAATCGGAGTTACAATTCGCTCATACGCTTGAGTGTTTTCCACACTTAAATTTAAGCACAAACCCAAAATATTTACGAATAAACAAATAAATTGGACGAAATAAACTCACAGCACAAATTTGGATCTCTTCTCGCGGCCGAGCTTTCAGAACGTTTGTGCGTTCGGTTTTCTTTTGTTCTCACTGCTCAATAGAGGACTTCTCTATACGGCGGCTCACTTCCATTGAAGAACACGCCTTCCCTTTTATTCCTCTCCAGAACAAACCCTTTTCGTCAAAATCAAAAAGATAAGAAAGTCCTAATACAAATCAGCAAAACTTAGCATAACGTGACCAGAACTTTCCTTTTGTTGTTTCTTTCCATAAAATAAATTTATTAAAGGTGTCCTTATTTCGTCCTTTAGCGTCCAATATGTCCTTTTTGCTGAAAATGTCCACAGTACGTATTAGGAAACGATTTTCTTTCGTGAGCAATCTTCAATGTTATCTCTAATAAAAAAGATATGTTTATTCAAGCAAGACACGATTTTGTAAACAGCTCAAATTAGAATTATAATTTAATAAAAGAAATGCTATTTTTTTCAATTGTATTGGTGAAAAGGACACCAGAATTGTCTACTTTGGTGGGATCTTCTGGTTGTCTCGGTACACTTTATTTGCATTAAAGAGACGATTGAGATATTTAATACTCAAAAGAAATCCAACCCGACAAAAATCTGCCAAAGTCTACTTCACCAAGCATGTGAGAAAAACATAGCCGTCAGAGAAAGAAACGTGTGTTGTTGTCTTTGAAGGCATCAACTAGGTCATTTTCTGCGGAGAGAATATCTAGGATCTCTAAAGCTATTGCCCTGTTTTTTCCCTCTGCTTCGCTCACTCTGCCGAAAGCACAGAGGAAGCAGCACAGAGGAAGCAATCAATGGATGTGGAAGAACAGAAACAGCATGTGGAGTCACCCCTGTTAGCAGTTTCCCAGGAGAAGAAGTTGTCCACTTCGGGGAATGGATTCAAGAAAGACGAGATTTTCTCGGAAATGAAGCGGCAACTGTCGTTGGCCGGGCCATTGGTATCGGTGAACCTGATGATATATTGTTTGCAGGTGATCTCGGTGATGTTTGTGGGTCATCTTGGAGAGCTGGCACTTTCCAGTGCTTCCTTGGCCACGTCCTTCGCTTCTGTGACTGGCTTTAGCATGTTGGTAAGACACAACAATTCTTCCCGTTTTAATCTTGAGATAAACCAAGAGAAAAAAGAATTTAAGAATCGGAAAGTAGCATCATATTATGTCACTTCTATGAAAGTTTTCTTCCAGGTTGTTATTTATCTTGAAAGACGTATAGTGCCACTTCTATTACTGACATGATTATAGGAATTCTCCTTCCTGTTGAATAAACAGAGACTAGCGATTGTTGGATCAATTAAGACTGCGTGTTGCTCCTGCTCTCCAAGTACCATGAATAGATTGCTTTTCTATTAACGTTAGCTCCTTTTCAGATTATTGCAGTTTGACAAAGATTGATCTACTGGATATGTTATCTCTCAACTCAGTGCGCTAAATGTGTGATTTTCTGTCCCTAGCTAGATCTAACAATGGCGAGATTGGAAACTTAATGTTGGTGTTTGTCACAAATTAGGACATTTGTTAACTGCACTTAAAAATGATTGTTGGGGACCCTAGTCCGAAAATCAAATAGATGAAAGAATTTTCCTGTTCAGATTCTTCCAATGGATATTGGTTGAGTGAACTATGGCAATGCCCTCCTGATGCTCCGAGCAAGGCCTCATTTGGGTTCCTAGGATATAGTGACAAACTTCTTTAATTTCATTTTGGGACATCTATGAATTGCTCCAAACACCATCTTATAGATGCTTGGTCCATAACAGATGGGAATGGCAAGTGCATTGGATACATTTTGCGGTCAGTCTTATGGAGCTAAGCAATACCACATGCTTGGTATCTACAAGCAGAGGGCCATGATCGTTCTCCTACTAGCTAGCATTCCACTCGCTATCATTTGGGCCAACACGGGCCAAATCCTTCTCTTCTTCAAGCAAGATCCTCAGATATCAGAGGAGGCAGGATCCTACGCTCGGTTCATGATCCCTAGCATTTTCGCGTATGCTCTCCTGCAGTGCCACATCAGATTTCTGCAGACACAGAACAATGTTGTTCCAATGATGGTCAGTTCAGGAATCACCACATTGCTGCATATTTTTATATGTTGGTTTCTGGTGTTCAAGTCTGGACTTGGAAACAAAGGCGCTGCTTTGGCAAATGCTATCTCATACTGGATAAATGTGCTGTTACTGGCAATATATGTCAGAATTTCACCGTCTTGTAAAAGAACTTGGACCGGTTTCTCCAAGGAGGCCTTTCACGGGATTCCCGGATTTCTGAAATTAGCAATTCCTTCTGCTGTCATGCTCTGGTAATTCTCAAGCTTTTATGCTCCTAGTTCACATTGGCAACAAAAAGAGAAAGAAAAAGAGATCCATAAAGTATCAAAAACTTGTGGGACAGTGTACCAGACAAGTGATGGCCATTATCCTTCTTCAGAATCATTAAAGGGCTATCAACCTTTTCATTCTAGTTTATGTTCATGATGTGATTTTTACGACTTTGAAGTGATTGCATTTTCTTATTAATTGGCCCTGATGCTATTCATTGTGCAATGTCGACATGGGTCTTCATGATTCTGTAGCTAGAAGCAATTATGATGTTTCTGTTTCGTTCATTGCTCAACAGCTTCGAGATTTGGTCATTTGAAATGATGGTCTTATTATCAGGACTTCTTCCCAATCCAAAACTTGAAACGTCGATCCTCGCAATCAGGTGCATCAGTACTTTGTATCAACGAGAAGCAAACAAAATTGCTAACGTCTTGGCATGAGTCGCTATCATGTTTAAATAATGTAACTTAGTTATCTTGTGCTTGTTTCAGCCTGAACACCTGCTCCTTGATTTACATGATACCTCTAGGACTCAGTGGTTCGATAAGGTAATCCTAACTGGTTAAGTTTTATTTACTTCAGTAGATCTTGCAAAAGAAGCAGCTATTCCACAGCCTCACATTTCTTGGCCTTATGTTTGGCAGCACGAGAGTTTCAAATGAATTGGGCGCTGGAAGACCACGAGCAGCTCGTTTGGCAATTTATGTTTCCTTAATGATGGTCGCCACGGAAGGTTTGCTTGCAGGTACTCTCATGATCTTTGGTCGAAGGGTGTGGGGCTACCTATATAGCACAGAAGAAGAAATCGTGAACTATGTGGGAGATATGTTGGTACTAACCGCCACTTCCCATATTCTCGATGGCATTCAGTCCGTGCTTTCAGGTATGCACGAACTTTACTTATTATTGCAATTTAACTTTGACTACTTATCCTGATAATAGGGAGCGAAGATGGAGACTGTGTCAAATCTCAAATATGTTCAAGTTAAAACCGATCTGTACTTTGACTGTTTTGATGCTATAAGTTACATTTTTTTCAGGCACTGCAAGAGGATGTGGATGGCAAAAGATTGGAGCTTTCATCAATTTGGGTGCCTACTATTTGTTGGGTATTCCGATCGCCATATTCCTAGCTTTTGACTGTCACATTAATGGAAGGGTAAATCGCAGTTACCCTACCATTCCACTATAATTCATCCTTTGCTTTCATTGTAAGTCAGTCCGATATTTATATGATTGCCTGTTCTTCCTATCGAGCTGCAGGGCCTCTGGATCGGGATTATAGTTGCACTCTTTGCGCAAGCATTGTTACTTGCGGTCCTAACGGGATGTACCAACTGGGAGAAAGAGGTAATTTACGATGCATCGATAAATGGAACGTTTTTACTGTGTAAAGTATTATTTGATCTATGGTTGGTACTTGACATCTAGTATTATTGTAGGCAAAGAAAGCCACCGACAGAGTACATAGTGCCGTGAGTCCTGCGGCTGGATTGTTATCATAAAGCTACAGTGAAGAAATATTGCCGTTGGAATCGGATGGTAGACTACAGAAACTCCAGTTCCTGGCGTTGAAACCTAGTGCGAATTGATGAAATAAGACGTCCTGATCCCTCTGGATCTCATGCTGCCACCCATGAGGAAGAGCCACATGTGGAACTTCTGCCAAAAGTCTGAAATAAATGTTGTGACATCCTCAAATTTTGATCTTATTCTGGATATAATAAATGGTTCTTTCGTCAATGCGCAATGAGTAGAATTAGGCTCACTATTCCAAGCTTTGAAAAAGGCAATTTAGGAGTTTGATGCGTGCAACCAAAGAACTCAATCATGGATTGACAATTCGGCCATAAGAATCGATGAGGTATAATCATAAGCCATTTCAAGTCGATCCAGGAACGGTTATAGCTCGATTCGGCAATAGTATAAAATCGGTTTGCGAGTGGTTCCGTGCGATTACTGTATTAGTTCCGAACAACACTAGACCAAACCCTAATGATCGTATACTTCGAAATGGGCTATTGACTCCTCTCAAATACATGACAAGCGAAGGTCATCCATGAATTGAAAAGGGCTTAAACATGGATTGATTTAGAGTCAATTACAGGTTAACACACGAAACCCCTAAAAGCCGCCCATTGTTCTAATTATGTGAAAGACGTATTTGAGAGATTTTAACCACGAATTCTAATCCAGTTGAGGCTATCAAACTCTAGAGGATTAAGAGATGACTATTGGATAATTTCAAGGGATCGCCTATTAATCGATAAACCGCAAAACATTGGAAAAGTGAAAATTCGGGCTGGAAATTGAGGCCCACAAGGGGGCCCACGAATTTTTAAAGGCCCAATGGACCTCATGGACTCAATAGTCGGCCACAAGGGCCCAAGTTGCGGGAAATTACAGTTTTGCCCTTTTGGGCCCAAATTGATTAATTTTGAGAAATTTAAGCAAGAAAAAACCCAAGACAATAAGCCCGCAAGGACCTAAGCCCAACGATGGGGCCCAAGGAGGAGTTCAGCCAAAGAAAAGAGGAGAAATGGGCTTGGCCCAAGTTTAGGCCCATTCTAAAGCCTTTTAGGACTTGAATAGTGTATTGAGTGAAAAGACCTTTTTACCTCGTGCCTTTTTGGATTCCTTTAGTTTGTTGAAAGGAAAAATGGTCTTTCTACTGCTCAAGAGTTGGCCGGCCACATGGAGGGTAAAATGACCAAAATACCCCTCTCATCTTGTCTTTATTCCATTCTTACCCTTGGATATTTGTGAAACTTGAATTGCAAGAACAAATCCTAGCTATTGATTCAAGTTTGTTGACCAAGGGATGATCTTGGCCATCCATCGTTGGGGTAGCTTGCAAGACAACTTTCTCCCTCCTCCTCATTTCTCACTTTTCGTTTTCCTCTCTCTCTCCCTCTCATTCATCATCACCGGCCATCCTCCTTCTCTGTTCCCTTGTTGTTTCGGTCACTCATCCTCACCGGTCACCACCGCACGCCCTCACCGCCACCCTCTTGTGCTGCTATGAGCGAAGCTGTCCATCGCCATCATCATGCGTCCACCCAAGCCGAGCCACCCTTTCCCTTGTTTCCCTTTGGTTTAAGGGTAAGTTTACTCTCTAAACCTTGATTAGGGCATTAGGTTTGCTAATGATTTAATTTAGAGCTAATTAGGAGTTTTAATGGATAAGTTATCTTAAGATTAGTTGATAGCGTATCTTATTCCATTGACAGCTTATCTTTGTAATTGATAACTCATCTCATACTTCAGGTGATAGCCTATCTAGTGTAGTTGATAACTTATCTAGACTTATGTGATAGCTTGTCAAGAAAATAGTGATACCTTATCTTGAAATAAATAGATAACTTATCACACTGAGTAGACTACTTATCATGAGTTAAATGATAACTTGTCTTGATTAATGATCAATGATATGTGTTATAAGGTTTAAATTGCCATGAGAAAAAGGATGAGTTTTTGTTGAAAAATGCCTTGATTAAATGGCAATCTTTGATATGCTTAAATTTAATTGGAAATTGAATAGACAATGTTATTGGTGTTGATATATGAGTGCGTTTTCATGGTAGCTTTATGCGTAAAAGAATTACACTTCATAAACACTTGACATTGGCTAAATTCCAAGAATAAGAAATGGAACTTGAGTGATTGCTGTGTGTGCATGATCATCAAAAAGTTTCATTTGTGCTCGATTTAACCGGAAGATTGCGCCAACCTAGAGTTTGGCTGTGGCCGTGAGAGGTCGTGCCCAATTTGGTAATTGGATGTCGTCACGAGGGTAGAGTGAGACAAAGTCGTTTGCGAATGGAATTCGGAACGAACCCATTTATAGGATGCTGTCATTGAGGTTGGTGAGACGATGTTGTGCCCGACAGAGTGGGATGATACCCGGTCATCCCGGAAGATCGCCTTCCTTTGAGATCTGTAGTGGCCCGAAGGGTCGTTTAATAATCTGGATTATCACGAGTGCAATGTGCATCGATGAGTGCGACGTGCCTGAGAATAATGATTGATTATGTCTGGTTTATTAAATTGTTGTTGTGCATGGTTATGCAATGAAATATGCTGGAATATGCCTCTTGAATATGCGCGTTATGGTGACCATGTTATGTATTCGTTGGGGCGATTGCCATGTTAGGATGGTAGTAAAAGGGTGAGATAACCACCTCATGTATATAGTTTAGGCAAAGCGGGGGCTTTACTATTGATCTGTCATCGATACTGACTTGCACGTTTAGGCAATCCAGAGGCAATGTAGGCTCCGTTTGGGAACCACTTTGCCAAGGGACTGGGCTAAATTTTGGCGTTTGGTAATTTTTTTTTGAAGACCCATTGAGCGAAAGTCGGCCTTCAAAAGGCCAAATGCCCAAGGATTCAGCATTTTCGGCATGCTACAGTGCCAGTAAGTGATAAAAATTTTCTTCCAAAACTACCCTCGTCTAATTTTTTATTTTCCGGATTTAGCCTCTTCTGCTACTGTTCATCATCTTCTTTGCTTTCACCTCGGACGGTGTGGCTGTGAGGGGACAGCGACCGCCGGAGGGGGGCCAGTGTGGTTGCACAACCTAGCGACCGTCGCCTGGGCTTGCACGACCACCGCGAGGGGTCGCACGACCACCGCGAGGGGTCGTACGACCGCCGCGATGGGCTGCGCAACCCAAATCTGGCGACCTAGGCGAGAGCGCCTTCGAGGATCGTCGGTGACCCAAATCTGGTGCCGAACAGCCGTCGTATGAGGCCGAACGAGCTCGAGCAGCCCCGACGATTGCTGGCGAGGGCCGCCTGGGCTCGAGCGACCCCCAACGATGGTCGCAAAACCCAGGCGAGGGCCGCCGGCGACCCAGTGTAGATTTGGGTTGCCGGCAGCCCTCGCCCAAGTTTCGCGACCCTCGTCGGGGGTCGCTCGAGCCCAGGCGACCCTCGCCGGCGGTCGCCGGGGCTGCCCAAGCTCGTTTGACCTCAGACGACGGCCGCCTGGTGCCGGATTTGGGTCGCTAGCGGCTGCTTGCCCTTCGCCAGCTCCGGCAAAGGGTTTTAACTTTTCTTTTATAAAAAATAAAAAAAGAGTTTTGCAAGTATAATTTTTTCAAATGCTATTTTACCCAAAGTTGCTTTGTAAGGGACTTTTAAGTTACAACTTACCAAACACAATTTGCATTTTGAAAAACTCTTTCAACTTAAAGTCCTTTACATTTCCCTAAAGACTTTCTCCAAAAGTGTTTCCAAACGCAGCCGTACTCTCCTAAACAAGATTTAGGGAGCTTAGTTGCTAAGTTTATTTCATTGTTGTTTGTTTAATTGTTTTCAGACCCCCAATTATGAGTCAGTGTCATATACGGTTCGGGGTGCCCATGGATATGGGCACGGTAATGACTGAGCATCTGGTCGAACCGGATAGAGCCTTTCAGAGTCATTTGACAATCATTTGGGTCGATGAAGGTTGGCTATGTGGATACCGCATAAGGTCATATTAGGGAGGGAGATGAGCTATTTGGTCCTATTAGGGGATTTGACAGACCACCTGGTGGAGGTACTAGCGAGGAGATCAAGACCCAATGGACCTTAACCCTCCTTATGGAGATGTCTCTGATCCAGAGACTCATCTAGAGACTGATCCAAATGCTGAGGAGTTCGATCCGTAATGTCCTCCTAAGTACTACTAGCTTTGGTGATGGGCTTAAGATAGAGAAGTATTACTACCTTTTTTACCATCCCTTTTTAGATAGAGAAGCCTAGGTTGACTTGACTGGTTGACTCTTTTTGTATGACCAGTCGTTGAGAAAGCCGCCCTGGATGAGCTTGTAAAGTGTAGTTTCTCGACCTTAACTGATGTTTATAAAATGGCTTGCTACTTTTTATGTTAATGAGTTTTCCTAACTATTTCCCTTACTGTTATATGATTAGGATTTTGTACATTTCCGCTTTCGTCTAATAAAAGATAGAAGAATGAATCGGCGATGCATCCTAAGACGTCGAAACATAATGACCGAGAAGGGTTGTTAGTGTACTCAAAAGAATGGGGCTTGACAAATGTGAAATCGGTATCCAGTAAGGTTGATCTCAGAAATCTCTTTATAAGGATCTAGGAAGAGTTTGGTGCACCGTCCACAGCTTGTGTCATCCTTGTTCAATTAGTAGGACATGAATAAGTCCCCTGCAACAGCTACTAGAGACCATCTCAAAGTGGAACTGTTCTTCTCCGACCTTTTTAACTGAAGTCTGACAAAAATAAGTCTCCAGGAAGTATCAAGGCAACAATACCGGTTTGAACTTCTCCTCTTTGGGGTTTGCAAGAATAATCCTCTCTCTCTCTCTCTCTCTCTCTTTCTCTCTCTCTCTCTCTGGGGCATTAGACTACTTCCCTTGTCTAGGACCACCTCCTGAGTCCGGTCAAAGGTACACTATAAATGCCGAGATTAGGAGATCACGCATAATTGCTTTCTCTCACAAGTCACAATCGAATCTCGAGAAGTTACAACAAGCATCGAAACCTGCGCTTAAGGCAGAATTCTCGATGATCCATCCATCATATCAATTGTTACTGATTCCATCAAGAGATGTTATGTTTTTCACATCGTTCGATGAGGATCGCTTGGCCATTGGTTCACATAACAAGAATTGCTATTGATGTCAGCGTACTTGTTATATGAATCAGAAATAATGTACAATAATAGCATAGTTACTTATCAATCAGAGATTCCAAGGTTCTGAAAAGTACTTTAAAATGCAAGAAAACTAAAGCTCCAAATTCTTCACGAGTGATATTGCAAAAGTTTAAACTTTTAGCTAATTTGTTTATCATCGGGTTCATTTTCATTATAGAAGAATTTCACTAGTTTTGGAAGTGAAGTTGAGGGTCATAATTCATAAAGAACTTTCAACTCTGAGAGAGTTGAATCTCCAATTGTTCAGTTGAAATAATATAGTTTGTTTATGATTGTGATCATCTTGATTATGGAAGAACTTCATATGTTTAGACGTGAAGCTGCAGGCCAAAATTCATTTTAGAAGAAAAAACTTTCAAAATTTTTAAATGTTACCAACATTTTCATAAATTTACGAGCACGGAAAATGATTTCTATTTTACACGTGCAAAGCAACAAAATCATCAAGTAAATTGCATGCAAGTGGGGATGTGCCGAAATTATATTTGATGACAAAATAATTTGGCTTGATTTTCAAACGATAAGTCACTAAACTTTAAGTCAACATTAATTTAATCTGGTGAATTTTTAAGCTACACATCAGTATCCCATTGCCATTGACCATGGAATAAATTATATTTTATTACTTTCCACTCGACAAAGAATGATTTTTCATAATTCAAGCAAAACCAGATACAGTGTGTACTTTACAATCATACTAGTCGAAAAGAGACAAGATTTGCCTCATGTGGTGGGATCTTCTGGTTGTCTTGTTTCGCTTTATTAGCTGTTACTACAGCAAAAGTTCTTACTAGTAGAATAAAAAACAAATTAAAATACTTGGTGCTCAAGAAATCTGACTCACAACTCTTTGTACTCTTATGTTCTTTTGGAAAAATCTGCCGACTTCCGCTTGACCAAACATGTGGAAATTCGATGGATTGGCCGCCACGGACAAATGAGGTCGTTGATCTTTTAAAAAAGAAGAGATTTTCTTGGAAACAAGGCGGCAACTGCCATTGGCGGGGCCTTTTGTTGTTTTTTCTTGTTTCAAGAACAAGAACATGCATTAACTAAAGCTAAAGGCAACCCAATTTGTATAAAACTTAAACCCAAAAACTGTAAAAAAAGATAGGAAAAGTACATTAAATTGTTAAGAAATTCAACCATCGATCATTAATATCCATTATTAATTATTTTTTTCAAAATAGAATAGATATGAACCGAAAGCCCATGCATAGCATGGGCATGCTACTACCAATTAATATTCCCAATCCAAAGTCGACTTTGACGAGGTCTATATCGGGACAAAACATCAAACGACACAGCACGGAAAAACAACTTGTACAGAATAGGAGATTGAGAATTTGAGTTTATGTTAATCTTGTTAGGTAATAAAGAAAATAAATCTCTGTGCACTGAATCTTGTCTGAACCAGGACAAAACATCAAACGACACGGCACGGAAAAACAACTTGTACAAAATAGGAGATTTTTTTTTTTTTGTAATCTTTGGTAATAAAGAAAATAAATCTTTGTGCACTGAATCTTGTCTGAACCAGGACAAAACATCAACAACACAGCACGGAAAACCAACTTGTACGAAAGAGGAGTTTGAGAGTTTTAGTTTATGTTAATCTTGTTTGGTAATAAAGAAAATAAATCTTTGTGCAGTAAAACAATCATAATGAGTTTAAGCTTAATCTAAATGTGAGAAACGCTCGAAAGTATGAAAGATTGCAATTATGATTTTCCGATTATTAGTCAATTATATGCTGCTTGTGACATTCCGAATTTCCATCTATTTTTGGGATTTATAAAATGTGTATTTCGTCGGTGCGCTTATAGTTAAATCTTTCCCAGAACTGATCACTCTCGGGTTATTTTTAAATTAGAGATTTTGCTAAAATCGCACTCGATCGAATTTGGCCATTATTTAGAGCTTGAACTTTGGTGTGGAATTTCTCGGAGTTTCGTGACAAATTTAATTGGACAATGTCGATATTATTGTAGCCAGCATCGATATTGCTCAAAATTGGTGAAAAGTGAAATTTAGACCGGATGCGGATTTAGACTAGTAAACCTCTCTCGTAGTGTGTTTTATTTACTAGCTTTTGGCCAAATTCTAATTTGAATTTGGGGTTTTTGTGGCTATTGGATTAAGCTCGCGAGATCGTTTTGTGGCCGTTGGATTGCACTCGAGTGTTTGACTTTTTCTTCTATCTCTCTCTCTCTCTCTCCTCTGCCGCGCGTCCTTTTCCCCCCTCTGCCCCATGCACGTCCCCTCCCCGCCTCCCTCACGCTCACGTCCCCTCTCTCTCTCTCTCTCTCTCTCTCTCTCTCTCTCTCTCCTCTTTTCTTCTTTTTTCTTCTTCTTCTTTCCTTTCTTCTTCTTCTTCCTCTTCTTCTCCTTAACCGAGCTCCTACTTTTTGCTTCTCGTTGCTCACCACCCGACCGCCGCTCACCTAGCCACAACTCACCGCCCCCCTTGCGCCGTCACTCGCCCGCGATCGTTGAGCCGCTGCCGGCCGTACCATCACTTTCCCCCCCTCTCCTTCTCCTTCCCCTATTTTTCCTTCGCTCCGACTCGCTCCTGTTCCGCCTCGCCCACGACCACTGCACATCATCGTCCCAAATGCCGTTGCCCCCATCGGCTCGTCACCACCACCCAGCTTCTTCCCCCCAAACCGCCGTCGCCCCTGCTAGTCCGGGGATGACACGACTGCCGCTGCTTGGCCCCTCCTGTTCTGGCCGAGCCTGTCGCTATCACCACCCAACAACCGCTCATCCCATTGCCATCGTCGCCGTGTAGCCCAGCTCGCTGGCCGGCTCGCACACCAACCAACCCAAATGCTTGGCCAGCTCGCTGGCCACCTGCCCGGGCCATGGCCGAGCACGCTTGGCCGTCCTTGCCTTGGCCGGACTGTCCCGACCGTGGCTAAGCCCGTTGCCCAATCGCCTGGCCGCCGTCTCAGCCGTGGCCAAGTAGCCTAGCCGCTCGCAAGTCGTTGCTCAACCGTCACCCATCCGCCTATGCCGCTCGCCCGGTCGTGGCTGAGAGTCCCAACCGTGACCGAGGGCCGTACCGAGCTATGGCCAGCCACAATGCCCATTGTACCCTCACCTGTGCCGAGCCACCACTGTTCCACTGGGCCATTTTGGGCCTCTTGCCGATTTTCCTCGAGCTATGGGTATTATTTGGACTTATTTAAGGGCCATTTAGTGTTGGTTTAGTGGTTGTTTAGGGGCTGAGTTGGGGGCTGAATCGATGATTAAATGTGGCTAGCTCATAGACTAAATTGTGGTGATTTTAGGGGTTAAATGGTGATTGTGCATGGTTGGTTCGACTGCAATTTCGATGGGCTAATGTTGGTTAGTTTATGGCTTGGAATGCGAGTCGAATGTGATGAAATGGTCGTCGCGTGTGTGGCTGAATTATCACGGCACTTGTGAGTGAATTTCGATGCTCGAGAGTGGACGATTCGTGTTGGTTTGTGGGTTGTTTGTGTCCGGCTGGAATACTGGAATTGTGAGTTATTGCGGTGAGTTCATGACTTGGAATTGGGCACTTGAAATGTGTTAGAATGATAGTTGTGCAATGTGGGGAACTTGTAATGCCTTAAGGAACGAATTTGATACTCGCATGGATTGATTGGAATGAGTGGCGATTGAGTATATTATGGCGTGGTTTGATTATGTGAATGACGTGGGAATTGATTGAATTAAGTGGCGTGTGTATTTGCTTGACCAAGCCCAGATCAATCGGAGGGCTGCCAACCTGTAAGGTGTTAACTCGGGTTGTGAGAAAGGACATATGGGGTGTTGACCCAGGTCGTGAGAAAGTTCTTGAGGCATGTTGACGCGGGACATAGTCCCGATTGATTGGAGGGCTAACTTGAGGTGTGTTTAAGCGGGTCGTGAGAATGTGAGAAAGGACATGTGGAGTGTTGACCCGGGTCGTGAGAAAAGTCCTGAGGCGTGTTGACGCGGGACAAAGCCTGGATTGATCGGAGGGCTGCCAGCCTGGAGCATATTGACGCGAGTAGCAAGAAAGGACTTGAGAGGTATTGACTTGGGTCGTGAGAAGTTGGATGGATATGCATGTATAATGTATTTGGTTGAATTGGATGAATGGACGTGTGTGTGGCGCTCGGGTAATTGTGATACGTTCTTGGGCTATTATTACATTATAATGATGTGACTAATATGCAAAGTTGACTTGTGATTTGAGGCGAGGTAAGTATGTCATTGTGAATTCTAGTTCGTCGGTTATCAGATTGCATGTGGAGACTCGTCTAGGTATGCATTGGCCTATGTGAGGTTTAAGTTATCTACTTATTGAGATTTATCACATCCCCTATTATTAAACACTTTCAGGTTTAGAGTGACGGATAGCCATCACATGCAATTCAGAGACCGGGAGTGACCTTGGGTATTTGATTCTTAGTTTCATCTTTGGATGCCCCCCCTTTTGTATAGTGAAGTAAGCTAACCAACCACCGCTCTCTTTTGATGTTGTATATTTGTGAATGCTGTAGGTAACTACCAAGCTTATGTTATACGTTTATTGATTCGTGCAAGTGCTATCCCTTTTGTCATTGTTTACTATCTGGGTTGATTATATTTCGCTTCTGCTTGCTTATGTCTTTGCGTGTTTCGTATGGGTCGGTAATGCATCCTAGGACATCGCGTTCGATAAGACCGTCGAAAGGGTGTCGCGAGCCCGTTGGGGTTCGGGGCATGACACTACTGGCTTTTCCCGTAGAGTAGGTATCAATATTCAGATCAAATCACGTAAATCTCCAGTATCTTTATTGTTCCTCATTTACTTTTATAATGATTTTGCGTTGATTTAAATTATAAGATCATATCAGTTTCCGCATTAATTTTACAACATAATATTTAAAGCTATAGTTGTTCTAATTAGTATTAGATACAAAGATAGAATAAGTACCTTAGCAATACTAGCTTAAGCTTGTTCAACAATTTCAATTAACTTAGTTAAATATTAACCATTGTGTTTATCCCGTCTTAGCGAAGTTTAAGCGCAATAATCTTTTACATTCGACACTAGAAGATTTGGTGGATGAATTATTAAGCTCACAATCCCAGAAACTCACACTATTACTTTGAATCTGGTCACTTAAGTTTTCCTTCCACTTTTAATCACGTCGCTTCATTCATTTTCTAATCAACTGCCCTA
The DNA here is from genome assembly GCA_031216285.1 of Syzygium syzygioides. Taxonomy (NCBI): domain Eukaryota; kingdom Viridiplantae; phylum Streptophyta; class Magnoliopsida; order Myrtales; family Myrtaceae; genus Syzygium; species Syzygium syzygioides. The sequence continues at coordinate 33,514,503 of CM062244.1, read as the reverse complement.
TTAAGTCCAAATAAACAATCAACAGGGGATGAATTGGTTTTGCAAGTGAGTTAACAATATTAACAAAAAGTTTAGGAAAGAGAAATTACAAGCAAGATTTATATGGTTCGGCTTGGATATGCCTCCTCATTTATTTTGGCTCTGATAGTCCATGAATTCTTCATAAATATAACCTCTGCTTCTTTTTCATATCAACATTAATAAAATATAGTTGCACACTATATCAAAGATATTAAGTACTTGGTTAAGTTTTTTTATCATCAAAAAGAGCTAAGGGATGTTTCAAACAAGCTCAATCGATGCAAGTCCAAAATTTTTGTTAATTTTTAATTTACTATATGGTAATTACGCCCATAAGAGGTCACTAGCCCTTAATTCATCTTTCAACAATATTAGATTTTCAATGTCACACCTTAGCTTCTACAAGTATAAGGGAAAATGATATGGCCATCCTTCGGATAGAAGGACGTAGCCTTAAATACAAAATAATATCCAACCTGTTATCAAAAAATATACCTCCATGCATACATATATATATATATATATATGATAAACTTGTTCATAGTTTCAACAATGCAAAAAAAAAAGCGTATATATATCGTACTCAGCTAACCCAATAAGTATCAACTTAGATATATACAACTAGCTCAGCTCATACCAAAAAATCCCACTACTAAAAGTTCCCCACTTATAGCGCCCTCATTCTACTTGTCCCTAGCGGAAGAACCTGAAAAACATTCAACCACAACCTGGTGAGTAGAACAAATATCTTTTAAGCAGATCGAGCATTCACTATGAACATATAAAATAAATACCATAATTCAATATCCCAAATCAAGTATATAATATACACATAATATCAAAAGCAAGTTATATCATCTCAATAATGGTTTATATGTATCATATCAATCAACAATATCAAAATAATATTAATGTTCAATTCCATTTATCAATATTTACTAAATCACACATTAGTAGTATATTCCATTAATCACTCTAGTGTTTAATATCTAACCATGGTCAAACTTAACACCTTGGACAAAGGGGACCAAGATTCCTCCTTAGCTAAATCTTTACCTACATTATTGGTGGTTTGGCCCACAATGATATCTTGAGAATGATATGCATACCCGCTAACCCTCAATAGGTTTTGAGCACATTGACAATGAGCATCAAACACAAACCTATCCTACAGTAACTCACAAATCAAATCGAGAATACATCTCATAAACTACAATACATTTCAAAATTTAGGTTCATAATATCAGTTCATATAACCTTTCAAAATTCATTTTATAAACCATTCCTCAAACCAAACACAAGTATTCAAATCAATCTATTTCAAATTATTAAAATCAACTCAAACTATGTGAAATACCATAAAGGGTTGCTAATGCCTGATCGGTATTTATGCAACAAATGTGCTCCTTAATCCTCACCACTTTTAAAATATGAGTTTACAAATTTAAAGGAGGGATAAGCACCATTCACCTAGAAAAGTTTAAATTAAACATTGAAAGTTATCTCAAGCGGATTCGAAATCTTATCAAGTAAATGAGAAGCAATATGCAAACTCAAATAAATAACCATCTTAACTAAGATTTGGCTAGGCGACATATTTCGGAGTCAAAACATTCCTTACGGGTCCACAAAAGACCTCAAGAAGTGCCAATCACGACAAATAACCACTGACCTGAAAAAAATCATTCGTGTGACGAAAGGCCACCTGGGTGACAAATTTTCTCATGCCTTATCTCTCTCTACCAAACTCTTATTCAAGTGGACCTATTGTCGTTTGAAAGTACTAAAAGTTCCTAAACTCTACCGACTCAAAAGACGGCAAAAACCATCGCCAAAAATAGAAATTTAGAACTAGGCAAAAACAAGCGCAAAACTTTAAAAAATTATTACAACCAAACCGTAATTCAGAATGGACTTCTGTAAAATCGCACAATTCCACGACAACCTAAGCTATCATTTCCACATAATTTCACAACTTAACAACCCCTTGAGTGAAACTAGAAACTCAAAATTCACATGGATCCGAATGTAGGGCTCAACTCTGAAAACTCTTCCAATTAAATGAACAAAAAGTACAAATCCTTTCCGGGCACTACGAAATGGAGTTAATCCTCCTTGTCGAAATCTCCTAAACGTGACGTCATGAAACTCCCTTCTTCTTTTTTCTCCTTCTTCCTTTCTTTTCCCTTTTCCCTCTCTCTTCTTCCTTCATTGTAATCGTCCCCTCCTTATATATCTTTTTTCTTAAGCCCACCCTTTTCGACAAGTCAACTTGTCTTTTTCTTCTTCTTTTTTTCTGTTTTAAAACACCAATGTTTACAGTCAGTGTGGATCATTGATTGGAAAATCAAGAGAGTGACTTGATTGAAGATCAAAAATAAAAGCTCAACATTTGTTCTCAGCGAAGTAACTGGAAACCGGAAAGTTCGAATTATGCATTGACCACTTTCAAGCAAAGGCAAAGTTCAGTGGGCAACCAAATACGAGGAACATACTCTGGCAACACATCAACATCGACAATTACCGTGTGATTGATATTCGATCTACAAGGATGTTGATTTTCTAGTTCAGGCAACACAAAAAGTGTAGAAATATAACGCGGAAACGACAGAATTTTGCAAATTAAGTCAATACAAAAATACCAAAGAAATAAACGATGAATGACAAAGGACACTATAGATTTATGTGGCTCAATCCGAATATCAATACCCACATCCATGGGAAAAGTTAGTAACAAATAATACACTATAATCAGAGAATTAGAATTATAATTCGCTCATACGCTTGAGTGTTTTCCACACTTAAATTTAAGTCTAAACCCAAAATATCTACGAATAAACAATTTAATTGGACGAAATAAACTCACAGCACAAATTTGGATCTCTTCATGCGGCCGAGCCTTGAGAACGTTTGTGCGTTCGGTTTTCTTTTGTTCTCGTGGCTTAGTAGAGGACTTCTCTACACGGCGGCTCATTTTCATTGAAGAACAGGCGTTCCCTTTTATTCCTCTCCAGAACAAACCCTTTTCGTCAAAATAAAAAAGATAAGAAAGTCCTTCTAATACAAATCAGCAAAACTTCGCATAACGTGACCAAAACTTCCCTTTTGTTGTTTCTTTCCATAAAATAAATTTATTAAAGGTGTCCCTATTTCGCCTTTTAGTGTCTAATATGCCCTTTTTACTGAAAACGTCAACAACACGTACCAAGAGAGGATTTCCTTTCGTGAGCAATATTCAATGTTATCTCCAATAAAAAAGATATATCTATCCAAGTAAGACACGTTTTGTAAACAGCTCAAATTAGAGTCATAATTTAATAAAAGAAATGCTAATTTTTCAATTGCATTGGTGAAAAGGACACCAGAATTGTCTACTTTGGTGGGATCTTTTGGTTGTCTCGGTTAGACATGGCCACGGGCCGGTTTTGGCTCGGAACCGGATCGGAACCGGCCCGGTCAAACCCGGAACCGGCCCATTGACCGGTTCCGCGGTTCGGAACCGGAATCGGCCCGTGCCCGACGGGCAAGGTTCCGATTCCCGAAAACCCGGTTCCAACAACAAAAAAAAAAAAAAAGGCAGCCTGCGCACTTGCGCAGTGCGCAGCCGCAGCCCGGCCGGCGAGGGCTCGACCTCGCCGGCGTCGGGCGAGGCCTCGACCTTGCCGGCGTCGGGCGAGGCCGGCCTCGCCCGATGCCGGCGATGCCGGTGAGTCCGGCGATGGCAGCCGTTGGCCGCCCATTGCCGGCATCACCGCATCAACAACGGAAAGAAAAAAAAAAAAAGTGGCCCGCAGGCGCAGGGCCGTAGCAGGGCCTGCACGTCTGCAGGCCCTGCTGCGGGCAGTGCCGCAGCCGCGCGGGCCCATTCCCAATGGGCTTTTGCCCCAACGGGCATAAGCCCCAACGGGCAAAAAAATAAAAAAAAAATGAGATTGCAACGGTTATCTCTTTTTTCTGTTTTTTTTTTATTTTCTTCTCAATTTTTTCCTATAAATTCTCACAAATTCTCTCAATACTCACACAATTCTCTCAAGTCTCAAATTCTCTTCTCTCAAGTCTCAAATTTTCTGAATACTTAAAATTCTCTTAAATTCTCTCAATTTTCTCAATTCACACAATTCTTTCTTAATTCTCCCAATTAGTCCACTCAATTCTCTCAATCCACTCGAAAAATGGCAAGTGGAAGTCGAGTGCCATCTGGCAAAGGTAAGAATATCGCGACGGAATCCCATCATTCTTTTGATCCTCGTGAATATGCAGATTTTCAAGATGATGAAATCAACATTTTTCCCGATATGGAGCACGTCCCGACTCAAGAAAGTTTTCATCCTCCTAGCGAAGTATCTACAACAAAGGAAGCCGAACGAGAATTTACATCTGACATTTGGAATCACTTCACGAAAATGGAAAAGTTTGATATTTGTGAAAAAAAGGTATGATATAATTTGTAAATATTGTGGGAAAATATATAAATATACAGGTGGACAAGGATATGGAACATTTAAACGACATCTTAGGAGCAAACATCCAACCGAAACGGGAATCGATATCGGGCAATAACAAATTTCCGGGTACGTCAATCCTAACACTTCCCCTTTATTTCGTTATAATGACAAAACTTATAAGGAAGAATTAGGCAAATTTATTTGCGTTGAGCATTGAGCATTTAATTTTGGAGAAAGATTTGGTTTTAATGAATTTGTACAAAAAGCATGTGCTCCACAAGCAAAACGTGTTCCTAGAAATACAACTAAACGAGTAATTAAAGATCTTTACAGAAAAGGAAAAAAAGATTTACAAAATTTTTTTATGCAATTTAATGGATGCGTGCATATAGGTAGTAATATTTGGAGTGATCCTTGGCAAAATCATTCTTAAATGGGCATAACATGTCATTGGATAGATGACGAGTGGAGTATTCAAAAAAGAGTTATTGCATTTAGAGTTTTCGATGATAATCATACGGCAAATAATATTTATAGAATAATTAGGCAAATTTTAGAAGAATATTATTTGCTTAACAAAATTTTTTCAATTGGTTTTGATAATGCTGCAACAAATACCGCTTCAATTGTTGAGTTAGAAAATATTTGTAAACCCGCTTTTGGCGGAAAATTTTTTCACGTTAGATGTGCTTGTCATGTTTTAAATTTATGTGTACAAGATGGTTTGAAAACTCTCGATATTTTTCTTCAACCAATAAAAAAGGCGATTCAATTTTTATGGAAACATCCCCAAAAAATGAAAGAATGGGATAGATTTTGTAGAGAAAATGGTAAAAAGCCAAAAAGATTTCCAAAAGATGTTCCAACTCGTTGGAATTCTACTTTCCACTTGCTTGCTGAATCTTTAGCATATAAAGATTTATTATGTGCATTCATTTCTAATAATGTACCTCAGATTAATTTATACCCAAAAGAGTGGGATATTTGCCAAAAAATTTTAGATGTTTTAAAGATTTTTAATGATGCAACTTATACTTTGTCCGGTGTTTATTATCCTACTACACATTTATTTTTAGTAGAGTGTACTAATATTGTCGGAATTTTTTATGAATGTGAAAATGATGTTGAATTACAACATACTATACTTGCAATGAAAATGAAGTGGCTACATTATTATATGGAAATTCCCATTATTTATTTAGTTGCTTGTGTTTTTTATCCGCGTTGCAAAATGGATGGCTTAAATGACTTTTTGCGTGTGTATTATCAATGTTTACATTGTGATGAGATAAATGTTACAACTATAGTACGTAATGTTAAAAACGTAGTAATAGAATTATATAATGAATTTTATACTAAATATAATTTAGGTGATATTGGATCTTCTCAATCTATGGAGAAGAGGGTACCAACTTTTATTACATAGACAAAAAAAAAACAAAAGGGAGTAGTAGGAAATATTTCTGAATTAGAGAGTTATCTAAGCGTTTCATTTGAATTTACTGAATTCAAAGGTGGTATGGATTTTTTAATTTTGGATTGGTGGAAGAGGCACGCAAGCCGATACCCAATCCTTTCTCTTATTGCAAAACAGATTTTTTCAACCCCTTGTTCCACAGTTGCGGTCGAACAAGCATTTAGTGCCGGAGGTAATATTTTGGATAAACATCGTTCAAGATTAGATGCAGAATCAGTGGAGATGCAAGCTTGTGTTGCTGATTGGACGAAGGCTCAATACCGGCAACAAGAGATAGATCGCAATGCTGAATCCGGATTTTTTAACGATGGAGATACTACCGCTACCGTTACTGGAACGGGTAGTGACGATTGAGGGTAAAAGAACTATTGGAGTTGGCAAATATTTTGGGAACCCTTGTTTCTCATATCGGGTACGCCCACATGAGCTTAGGGAAACCCAAGTATAATCCGATGACATGTGACCTTTGATCCCCTGTGCACGGAATGTTTAGGTTTTTAGATCATTTTAGAGCATATATATTGTGCTCTTTTTTTTTTAGATCGTTGTAACGAATTGTAACGTGCTTAATGATAATTTATTAAGTTCAAGCCCTGTCTTGTCTTTTTGTCCTCAAATTTAATTACAATTTACATTTTAATTACAATTTATATTGAATAATGTTTCATCACCGTCACTCACCGGAACAATAATTTTTCAATTTTTTTTATTTTCTTTTCTATTTTCTGTTTTCTTTTTTTTTTCTTCCTCCGCCGGCCCCCGCTAGGGCCGGCGTCAGGCGACGCCGGTGAGGCTGGCCCTCGCCTGGATCTGGCGAGGGCCCGGCGAGGCTCGCCCTCGCCTGGGCGAGCGAGGGCGAGCCTCGCCCGACGCCGGCGAGCCTCGCCCTCGCTTGGATCTGGCTCGGGCGAGCCTCGCCGGCATCGGGCGAGGCTCGCCCTCGCTCGCCCAGGCGAGGGCGAGCCTCGCCGGCGTCCGGCGAGGCTCGCCATCGCTGGCCCAGGCGAGGGCGAGCCTCGCCCGACGCCGGCGAGGCTCGCCTGAGCCCGGCGACGTCCGCGGCCGGCTCCGCCGGCCGGCCCCGACTGAAGAGAACCGATGCCGATCGATTCAACCGAAGAAAAAAAAATGTTCTGGTTCCTTCTTGGACACGAACCGGAACCGCCGGTTCCGAACCGTGGCCATCTCTAGTCTCGGTACACTTTATTTGCATTAAAGAGACGATTGAGATATTTAATACTCAAAAGAAATCCAACCCGACAAAAATCTACCAAAGTCTACTTCACCAAGCATGTGAGAAAAGCATAGCCGTCAGAGAAAGAAACGTGTGTTTTTGTCCTTAAGGGCATCAACTAGGTCATTTTCTGCGGAGAGAATATCTAGGATCTCTAAAGCTATTGCCCTGTTTTTTTCCCTCTGCTTCGCTCACTGTGCCCAAAGCACAGAGGAAGCAATCAATGGATGTGGAAGAACAGAAACAGCATGTGGAGTCACCCCTGTTAGCAGTTTCCCAGGAGAAGAAGTTGTCCACTTCGGGGAATGGATTCAAGAAAGACGAGATTTTCTCGGAAATGAAGCGGCAACTGTCGTTGGCCGGGCCATTGGTATCGGTGAACCTGATGATATATTGTTTGCAGGTGATCTCGGTGATGTTTGTGGGTCATCTTGGAGAGCTGGCACTTTCCAGTGCTTCCTTGGCCACGTCCTTCGCTTCTGTGACTGGCTTTAGCATGTTGGTAAGACACAACAATTCTTCCCGTTTTAATCTTGAGATAAACTAAGAGATAAAAGAATTTAAGAATCGGAAAGTAGCATCATACTGTGTCACTTCTATAAAAGTTTTCTTCCAGGATGTTATTTATCTTGAAAGATGTATAGTGCCACTTCTACTACTGACATGAATATAGGAATTCTCCTTCCTGTTGAATAAACAGAGTCTAGCGATTGTTGGATCAATTAAGACTGCGTGGTGCTCCTGCTCTCCAAGTACCATGAATAGATTGCTTGTCTATTAACGTTAGCTCCTTTTCAGATTATTGCAGTTTGACAAAGATTGATCTACTGGATATGTTATCTCTCAATAACCCCAGTGCGCTAAATGTGTGATTTTCTCTCTTTAGCTAGATCTAACAATGGCGAGATTGGAAACTTAATGTTGGTGTTTGTCACAAATTAGGACATTTGTTAACTGCACTTAAAAATGATTGTTGGGGACCCTAGTCCGAAAATCAAATAGATGAAAGAATTTTCCTGTTCAGATTCTTCCAATGGGTATAGGTTGAGTGAACTATGGCAATGCCCTCCTGATGCTCCGAGCAAGGCCTCATTTGGGTTCCTAGGATATAGTGACAAACTTCTTTAATTTCATTTTGGGACATCTATGAATTGTTCCAAACACCATCTTATAGATGCTTGGTCCATAACAGATAGGAATGGCAAGTGCATTGGATACATTTTGCGGTCAGTCTTATGGAGCTAAGCAATACCACATGCTTGGTATCTACAAGCAGAGGGCCATGATCGTTCTCCTATTAGCTAGCATTCCACTCGCTATCATTTGGGCCAACACGGGCCAAATCCTTCTCTTCTTCAAGCAAGATCCTCAGATATCAGAGGAGGCAGGATCCTACGCTCGGTTCATGATCCCTAGCATTTTCGCGTATGCTCTCCTGCAGTGCCACATCAGGTTTCTGCAGACACAGAACAATGTCGTTCCAATGATGGTCAGTTCAGGAATCACCACATTGCTGCATATTTTTATATGTTGGTTTCTGGTGTTCAAGTCTGGACTTGGAAACAAAGGCGCTGCTTTGGCAAATGCTATCTCATACTGGATAAATGTGCTGTTACTGGCAATATATGTCAGAATTTCACCGTCTTGTAAAAGAACTTGGACCGGTTTCTCCAAGAAGGCCTTTCACGGGATTCCCGGATTTCTGAAATTAGCAATTCCTTCTGCTGTCATGCTCTGGTAATTCTCAAGCTTTTATGCTCCTAGTTCACATTGGCAACAAAAAGAGAAAGAAAAAGAGATCCATAAAGTATCAAAAACTTGTGGGACAGTGTACGAGACAAGTGATGGTCATTATCCTTCTTCAGAATCATTAAAGGGCTATCAACCTTTTCATTCTAGTTTATGTTCATGATGTGATTTTTACGACTTTGAAGTGATTGCATTTTCTTATTAATTGGCCCTGATGCTATTCATTGTGTAATGTCGACATGGGTCTTCATGATTCTGTAGCTAGAAGCAATTATGACGTTTCTGTTTCGTTCATTGCTCAACAGCTTCGAGATTTGGTCATTTGAAATGGTGGTCTTATTATCAGGACTTCTTCCCAATCCAAAACTTGAAACGTCGGTCCTCGCAATCAGGTGCGTCAGTACTTTGTATCAACAAGAAGCAAACAAAATTGCTAGCCTCTTGATACGAGTTGCTATCATGATTAAATAATGTAAACTTAGTTATCTTGTGCTTGTTTCAGCCTGAACACCTGCTACTTGATTTACATGATACCTCTAGGACTCAGTGGTTCAATAAGGTAATCCTAACTGGTTAAGTTTTATTTACTTCAGTAGATCTTGCAAAAGAAGTAGCTATTCCACAGCCTCACACTTTCTTGGCCTTATGTTTGGCAGCACGAGAGTTTCAAATGAATTGGGCGCTGGAAGACCACGAGCAGCTCGTTTGGCAATTTATGTTTCCTTAATGATGGTCGCCACGGAAGGTTTGCTTGTAGGTACTCTCATGATCTTTGGTCGAAGGGTGTGGGGCTACCTATATAGCGCAGAAGAAGAAATCGTGAACTATGTGGGAGATATGTTGGTACTAACCGCCACTTCCCATATTCTCGATGGCATTCAGTCCGTGCTTTCAGGTATGCACGAACTTTACTTATTATTGCAATTTAACTTCGACTACTTATCCTGATAATAGGGAGCGAAGATGGAGATTGTGTCAAATCTCAAATATGTTCAAGTTAAAACCGATCTGTACTTCAACTGTTTTGATGCTATAAGTTACATTTTTTTCAGGCACTGCAAGAGGATGTGGATGGCAAAAGATTGGAGCTTTCATCAATTTGGGTGCCTACTATTTGTTGGGTATTCCGATCGCCATATTCCTAGCTTTTGTCTGTCACATTGGTGGAAGGGTAAATCGCAGTTACACTACCATTCTACTGCAATTCGTCCTTTGCTTTCATTGTAAGTCAGTCCGATATTTATATGATTGCCTGTTCTTCCTATCGAGCTGCAGGGCCTCTGGATCGGGATTATAGTTGCACTCTTTGCGCAAGCATTGTTACTTGCGGTCCTAACAGGATGTACCAACTGGGAGAAAGAGGTAATTTACGATGCATCGATAAATGGAACGTTTTTACCGCGTAAAGTATTATTTGATCTATGGTTGGTACTTGACATCTAGTATTATTGCAGGCAAAGAAAGCCATCGACAGAGTACATAGTGCCGTGAGTCCTGTGGCTGGATTGTTATCATAAAGCTACAGTGAAGAAATATTGCCGTTGGAATCGGATGGTAGACTACAGAAACTCTAGTTCCTGGCGTTCAAACCTAGTGCGAATTGATGAAATAAGACGTCCTGATACCTCTGGATCTCATGCCCATGAGGAAGAGCCACATGTGGAACTTCTGCCAAAAGTCTGAAATAACTGTTGTGACGTCCTCAAATTCCGATCTTATTCTAGATATAATAAATGGTTATTTCGTCAATACGCAATGAGTAGAATTAGGCTCTAAATTGAGTCAAGAATCATTCAAGAGTATTTCAAGCTTTGGAAAAGGTAATTTAGGATTTCGATGTGTGCAACCAAAGAACTCAATAATGGATTGACAATTCAGCCATAAGGATCAATGAGGGATAATCATAAGCCATTTCAAGTCGATCCAGGAATGGTTATAGCTCGATTCGGCAATAGTATAAAATCGGTTTGCGGATGGCTCCGCACGATTACTGTATTAGTTCTAAACGACACTAGACCAAACCCTAATGATCGTATACTTCGAAATGGGCTATTGACTCCTCTCATTTACATGACAAGCGAAGGTCATCCATGAATTGAAAATGGCTTAAACGTAGATTGATTTAGAGTCAATTACAAATTAAACGCACGAAACCCCTAAAAGCCGCCCATTTTTCTAATTATACGAAAGACATATTTGAGAGATTTTAACCATTAATTCTAATCCAGTTAAGAGTATCAGACTCTAGAGGATTAAGAGACGACTATTGGATAATTCCAGGGGATCGCCTATTAATTGATAATCCGCAAAACATTGGAAAAGTGAAAATTCGGGCTGGAAATTGAGGCCCACAAGGGGGCCCACGAATTTTTAAAGGCCCAATGGGCCTCATGGACTCAATAGTCAGCCACAAGGGCCCAAGTTGCGGGAAATTATAGTTTTGCCCTTTTGGGCCCAAATTGAATAATTTTGAGAAATTTAAGCAAGAAAAAACCCAAGACAATAAACCCGCAAGGAACTAAGCCCAATGACGGGGCCTAAGGAGGAGTTCAGCCAAAGAAAAGAGGAGAAATGGGCTTGGCCCAAGTTTAGGCCCATTCTAAAGCCTTTTAAGAGTTGAATAGTATATTTGAGTGAAAAGACCTTTTTACCTCGTGCCTTTTTGGATTCATTTAGTTTGTTGAAGGGAAAAATGGTCTTTCTACCGCTCAAGAGTTGGCCGGCCACATGGAGGGTAAAATGACCAAAATACCCCTCTCATCTTATCTTTATTCTATTATTACCCTTGGATATTTGTGAAACTTGAATTGCAAGAACAAATCCTAGCCATTGATTCAAGTTTGTTGAGCAAGGGATGATCTTGGCCATCCATTGTTGGGGTAGCTTGCAAGACAACTTTCTCTCTCCTCCTCATTTCTCACTTTTCGTTTTCCTCTCTCTCTCCCTCTCACTCATCATCACCGGCCACCCTCCTTCTCTGTCCCCTTGTGGGTTCTGTCACACATCCTCACCGGCCACTAGACATGGCCACGGTTCAAGAACCGCCGGTTCCGGTTCGTGGCCACGAATGAACCGGAACCGGCGGTTCCGGGCCGATTCCGATTCCGGCCGGATCCTTATTTAAAAATTAATAAAATAATTATAAAATAAAAATTGCAAGCCTGGTCCTCCGTTGTTCGTCGCTCAGGCTTCGCAGCCTTGGCCATGGTGGCGGAGGCGGGGTTCAAGGTGGCGAGGAGATGAAGTGGGAGACGAGGGCGGCGGCGAGGAGGAGAAGGAGGGGGCCGGGAGGGGGACGGGGATGGGGACGGGGACGGGGAGGAGGAGCGGGGGGTCCTCCTCCTCCGGGGTCGGGAGCAGGGGAGGAGAAGGGGGCGTCGGCGTTGGCAGTTGCGGCCATGGGGGGCGACGGCGGCGGCGGCGAGGGTCAAATCTGGGGAGACGGGGGACGGGCGGAGGAGAAAATGGGAGGAGGAGCAGGGTAGCGAGGGGGAAGGAGGAGTGGGCGTCGGCGTCGGCGGCTGCGGCCATGGGCGGGGGCGACGGCGGCGAAGGCGGCGGGGGTTAGATTTGGGAAGACAGGGGCCAGGGGGTGGGCGGAGGAGAAGAAGAAGGAGGAAAAGGAGAAAGGAGAAGGAGAAGATGCACTGATGCAGAGAGAGAGAGGAGGAAAAGGAGAAAGGAGAAGGAGAAGATGCACTGATGCAGAGCACGAGAGAGAGAGAGAGAGAGAGAGAGGGGGGCCTGGCCTGCAGGGGCCTGCAGGCTGCTGCTGCTGCAGCGTAGCCTGCAATGCAGGCTGTGCTGCAGCGCAGCCTGCAGCTTCTTCATCTTTTTTTTTTTTTCGAAGAACCGGAACCGGGCCCGTATGCCACGGGCCGGTTCCGGTTCCGAACCGCGGGCCCGGGTTTGACCGGGCCGATTCCGAGCCAAAACCAGCCCGTGGCCACCACTACCGGCCACCACTGCACGCCCTCTTGCGCTACCATGAGCCAAGCCATCCATCGCCGTCATCATGCGTCCGTCCAAGCTGAGCCACCCCTTCCCTTGTTTCCCTTTGGTTTAAGGGTAAATTTACTCTCTAAACCTTGATTAGGGCATTATGTTTGCTAATGGTTTAGTTTAGAGCTAATTAGGAGGTTTAGTGGATAAGTTATCTTAAGATTAGTTGATAGCTTATCTTTGTAATTGATAACTCATCTCATACTTTAGGTGATAGCCTATCTAGTTTAGTTGATAACTTATCTAGACTTATGTGATAGCTTATCATGAAAATAGCGATACCTTATCTTGAAATAAATAGATAACTTATCACATTGAGTAGACTACTTATCATGAGTTAAATGATAACTTGTCTTGATTAATGATCATCGATATGTGTCATAAGGTTTAAATTGCCATGAGAAAAAGGATGAGTTTTTGTTGAAAAATGCCTTGATTAAATGGCAATCTTTACCACCCGCCTAGGTGGCGCTGCTGGAACGCGTACTCTTCCTTTCGCAAAAGGTTGGGTGTTCGAATCCCGGGTGTCGCAGGGTGACTTAACTGGTGGCACGTGTGTGGTGGCTAGCACGTGTTGCTCCCAGGGTTTACTCCCCGGCTATCGGCCGTGCGGGGGTTCCTTGGGTTATCAAAAAAAAAATGGCAATCTTTGAAATGCTTAAGTTTAATTAGAAATTGAATAGACAATCACTACAAAATAACCGGGATTTTCAAACGAAAATTTGTGACGAAAAAATTTTGGTCGGAAATTTGCGACGAAAAATTTTTCATTGCACATTTCCGACGAATTTTGTGACGAAACACTTTTCGACGCAAATTTCCGACGAAAGATTTTTCATCGCAAATTTCTGACAAAAGATTTTTCGTTGCAAATTTCCGATGAATTTTGGCGATGAAAGATTTTTCGTCGCAAATTTCCAATGAATTTTGGCGACGAAAAACTTTTCGTCGCAAATTTCCGACGAATTTTACGACCGAAATTTATTTGTTGCAAATTTCCGACGAATATTGTGACAAAAAATTTTTCGTCACAAATTTCCGACGAAAAATTTATTCGTGGCAAGTTTCTGACACGAAAAATGATTTTCTTGATATCCGTCCCCACGCCCAATTTCTCTCTCACTACAAAAAAACTAGGATTTTGCGACAAAAAATTTTTCGTCGGAAATTAGCAATGACTTTTGTGATGAAAACTAAATTCGTTGGAAATTTGCGACAAAAAATTTTTCGTCGCTAAATTCCAACGAAGTTTGCGACGAAAAATTTTTCGTCGCTAATTTCTGACGAAATTTGCGACAAAAAATTTTTCGTCGGTATTTTCCGACGAAATTTATGACGAAAAAATTTTTCATCGTAAATTTGCCACGAATTTTCCTACGAAAATAGAACATATTGGAATAAATGTGATTTTTTGAAATTTGTTGAAAAATTTGTGGCAAATTTACCATGAATTTCCCAACGAAAATAGAACATATTGGAATAAATGCCTTTTGTTCAAATTCGTTGGAAAATTTGTGGCAAATTTGCCATGTATTTTCCAACGAAAATAGAACATATTGGAATAAATGCCTTTTGTTCAAATTCGTTGGAAAATTCGTGGCAAATTTGCCACGAATTTTCCAACGAAAATAGAACATATTGGAATAAATGCGTTTTTTTTGAAATTCGTGGGAAAATTTGTGGCAAATTTGCCACGAATGTTCCAACGAAAATAGAACATATCAGAATAAATGCGTTTTTTTAAATTCGTTGGAAAATTCGTGGCAAATTTGCCATGAATTTTCCAATGAAAATAGAACATATTAGAATAAATGCGTTTTTTTGAAATTCGTTGGAAAATTCGTGGCAAATTTGCCACGAATTTTCCAACGAAAATAGAACATATTAGAATAAATGCCTTTTTTGAAATTCGTTGGAAAATTTGTGGCAAATTTGCCACGAATTTTCCAACGAAAATAGAACATATTAGAATAAATGCCTTTTTTTGAAATTCGTTGGAAAATTCGTGGCAAATTTGCCACGAATTTTCCAACGAAAATAGAATGTATTAGAATAAATGTGTTTTTTTGTTAAATTCGTTGAAAAATTCGTAGCAAATTATGTTCTATTTTCGTTGGAAAATTCGTGGCAAATTTGCCATGAATTTTCCAATGAAAATAGAACATATTAGAATAAACGCGTTTTTTTGAAATTCGTCAAAAAATTCGTGGCAAATTTTCCACGAATTTTCCAACGAAAATGGAACATATTAGAATAAATGCGTTTTTTTGAAATTCGTTGGAAAATTCGTGGCAAATTTGCCACAAATTTTCCAATGAAAATAGAATATATTAGAATAAATGCGTTTTTTTGAAATTCGTTGGAAAATTCGTGGCAAATTTGCCACGAATTTTCCAACGAAAATAGAACATATTAGAATAAATGCATTTATTTGCCACGAATTTTCCAACAAAAATAGAACTTAGTAGAATAAATGAGTTTTTTTGAAATTCATTGGAAAATTCGTGGCAAATTTGCCACGGATTATCCAACGAAAATAGAACCTATTAGAATAAATGTGTTTTTTGAAGTTCGCTGGAAAATAGAACATATTAGAATAAATGCTTTTTTTTGAAATTTGTTGGAAAATTCGTGGCAAGTTTGCCACGAATTTTCCAACGAAAATATAACATATTGGAATAAATTCCTTTTGTTAAAATTCGTGGGAAAATTGGTGGCATATTTGCCATAAATTTTCCAACGAAAATAGAACATATTAGAATAAATGCCTTTTGTTAAAATTCGTGGCAAATTTGCCATAAATTTTCCCACGAAAATTGAACATATTAGAATAAATGCCTTTTTTGGAAATTCGTGGTAAATTTGCCACGAATTTTGCCACAAAATAGAACATATTAGAATGAATGCCTTTTTTAAAATTCGTGGCAAATTTTGCCACGAAAATTGAACATAGTAGAATAAATGCCTTTTTTAAAAAATTCGTGGCAAATTTGCCACGAATTTTGCCACGAAAATGGTGCATAATAGAATAAATGCGTTTTTTTTATTTTCGTGGCAAAATTCATGGCAAATTTGCCACTTGGCACGAAAATAGAACATAGTAGAATAAATGCTTTTTTAAAAAAATTCGTTGCAAAATTCATGGAAAATTTGCCACGAATTTCAAAAAAATGCCGACAAACAAATGCAAAGTCATCCTCTTCGCTATCCTCCTCGCCAAAGTAGAAGCCCGAACCAAATCTCCTCCTCGCCGTAGACTATGCCCAGATCTGGTCACTAATTTTGTTGAATTTATGTCTCGAGTTTAAGCCTGTGTAACAAATTCACTTTCCTAATTGGCTGATTTCGGATGAAGGGCTCACGGCAACGCGAATAGAGAAGGCCACTAAAAGACAAAATAGGGGCACACTTATTTTATTATATTTATTTCAGTGGACCCAGGTCAATTTGTTGAATGCTTATCAATGAAGGATTTTCCTTCTTGGACGTGCAAAAGAAACGTGTGGGGCCACGGAAGTCAGATAAAAGAGGAAGCGAGATACGGTTTTTTTTTTTGGTAAGAAGGGATACGATTTTTTGCTGCATATAAAAAGAAAAAAAATTGAGGGTTTCTTTGTTTTAGCGAAGACCAAAGCCGCACAAAGCAAGACGTACAGAGACGCTCGTATTCAAGCCACACGAAGGAGGCAGAATGTACAGAGACGTTCTTGAATGTGGGCGTGTTTTTCTTTGGGCTTGAACATGTAGTGATTTGTGCAGTGAGTTTATTTTGTCTAATTAAGTTGTTTATTCGTAAATACTTTGGGTTTGGGCTTAAATTTAGGTGTGGGAAACACTCGAGCATTGAGCCAATTGTAACTCTGATTCTCCGATTATAGTAAATTATTTGTTGCTGGCTCTCTCCGTGGATGTAGGTACCGATATTCAGACCGAACCACGTAAATCTCTGGTGTCCTTTATCGTTTCTCGTTTATTTCTCTGGTATTTTTGCATTAACTTAATTTGCAAGATCCTATCGTTTCCGCGTTATATTTCCAACAATTGGTATCAAAACTTGAGGGTTGGATTTTCTGGATTATGATTTGGGGCTTTTTGCTTGTCTGATTATTATTTGGAAATTCTACTATTGCAATTATGTCTGGAGAGAAAGTTGAGATTGAGAAGTTTAACGGGAGGAACAACTTTGGGTGATGGAGCGTCAAGATGCTTGCGCTATTAACAACCCAAGGTTTGGCCAAAGCATTAGACGGCGAAGATGAGTTGCCCATTATAATGAAAGCGGCTGATAAAGCAGACCTGATGGAGAGAGCAAAGAGTATAATCTGCTGAATATATCGGATGAAGTGTTAATAGAGGTAGTTGAGGAGAATGATGTTGCATCATTGTGGGCAAAATTACAGGCACTCTATGTAACGAAGGTTTGAACAATCGATTGTACATGTTGAAGAGAATGTTTCAATTTCGATATACTGAAGGTATATCGATCAGATCCCACCTAGATGAATTTAATAAACTCATGATGGATTTGAAGAATGTCGATAAGATACTTGATGATGAGGAACAGGGCATGATGTTATTGGCTTCTTTACCGGAATCATGGGAGCACTTTACTGATTCACTACTCCAAGGGCATACTACGATTACCTCGGAAGAGGTAAAGTCAGCATTGTTCTCTAAAGAGTGGCAGAGGAAGTTGCGAGATGATAGTCTAGCGCAGAATGTAGCGCGAAGACTAGTGATTCGAGGTAGAGAACAACATCGAGGGTCCAGTAGCAACAGAGGTAAAAGCAGGTCAAAGTCACACAATAGAAAGTCTAAAGGACGCGTGAAGTGCTTTGAGTGTCATGAGGAGAGGCACATAAGGAGAGATTGTCCAAAGCGGAGAAATAGAGGTGACAAGCAGAATGCTACAAGCAGTGTGGCAAACGTTACTGAGGAGAGCACTAATGATGCAGAGGCTGTCTTGTGTGTGACTACTGGTTCGTTAGGAGATGAATGGGTGCTAGATTCGGGTTGTTCTTATCATATGACGCCTCATAGGAATTGGTTTACTACTTACCAGACTGCAGATGGTGGTAGAGTTCTGATGGGGAATAATGCAACCTGTAATGTTGTGGGGATAGGAACAGTTCGGATCCAAATGCACGATGGGGTGGTGCACACACTGACAAACGTGAGGCATGTACTAGAGCTCAAGAAGAACCTTATTTCTTTGAGGACACTCGATGATATCGGGTGTAAGTACACCGCTGAAGGTGGAGTGCTAAAGGTCTCTCGAGGTGCCATGACAGTGATGAAGGGGAAGAAAGTGAGTTCTTTCTATCATCTACTAGGAGATACTGTGACCGGAGCTGTTACAGTTTCATCAAGTGAGTCAGATTCTGACTTGACTCAGTTATGGCATATGCATTTGGGGCACATGAGTGAGGCAGGTATGACGATGCTTAGTGATAGGGGCTTGTTGAAGGGTCAGAAAACAGGGAAGCTGGATTTATGTGAGCACTGCATCTTTGGGAAGCAGCGTCGGATTAAGTTTACAACAGCTGTTCATTTGACCAAGCGACCGGTTGAGTACATTCATTCAGACATCTGGGGCCCATCTCCGGTTCCTTCAAAAGGAGGTGCCCGATATATGTTGACATTTATCGATGACTATTCTAGAAAGGTATGGGTTTACTTTCTGAAGCACAAATCTAATGTGTTTGATCGGTTCAAGAAGTTTAAGGCATTGATTAAGAAGCAATTGGATAAAAAGATCAAGTGCCTGCGAACCGATAACGGCATGGAGTTCTGTGGTAAAGATTTTACCAAGTTCTGCGAGAAAGAAGGGATTGTGAGACACCGCACAGTGCCCAGGACACCACAGCAGAATGGCGTTGCAGAACGAAAGAACAGAACTTTACTGGAGTGAGCTCAGAGCATGCTTTCGCATGCAGAAATAGGTAAGGAATTTTGGGCCGAAGCAGTGAATATGGCATGTTATTTAATTAATCGATCTCCATCATCTGCTATAGAGTGGAAGACTCCCAAGGAAGTATGGTCGGGGATACCTGTTGATTATTCCGGATTACGAGTATTCGGATGTCCTGCGTATGCTCATGCGAGTGATGGTAAGCTTGAGCCGAGAGCGAAGAAGTGTATATTTCTGGGTTATGTACATGGGGTGAAAGGCTATCGACTGTGGTGCACTGATCCCAGATCACCCGGTTTTCTAATCAGCAGAGACGTTATCTTCGACGAGACTGCAATGCTTCAAAGGAGGGGTCTTGAGACACAACCAGTAGAGTGGACAGATCATGGTGTCAGTAGTGAGGTGGAGATTCAAGTGGAGACTCTAGAGATCTCGAAGGTAACAGAAACTGAGATTGCAAATGAGGCCGTAGTTCCTGAAGTCGGTGATAATGAACAATCAGCAGAGCCACATCACACTATAGTCGCGGGTAGACAAAGAAGGCAAATTAAACCACCGGTACATTATGGTTATATAGATATTGCTTATGCATTGACTGTAGGTGACAAGGTGGAGACAGATGAGCCTTCGTCTTACTCTGAGGCGATGGCTAGTTCTGAGTCGTCGCAGTGGCTAGGGGCTACGAGTGAAGAGATGGAATCACTTCATCAGAATCAAACATGGGAGTTGGTCAAAGTACCTAAGAGCCAAAAGATTGTCGGTAGCAAATGGGTCTTTAAACAAAAGGAGGGCATTCCCGGTGTCGAGGTAGCGAAATATAAGGCGAGACTTGTGGCGAAAGGGTATACACAATGGGAGGGCATTGACTACAATAAAGTGTTCTCTCTTGTGGTAAGACATACTTCTATTCGTGTTTTACTTGCCTTAGTTGCTGCACATGATCTCGAGCTAGAGCAGCTAGATGTGAAAATAGCGTTTCTTCACGGTGAGTTGGAGGAGCGGATTTACATGAGGCAGCCAGAGGGATTTTCTATTCCGGGTAAGGAAGATCATGTTTGTTTATTGAAGAAATCTTTGTATGGGCTGAAACAGTCTCCTAGGCAGTGGTATAAGCATTTCGATTCTTTTATGGCTAGTCAGAACTATTCTAAAAGTCATATGGATAGCTGTGTTTACTATAGGAGCTTGGAGGATGGGTCTTTGATATACCTATTACTATATGTTGATGATATGTTGATAGCAGCTAAGAGCATGTCTGATATTGTTGTGCTGAAGAGGCAATTGAGTGCTGAATTTGAGATGAAAGATTTAGGTGCTGCAAAGAAAATATTGGGTATGGAGATTTTACGTGACAAAACTACAAGAATTTTACGTCTTTCTTAGAGGAAATATATTGAGAAGATTGTTGCACGATTTAATATACAGTTAGCGAAATCTGTAAGTACACCTTTAGCAATGCACTTCAAACTTTCACATAAATTATCACCGCAGACTGAAGAGGAGCGTATGTCCCGTGTTCCTTATTCTAGTGTAATGGGTAGTATTATGTATGCTATGGTATGCACTAGGCCTGATATTTCACAAGCAGTGAGCGTTGTTAGCCGTTATATGAAGCGACTTGGTAAAGCTCATTGGGAAGCTGTGAAGTGGATCCTCAGATACTTGAAGGGGACAGCATACGTTGGAATTGTATACCAAAGGGAGAATAATGGCAGTGAGACCACTGGTTATGTGGATTCGGATAACGCATGTGACTTAGATGAATGCAGGTCTTTAGTAGGGTACGTATTTATGCTAGCAGGTGGTGCAATTAGTTGGAAGGCATCTTTACAAGATCATGTTGCCTTGTCTTCGACTGAGGCAGAGTACATGGCACTGACCTTTATAGCGAAGGAGGCGATATGGCTAAAAGGTTTACTCTCGGACTTTGAGTTAGATCAAAATAATGTTGATATACACTGTGATAACCAAGGTGCGATATATCTGGCATATAATCCGATTTATCACGAGCAAACGAAGCATATCGACATCAGGTACCACTTCATCCGAGATGTCTTAGTAAAGGGTGTAGTTGTTGTTAAAAAGATTACAACAGAGAAGAACCCAGCGGACATGATGACTAAGCCTGTTCCTTTGGTGAAGCTCAAGCTCTGCTTGAGCACAATTGGTGTCTCTGGAGAGTGAGCGTCCGTCGGGGCGTTGGGAGAGTAGCATGGAAGATGAGCACTATAACTTGGCTACAAACATCGAGCCAAGGTGGAGAATTGTTGAATTTATGTCTCGAGTTTAAGCCTGCGTAACAAATTCACTTTCCTAATTGGCTGATTTCGGATTAAGGGCTCACGGCGACGCGAATAGAGAAGGCCACTAAAAGACAAAACAGAGGCACACTTATTTTATTATATTTATTTCAGTGGGCTCAGGTCAATTTATTGAATGCTTATCAGTGAAGGATTTTCCCTCTTGGACATGCAAAAGAAATGTATAGGGCCACGGAAATCAGATAAAAGAGGAAGCGAGATAGGGTTTTTTGCCGCATACAAAAAGAAAAGAAATTAAGGGTTTCTTTGTTTTAGCGAAGACCAAAGCCGCACAAAGCTCTTTACCCAAAAAAAAAAAGCCGCACAAAGCAAAACGTATAGAGACGTTCGTATTTAAGCCGCACGAAGGAGGCAGAATGTACAGAGACGTTCTTGAACGTGCTCGTGTTTTGCTTTGGGCTTGAACATGCAGTGATTTGTGCAGTGAGTTTATTTTGTCCAATTAAGTTGTTTATTTGTAAACACTTTGGGTTTGGGCTTAAATTTAGGTGTGGGAAACACTCGAGCGTTAAGGGAATTGTAATTCTGATTCTCCGATTATAGTGGATTATTTGTTGCTGGCTCTCCCCGTGTATGTAGGTACCGATATTCGGACCGAACCACGTAAATTTCTGGTGTCCTTTATCGTTTCTCGTTTATTTCTCTGGTATTTTCACATTAACTTAATTTGCAAGATCCTGTCGTTTCCGCGTTATATTTCCAACAAATTCATCGCATTTTAGCCACGACAACCGCCTCAACAAACCCCAACACATTCGATCATGATTTTAGATTATGTTTATTTCATGGAAAATATAATATTTTCTTGAAAATGTTTATGAGAAGTCATTTTTCATGAAAATGATAATATTTTTTGGTATTTGGTTGAAGCTTGCAAATGAAATAAAATTTTTTTTTCACTATCTGGTAGGGAAAATCTAAAAATTACCAAAGAATTTGAATTTTTTTTTCTTTTTCTCTTTTTTTTTCCCATCTTTCTCGGCTAATGGCCAGTAGCCGGCCACAAGCAAGGGATGACCTCACCAGCCTCGGGTGAGGCCCACGATCTATTGCTAACTATGCTCGTGGTTGTCCACTGGGTGAGAGAGAAGGAAAAAGAAGAGAAAGAAATTTCAAATTTTAAATTTAAACAATAATTAAAACTACAAATTTTTTAGTCATATTTTTATAAAAGCGAACATTTCATTGATCACGGACCCGAGCCTGAGCGTCGAGGACCCGCATATGGCCTTTGTGGACTAAAGCCCGAGCATTAGTGACTCGAGCACAGCTTTTGTGAGCCTACAGGCACAAGGGTTCAACCCCGCCCTCGATAGACCTGGGCGTGGGTGCTGGGGACCCGGGCTCTAGGCCAATGGATACTTGGTCTCGAATGTCGAGACCTGGGAACCAACATTAGGATTTTCGTGCCCAACCATAGAGTTTCAGATTCAAGTGCTGACACTTAATCATATATTTGAAAATGTTTTCCAACTTCTCAAAAGAAAAAATCATTTTCTCAAATTTAAGCATAAGTCTTCCATTGACTTGGGAAAATATTTTCCGTCGACTCATTTTTTTTAAACAATGTATTTTTCTTAGGTTGGAAATGATATTTTTTATATTTTGGTGGAGGGGTGTAGTGATAACTAAAGCGAAGATGCACAGTACTCTCCAAAAGTAAAAGTAATATATGCATTTGGTATTTTTCAAAAAGAATATAATATACCTTTTATCCATTTATTTCGTACTTTTTGTGTCTGTGTATTTTTTATTTATCTAACCAATTTCTTTTATTTACACAAATTTTCATTTAAGTCCAACACCATTTAGCAAAATGATTTGGTACATGTCCATGTAGAAATTCACATATTTTATTCGCGTCATTCATTAGCAATATTTGACGGTCATATCAGCTAAATTCGAATGGATTTGATGTTGAAGGGATTTGAAAAAAAATTAGAAAGATTTTATTACCAAATTAAAATTAAAAGGATAAAGACTTCATTAAAAATGCATGATAGTATATGGAAGAAAAGTATAATTTCTCCTTTAAAAAAAAACATATCAAATGGTATCAGGTTGAGCGCAAATAGGCTAACACAACCTTCTTTTGCAATCTCCTATTAAGAGAAAAAAGTTAATCTCATACCCAAAAAATGATTTCATTAATTTAACATGTTTTCATTTTTTTTGAAATTAGTAGGAAAAGTATATTCAAGTGCTCGAAATAACTCTAATCAAACAACTCGTTATCATCATTAGCGACGGATTTAGCCACGAAAAAAATTCATGGTTAATTAGTGACGAATTTAGCCATGAACTTGACATTACGAATTTAAAAAATATAAAAATTTTGCGATGAATTTTTTTTTTCGTGGCTAATTAGCGACGAACTCTTATGTTCATCGCTAATTCTGGCGACATAGCAACAAACTCTTATTTTCGTCGCTAATTTTAGCGACGAACAAAAGACTTTGTCGCCAATTTTGCTCCCCGCCCTTTCGTGGCAAATCTCCCCGCCCTAACCCCAATTTTTCTCTCTCTCTCCCTGCTAGTCCTCATATCCCCCCTCTTCCGCCAAACACCTCGCCGTTGCTCCGTCCTCCCCTCCGCCAGCCATGATGGCCTCCGTCACCGCCACCGCCGCCATTGCCTCCTCCTCCGTCGCCATACGCTCGTTCCGCGCCCACAAGCCCTCCCTCGCCCCAGTCTGGACAAGGTCGGCGGCGGCCGACCTTGTCCAGATTTGGGGCGACGCCGCCGACCTTGTCCAGATCTGGGGCGAGGTCGAGCGTCCCCGCCCATGGCTGCTCCACCTCGCTGTCGCCCAGATCTGGGCTACGGCGAGGGCGAGCGGCGGCCATGGACAAGGCCGGGATCCCGTGCTTCGTCGTTGAGGGCCCCGTGATCTCCCAGCTGAGGGCCGCCGGCGGTGGACTGGTTGATTGCGTGGTGGTCGGGATGGGATCAGCGAGCTTTGCATCGCCCAGGCGCTCACCACAAAGCACCGCGACAAGGCCCCCGACATGGTCGTCACCTCTTGAGCTCGCTGCCTCGGCTCGTCCTCCTCTCGTCTTTCCACAAGATCAGCGCCGCTTCTCGCCAGACGTGGTTCCTCTCTAGTCCTCGTACTGTAGAAGAGATCTTTAAGGGCTACAGCGCCCGACACACTGCCCTCGTCCGCGCCCTCACCTACGGTACCGATTGTTGGGCTGTCACCTCCCTCTTTGGATCTTCACATGCATGCGTTTTTTCTCTTTTTTTCCTGGGTCCGAGTTCAAATATGCGCACCGGCAGTGTTTCTTTTTAGTTCTTTGTTTCTGGCTTGACGCCGTTATTGGTGTTGGGGTGAATTTGTTTCAGATGTGGATGAATTCAACTCGCTCTGCGATCCAGGTGAGGCTCCATGTACCTTGGGTTTCTTGTTCGTTGTTGTTTTTCCTTCGAATTAAAGGGCAAATGCAAGATTGCGCCTTTTAGAGAAAAAGGTTTTTTTTTTGGGGTAAAGTTTTAGAGAAAAAGGTTTTGACTTTAGCTTGTGCTGCAATTTTGGAGAAGCGGGATGAGGTGTGTGGGAAATGGGTAACTGTTGTTAGGTGATTTTTCTATGAAACTGTGGTCAATTTGATTGGGGAAGTGGCTGTGGTGGGTTGATAAGAAAGGGGCTAAGTGTGCTTTAGGTTGTTGTTGGTTCTTTTTATTCATGATCTGAAAGGAAATTCTTTATTTTTTGCTTTGATATCTTAATGGGTATTTCAGTTGTGATTACGGACTCCAAATGTTAAAGCTCCTTTTCTAGAGATGGAATGAAATGCACGAACTGGCTGTCTTTGGTGGCTGTGCATAATGACTGTTGGTTGCTCTCTGTGGCCTTCTACTTTGGTGCTCGACTTAACCGCAATGAGAGGTACTTTCTTTTTGCTTGCACTTACTGAAGATTGTCATTGCATATGCGGCATACTCAAAGGATCTGTTGATGTCAGTATTGTGATTCTGGGTGCCTTATGTCCCAACTCAGCTATGCAACCAGTTAATCAAGCAATTAAGAGATGCCAACAGAAATTTAATGGTGCTAGCTTATTATAGTAAAAAAGCCATTCTACAATCTTTCACCAAGTTTGGATTTTGAATTAGGTACAACAACTTGAAGCCATTGGGTTTGGGAAGAAATAAAATTGAGCAGATATGAAACAATTTGTTTGGGCTGCTTATGTGAAGTGTATTATTTAGTATTTTGCATCTAAATTCCTGTATTTATTGTCAAAAGAATGACTGGTTCCTTCAATCATCATCTCTTCACTTTGTTAGTCTTTATTGCTGAGAGATCCATAAAGAAAAAGGTCCAGTAATGAAACTATTTTCACTATCCCGGAAAATCGCCTTAGTTCCCACATCTAGAAAGTTAAATAATTATTTGTGTATTGAAACATATTGAATAATAAATATCCATGTGTGGCTTGAATAGATCAACTCTAATACGACACGGTGTCATGCAAAGATTGCCACAATGTTAAGTACTACCTAGGGTGACTAGAGAAGTTGAGCTGCTTTTTAAAAAAAGATGCTTTATATCTTGTTCTTTGTGTGAACTGTCATACATGTTTATTGGTGATGTGGACGGTGAGGCTGTAGATACTTCTTTTCCCCTTTGAGGACTTTGTCGTCTCATTTTTTTGTGTATGGTTATATTATGGTGATAGCCTCTTCAGGACTCTCTAAGTTATGGGTTCACAGTAAAGGGATTGGGATTACAAGGTATGAAATACCTAGATTTCCTTTTATAATATATCTATGTATCTTTAGTACCTTGGTCTCCCTTGATTATGTTGGAGAGTGTAGTTTTGGTTTTGAGGAAGTAACTTAAACATATCGAGAACCTGTAGTAGCAGATTGAACCTAAGCTATTCTACATTGTTTTGGCATGATACTGAGTATTCTTGTTTGAAATAACAGGAGGAAGGATGTTGTATCTTTCTTGGGTAAGTTGGCCAATGAAGGGAAGGATGTTGTATCTTTCTTGGGTAAGTTGGCCAATGAAGAGATGGTCAATGCATTGCATGTTTTGCTTTTGTATCTATGAAGTGCTCCAGATGATGAAAAACCTTTGGTTGCCATACTTATACTGCACTTTGATCTAATAGTATACTTTCTTGACTATTCATTTTGTAGTTTTTGGGATTTTTTTGGATTTTGAATTTGATATTTGTAACTTCTCTTCTTGCCCATTTTTGAGTTGCATCTGTAAGATATACCTCGGTGAGTATGACGAAATTTTATGGTGATTAACTTGGTATTGGAATTTGAAGATGCAATGTGAATCTGTAGATTTAATGAAGCCTACTCTTATTTTTCGATTATCTATTCCAGAAAATTATGGCTAAGATAACACTTTGGTGCAAGTAGAACCTCGGAAGTACAGCATATACAGAGAGAGGCTGTCGTGGCAATTTCTGCATAAGTTATGCAAATGAGAGGTTGCAACGACATTTCAACTGGCATCTATTAAAACTGGAGCAGGAAGTGAGCATCACACATGGACCGTATCTTTAGTAGTTTTGTTTAGTATTTATATGATGGGGATTGTCGCTAAAAGCAGGATAGTTTTGTTTTATTTATTTTTGTCGGCATTATTTATTGTGCGAGATTATTTATTCTCATTATGTGTACTATAAAGAAAAATATTTATGTCATTCTTGTGGAAAACGTTGATGAATGTATTTCATTTTCATATTACTATAATATTTTGACGTTATTAAGTGCTCAATGTTAAATATAAATTCTAGAAATTAGTTTTTCTTTTAATTGGGTTTGAAATTCGAAAAATAAAATATTAGATTAAGTTTAAATTCGTTGCAAAATTCACGAATTTTTAGCGACAAATTTTGCAACGAATTTTCCCACAAATTTAGCCACCAATTTTTTTTCGTTGCAATTTACCAACAAAAATTGAAATTTTTTTGCGGTAAATTCAAGACTTCCTACGATATTTGCAACGAATATTTTGCAACAAATTTTTCAACGAATTTTGCAACTAATTTAGTCATGAATTTTGTAATGAATAATTAGCCACGAATTAATTTTCGTCGCAAATTACCAACGAAAATTCAAATTTTCATCGCAAAATTTTGCAAAAAAAAATTTCCAACGAATTTTTTGTTCGCGGCAAAATACCGGGCTTTTCAATTTTGTGGGAAAATTCGTGGGAAATTTCCCACAAATTTTCACACGAATTGAAAAAAGCCGAAAATTTGAATTTTGCTGAAAAATTCGTGGGAAATTTCCCACGAATTTTCCAACAAATAGTTTGCGACAAATTTTCCAACGAATTTTCCATAGCCACGAAATTTGCAATGAATAATTAGCCACAAATTAATTTTCGTCGCAAATTACCAACGAATATTAAAATTTTCATCGCAAAAAATTTCCGACGAATTTTTTTGCTCATGGCAAAATACCCAGTTTTTCAATTTTGGTGGCAAAATTCGTGGGAAATTTCCCACGAAATTGAAAAAAAGCCTATGCCAAAAATTTGAATTTCGTGGCAAAATTCATGGGAAATTTCCCATGAATTTTGCAACGAATATTTTGCGATAAATTTTCCAACGAATTTTGCAACAAATAATTAGCCACGAATTAATTTTCATCGTAAATTACCAACGAAAATTCAAATTTTCGTCGCAAAATTTTGCGAAAAAATACCAAGTTTTTCAAATTCGTGGAAAAATTTGTGAGAAATTTCTCACGAATTTTCCAGCGAAATTCAAATTTTCGGCTTTTTTTACTATTTATTGGAAAATTCATGGGAAATTTTCCATAGCCACGAAATTTGCAATGAATAATTAGCGACGAATTAATTTTCGTCGCAAATTACCAACAAATATTCGGATTTTCGTCGCAAAAATTTACGGAAAAACTTTTCGACAATTTTTTTTGTTTGTGGTAAAATACTGGGTTTTTCAATTTCGTGGCAAAATTCGTGGGAAAAAAAGCCTATGCCAAAAATTTTAATTTCGTCACAAAATTCGTGGAAAATTTCTCACAAATTTTGCAATGACCTTGTTTTCGTCGGAAATTACCAACGAAAAATTAAAATTTTTTGTCACGAAAAATTAAATTTTTTTGTTGCAAAAAATTTCCGACGCCGAATCAGCGACGAATTTTTTTTTGTTGCTAATTTTGTCGGAAATTCATTTTGCAACGAATTTTACCATGAAAAATTACCGACGAATTGTGCCACGATTTTTGCAATGAATAATTAGCGACGATATTTCCAACGAACTTTCCAACGAATTTTCCGACGAAATTTCCAAAGAATTTTTGCAACGAAAAAATTTCGTCGGAAATTATCAAAGAAAATTTAAATTTTTTGTTGGAAAAATTTGCGACAACGAATTACCAACGAATTTTTGTTCGTCACTAATTTCGTTGGAAATTAATTTTCCAACAAATTTTGCAAAATTTTTCGTTGGAAAATTAGTTGCAAAACGACAGTTTTTTTAGTGAATGTTATTGGTGTTGATATATGAGTGCATTTTCATGGTGGCTTTATGCATAAAAGAATTGCACGTTTTAAACACTTGACGTTGGCTAAATTCCAAAGATAAGAAATGAGATTTGAGTGATTGCTGTGTGTGCATGACCATCTAAAATTTTCATTTGTGCTCGGTTATACCAGAAGATCGCACCAACCTAGAGTTTGGCCATGGCCGTGAAAGGTCGTGCCCAATTTGGTAATTGGATGTCGTCGCGAGGGCAGGGTGAGACAAAGTTGTTCGCAAATGGAATTCGGAATGAACCCATTTATGGGATGTCGTCATTGAGGTTAGTGAGACGATGCTGTGCCCGATGGAGCGAGACAATACCCGGTCATACTGGAAGATGGCCTTCCTTTGAGATGGGTCGTGGCCCGAAGGGTTGTTTAATAATCTAAATTATCACGAGTGCAATGTGCATCAATGAGTGCAACGTGACATTCTGAATTTCGGCCCATTTTTAGGATTTATAAAACGTGTAATTCGTCAATGTGCTTATAGTAAAATCTCGCTCGGGAACTGATCATGTAACGCCCCCTACCTCGGGGCCATTAACGTGACGTCCCGTTCATTATTATCTTTCATAACACACACGCGGAAGCATACTCGGGACGATCACAATCAATACATAGTGAAAATAGGACAAGCAGCATCATGACCAAACCTTATATTTATAATTCACGCAAACATGTTTTACAAGCCCTTCGGGCCATGGCAAACGACACCTATCTCATTGCCGACTATAATTAGCAAATTTTGATTTGGGTTGTCCTATACCCACTACGGCTTCTCGTTCTCGCTTCTTCACCTTCACCCCGGTCCCGTCCCCCTGGCCATCTCACATCCCACCCATGGCTCTATCCCGGAGCCGGCCTGCCCACACCGCCAAAGCACCGTTGAACCTATGCTCGAATGAGGCACCAAGTCCGTTAAGCCCTCATCGAACATCACAAGTTTCGTGATTTGACGGTAGGCGCGATCTTTCTGACATTTACCACAGTGAGCATTTCGGCTCTCGGCTTCACGGGATTGCCAATGCGGGTTGGGGGAGATGCCATTGCTTCGGACCTGGAAAAAGGGAAATAACGGGGGATGAGTCGGGGAGACTCAGCAAGTAAAATTTTACTAACAGGCGAGTACATATCAATCGTCATTACACGGAACATTTCTTACCGCACCGGCCTCCGTGGCCGATCAAACAACGACGGACATAGCAAGCATAAAACAAGGACTCCAGGCAAGACTAAGTCACGGTTTACCTCATGTGTCGCGCCTCGGTTTCTAATTCGTATTAGATACATGCAAAAACACGAAACAAAGCAAACTTGTTATAGCAAACACAACATCGGAACACCAAGAACCGAAAACGGGGAAAGCTCGTGATACAACGTATTTCAACGTCATTTTCCGGTAGTAAAATCTCACTTACACTTAATAAAACAAGAACTTAAAGAGTAGAGAACGGCGGAAAAGCGACGGTCTCGGTTTCGAACAACTCTCAATAATGGCTTTTCTTTCTCTCTCTCTCTCGGGTTTTCTTTCTCTCTTTTGGCTCTCGGTTTCTTTTCTTTCTCTCTAAATTTCGGCACTCTCTCTCTCTCTCTCTAT
This sequence comes from Syzygium syzygioides, assembly GCA_031216285.1. NCBI lineage: Eukaryota > Viridiplantae > Streptophyta > Magnoliopsida > Myrtales > Myrtaceae > Syzygium > Syzygium syzygioides. The sequence goes on along the minus strand of CM062244.1, from coordinate 33,484,221 downwards.
TTCTTGGCCGGTTGGTGCACGTGGGAAAAGTGAGGCCAAATCTCTCCTAAAGGGTTCTATTTATAGAGAAAAGAAGATGATGCGTGCGCATATGTCACAAGGGGGGGTATGAGGTAAGCGCATACCTCATCCCTTCATTAATGATCTAAGTCCAAAGAGTCAAGATAATCATGAAAATGACCAAAAAGTCTTCATTTCTCTCTCCTCATCAAGTTGGCCGTGGGTTCTCTCCTCCCCCTTGCTGCCATGACCTCATTTCCCTCTCCCTTGGTCCATTATTGAAGAGCAAGTCTCATTAAAGCTTCATAAATAGCCATAATGGCTTGTGGAAAATGAAGGCCAACTAATAAATGAAGGTAATGATGATGAAGATAAGGTTTGCCCTAGTCAAACCTTCTAGGGTTTTCTCTAATTGGCTAAATTCGATCCCAATTTGCTCGGACCAAACGGGTCTCGCGAAAATACGCACTTAACATGCAAAACGAACCCCACATCATAATAACTCTCAAACTTTTCCCGAGATTTTTCCACAACAAAATACATCTAAAAATCTCATTCAACCCGAGATTCGGCACGGGAATGTCCTTAAATATCACCAAAGACAACAAGTCGAAATTCCAATGTTTTTCATATAATAATTGATAAATTTTTGAAATCTGACAAAATCGGACAGATTTGCACTGTTCACGAAATCGGACTTGAAAATATAGTAAATGAACTCGGAAAATTCTCAAATTTGGATATGTCATAAACAAAGACGTTAACAAACATTTCTCGTGAAGAACACAAATTCGGAATCTTTCTGTAAACACCATTTTCAGTCACTCAAAAACAGACTAAAAATAGTTCGCTGGAACAGAATATTTACTTCTCAAAGTAAGCTCTTTTCAGAATCCAAATCATCTCAGAAAATTCCCAAATTTGTACACTTTATAGAAAAGAAAGTTCTCAACAACTTTCATGAAGGAAACTTTGCCAAACTCGGCCCATAAAAACTTGTAGAAAATCAAGACAGTGTGAACATCGCCGAAATATCTATTCTAGGCAGTTTCACACGGTCTGAAAATCAGGCCATCGTACCACTCATATCAAGTCCAAAAATTCTGAAATTAAATCATGTAAAACTTCAAGATGTTTGGAACAACTTTCCAGAAGAAAGCATTCGGAAATTCGGATCACAAACATCTCCCCAAAAATAACAAAACGAAGGGGTACAAGGATCCGAAATACGGTTTTCCAAAACAAGAGTAGAAATTTTTGTTCCGATTGGAAAATCATCAAGCTTAAACCATAGACATTTCCCAGGGACTGAAATTGAGGATGTGACAATTCTTCCCCTCTAAAAGAATTTCGTCCTCGAAATTTAAAACGTACCTGGGATTTAGCGATACCCCCAGAAAGATATAGCCGCCTACCTGAAACTTAAGCGGTTTCTGACGCTTGTTAGCCTAATTCTCTTACTGACTTGTGCCGTCCTAAGTCTTTCTCTACTTATCTGGACAGCATCTAAGGTGAGTGGGACTAGCTCTGGACCCCTGACCTTCTTTTCCCGACCTCGTTCCAATAGACTGGAGTTCTGCAAGCTTGACCGTATAATGCCTCGAATGGTGCCTTCTTGATGCCTTGCTAATAACTGTCATTACAGTTGGATTTTTACCTTCCTTTCTGAAGGTAGTCCTGTTAACACTTGAAAATTTCTTTAGTTGAATGCCTTCAAACTTTGGCTTTCCCACGATTCCGCTGCGCCACTCTGATTTATCATCCTTAAATATTTCTTAGGCTTGCTTACTTGGATCTTTCGGTACATTAAAACGGCGTACATAAATATTATGATAAAACAGTGCAAGTATAGTTCCAATCTCAAGTCTCCGTAATAACATTGGAGTTTTCTGCTTCTTCTTGAGTAATGGCATAAATCCTTCCTTGAGCTGGAGGACGATTATCATGTGGCGGAACTCTGTTCTGTTGCATCACCTGTAGTTGTTGTGGCTGCTTGACTTGTTGTCGTTGTGGGCAATCCTTTATGCGGTGGCCTTGTTGACCACAGCCAAAGCATGCCCCCATTAGTTTTGGACACGGAGCATCTCCATGAAACCTTCCGCAAGTATGGCAAGCATCGCCTGCAGTGGAAATTGGCTTCTGATTTTTGATCTTCTTGTTGGGAGTGGAGAAATGGTTTTCTCCCAACATCGGTCTCTTGTCATGATGCTGGTTGGTTTGAGAAGACGGATGACAGGGCTTTCCTTGGTTAGTCGCCGTGGCAGCTCGTTCCAGGGACTCTTTCTCCACCAGCTGGGCTCGTTCATACAGCTCGTTGTAATCCTTGAGGTTCAGCGGCACCAACTGTCTCCAGAAGTCTGGTTTCAAACCGTCTCGGAATCTTTTTGCCCTTTCCACTGGATCTTCAATAAATTTAAGGGCGTACCTTGACAGTTGAGCGAACCTTGCTTCGTACTGGTCCACCGTCATGTTGTTCTGCTGAAGTTGCAAGAATTCCTTCATCTTTCGATCACGAGCACATTCGGAAAAATACTTTCCGTTGAATGCTTCAACGAAAGCATTCCAGTTGACAGCAGCATTTTCTGGGAACACGATATCCTTGGTTGCTTTCCACCAATAGCTGGCATTACCTTGCAGTTGATAGGCTGCTAAAGTGACTTTATCTTCGTCAGAACATCGCAGAAGCTCAAATGCCTTCTGGAGTTCATTGATCCAGGATTCCGCTTCTTCGGGGTCTCCAGTTCCGACAAACTTCGGGGGTTGGAGCTTCAGAAATTGCTCGACCAATCCGTGCATCGTACGGCCACCATTTCCATTTCCATTTGCTGCTACATTCTCAGCATTAGGCATTCGTTGTTGGGCCTGCTGTCCCAACAGTTCTCCCACGGTCGCTAGAGCCTGCAGAATTCCGTCTATTCAGGGGTCTTGAGTTGACTTCCCCTTCGAGGTCGAGGTCGCAGCCGGGGTCCGAGCACTCATATTGGTATTCTAAGGGGTCTTTCTACAACACAAGAATAGGTCAGTAGTCACAAACAAATAGTAATACACAACCTATTCAATCACAATCAATCATTCACATGCACATGGGTGTTTCTTAGCTAACTACCCCAACTTCAGCGCACCTTATCACTCTAGGTGTTTATTTCCACTTGAGTTTCTGAATCATTCTCCTCCATTCAGTGCATAGTTCGGTTTCTTCCTCTCTTACCCATCATCTTAGAAGCCTGCCAGGAGCTACACCTTGCTCAGGTCTTCAACCCCAACGACCACTCTTGCTAGAAGCCGCACCTTGATCAGGCCTCATGCCTCGGCGTCCACTTCATAGCCAAGAGCCGCTCTTTGGTCAGGTTCTACCTCTGCGACCACTCCCCGCCCTCATCGGATCGGGTCCTTTCAGAATTCCACAGCATCTTCTTGGCTCAACACCGAACTTGCACTTACTGGAGGGGAACCTGCTCTGATACCAAATTAAACTGTAACGCCCCCTACCTCGGGGCCATTAATGTGACGTCCCGTTCATTATTATCTTTCATAACACACACGCGGAAGCATACTCGGGACGATCACAATCAATACATAGTGAAAATAGGACAAGCAACATCATGACCAAACTTTATGTTTATATTTCATGCAAACATTTTTTACAAGCCCTTCGGGCCATGGCAAACGACACCTATCTCATTGCCAACTATAATTAGCAAATTTTGATTTGGGTTGTCCTATACCCACTACGGCTTCTCGTTCTCGCTTCTTCACCTTCACCCCGGTCCCGTCCCCCTGGCCATCTCACATCCCACCCATGGCTCTATCCCGGAGCCGGCCTGCCCACACCGCCAAAGCACCGTTGAACCTATGCTCGAATGAGGCACCAAGTCCGTTAGGCCCTCATCGAACATCACAAGTTTCATGATTTGACGGTAGGCGCGGTCTTTCTGACATTTACCACAGTGAGCATTTCAGCTCTCGACTTCACGAGATTGCCAACGCGGGCTGGGGGAGATGCCATTGCTTCGGACCTGAAAAAAAGGGAAACAACGGGGATGAGTCAGGGAGACTCAGCAAGTAAAATTCTACTAACAGGCGAGGACATATCAATCGTCATTACACGGAACATTTCTTACCGCACCGGCCTCCGTGGCCGATCAAACAACGACGGACATAGCAAGCATAAAACAAGGACTCCAGGCATGACTAAGTCACGGTTTACCTCATGTGTCGCGCCTCGGTTTCTAATTCGTATTAGATACATGCAAAAACACGAAACAAAGCAAACTTGTTATAGCAAACACAACATCGGAACACCAAGAACCGAAAACGGGGAAAGCTCGTGATACAACGTATTTCAACGTCATTTCCCGGTAGTAAAATCCCACTATCACTTAATAAAACAAGAACTTAAAGAGTAGAGAACGGCGGAAAAGCGACGGTCTCGGTTTCGAACAACTCTCAATAATGGATTTTCTTTCTCTCTTTTGGCTCTCGGTTTCTTTTCTTTCTCTCTAAATTTTGGCACTCTCTCTCTCTCTCTCTCTATCTCTTGGCCGGTTGGTGCACGTGGGAAAAGTGAGGCCAAATCTCTCCTAAAGGGTTCTATTTATAGAGAAAGGAAGATGATGCGTGCGCATATGTCACAAGGGAGGGTATGAGGTATGCGCACCTGTCATCAGAGCGATGAGGTAAGCGCATACCTCATCCCTTCATTAACGATCTAAGTCCAAAGAGTCAAGATAATCATGAAAATGGCCAAAAAGTCTTCATTTCTCTCTCCTCATCAAGTTGGCCGTGGGTTCTGTCCTCCCCCTTGCCGCCGTGACCTCCTCTCCCTCTCCCTTGGTCCATTATTGAAGAGCAAGTCTCATTAAAGCTTCATAAATAGCCATAATGGCTTGTGGAAAATGAAGGCCAACTAATAAATGAAGGTAATGATGATGAAGATAAGGTTTGACCTAGTGAAACCTTCTAGAGTTTTCTCTAATTGGCTGAATTCGATCCCAATTTGCTCGGACCAAACAGGTCTCGCGAAAATACGCACTTAACATGCAAAACGAACCCCACATCATAATAACTCTCAAACTTTTCCCGAAGTTTTTCCACAACAAAATACATCTAAAAATCTCATTCAACCCGAGATTCGGCACGGGAATGTCCTTAAATATCACCAAAAGACAACAAGTCGAAATTCCAACGTTTTTCATATAATAATTGATAAATTTTTGAAATCTGACAAAACCGGACAGATTTGTACTGTTCACGAAATAGGACTTGAAAATATAGTAAATGAACTCGGAAAATTCTCAAATTCGGATATGTCATAAACAAGACGTTAACAAACATTTCTCGTGAAGAACACAAATTCGGAATCTTTCTGTAAACACCATTTTCAGTCACTCAAAAACAGACTAAAAATAATTCGCTGGAACAGAATATTTACTTCTCAAAGTAAGCTCTTTTCAGAATCCAAATCATCTCAGAAAATTCCCCAATTTGTACACTTTATAGAAAAGGAAGTTCTCAACAACTTTCATGAAGGAAACTTTGCCAAACTCGGCCCAGAAAAACTTGTAGAAAATCAAGACAGTGTGAACATCGCCGAAATATCTATTCTGGGCAGTTTCACACGGTCTGAAAATCAGACCATCGTACCACTCATATCAAGTCCAACAATTCTAAAATTAAATCATGTAAAACTTCAAGATGTTTGGAACAACTTTCTTGAAGAAAGCATTTGGAAATTCGGATCACAAACATCTCCCCAAAAATAACAAAACAAAGGGGTACAAGGATCCGAAATACGGTTTTCCAAAACAAGAGTAAAAATTTTTGCTCCGATTGGAAAACCATCAAGCTTAAACCATAGACATTTCCCAGGGACTGAAATTGAGGATGTGGCAGATCACTCCCTGTTATTATTTTTAAAATTGAGATTTCGCTAGAATCGCACTTGATCAAATTTGACCGCTATTTAGAGCCCAAACTTTGGTGTCGAATTTCTCGGGGTTTCGGGACGAATTTAATTGGACGGTATTGTTATTATTGTGGTCAACCTCGATGTTGCCCGGGATAAGTGAAAAGTGAAATTATGATTGGGTGCGGATTTGGACTAGTAGACCTTCCTTGCAATGTGTTTTTATTAATATCTTTTGGCCATTTTCCCATATTATTAATTAGGATTTTTCAGGAACCTTAGATCGTTTTTAGATTCGAATTGTGGCCATTGGATCGCGATTATTGCGATTTGACTCTCTCTCTCTCTTCCTTCCCTTTTTCCACGCCGGTCCCCCCTTCATGCACCTCACACCACCTACCCCACCAGCCCCATCATTTTCCCTTTCTTCTTTTTCTTTTTCTATTTCTTCTTTCCTTTTCTTCTCTTCTTCTTCTCCTTCGCTGGTCTTCTTCTTCCGCCTGGCTTCTTCTTTTCTGCTGCTCGCCGCCGGCTTGTCCTCGCCGAACCAGCCACCGTCGAGCGCCAATCCTCCTCTTTGTGAACCACCCCCGTCCCAGCTCTCCCCCTGGCCGTAGGGCACCGCCCCTGGCCGCCTTGAACCTCTCGCCACCGGTTCGCCCAAGCCGCGTACGAGAAGCACCTCTCGTCGGTCCGCCCACACCCGCCCTAGCCGCTCGCTGCTGCTGTCCCGGCTGCTGAGACCACCACCACTAACCTCCATTTTTTGCCTGATTCAGCCTCCAAGCCACACCGGACAACCACCCACAGCAGCCGCTCTCTTCGCCACGCTCATTCGTCGCTCGTTCGCCAGTCATTGAGCTCGAGCCAGAGCAACCCGAGGACACCGCGGACCGCCCTCGTCGCCGCCGTCGTCCTCGCACCGTCGCCGGCGTTAACCGTATAAGTTAATCCCTAATCCTGTGTTTAGGGTGTTAAACTTGCTTAGGGTAGTTTAATTTGTGTTAAACCCTAATCCCTGCGTTAGCCGTGTAAGTTAACCAATAACCCCTAATATTAGATTTCTCGTTTTTCAACGGATTGTTTATGGTTCCTAATTCATTTTTTTTAGAATTGGAAAGTAAGGATCAATTAGTGCCCCTAAATTTGAAGAATTGCGATGAGTTGTATGAGAGAACACGGTTAATTGAAAGGAACATGGTTGAGAGGGCAATCTCGTCTAGATTATGGTTTATGCCAAACAAGGATAATCATCGATTCGGGAAGAAACTGATGATAGGGGATAGGTCTCCCAGCCCTCCTAACAAGAAAAGTAGTATGAGGAAATCGGCATATAATGCAAATGGTGTGTGTCGCTTTTATCATAGGAGCCATGGATTATCCCCATGCTTAGTGAAGACAGGAGCTCGCTTCAAATGTAGCCAGCACGACCACCATGTAAGAGACTGTCCACAACAAGCCGCAGGAGAACATGGATCAGTGTAGCAGGTAGGACAACCTGCAAGGAACGTTCCACCCAAATAGTTGAACCGACCCCAAATGTAAAGAAGGGTTTATGCTGTTACGAGAAAGGAGGCGAAAGACTCGCCCGCCATAATTATAGATATAGTCTCGTTACATAATCATGCTGCTTATGCTTTGTTTGATCTTGGATCTACGCCTTTGTTGTGGCTAAGCAATTTGTGGACTTAGTGAAATTAAATCCAAAATTACTGAGAGTGGTCTATAGTATTTCTACCCCTTTAAAGGATAGCGTAGTGTCCGCAGTTGATTGTGCTAGTTGTAAGTTATCTGTTAGTGGTTATAAAGATAGCATAGATTTAATTGTTTGGATGATATTTGACCTCTGTGTGATTATTGGGATGGATTGGCTCACCAAGCAATGAGCCATAGTAAATTGTTATCATAAGACGATTCAGTTTGAGCCTATAGGGAGCGTTTGATTCAAGTTTGCCGGGAATCGAGGAGGACTATCGATCCCTTTGATTTTGTCACCTAAGGTTACTCGGATGTTAGATGAGGGTTGCCAAGGCTATTTGGCAACTGTAGTTGACACTTTGGCAGAGGAACCAAGGATGCTAGTATTAGTTATTTTGCATCAAGACAATGATGTATTTTAGAGGTATTAAGTTTAAATTTTAAGCTCTGATGGTGAGTACTGATCTTTTGGATGTTTGGATGTTATCTGCAAAGTAGGTCTTCGAATGAGATAGAGGAGTTTTGATTATCGGTGGAACTAGATGAATTGGCCAAGATATGATTTATAGAAAGTAAGTTATGACTTTGAAAACTAAGTTATGATTGGTTGAGTTAGGCTGCGATTCCCTATTGGAAAAAGAGAATCTATATCCAAAGTCTTGATATATTACATGAAGATACTTAGTATGATAAGTAATGACCTTGGAAATTATAAGCTTGAATTGTTACATGTAGTATAAATTCACTTGTGGTTTATAGGTTGAAGTAATAGGTATGTTCCTCATGATTGTAGGTTCCAACTTGATTTTAACCAGTTTTGTGAAATTAGAGGATAAGGATTGTACCCTCTTTAAAGGAAAATGGATGGATGCTTAAGTTGTAATATTAGAAGTGATAAGTTGAATGATGATTCTCGAGGTTTAAAACTTGAGGTACATTGAATAGAATATAGGTAAGTTTTTACTTTTGGGAGATTTGAGGAGCTGAAGTTATTCAATTAGGTAATGATCATTTAAGTAATAATATTCACGTTAAATTTTGTGGAATTGAGGACAACATCTTATTTTGATGATTTGGAAGATGATAGTCACTCATGTCTAAGAGTCGATCTTTCAAATAGTGATCAAAGACAAGTTTTTACTCAGGTGGTATCAAACTCCATGAAGACAAATACAGTCAATTGCTTGGGAGATAATGAGTTCGAAACTCGAAGAAGTTGATCTTTTTCTAAGTATTATGATTTGAAGTATTTTAGCCATTGATTTAATATTCTGATTTCATGAATCCCCAATTGGAGGGAGAGGTATTCTTGGGTTAAGATGATAAAGATCTTGATAGATTCATTAATGGTTTCTGAAATTTCAAATCATGCTAGATATGAAAGATGCAATACATTGGAGGTTAAGTAGATTGTAGGTTGGAGCGCAAGCGAATATGCTGGCGGATGTTCTTAGTCAGAAATCTTCAATGACGATGGCGAATTCAATCAATAGGGAATGGAATTTACTTAAGAAAAAAAATTGACATTCGGAGTCTAAGCTAGGTAGGAATGAGCTGATGAGTGTGATGGCTGCACTTAGGATTTAATTGGAGATTATGTAAGGGATTAGAATAATGCAGCAATCAAATTTTGGGATTACAAAGGTTTGCAAAGAAGTAGCAGAAGGTAGAAGATCGAAATTTTCAAGTACCGGATGATGAAATGGTAAGGCTTCATGGACGTCTCCGCGTGCCCAAAGAGGAAATTAGGAATGAGATTTTGTCAAAAATGCATAGGAGAAGATATAGTATCCACCTTGGGAGTACGAAAGTGTATCATAACATTCATCAACATTTTTGATGAAAAAGAATGAAGGTTGATATTGCTAAGCACGTCTCGAAGTGCCTGGCGTGTCAGCAAGTGAAAACCAAAGGCCATAAGTCTGCAGATATGATAAAACCTTTAGAAATTCCCAAATGGAGATGGGAGCTTGTTATTATGGATTTTGTACGAGGATTGTTAAGAACGTCAAGTAATCACGATTCTATTGGGATAATAGTGGATCGATTGCCTAAATCTGCACATTTTCTAACTGTGCGAGTGGACTATACCTTTGAAAAGTATAAAGGCTTATATGTTAAATAAATAGTGCAATTGCATGGAGTGCCTGTGACCATTACATCAGATTGAGACCCAAGTTTCACCTCAAATTTTTGGAAGAGTCTCCAAGTGGCTCTAGGAACGAAACTTCGGTACAGTACTGCACTCCACACACAAACGGATGGACGGTTAGAATGGGTGATTCAAGTTTTAGAGGACGTGTTGCGGGCATATATGATTTATTTCAAGGGTAATTGAGATAAGAAGTTACATTTAGTGAAATTTGTTTACAACAACTATTTTTAGAAAAGTATTAACATGACCCCATTTGAGGCTTTATATGGAAGAGCTTATGGAACATTTGTCTATTGTGGCGAGGTAGGAGAATGGAAGTTGACAAGATTGAAGTTGATACCAGTTATAACTGATACAGTAAGGGTGATACGCGATAAGCTAAGGACTGCTCAAAGTCGTTAGAAAAGTTATGCAGATAGGCGACATAGACCGTTGGAGTTTCGGGTCGGAGATCATGTATTCCTCAAGGTATCACCAATGCGAGGAACATCCCGCTTTGGCAAGAAAGGCAAGCTAAGCCCAAGATATGTAGGACTATTCGAAATCTTGGAGCGAATTGGATCGTTGACGTATCGTCTAGCATTGCCGCCAAGGTTGGCTCAAGTATATAATGTATTTCACGTGTCTATGTTAAGGAAGTATGACCTGGATCCAACCCACGTTTTGAACTACGAAGAGATTGACTTGGATGACAAAGTTTCATACGTGGAAAGACCCGTGAGAATTGAAGATCGAAAAGAGTAGGTATTGCGAAACAAGACTATTCCTCTCGTCAAAGTTGTGTGGCAACATTATGGGACCAAGGGAGCCACATAGAAAAGTGAAAAGTTGATGCCACACCAATACCCTCATTTGTTTGAATAGTTGGGTTGGATTGTAAATTTCGAGGACGAAATTTTTATAAAGGGGGAAGAGTTGTGACATTCCAAATTTTGTCCTATTTTTGGGATTTATAAAACGTGTAATTCGTCAGTGTGATTATTGTAAAATCTCGCCTAGGAACTGATCACTCCCGGTTATTGTTTTTAAAATTGAGATTTTTCTAGAATCATACTCAATCGAATTTGACCATTATTTAAAGCCCAAACTTTGGTGTCGAATTTCTCGGGGTTTCGGGACGAATTTAATTGGACGGTATCGATATTATTGTGGTCAACCTCGATGTTGCCCGGGATAAGTGAAAAGTGAAATTTTGACCGGGTGCGGATTTGGACTAGTAGACCTTCCTTGCAATGTGTTTTTATTAATATCTTTTGGCCCTTTTCCCATATTATTAATTAGGATTTTTCGGGAACCGTTAGATCGTTTTTAGATTCGAATTGTGGCCATTGGATCGCGATTATTGCGATTTGACTCTCTCTCTCTCTCTCTTCCTTCCCTTTTTCCACGCCGGTCCCCCCTCATGCACCTGACACCACCTACCCCACCAGCCCCATCATTTCCCCTTTCTTCTTTTTCTTTTTCTTTTTCTTCTTTCATTTTCTTCTTTTCTTCTTCTCCTTCGTTGGTCTTCTTCTTCTGCCTGGCTTCTTCTTTTCTGCCGCTCACCGCCGGCTTGTCCTCGCCGGACCAGCCACCGTCGAAGGCCACTCCTCCTCTCCGTGAACCACCCCCGTCTCAGCTCTCCCCCTGGCCGTGCGGCACCGCCCCTGGCCACTCGGAACCTCCCGCCGCCAGTTCGCCCAAGCCGCGTGGGAGAAGCACCTCTCGCCAGTTCGCCCACGCCCGCCCTCACCGCTTGCTTCTGCTGTCCCAGCTGCTGAGACCACCACCACCAACCTCCATTTTTTGCCTGATTCAACCTCCAAGCCGCACCGGACAGCCACCCACAGTAGCCGCTCCCTTCGCCGTGCTCGTTTGTCGCTTGTTCGCCAGTCGTCGAGCCCGAGCCTGAGCAACCCGAGGACACCGCGGACCGCCCTCATCGCCGCTGTCGTCCTTGCGCTGTCGCCGGCATTAGCGGTGTAAGTTAACCCCTAATCCCGTGTTTAGAGTGTTAAACTTGCTTAGGGTAGTTTAATTTGTGTTTAGATTAATATTAAGTTTGTTTAGTTGGGTTTAGGTGTTAAATTATCGGTGTTTGCACGATAGGTTATCGCATATGTATTGATAAGTTATCGTGGTGTTGTGATAAGTTATCGATTATCTTATTAAAGTATTATTTTCGGAATTAATTATTATTTTATTATTTTCGGATTAAATATTAATATTTTATTATTAAATAATTAATTTCCGAAATTAAATATTATTATTTTCAGAAAATTTCTAACGTCAAATTGTGATGCTAATGTTGGATTTCGCCGTACAAGTTGGCGTATTTGGAAAATGGTTTGAATGATTTTGATTCGGGAAAGTATTTTGAATTTTGGAAAATTAAATTATTCTTGGATATTATTAAATAATTAAATTCCGAATTTATTTATTATTATTTCGGAAAATTTATAAATTCAAATTATGATTTCTAGCTTGAATGTTGGTGTTTATATCTTGAATTGTCGTATTAAATTGAATTTATGATAAACTGTTTTGATTGGAAGTTTTTAAGAAAGTTTACGAGTTTTTGGCATTAAATTATTTTTATTGTTATGCCAAAAATGGGTAGTGGTGTTTTGCGGTTAATACTTATGTCGTTATCGAAGCTTGCAAAATTGATTGACTGTTGCATGTGTGACCATGCGATATTATTGTATGGCATTAATGTGAGCACTATTCACGGACGCATGGGCTAATTGAGAAGATACTAATTGGCCGGAATGCTTGTGTGCTCGTGTGGTCACACGTTGGAGCCGTCTTGCTGTGTATCGCTTGACGATGCCCGATTTGTCGGATGCCTGGGGATAATCTGGAGTGCCGATACCCCGGATGCCTTGTTGCGGCCCGAGGCCCGACTTGATGCTCCTTACGGGATACCATCTTACTGTGTATCGTTTGATGTTGCCGTATTAGAATGCTGTCATCTTGTGTATCGTTTGACGTAGCCGTGCTCGACGGGGCGGGAGGGAGCTCGGTTTTTACCGGAAGACTGCCATCTTGCTGTGTATCGCTCGATGTGTGGTGGCCCCGAGGAGGCGTAATAATTGGAATATGTGTGATGCATAGTGCTTGATTATGGGGTAGAAACTGCTAGGCATGGAATGGAACATGCCCAAGTGGGTTTTACTTTATAATCAAGACACGCGCGACTGTGATGTATTGATGCATGGAAAAATCTCTTCAAATGCTTCGAGTATATGACATATATATTCATCAACGTGTGTACCAAGGCGAGGTAAGGATGCTTGTGGTTGTTTAATAATGTTGCCGTTAATGCTGTATTGCCTAGTTAGAGACCCCCGTGCGAGTTGGCCTCCTAAGCAGGGCTTAGGCTGTTAACTTATTGAGACTTTTGTCTCATTTGTTGTTGTTAACCCCTTTTTCAGGCCCTTAGCACGTTGATGCACCCAGTCGGTTCAGGGTGTTTGGAAGCTGATTTTTGGAGTTCGACCTTTTGGTGAAGTAGATTAACCCTAGCCTTTACTTTTTTTTGTTGGCTCTTGTGGTAGCGCTCGATGTGGGCTTGTAAGAATGTTCCCGAGGGTTAATCAAGTGAAAATTAAAACAATGTTGTTTGACTGTTGTGAATTGTTTTCCAGGCTATCCCTATTTGTTGTTGTTGTCCAGGGATTGTTATGATCGTTTCCGCATGCGTAATTAAAAGATAAAATGAAGGGTCGGCGACGAGTCCTAGGACGTTGCATCATAATGACCATAGCAGGATGTTGCGTGTCCGTAGGGTTCAGGGCATGACATGCAACGTGCCTGAGAATAATGATTGATTATGTCTAGTTTATTAAATTGTTGTTGTGCATGGTTATGCAATGGAAAATGTTGGAATATGCCTCTTGAATATGCACGTTATTGTGACACTGTTATGTGATCGTTGGAGCGATCGTCATGTTAGGATGGTAGTAAAAAGGTGAGATAACCACCTCATGTATATAGTTTAGGCAAAGCAAGGGCTTTACTATTGATATGTTATCGATAGTAACTTGCACGTTTAGGACGATCCAGAGGCAACGTATTCTCCTAAACAAGGTTTAGGGAGCTTAGTTACTGAGTTTATCTCATTGTTGTTTGGTTAACTATTTTCAGACCCCCAATTATGAGTCAGCATCCTATACAGTTCGGGGTGCCCATGGATATGGGCATGGTAGTGACTAAGCATCTGGTCGGACCGGATAGAGCCTTTCATAGTCATTTGATGATCATCTGGGTCGACGAAGGGTTGGCTATGTGGATACCGCATAAGGTCATATTAGGGAGGGAGATGAGCTCTTTGGTCCTATTAGGAGATTCGACGGACCATCTAGTGGAGGTACTGGCGAGGAGGTCGAGACCCGATGGACCTCGACCCTCCTAATGGAGATGTCTCTGATCTGGAGACTGATCCAGATGCCGAGGAGTCTGATCCGTAGTGTCTTCCTAAGTACTACTAGCTTTGGTGATGGGCTTAGGATGCCCTGCCTTTCTTACCATCCCTTTTTAGATAGAAAAGCCTAGGTTGACCTGAATGGTTGCCTCTTTTTGTATGACCGGTCATTGAGAAAGCCGCCCTAAATTAGCTTGTAAAGTGTAGCTTCTTAAGGTTAACTGATGTTTATAAAATGGCTCGCTGGTTTTTATGTTAATGAGTTTTCCTAGCTATTTCCCTTACTTTTATGTGATTAGGAGTTTGTACATTTCCACTTGCGTCTAATAAAAGATAGAAGAATGGATTGGCAATGCATCCTAGGACGTTGAAACATAATGACCGAGAAGGGATGTTAGCATACTCGAGAGAACGGGGCTTGACAAATGTGAAATCGGTATCCAGCAAGGTTGTTCTCAGAAATCTCTTCATAAGGATCTAGGAAGAGTTTGGTGCACCGTCCACCGCTTGTGTCATCCTTGTTCAATTAGTAGGACATGAATAAGTCCCCTGCAACAGCTACTAGAGACCATCTCAAAGTGGAGCTGTTCTTCTCCGACCTTTTTAACTGAAGTCTGACATAAATAAGTCTCCTAGAAGTATCAAGACAACGATACCAGTTTGAACTTCTCCTCTTTGGGGTTTGCAAGAATAATTTGCAAGAGTAATCCTCTCTCTCTCTCTCTCTCTCTCTCTCTCTCTCTCTCTCTCTCTCTCTCTCTCTCTCTCTCTCTCTCTCTCATGGGGCATTAGACTACTTCCCTTGTCTAGGACCACCTCCTGAGTCCGGTCAAAGGTACACTAAATGCCGAGATTAGGAGATCACGCATAATTGCTTTCTCTCACAAGTCACAATCAAATCTCAAGGAGTTTCAACGACCATCGAAACCCTGCGCTTAAGGCAGAATTCTCGATGATCCATCCATCATATCAATTGTTACCGATTCCATCAAGAGATGTTATGTTTTTCACATCATTCCATGAGGATCGCTTGGCCATTGGTTCACATAACAAGAATTGCTGTTGATGTCAGCGTACTAGTTATGTGAATCAGAAATAATGTACAATAATAGCATAGTAACTTATCAATCAGAGATTCCAAGGTTCTGAAAAGTACTTAAAATGCAAGAAAACTAAAGCTCCAAATTCTTCACGAGTGATATTGCAAAAGTTTAAACTTTTAGCTAATTTGTTTATCATCGGGTTCATTTTCATTATAGAAGAATTTCACTAGTTTTGGAAGTGAAGTTGAGTGTCATAATTCATAAAGAACTTTCAACTCTGAGAGAGTTGAATCTCCAATTGTTCAGTTGAAATAATATAGTTTGTTTATGATTGTGATCATCTTGATTATGGAAGAACTTCATATGTTTAGACGTGAAGCTGCAGGCCAAAATTCATTTTAGAAGAAAAAACTTTCAAAATTTTTAAATGTTACCAACACTTTCATGAATTTACGAGCACGGAAAATGATTTCAATTTTACACTAGCAGAGCAGCAGAATCATCAACTAAATTGCATGCAAGTGAGGATGTGCCGAAATTATATTTGATGACAAAATAATTTGGCTTAATTTTCAAACGATAAGTCACTAAACTTTAAGCCAGCAGTAATTTAATCTGGTGAATTTTTAAGCTACACATCAGTATCCCATTGCCATTGACCATGGAATAAATTATATTTTATTACTTTCCACTCGACAAAGAATGATTTTTCATAATTCAAGCAAAACCAGATACAGTGTGTACTTTACAATCATACTGGTCGAAAAGAGACAAGATTTGCCTCATGTAGTGGGATCTTCTGGTTGTCTTGTTTCGCTTTATTAGCTGTTACTACAGCAAAAGTTCTGACTAGTAGAATAAAAAACCATTAAAATACTTGGTGCTCAAGAAATCTGACTCACAACTCTTTGTACTCTTATGTTCTTTTGGAAAAATCTGCCGACTTCCGCTTGACCAAACGTGTGGAAATTCGATGGATTGGCCGCCACGGACAAATGCGGTCGTTGATCTTTTAAGGCTCCGTTCGTTTGGGGAAAAATATTCTTCCGGAAAATATTTTTCGGGTTTTCCGGTGTTCGGGGGGCGGAAAATGTTTTCCGTAGGAAAATATTTTCCTTCCCCCTTACAAAATAGCCTAAGTTTCTGGAAAATGATTTCCACTTCTTCAAAAGTGGAAATCATTTTCCGGAACTTCTTCTTCTTCTTTTTCACTAAGGTGGCCGGCCGCCGCCGCCGCCTCCGCCGGCCGCCGCCGCCGGCCGCCGCCGCCGGCCGCCGCCGCCGGCCGTCGCCGCCGCCGCATGTCGCCGGCTGCCGCCGCCGGTCGTCGCAGCCGGCCGCCTCCTGACCGCCGGCCGCCCCCGCCGCCGCCGCCGCCGGCTGCAACTGTCGTCGTCACCTACCGCCACCAGGCCGCTGCCGCCGGTCGCCGCCTCCGCCGCCGGTCGCCGTCGCCCGCCGCCGCCGCCGGTCGCCGGCCACCGCTCCGCCGCCGCCGCCCGCCCGCCACCGCCGCCGCCGATCACCGGCGAAATATATTTTCCGAAACTTTTTCATATTGATCGCCGAACACCGAAAAATTATGTTCCGGGAAAATATTTTCCAAGAAAATGACTTCCGGAAAAATATTTTTCAAAAGGAGAATATTTTTCTCCAAACGAACGGAGCCTAAAAAAGAAGAGATTTTCTTGGAAACGAGGCGGCAACTGCTATTGGCGGGGCCCTTTGTTGTTTGTTCTTGTTTCTAAAGGAAGCCTTCCAATTCCAACGAAGTAATGAAAATATTACGAAGAGGAGTCTGTACCCACAAGCAGATAATAAAGCAAAGAAGACTCTACTAGCAATATATTTTTTGCTCTAGATGGGAGATTATTAAAAAAAAAAGAAGAAATAGTTCCTAACTAATGAAGTATCTATTTTGCAAGCTCACGAGGAGCGCTATTTTGAGGTCTGTGATGGGTCCATAACAAACTCAATCTCTGGTTGCTGCGAAGTAGGGAGCAAGTGTCTAAGAAGAAAGGATGAATATTCTTTTGTTAGATGAATACTCTAATGGCAAATATTCTTTTGTTAGAATGGCATCAATTTAAACCTTGCAATTACTTTCACAAACCGCGTTGTGGTTATCAAAGGACTAAGTAGATTTGCAAGCAAGGAGAAGGGCTGCAACTTTCACTTGGGATAATTATCCAAAAAGTTCTAAACATATTATACGGTGGCTAATTCAATCTTAAACCTTTCAATTGTACTAATTTAATTACAAACATTTTAATGATTTGCCAATTTAGTACTTTCGGTTAATTTTGGCCGACAATCACTGATGTGGACACTAGCTGGCCTATGTGGCATGATTGACTCTATCGTGAATGAATTTTGAAATATTTTTAAATTTTTTTCTGAATTTTCTTTTATTTCCTTTTCCCCCTTTCTATTTTTTCTTTCTTTTTCTTTTCTATTTTCTTTTCACCAATGGTCGTTCTCAAGCAATAATCAACAGCCCTCACCCAGTCAAGGCAAGCCCTCTTTGGCCATTGCCCAAGACTGGCCACTAGCGAAAGGAAAAAGGAAAAAAAGGAAAGGAAACAAAAAGAAAAATTCAGAAAATCTTTTAAAAAATTCGAAAAATCATCCATGTTAGCCCCAACAGTGCCGTGTAGGCCAACCGGCATCTACATCAACTATTTTCCTATCAAAATTGGTTGAAAGAATTAAATTAGCAAATTGTCAAAATATTAGGACTAAATTGGCCTAATTGAAAGATTTAGGACTGAATTAGCCGCCGTATAACAGGTTTGGGACTTCTTAGACAATTTTCCCTTTCCACTTCGACCAGTGAATTCCATCTTTCGCATCTGTCCATGCCTGTACAACTAAGCCTCTAGTTGATTGTGCAATAATACCAATCGTCCCTTTAGTATTCTTTCAAGCACCATCTTCATTAAACTTAAGCTCTTGATCTAGCGAGGGAAGCTAGGATTCTATCCTTTCCCTATGATGACTAGCTTCGTCGCTTATCATGACTCTATTCCCCTCTCCGTGCATGTTGGAAAATTCCAAAAAATCTTGTATGATTAGCTTAACCGCCTGGGAAGAATTTGGAAGAATCTGATCTTGTAAGGTCGAATTCCTATGACGCCACGTTCTAGTACAAAAAATTGCTGCATAAAGTGTGAAAAGTTTGCAGTCCAATCCCATTCTCTATGGTATTTGTCCTGGATGAAGAAAATAGTGCACCATCTCCTTCAGTGCCCTGAAATTCCGAGCAGACAATATGATACCTCATGAACTCCATCTTCACAAAATCCCGGCTAAGGGGAATGTTGTAAACAAATGGACTGAATTTTCCTCCAAGTAACCACACAATGGGCAAGAAAGGTTTGAAATATGAAACGATCGAACTAGTTTAGCTCGACAAGGTAAGACATTAGCTGATGTCCTTCACAACATCATTTAAGCTGCTCATGGACTCTATCTTTCCGGAGTTCATTCCAAATCTCCGAGTTGTTGCAATGTACGAGACTTGATAAGCTTAAAGACAGGTTTAACTGTGAATTTTCCACCATTAATTGGCTGCCAAATCAGTTTGTCAACCCAAGTAGAGTTCGGAACATGAATTTAAGGAATAGCTTGGAGTAGTCATGGCCACGGGCCGGTTTTGGCCCGGAACTGGCCCAGTCAAACCCCTGCCCGGCCTGTTGACCGAGCCCGTGATTCGAAACCGGAACCGGCCTGTGGCCTACGGGCTCGATTCCAGTTCTAGCAATTTTGGAACCAACCCGAAATCGGCGGTTCCAGGCCTGGTTCCAAAAAAAAATTTAAAAATTTAAAAAAAAAACAGAAAACCTGTAGCACCCTGTTGCGGCCTGTTGCCAGGGCAGCCTTTGCAGGCAGCCTTGGCAACGGGAAAAAATAATAATAATAAAAAATAAAAAAAATAAAAAGATAACTGGAACCGGCCCGGAACCGGAACCAGCCGGTTCCAGTTCATACATGGCCACAAACCGGAACCAACCGGTTCTGAACCGTGCCATGACTAGCTTGGAGTGAGATTGGGAAAAATATCTGAGCTAGACTATTTATATCCCAAGTTTTTGTCCTAGGATGAAAAAGCTCTCTGTCTTTCTTTTCTTTAGAAGAGGATCAATATCAATAAAAGAAGGCATATGATTTGACACGTTATGGAACCAAGGGTGATTTCCGACCTCAATTAACTTTCCATCCCCTATCGAAAGTGCTCAGCTTAAGTATTTCTCTGATCTGCATAATTGCCTTCCACAATGAACATGCCGATGCCTTAGCCTCATGGTTCCAAAATGTGGCCTTAAGTATTTCCCTTCAAGGACACGAACCCATAATTTGTCTCTATGGTGGATCATCCCTAACCGAGCTTAAGAAGCAAAGCATTGTTGGAATCCTTGAATTGTCGAAATCCCATTCCACCACTTCTCTTGCTTATATACAGAGATTCCCAGCATTTCGGTGTGAGGTATCTGTTTTTCTCTGGGGGAATACCCCACCAGAATTTTCTAGTAGATGAGTCGAGTTTGTCACATGTGCTTTTTGGCAGCCGATTAGATTGCATAGCGTATATCGGTATGCTTTGAACAACAGATCAAATATTCGTTGCTCTACCAGCCAAGAACAGTGCCTTCCTTTTCCAAGGGTTGAGTTTGTTATCAACCTTCTGTTCAAGGAATTGATAGTTTGTCTTTCCCTTATCTTGCTTGAACAAGGGATTACCAAGGTGCAATGCATTTGGATCTTTCTTTTTCATGTGGAGTTCGTCCATCCAGAACTTTTTCATGCCCATAAAAGTGTTTTCAGAGAAAGAAACCAACGACTTCTGATGATTCAAGCTTTAACCTGTCCACGAGCAACAAGTGTCAATGCTAAGTGGTTTTGACAAATAACAGCAAGTCATCTTTGGTATTAATGAACCTAATGATACGTTGTTTGCAAGTGATCTCAGTGATGTTTGTGAGTCATCTGGCTCTCTCCTGTGCTTCCATGGCCACTTCCTTTGCTTCAGTGACCAGCTTTGGCTCGTTGGTAAGATACAATACTTCATCTTGTATTTAATTAAACCGGGTGGATAAGCCATTCCTTTCACTGACTGCATTTCTGGGAGCAGTAAGACACGCCAAGAAATCAAAGAATTTTAGCATTGAAAGTAGGATAATACCAAGTCTTGCCATATCCAAGGTCTTGACATAATTTGGCTATAGTTTCCAAGTGATAGAATATCATATTTTTTTATTCCCCAAAAGCTGTTAGGAAACAGTACAACAATGTATTGCTAGTAACCTTAGCTCCTTCAAGATTCTTACAGTTTGACAAAGATTAATCTGCTAAACATGTCATCTCTTAATAAGCTTAGTTGCTACGTGATTCTTTTCCCTCTAGCTAGATGTAAATGTTGGTGTGTTGGATATTTGTTTGTAAAACAAACAAAATAATGCTCTTTCCTTTGTCCCACATAGGAAAGTTTTGAGAAAGTGGGCCACTTTATAACTGTATATATCTTCTTGCTCCTTAGAGTGAAGACAATGGGGTGTGTGCTAGTCCACACAATACCCGCGTGCGGGTGTGCGAATAATTGCACAATTTTGGCGCTTTAATTAGCACTAATCCCTTTATTTTTTTATTTTATTTCGTAAGGTTATCTCATTAATCTTTATTAGTTGAAAAGTTGTTTTTTATTTATTAAATAATTTTCGAAATTATGAAAATTCGGAATTATATATTTATTTATTTATTTTATTCCGAATTTTTCATGTGTCTTTCCAAGACAACTTTTGGAGATTATACTTGTTCAGTTTTCAATCTTTTCCAAAGGGTTGCATCTATTCAGTTTGCAACTTCTTCCGAAGGAATATCTTTGTTAGCTTTGCAACTTTTCGTGAAGAGTTGCCTATGTTCTTTAAGACCAATTTATATATATGTCAGTTTTTGATAAGAAAGAAAGAATAAAAAAACAATTTTTCAAGTCTTCTTTCGAAAACTACAGCCATCATTTTTCAATTGTTTCCTAGAAGGACCCTGGAGAAATACTAGAATTGCTATCTAGTATTCTCATTTTGAGACTTTGTTGTATCCTGGAGGATTTTTACCGGTGACCATTAGCAACAATTGTGGGGCAAATAAATCCTTAAGGAAAATAATATCACGTCTCAAAGTCCGACTTAATTGCTCTTTTGATTCAAAGCCATTTATTTACACAACATGGTGTTCATCATGAAGTAGGAAATTTATTATGTGCATTTCAATGTGATTGATTGGGACAAGAGACACAGATAATTCCCCTCCCCCAAGCCTGATATTGCAATTGATTCCATTTTCTTTTTCTAAGCTTGCACAGTTGGATACATGTTTAGTTAACTATGGCAATTGAGGCCATCTGACTGCTTCAAGCATGCCATGAAGTGGCTTTCTAGGATATATCTACCAACTTCTGGAATTTCATTTTTCAACTTGTATGAATTGATCCAAACATGATTTCGTAGATGACTGTGAATAAGTGCTTGTGTATTACTTCATCATTCTAACATATAGGAATGGCGAGTGCATTGGATATATTTTGCGGTCAGTCCTATGGAGCTAAGCAGTACTGCATGCTCGGTATCCACATGCAGAGGGCTATAATTGTTCTCCTATTAGCTAGCATTCCGTTAGTGATCATATCAGCCAATGCGGGCCAAATCCTTCTCTTCAAGCAAGATCCGGAAATATCGGCAGACGCAGGGAAATATGCTCGCTTCATGATTCCTAGCAGTTTTGCATGTGCACTCCTTCAATGCCATGTCAGGTTTCTGCAGATGCGGAACAATGTCGTCCCGATGATCATCAGTTCAGCAAGTACTACATTGCTGCACATTTTCATATGTTGGTTTCTGGTGTTCAAGTCTGGACACGGAAACAAAGGCGCTGCTTTGGTGAATGCTATCTCATTCTGGATAAACGTGCTGTTAGTGGCAATATATGTCAGAATTTCACCATCTTGTAAATGAACTTGGACCGGTTTCTTTAAGAGGGCCTTTCATGGGATTCCCGGATTTCTGAAGTTAGCAATTCCTTCTGCTGTCATGCTCTGGTAATTCTCAAGCTTTATGCTTCTCCTAGCTTACTTTTGCTTAACAAAGGACGCCAAGGGAGTTCGAGAGAATTGATTATAGTGATATCATTCTTCCGATTCGTTAGCGGAATATACATACAATGGTTAAATAAAAATAATAGCTTTCACACCAAAACTGACGTATTATAATTGTTAATCTAGTTTATGTTCATGACATTCTTTTAGAATAGAAGGCAATTGATTCTCTTATTAATTGGCTCTAAACAGTAACCACTACTCTTGCTGAATCTTGGATAATCTTCTTTTGTTCTCACGATTTCTCTCTAAGACGAACCAATTAAAAATGACGTTTCTGGTTGTATCATTGCCTGCAACAGCTTCTAGAGTCGGTCATTTCAGATGATGGTCCTCTTGTCAGGACTTCTTCCTAATCCGAAACTTGAAACTCCGGTCCTCTCAATCTGGCACATCTGCACTTCACAATTTCATATGTTGACAGGAAGCAGACAAGTTAGAGACTCGACACTTAGCACCAATCATCAATTTTCCCAATTGAATTCTTTTTTTTTTCAAATTGAATTCATCCTATCAACCGAATATAGGGTAATCAATTTTAGAATATTTGGAATCTTATCTTTAGAAATTAGAAAGTTTTTGTATTTTATTTCTTTCTTTCTTGCTAGTAAATCTTCAAGAATGTACTCTTGGGTATTTATATACCCCAACTAAGCTTAATGGAAATATACAACAATTTCTATTTCAACATGGTATCATAGCCATCTAGGGCTAACGCCTCTTTTCAACCCTAGCTTTCATCATCATCTTCTTTTTTTCTTTGTGGTCAATATGGCCCTAGAGAATCCCCCCACCACCACCACCATAACTGCTATTACAAACCCATCTTCTACACTTCCTCCATTCGGATCTGCTCATCACTTTCTTTCCCTATGTCTCACAGCATCCAATTACTTGCTATGGAAAGCACAGGTTATCCCATTTCTCAAGGGACAAAACCTCTATGGTCATGTCGATGGAACTAAACCGTGTCCCTATGATGCGGCTGAAGTAGCTCTCTGGCAACAACAGGACGCTTCCATCATGAGTCTTCTAATTGCGTCCCTCTTAGAATCAGTTTTACCTATCATTATTGATAAATCAACCAATAAAGCCATTTGGGAAGCTCTCAATGCCTCTTTTGGCTTAGCTTCCGCTACGCGTATGCTCTCTCTTCATCTTAGTCTCCAACGTCTACAACAAAAACAGGACGAATCAGTTATTGATTTCCTCTAGCATGCTAAATCCATTACCGATGAGATGGGTGCTGCAGGCAAGCCTCTTGAACCGGAGGATTTCAATGTCCACATCTTCCGTGGTCTTCGATTTGATCTCCAAGACATTGTTCCTACATTACTTGGCCGTTCTGAACCAATCTCGTTTACGGATCTTCAAGGTATTCTCCTTAGCCACGAGAGTATTAAGGCTTTCCAAAAGTTGCAGATCTCCGAGCCTTCCTCTCTGGCTAACTCTGCTACAGCCAACTCTGCTCAACGAAATGCCATCAACCATCCTGGTTTCTCTTTCGCTAGCCATGGTCAGTCCAGAGGTCGTGGGGGTCGTGGTGGTCGCTTTGGCCGTGGTCGTGGTGCCCGTAGTGCTCAACAAGTTCAATTATGGTGTTCCATCTGTCAACGTACAAATCACACTGCTGCTACATGCTACTATCGCCCTTCAGGTATGCCTTATTACCCGCCCACGACACATAACCCTTCAAATACTTCATCTTATCGACCCTCTTACTCTCCCAATGCCAACCTGAGTCATGCAACTTCGCTCTCGTCCTCCTCAAATTAATACTGCCACCACCCCTCTCACCGAACCAACCTCATTCACCCAAGCCAACAAAATCCTTGAGTGGCGTGTAGCTATGACCGATGAGTTTAATGCCTTGTTAAAAAATGGTACGTGGTCTTTGGTCCCTCGCACTTCCTCCATGAACCTCGTTGGGTGTAAGTGGGTTTATAGAGTTAAGCGCAAGACGGATGGTAGTCTTGAGCGTTATAAAGCTCGCCTGGTTGCTAAGGGTTTTCATCAACAACATGGCTTGGATTATACAGAAACCTTCAGTCCAGTTGTGAAAATTACCACTGTTCGCTCTATATTATCTCTAGCTATTTCTCAAGGGTGGCAAGTGCGACAATTGGATGTGCACAACGCTTTCTTACATGGGATTCTTTCTGAAGAGGTTTACATGGAATAACCCCCTGGGTTTCAAGACCCAACTTGTCTTGATTATGTTTGCAAGTTGCATCGTTCTTTTTATGGTCTCAAGCAAGCTCCGAGAGCCTAATTTCAACGACTCTCACAGTTTTTGCTTCATTTGGGATTCTTAGCATCACAAATAGATCCCTCATTATTTATCTATCGAAGAGGCCCTGATGTCATTTATTTTTTGATTTATGTTGATGATATTTTGGTTATAGGAAATGCATCTTCTACTATCAGTGCAATCTTAGAGACATTATCTGCAGAGTTTTCCATTAAGGATCTCAGCCCGCTCCACTTCTTTCTTAGGATAGAGGCTATCCCTCACTCTAACGGGTTGCTTCTTTGTCAATGACATTATATTGATGATCTTCTTCACAGGGCTGGGATGTCTGAGTGCAAGCTTGTCCAAACTCCTATGGCCACGACTACAAAACCATCTGAGAAAGGGGGTGCTCTAGTGTCTAATCCTACTTTGCATCGGTCTATAGTTGGTGCTTTGCAATATGTGACATTGACAAGACTCGATCTCTCCTTCACCGTTAATAAAGTTTGTCAATTCATGCATGTACCTACTGAGGACCACTGGCAAATGGTGAAACGCATATTGCGCTATCTCAAACATACAAAGTCATTTGGTTTGCTTCTTTCCCGATCCAATGATAATCGCTTGCAAGCTTTTTTTGATGCGGATTGGGCTGGTAGCTCTGACGATAGGAAGTCAACTGGAGGGTATGCTATTTTTCTTGGTCCTAATTTGATCTCTTGGAGCTCCAAAAACAACAAACCGTGGCGTGCTCTTCAACAGAGTCTGAATATAAAGCTCTTGCCGATGCTGTAGCTTAACTCATTTGGCTTGAGTCACCCTTTCAAGAGCTTGAGTTCCCCTTTCAAGGTCCCCCCATCCTTTGGTGCGATAATATTGGTGCCACTTATTTGTCTGCAAATCCAGTTTTCCATGGTCGTACCAAACATGTTGAAATTGACTTCCAATTTGTTCGTGATCGCGTTGCCAAATGACAACTCAGTGTGCAGTTTATCTCAATAGCTGACCAACTAGCTAATGCTCTCACCAAAGCTCTTCCCAAAGCACGTTTTGCATTTTTACGAGACAAGTTAAAGATTTGCAGTCTCGATTCTTCAACTTGAGGGGGTGTATCAACCAAATATAGGTTAATCAATTTTAGAAGATTTGGAATCTTATCTTTAGAAATTAGAAAGCTTTTGTTATTTATTTATTTCTTTATTGCTAGTAAATCTTCTCAAATGTACTTTTGGGTATTTATATACCCCAACTAAGCTTAATGGAAATATACAACGATTTCTATTTCAACACATCCTAATATTTTTTTGTGTTTGGCTCAGCCTAAACACCGGTTGCTTGGTTTACATGATGCCTTTTGGTCTCAGTGCATCAACAAGGTAAGGCTAAGGCACTAATCTTCATTATTTCAGTAGATATTATGTAATAACATTATTTGTCTCACGCTCTTTATATCATTATTTGTCCTAGCAAAAGAGTTCCAAATGAACTGGGTGCCAGGAGATAGTCATGGCCACGGTTCGGAACCGACCGGTTCCGGTTGTGACATTCCGAAATTCCACCAATTGGAATTTATTGAATAATTGAGTTTTATGAGATGTGCTCGCAGTAAATTCTCGCCCGGAACTGATCATTTCTGAGAATGGTAACCATTAGGGAAAGGCTAATAGGGGAATTAAATTCGCGCGACTAAAGGAAATTCGATCGTGAATGGATTTCGACCATTAAATCGTGGAAGTGATATTTTGAGCCATTGTTGGCCGATCCAAGGATAGTTAGGGGTCGGTTTGCCACTATCATAGTAGTTGATCGCGAGTGATTCTGTTGGACCACGAAACGACTTGACGAATAAACCTGAACCTATACCGAACGATCGTACCCCTCAGATCAAGTGATTGATCTTCGCAATTTTAATGACAACCGAGGTCGTCACGTACCGAACAAACTTGCACGTGGCTTGGTTCAGTATCAGTCATGAGTCGATTCTGCAAATTTTCTCAGCAAGCCGCCCGTTAGCTCGAGAAACGCTCGAGTTGCATTTAATAGAATTTAATTATTGGATTTTTGCCCAAATTGGACAACGGAAAATTAGGAAGTCACGACGGAACGTTATGACGACGTTGCACGTGACACGTGTCAATTTTTTGTGCATTTAAATCCTTCGGAAAAATTCGATTTGGGCAAGAAACGGAGAAAGTGACCAAAATATCCGTAGGATTTATTTAAGGGCAAGCTTTAAGGGTAAATGGCATTTTGGTAATTTTACCCTCAAATTTTGATTGGATAATTTTACCCTTGGATTTTTGGGGAATTACAAGTATGCCCTTGGATATTTTTGTGCAAGAATTGATCTCGGCCGTTGGATCAAGATAAGATCGAATCTGGACCATTAGATCAAAAATGTGAGAAAGGGGCATTTTGGTAAATTGCCAAAAAGTGGTCAAATTGGGCATATTATCTTTGACCCATTCCTTCTCTCTCCTCCGTTTCTCTCCCCCTTTTGCCGTGAAAGCCCCCCCCACCGTATACTCTCTCTTTCTCTCCCTTTCTCTCTCTCTCACATGAGGCAACACCCATGCCCAAGTTGCGTCGTCGCCGCCCAAGCCGATCGCCGCCACCCAAGAGCCGTACACCGACACCGCCATCCCCGATTAAGTACCGCCGCTCTCTGTTCTAGCCGCGATAATCTAGAACGTGGGTAAGTCGCGCTCTAAACTCAATTAGGACTTCGGGTATCGATGGGCGATTTTAGGCGAAACCGGGCATAGGGTAGATGTGGAATGGTGTGATTTAGAAGTGGGATTTGGTGGCGGGCCTTAGAATTGAAACCAGAAAATTTTTATTGAAAAATTCAGAATAGGGGAACTACTGTTCACGAGCTGTGAATTACTGTTCATGGGGCTGTGATGGGCCGATCGGGTCGCAAGTTGGATTTTTAGAATCGAGAATTTATGGTGAGAAAGTCTCGTGAAGGACCCGAATCGATTTAAGACCATTTGGTTAGAGAAAAATAGCAATTTCCATGTTTTCGTGTGTTGAAATTATAATTGAGTTGGGATGGTGAAATTTACAAAATGTGAGTGCGAAATATTGGGGTTTATGATTGGAAATGTTTGGCGGACCTTGAGGATTATTTTTGGAATTTTTGGAGAACAATTTGAGGTGAACTATAAGCTACGAGTTACTGTTCACAAGCTACGAATTACTGTTCACGGGGCTATGATGATTTGTTTGGGATGCAAGTTGGATTTTTAGAACCATTATTTAATGGTGAGAAAGTGTCGTGAAGGATCGGAATTAATCCGACGCCATTTGATCGGAGAAAATTGGCAATTTACGTGTTTTGGGCATGTTTGAATTATTCTGGATGGGGTTGATTTAATTGAGTGTTTATTTGTGTGTTATATGAGGTAACTTGAGGATGAAATGAGAATGTTTTGAGGCTGGAGTGAGACTGAATAGAGTGTCGGATGTTGTGGGATGGAATTGGCGAGCTTAGGGCTCGATTTAAGGACAAGTAGTGTCGGTTTAGTGTGTGGTAGTATGGCTGGATTGTGGTGATTAATAGGCTTGGAAATGTCGAAATTATGCCTATGAACGTGGCTGTGTTTGTGGGCCCATGAGTGGCCTTGTGTGTTTATTAAACCATGATTTGGTGAATTGAAATGTGCTTGATTATGTGCACGCGTGGGCCAGATTAAATTAATTGTTGAAATTGATCATGTCGAATGCTAAGTGAGCATGTTTTACGTGTTAATTGATGCATGCACGGGCCACGTGTGATGGACCAGTTGAGTGTGGTAAATGCTTGATGAGCATGTGCATGAGTAAGAAAGAAAAGTGGTGTAGCATGTGATTGTGGAAGTTATCTGAAAGTGCGAAAGTGTGAGTTTGGGATTGGGCCGAGTATCATAAACTCGGGCAGCGATCACGTAGATCTGTTGCATTTGGCACAGGCTGAGGCTTGAAAAAGCAAGAATGAGAATCGGTCCGAGGCAAGATCAGCTCGGGTGAGACCGGGATTGGACCGAGGCATTATAAGCTCGGGTTCCGATCATGTAGGCCTATCGCATTTGGTGCAGGTTGAGTGTCGGATAGCAGTATACCTGAGGCGTGGACTTCAACGCGGGTCACTGGCGAGTGAAAGTGGAAAATGAATGATCGCAGTGTGCCTGAGGCGTGTACTTCAACGCGGGTCATTGGCGAGTGAAAGAGGAAAATGAATGATCGCAGTGTGCCTGAGGCGTGTACTTCAACGCTGGTCACTGGCGAGTGAAAGTGGAAATGAAGGGTCGCAGTGTGCCTGAGGCGTGTACTTCAACGCGGGTCATTGGCGAGTGAATGTGAAAGTGAAAATGAGAATGGAAGGAATAGTGGGATGAGAACGATACATGCATGTGTTTGCATACGATGTGATTGTGATTGAGTACGGGTGTGCGCATGTTTCAGTCTGACTATATTATTTCATGTGCTTGCAATGTAATGGTTTGATGTGTACGAATGCACGTGTGTCTATATGATTGTCTGGAGGTACGTGATAGCCTAAGTTGGGTTTAGGGGTGAACTTACTTAGAAGTGTTCTCACGGTTGTTTCAACCAAACATTTCAGAAACCCGACCTGAACCATGAATCCTCCACCACCGCCACCAGAGCATTTTGGGGTACCCGTGCACACCGAGTTGGACATTGCAGAGTTTCCAATGGGCGATAAATTTATATGGATTAAGCACACTTCCACAGTGTTGTAGATGTAGTTCGGTGTGTACCTGTATATTCAGTGACTTGTAGTCTTTGGGGCACTTGCATATGTAGTGGCTTTGTAACTGTAAATATTATGGTCTAAGTTCGGCAATGGAAAATGAAAACGTACATTTTCCCTATTATCCCTAGTTTTATTTGTTAGGGATTAATTGTTAGTATCCTCTGTGATTGTAAACCTCTAATGGAGACTTTGAGGTCGGCGACATTCCTGGGACGTCGCATTGTTCGACCGGAGGCGGGATGTCGCGGGCTTGACGGGGGTTCGGGGCGTGACACCGGTTCGTGGCCAAGTATGAACCAGGATCGGAACCACCCCTGGTGGTTCCAATTCCGAGCTGGTTCCGGTTCCGATTCAGGTTTCCTTTTCCTTTTTTTTTTCTTTTCTTCCTCCACCGGCCATAGCCAGGGCCGGCGGAGGTCACCGACCTTAGGCGAGGCCGCCCTCATCGGCGTCGAGCGAGGGCCACCCTCGCCTGGGCTGGGCGAGGCCGGCCTCGCCAGATCGGGCGAGGGCTCAACCTCGTCGGCGTCGGGTGAAGGCTCAACCTCGTCGGTGTCGGGCAAGGCCGACCTTGCCTGCAATTGGCGAGGCCGGCCTCGCCCGATGCCGGCGAGGTCGATCCCTCGCCAGATCTGGTGAGGCTCGACCTCGTTGGCGTCGGGTGTGGCCAGCCTCGCCAGTTGCCGGCGAGGTCGAGCCCTCGCCAGTCTGCTGCAGCTTTCTTCTTCTTTTTTTTGTGTGTGGAACCGGGCCTGGAACTGGCTGTTCCGGACCGGTTCCAAACCGCGGGCCCGGTCAACGGGCCAAGCCTGGGTTTGACCGGGCCAGTTCGGGGCCGAAACCGGTCCGTGGCCATGACTACCAGGAGACCACGAGCTGTCCATTTGCCTAATTTTGTCGCGTTAATCATGATCACCACCAAAGGCTTGACCACAGGTCCTCTCATGATCTCTGGTCGAAGAGCATGGGGCTACCTCTATAGCAAAGAAGTCGTGAAATATGTCGGAGATATGCTGGTGCTAATTGCGTGTTACCACTGCTGCGACGGTGTTCGGTCCGTTCTCTGCGGTATGCAGAAACTCTTCTCACTCTCGCAGTTGAATAGCGCACCTGGGTCTGATCGTCACTACTGATCCGGATAATTAGCAATGGACTATGGGAACTAATCAAATCTCCCAAATCTTACAATAACAAGCTTCTTTATTTCCTTTGTCTGAAACAAAATCCTTGTACATGGACCCCGACTGTGTTATGAATCTGTACATTACATTCATTTCAGGCACTGCTCGAGGAGCTTTCATTAAATTGGCTCGTAGTTCTTCCATATCTCATCCACTTATTTTACACGTTTTTTCACGACATTCTTTGATTTTCTTTTTCGTAAGATTACATGACATTCTAACCAGGCTTGAGGAGAAGAAGAATCTGTCATATATTTTTTTTGACATTCTTCATCAATCTATACATGGAGTAAAATTCGGTCAATTCTAACTTTTAGGAAGGTTTCTTGCATCGATGTCAGATCGAACAATGCACAAAGTTGGCATCCCACCAATTCGCAAAGAGCTGTTGCTGTCGGAGCTATTTTTGAAAGGAATCTCTATGATACCGTTAACGGATGAAATGATTGATGTAATAGGCTCGATCCAATAGTTGACTGAAGTAATTGAGTGCTTCAATCACGGAAGGTTAGGATCTCCCTAAATTGGAAGGGTTTGTCATTTGTATATTAGCAAGTTTATTTATCAGTACTGGTTTCACAAACAGAAGAAAGTGTCCTATGAATACTCAATTAGTTATAAACATATTGTATGGATGTCAATTCAGTTTTAAACCTTTCAATTTTATCAATTTAGTTGTAAACTTTTGCGCGAAATTCCAATGTAATCATCTCGGTCAATTTTCGTCAGAAATCGCTGATGTGGCAATCTAGTCTTTGTCGGCCGACCTACGTAGCAAACTACCATATCAACGATTTTCGATGAAAATTGACCGGAAAAACTATATTGCAATTCCGTGCAAAAGGGAGAGACTGAATATGTGCTAAATGAATTGGAAAAACATTTGTAGGATATCTAAAACTTAGTATCTACATGACAGAAATTGGCTTTCAATTATAACCACTATAGTTAGGTTATCTCCTAGTTTAGCAAGTAAATCGATCTGTTTCAATCATTAAAAAAGATGGCATATACTGCGAAGAGATTAGATGTACGCGCGTATGCAACTGACGGCATCATCATCTAGGAAAAGAGGTAACTAAAGGCTATAAATAGAGCTCATGTTCACCAAGTTCACCATTAACCAAAGAAGAAATGGCTCTTTTGAAGCGAAGTGAATACTCTGTCCGGCCAGTGCTCTACCAGAAAATTTATTCATTTGTAACCAAAATTTTGCTCCGGCTTTCTCCTTGTAAGCGGCTAATCCGATAAGAGTTCATTCTTTTCGACCACATTCGTCCAGCTATCCAAATGAGAGAATGGTACGCCCCTAATCAAATCATCCGTGTGAAGAAAATCGTTTACCTTTTTCGTATATCGTGATAGGATAAAAAGGAAGATTACATTATCTTTGTTTTTTGATCATGATTCTTCCATATCTGCACTTTCCTTATATTGCAGATTGTTCATGATATTCGTTGATAGTTTTTATCTTAATTTGCTCGATCTTCTAACCTTGTTGATGGAAGGAGTGGCTCAAATCCTAGAGGGCTATAAATAAAGCTCATGTTCACCAAGTTCATCATTCTCAAAAGAAGAGTTGGCTCTTTTCAAGCAAACTGGATTAAGGATGCAACTCTGCTCGATCAGTGCTCTACTAGAAAATTATTTCCGCAACAAACCTTGCTTCAATTATTCCCTGGTAGAACACTGATTCGATTGGAGTTCATTCCTTTTGACAACATTGGTGCAAGTATACAAAGGAGAGAACGGTATGCCCTAATTGAATCAATTATGTTAAGAAATCATTAATTTTTTTCTTTTATACATTGGGATAGGATAAAAAGGAAGAGGGAAACAAACGATTATATTGGTTAGAAAAATTGGTCAATGAAAAAAATTTGTATTATTGACAACAATTTCAGCCTAACTAATTTTGTGGGTGATAAAAATTTTTTTCATTTATTTAAAGTTTGGTTTGTAATCAATAGTAATAACAATTTGTTAGAAAAAGTTTTCCAAATCCTAAATTTTCCGTGAGACAAATGCACCGGTAATTGGTATTGCTTTTTGTTCATAATTCTTCCATATCCCATCCACTCTCCTCATATTACATATTGTTCATGACATTCTTCAATAGCTTTTTTTCCCTAGATTACTTGATCTTCTAACCTTATTTTTGTAAGGAGTGGCTAGAGGAGAAGAAGGACGTGCCATGGATATATCTACAAAGGGACAAGTGTGTAACCATCTAAAATTCTTCACCAAGCTATAATTCAAATCAAATCTTACAGCATGGTGTTAATTCTCTTTTCTTTCTATCATCCTGACACAGATGGGAGCTGTACTTGCATCGACGTGGAGGTTGAAAAATTCACAAAATTGACATCCGATGCTCACAAAATAAATTAAAAAAAAATTCACACAATTGCTTGTGGATCCTTTTTAAGCTTGGGTTTATTTTTAAATTTGTTTATACCATTTCTTATATTCTAATCTAATTTAAGTACGATTTGAGAAAGAAAATAATAAAAAAATCTCATGTAATAGAGATGAAATAATATAAAAAATGCCACGTAAGCATTTTCCGTTATCCAAATCAACAGAATTATTCCACCAATTTGACATGTTTTAGGATTTGATTGCATTATTTAAAAGTTTTAGCACTCCATCGTACTTTTGCGAGAAGTTTTATGAACCAATATATAAATGTTGTAATAATCTGCATGATATTTATTACTAAGCAACCATTACATGGGTAAAATAGGCATCAATTACAACCTAGGTTATATGCGTGGTTTAGCAAGTTACCCAACCATTCTCATCCTTGACTAGGATGACATATATTGCGAAGACACTAGAAGTCAACGCACATATAACTGACTTCATCGTCATTTAAAATAAGAGATATCTATAGGCTATAAATAGAGCTTATATTCCTCAAGTGAGAAAAGTGTTAAAAAAAGCCCTAAACCTTTTGCATTTGTATCAATTTAATCTTAAGCCTTTTTTTGGAGTCAATTCAGTCCTAAATCTTTTTGTCTTTGTGTCAATTCAGTCCTTCCGGCAATTTTTGGCTAGATTTTGCTGACGTTGAAGCCGGGCAGCCTACATGGCACCGCCGACAATAACGTGGACAATTTTTAATAATATTTTAATATATTTTTTATTTTCTTTCTTTTTCTTTCTTTTTTCTTACCCTTTCTTCTTCCTCTAGCCAATTGTTGGATCGACGACCAGCTAGAGGCTAGGGCCGACGAGCCCCGCCGGCCACTAGCGGGGCTCGCCCTCACCAACTACGGCGAAGGCAAGCCTCTCCAGTGGCTGGACGAGGCACAACCTCGCCGGATTTGGCAAGGTCGGGCCTCACATGCGAGGCTCCACCATTGCAAATCTGAGAAGGGCAAGCCTCGCCCAGCCCAGCGCGAGGTTCAAGGCCTCGCCAGATGGCCGTGATGGTGGCCTCGAACTGAGCTGAGCAAGACATGACCTCGCCAGATCTGGCGAGGTCGGGCCTCCCCCATGGCCTGCGAGGGCGAACCTCGCCCAGCCCAACGCGAGGCTCGAGCCCTCGCCTGATGGCCGCAAGGGCGACCTCGAGTTAGGCTACACGAGGCACGACCTCGCCAAATTTGGCGATGTCGGGCCTCCCCCATGGCCGGCAAGGCTCAACCTTTGCCAAATCCGACGTGGGCGAGCCTCGCCCAACTCAACATGAGGCCGCCCTCGCGGCCATCCGGCGAGGCTCAACCCTCACCGCCTTCACTAGTGGTCGACGGGGCGAGGCTCACTAGAGGCCAGCAAAGCCTCTAGCCGATCGCCAGACTGGCGACTAGCTAGAGGAAGAAGAAAGGGTAAGAAAAAAAAAGAAAAATAAAAGAAAAAAATTTAAAATAAATAAAAATAGAGTTAATATCACAAAAAATCCCAAACAGGTACATCTGTGACAATTTTACTCCAAACTATTTTTTTTATCACAAAAAATCACAAACTAGTACACATGTGACAAATTTACCCCAAACTAATATTTTAATCACCAAAAACCCCCCCAAATTGATACATTTGTGACAAATTTACCATCTTTTAGTTTCCGTTAAATTGAATTAATACCACAAAAAATTACAAACTGGTATACATGTGACAAATGAAGGGTAAAACATAAAATTAGTACATCAGTTAACTGTCGCATATCATTTAACAAAGCAATTTGACAATAAAATTTAACAGAAACAAATCGATGGTAAATTTATCACAAGTATACCAGTTTGAGATTTTTGGTGGTCAAAAAATTAGTTTGGGGTAAAATTTTCATAGGTGTACCAGTTTGGGATTTTTTAAGGTATTAACCCATAAAAAATTTTCTAAAAATATTAAAATATCATTAAAATTTACCCACGTCATCGCCGGCTGTGCCACATAAGCTAGCCGATGTCCACGTCAGCAATATCTAGCCAAAATTAGTCGGAATGACTTAATTGGCACAAAGATAGAAGGTTTAGGGTTAAATTGGTACAAAAAAGGCTTATGACCAAATTGGCACCAATGCGAAAGATTTAGGATTTTTCTACCATTTTTCCCTTCCTCAAGTTGATCTTTTTCTTTTTTGTCGAAAGAAAGTTGTATTTATTATTCAAAAGGATATAGGAGAAGTACATAGACTTTCATGGCAAAGAAAATTCGAAACAGGGCAAAGCCCAAAATACTACAAATCAAACTCAAATCCAAAGAACAAAGAGGATCAACAAAGTACTAGCAGGGTAAAGCACACATTCATTCTATAAGAACAGATATGTCAAGCAAAATAATCGATAACCAATCACTAGATCTTGTATCATGATCAGTGATGAGTATACGCCAGAAATTCCTTCTCCAATAACTATTACAAGTTGGTGGTGCACACCTAATGTCACACCCCGTTCCCTAGGGAAAACTAACATCCCTCCATGGTCATTATGTTGCAACATCCGACGACACATCGCCGACCCATTCTTTTTTTTTTATCTTTCAATAAATGCATGCAAAAACGTGTATAACTCCCAACACATAATAAGGAGATAGCATGGAAAACTCATTGCAACCAGAACATACTTCATATACATCCCAACATTAACATTCCAGAAGTCACGTAACTACAAATCTGCCATGCAGATCTTTTCCTTTTATGATTTCAAAAGGGATTGAGGGTTATCCTAACTCTTGTATCTACGAGGATGACCTCAAAAGGTATGCCCCCTGAAAACAGCTGATTCCCATGGAACGCAACGCGTACTCATACCTGAGCACCTAAAAAATGGTTAATAACTAGGGGTGATATTTAACTTAGCAAGTAAACTTCCTAAACCTCGTTTAAGAGAATACATTGCCTTCGGATCACCCTAAACGTGCCATTCTAACGTCGATGGCAGATCAATTGCAAAGCCCTTGCTTTGCCTTAACTATTTACATGAGGCGATTCTCTCGCTTTTAACTAACTATCATAACATTGCAATTGCTCCAACAAGCATATAACAGAATCATATAACTTGCATAATCAAGAGACATATTCAAGGGTATATCATTCTATAACCATACGCAAACATCAGTTTAATAATCCAGACACATGCAATTATCATTCTCAAGAACGTTGCACACGTCGATACACCTAGCATTCGCAATTGTCTAGATTATCAAACAACCACTTAGGGCCACAACTGAACTCCTGTCGGTCTTCCGGCTTGGTCAGGCATCATTCCGCATCATCGGGCATGGCATCGTCTAGAAACCCAAGCCCCCCCCTCCCTTGCGGAAACTGCCGAGTATCAGAAGACATTCCAAAAAGGAGCATCAATCTAGCCTCTACCACAACTCGGCTTCGTGCCTCGGAAACTGCCGGGCCCGGACGGTATCCGAA
Organism: Syzygium syzygioides; assembly: GCA_031216285.1. Taxonomy (NCBI): domain Eukaryota; kingdom Viridiplantae; phylum Streptophyta; class Magnoliopsida; order Myrtales; family Myrtaceae; genus Syzygium; species Syzygium syzygioides. The sequence continues at coordinate 33,447,823 of CM062244.1, read as the reverse complement.
AATTGCTAGGCCCGAACGGAACCTTTATGTGACTATGCACGCATAGCAATCACCTAGCCAATTCTTATCTTTGAATTTAGCCAATGCAACATGGTATAATACATGCCACTTTTAAAGCATAATGATATCACATAATATACTCACTTGTCATCACCCCTTTTCATGGACAATAACATTATCCATTCAATTTCAATTCAACTTATACAAGTCCAATGTCGTCATTTAATTAAATGACTTGTACTAAGATAAGCCTTTCCTTTATACAAAACAAATTAAACCATCACATGACAATTGGTTATCAATTAAGATAAGTTATCAACCAATTCACGATAAGCTATCGACCAATTTACGATAAGCTATCGACCAATTCATGATAAGCTATCAATCACACTAGATAGGTTATCACATAATAATCAAGACAGGCTATCATTAACTAGATAACCTATCCTCTAATCCACCTAATCAACTCTAAACCTAAACCATTGGCAACCTAATGCCCTCATCAAGGTTTAGAGAGTAAACTTACTCTTAAACCTAAGAGACTTGAGGGGTGGCTCAGCTAGGGTGGCTCGGGCACGCAACGGTGTACGGCGGCAACGAGGGCAGTGGTGGTGTTCAATGAGAGTGGTCGGTGATGGTAGTGGCCAAACCAAACAAGAGAAAGAGAGAGAGAGAGGGGTGGTCAGCTAGGGGAAAGGAGAGAGAGAGAGAGAGAGAGAAATGAGGAGGACAAAGAAAATGTCTTGCTTGACACTCAAAAATGGATGCCCAAGATCATTTCCTGCTCAACAAGCTCGAATGAATAGTTAGGATTCACTCTTGCAAATCAAGTTTCACAAATATCCAAGAGCAAAAATAAAATAAAGACAAGATGAGGGGTATTTTGGTCATTTTACCTTTCAATGTGGCGGAATTCCTCTCATGGGCTTGTCATTGGACTTAGTTCCTTGTAGACTTTTCGTCTCGGGTTTTTCTTGCACAAATTTTCCAAAATTGCTCAATTTGGGACCAAAAGGGCAAAACCGTAATTTCCCATCCATTAGGCCTTTGTGGCTGAAATTTATGTCCATGAGGCCCATTGGGCCTTTAAAAATTAGTGGGCCCCAATTTCTGGCCCGAATTTCACTTTTCCAAAATTTTACGGTTTACCAATTAATAGGCGATTCCATGGAATTATCCAATAATTGTCTCTCAATGCTCTAGAGTCCGATACCCCCAACTGGATTAGAATTCGTGGGCCTAATTCCCTAAAAAACCCTAAACTTTACGTGTAGACCCAAATCTGCTCCAAACTTTTTTTTGCTACATAAAAAACCATCAACTTTGTATAGATTCCCAAATCTGCCCTCCGTTACATTTCCATCCGATCTACACCATTAAAGTCCACTGTTGCGCCACGTGTCAATCTGTCTTCTTTTATTTGACTTTTTCTCTCTCCTCACTATCTCCCAAGTCCACCTTTTTCATAACTCTCGCTCTTTGGTACTCTCTTCTCTCTGTCCCACATTAACGACGTCGAAGGTGATGACCCCAACGACGTCGTCGAGAGCGAATCGGGATCTGCAGCTCCAGTCGTCTATAGCATCCTCCCTCTCCGATCTGATCTCCGATCTCCAGGACCACCACAACGGCAGCCACGCCGCCGCCGCCGCCAGCCCCGCCGATAGCTCCGGCGCGGTCACCATGGACGACCTCCTCAAGAACATCTACTCCGACGACAGTCCCGCCACTGCCGACCCCTCGCTGTTCAACCACGGCGGGGTGTCGCTACCGGGCGGGGGTGGCACCGGCGACGGCGGGGACGCCGGAGTCGGGACGACGGTGGACGAGGTGTGGAAGGAGATTGTGGCGGGAAGCGACTGGGCAAGCGGCATGTTAGAGGAGGAGCTGACTCTGGAGGATTTCCTGATGAAGAACGGGGCTGTGAGGGAAGAGGACGTGAGGATTGGTGGCAGTGGTGGTGGGGGAGCAGGGGGTTACTGCGGGGACGCGGCGGGGGATTTGAACGGGCATTTGATTCAGGTGGGGGGGACGGTGGGCGTGGGCGTGGGCGACGGCGTTAGTAACAACAATGGCGGAATTGTGGGGAGATTGATGGTCGGGAGAGGGAAGAGGAGGGCCGTGGAGGAGCCGGTGGATAAGGCCACGCAACAGAAGCAGAGGAGGATGATCAAGAACCAAGAATTGGCGGCGAGGTCCCGAGGACGCAAGCAGGTAATTTCATTTGGTCTTCTCTGTGTGTCACGAGCTCTCTCTCTCTCTCTCTCCCCTACAACAACCAGATCTGCCCTTGCTCGACAAGCTTCCACACCTTTTGGTCATGGAGGAGGGAATCCAGACCCCCAGCATCGTCATCGTCGGCAACCGGTCTTCCGACAAGTCGAGTGTCCTCAAGTCCTTCGCTTAGCATCAACCTGCCATGAGGGCCTTGTAAAGGGTGCGGACCACCATACGATTTGTGGACTCATGGTCCTCCGGATGCTGAAGAAGAAAATGAAAATTTTCTGCTAACCTTTGCTTTGGGTTCGATGGAGAGAGAGAGAAGATGGACAGTTCTAACAGTCAATGATGTGGAACTTGGGCGAGGGTGAGGGGAGAGAAAATGAAAAGGAAAAAAACGAATAAGAAAGTTAGACAGTTACGTGGACTTTAACGTGTATATTGGACGGAAACCTAACGGTGGGGTAGGTTTGGGAATCCATACAAAGTTGGTGGTTTTTTATGTAGCAAAAAAAAGTTTGGGGCAGATTTGGGTCTACACTTAAAGTTTAGGATTTTTTAGGAAATTAGGCCAGAATTCGTGGTTAAAATTAGAGGTGTCAATGGGTCGGGTCAGGTCGGGCTTTCTTAATACCCGACCCGACCCGAAACCTACAGGGTCATGTTTGACCCGCCCAGACCCACCCAAGACCCTGTTCACCGTACTCCTCAAGGTCCGGGTCGGGCCGGGCCGGGCTATGGGTTTTTTTTTTTTTTCACTTTCGCGCAGATAGTAACATCGAAAGATGATAGCATCCTGGACATCAACTTTCAGATTAATCCTTGTAAAATCGAATTTCTTTTACATTCAAATGGTGATGGATCTTACATTTTCGACAATGCAAATACACATTTCGGTTTCCAATTTCCAGAGAAAGGAAAAGACCTTGGAGAACAAATTCTCCAGTACGAGTCAACTCCTATGCTATGTCTATACACTTCAAGAAGAATCCAATACATTCTATGTCGGCAATGATGAGATTGTCTGGAGTGACACCTCTACCGAAAATGATACGTGCAACATACCCAGCAAATTGTCTCACCGTACATCAAACACCACCATGAGATCCTAACAAGAAGATATTGATAATATTGAAAGATTTCCGCTTGGGCATAAAGAAACACAAAACAAGCTCGCCTAATTGATGTTGATGATGGCATTGTCAATCAGCAAACCAAAACCAAATTGAGTAAAAAAGGTAAAGACTTTTTATAGACATGGCCACTACGGCCACATATAAAATCAACTCAATGAAAACTATACTTTCACTGGAGCACTGCTAGGTACCAAAAGGTCGCAACAAATGGATGTGTAGGAAGCCACCAGCACCACACCAGGGGCATACACCCACTCTTAAGCTCTGGGAAAACGACACTTCGTTCCAACCGCAACTTAACTGGGGCATTAATTAGTTTCTGAATCGAGCTCTATGCCACGGGGGAATTGGGTGGCCACCCCTGTTACGTGGCACTGTATAGATCTGGCGACGCACTGTATTGATCTGGCGTGGCCCGGCCTTCATCCTCTGCTCCTTCAAATCTGCAAACAGAGAATCCAGTGTCTTAGGCCTCTGCTAAAAAGTCTCAAAACTAGATATCAAGCACTTTCTGTGTCAGGGATGAGGCACAAAATGCCAAAAAAGCATCTACTTCAGCTATTTTCTGCAAGCTAAAACTAAAATGTGTCTCCTCATCCTTCAATCAATAAATGAACTTTCAGAAATCACTTCAGATGCATCACAGCTTATTCATGAGGAAACTCCCACAAAAACCATATGAAACCAGTTATATCCCTTCCACCCTCTTTGGGATCCAGATGCTTCTCGTCCACCGCATGAAAGTGCTACTGTTTGATATGGACGATAAGTTTAATGCCTCCAGACATACTTGAAGCTCAAATAGTTATCACAGATCGCTAGAGAGTAAAACCCCATAGATTAGCCGAATTCAACACCGAGATCATGGAGTATCAAGTAAACAGTTTCAATCCACACATAAGCACTAGATCAAATTACAGGTCTCTGCAGTCATTAAAGATGAGCGCCGATCCAAGGGAAGCCCATAAAAAATGCATGAGATGAATGCTGAATCGCTTGACCAGATCTATTATGTCTCCAGTCTTCACTTTTTCAGTAAAGCTGCATGCTTTCGTAAACAAACGCACGCCAAATATGAGCCCTTTCACAAAATCAAAGAAAATGAGAGTTCCAAGTTATTTAGAGTCTCGAGTAAAAACTGACAAGTTACCTACAATGGCAATCTCCAACTTCATCAATCATCTAGAGAAATTGATATCGAGTTTGGCTCCATGGTTGTAGTTGGCAACTCTGCATAAAAATGAGAATTAATGTATCCATTGAAACATAGAAGGGTATTAATATTCTACAACCATATTTTTTCACCTGACTCAAAGATTTCGAGTTCTTCTAAGTCCTCTTCAATTGAACGTGAAAGTGGCGCGGATCGTAACCAATCTTGAGCACATATAAGAGCCTCCACCATGTTTGGGGTTAAAGAGCTACGAAATACATCAAGCACACGGCCTCCAGTACTAAATGCAGCCTCTGATTCTACAGTTGAGACGGGCACAGCCAAAATATCTCGAGCAATGGAAGAAAGGATAGGATATCTTGAAGAATTTATTTTCCACCAACTTAAGATATCAAACTCAACGCTATAACGTTCACATCCTTCCTCCAAATACTTGTCCAATTCAGATTTTTCTTCCAAATATTGTTGTCCAGTTTCGCTAAGATACATTGCAGTCATAATATCAGCACCAATCACCGGAGACTTTGACACATTAATAATCCTTGTGCTCTTTAGCCTCGAGTTGTTTTGGGGGCATATATCAGTGCGGTATTGCTCAAACAAAGACGTCAGAGATGCTATTACTTTATCTTGTAAAGTTTCTGCCTGCTTGCTTTCATAAACACGATTAATCATCCACTTTACATATTCCCACTTATGCCGCGGGTCAAGTATGCAAGCAATGAATAAAGTAAGATTGATGTTATTCACATTGCCAAAATACTTATTGAATTTGATCTTCATTCTCTTAGCCATTTCCTGTAAAGTCGGGTCCTCATTTTCACAACATCTGTCAATCATGATATAAATCCCATACACATCCTTCGCCATATCATTACTAGTGACATAAGAAGAACCCGAAACTTTTAAAATCGTATCAAAGAACAACTTCAGAAAAGGTAGAAAGTGACGGGCATACTCCCAATCATCACTAGTGGGCAATCCTTTCACCTTGGAAAGCTCCTCAACAAATTTTCCATCTTGAAATTCCAATGAGCTAAAAGCTGTTTGAAATTTCAAAGCTGCTTCCAACATTATATATGTCGAGTTCCAACGAGTCTCGACATCCAAACATACAAGACTTTTGGACTCAATTTTCTCTAGCTCAATACAACCTTTAAACCGTCTCAACCTCGCAGGAGAAGATCTCACATAACGCACGGCTGAACGTATTCTAACAATCGAATCATTTATGTCTTTCAACCCCTCTCTCACAATCAAACTCAATATGTGAGCACAACACCTCATGTGAAGCAACTCACCTCTCAATACCAGAGAATTCCGAGAGTTAAGTCTTTTCTTCAAATATTGAATTCCCAAGTCATTTGAGCTAGCATTATCTACGGTGATAGAAAAAATGCTTTGAATCCCCCAATCAATCAAGCATTTTTCAACCGCTTTTCCTATTATCTCGGCAGAATGACCCGGGATTTGACAAAAATTTAATATTTTCTTATGCAGCTTCCAATCGGCATCAACAAAATGAGCAGTGAGACACATATAGCTCAAATTTTGACAAGAAGTCCATGTGTCTGTTGTAAGACACACTCTTGGAGATGTCTCCAAGAAATATTTCTTCAACTTACTTCTTTCATCCGTGTATAAATCATAACATTTGCGCCTCAAAGTGTTGCGCGATGGGATTAAGAAATTTGGCTGGATTTTGTTCACAAATCGCCGAAATCCCTCATGCTCTACCAACTTGAAAGGCAATTCATCAAGAATAAACATGATCGCCAATTCTTTTCCACTATCATCTTGATCAAATTTCCAAGGACCCGAGTCACTTTTTTGCCTTTTCTTGACATTTGCATATGGGAATTCCTTACATCTAGCTAAATGACGATACATCGAACTGGTCCCTTGACCACTAGCACAACCAATACATGCCCCACAGTATATACATTCAGCCTTTTCTTCATCAGGAATATGTTTAAAGTGTTCCCATACCGAAGATCTCGTCCTTCTTTGTGTCACACTAGAAGCACTTGTTTCAGACATTTAGCAATCCTTTTATCTATGACACTTAGAACCTGAAAAGTATTACTATAATCAGAAATGTAGTCCTCAACATACTCTTGACAAATACAAATGGACACCAAACAAAAAGATGCCTCTCCTGTTAAGGTAGATGGTGCTTAAAATGTCCAGGAACATAAGAAGGCCCCCTAAATGAATTCACACTTATATCCTTATCCAAGATGCACACATGAACAAGATTCATACATTTAGAAAAGGGAAGAAAGAATCCTCGAAAATGCCATTTACCAAGCAAAACAAGATAAACAGGACAAGAGATATTTAGCCGGAGGAACTGATGTGAAAGAATGAAGACTTCAAACAACAAACATACATCTCTTTAAGGAAAACATACATTTATCAGCAGCTCAAGAAAGTTTGCAGAAAAGAAAAGTACTGAAACTATATGCTGTTGAAGATTGGCAACCATTCACTATTGGACAAACCCAAGCAGGACATGTGCATTATTATTGAAGAAATTGCATCACTGAAGAAAAGGAAAAGAATCAGCCACTTCCAGCATCATTTTTACACTCCAAGAAAAATAAGTTCCAAAGCTGCATCATACCACACTTAAATTTGCAATTGCACCCACCATTGTAACTATCTATTTCAATTCATGTAAGTTAGACCACCCATCTTCACCCAAGGCAAATTTAAGAACAAAATCTACTTCCACTCCTCTACCCACCCCAACAAAGTGGACATACCAAAAGGCAGACCCGCTAAAGTTGCCGAGTAAGATTTTATAAGAGTATAACCATGACCCAAGAAATGGAGAAGTAAAGACACGAGAAGCATGCATACCTGGATGGATAGCCAAGTGGTAATTTGGGCGAAATGGACGCTAGAGCAGCTAAAACCATTGCCTGGCCATGCAACGAATCAAGTTCAAGCTTTAAATTGCTTCCCTGCAAACAGAATGAAGTTCCCATTAGCTACCAAAAAGCACATGAACTAACATGCTTCCACTAAATTCTGTTCCATGTTCTACAAATAAGCAAGGTCCTTATATTAAGGTATCGGACTCGAATTCACTATACCTCCTCCAAAGAACTCTAATTCAAATTCAAATTCAAGCAAACGCTATCAAAAACTAAACATATGCAAGAATCAACCCAGAGCAACAGACGCGTGAAGCCATCCCATCTTAGGCCGCAATTCAAACAGCATCAAAAAACACAGATGCTCCAAGAAAACAAACCCATCTCCACGGAGAACAAATTCATCATTTCTCATGAACTTCAACCGACCCATCCTTAATAAAACCGGAAATTCCCGACCAAATCCAGATTATGGCAAAGCAAGAGCACAATCGCAACAAAGCGATTCCGTTTCCCGGAACTCTCGTTCGTTACCAAACACGCAAAACGAAGACAGAATTTCACGACCCAAGAATTCTAAGGTTAAAAAAAAATGAAAACCAAACGACGACCTCCATACCCACGAAACGTGCTCCGAGAACTCTCTCGAAACAATCAACTCCACAGCCGCGGGTCGAACAAGAACGCGAAACACACAATGAGCCCAACCAACCCCAGCAGTTCAAACTCACCGTCAGAGCTCGCGCGGCCACCGAATCACTGGCCAAATCCTTCGCCGGCCATACAATCGGTCTTCGTACGATGTCCGAGCCCAGCGCCTCCCGGCTCCGGACTTTGCCGCCCCGGATCCGGTCCTCAGCGCGCAGACTGTTCCATATACACGAGCAGCTACGACGGCTTCATGGCGGAGATGCGACGGCTTCACGGCGGAGACAAATTTGGGTTTTTTCTTCACGCTCTACGTAGCGCGCCAGAGAGGGGAGAGAGAACGGAAGAGAGACTGAGAGAGGGAGATGGGTCGGCCCAGAGTGTCAATGGGCCGACCCTAAAATACCCATCCCTAATGAAACCCAAATTTTAGGGCCATATTTGAATAAAATTAAGACTCGACCCCAAATACCCCAAATTTTAGGGTCGGACCGGGCCGGCGCGGGTTTGATTGACACCCCTAGTTAAAATCACTCAAATACATCTTTCGCATAATTAGAACAATGGGCAGCTCTTAGAGATTTCGTACGTTTAACCCGTAGTTGATTCCAAATCAATCTACGTTTAAAGCTTTTTTAATTCATGGATGACCCTCGGTTGTCATGTAATCAAAAGGAGTCAATTGCCGGTTTCAAAGTATACGATCATTAGAGATTAGTCTAGTATCATTCGGAATCAATATAGTAATCGTACGAAATCACCTGCAATCCGATTCTATATTATTGCCAAATCGAGCTAAAACCATTCCTGGATCAACTTGAAATGGCTTATAATTATCCATCATCGATCTTTATGGTCGAATTGTTAATCCATGATTGAGTTTTTTGGTTGCACGCATCGAAGTCCTAAATTGCCTTTCCTAAAGCTTGGAATACTGTTGAATGATTCTTAAATTAATTTAGGGCCTAATTCTACTAATCACGCATTGATGAAATAACCATTTCTTATATCTTGAATAAGGTCAAAATTTGAGGATGTCACACCTAAGTTCGGCTTCCTTTACACCATAGCTTTATGGAGACAATCAAAATAGGTTGAATAAACACATATCTAACTTTTGAAAGAGCAAACCTTTGTAGTTCAACAAGACGCTAGAGCTCATGTGAGTACCATTCAAAACGAAGGACTTGTACACGGAAAGAGTATAGAGGTATGACTTTTTCCTAGTAAACCATTGATCCAATTAGAGTGTGTTGTTTCGCATAAAATGAATGATTCAAAAAATATTTTCTTAAAAATAATTGCTTGTATCGCATTCAAAAAAATGAACTGATTAAAAAAAATTATTATGATAGTAATATATACCTTACCCTTACCAAAAAAAAATTATTATCCACGAAAATATTTAGATATATATTATTGTTGATAATAAAGTCGCTTGTGGAAAGTTTCTCTATTACACCGACAATGAATGCTATAATTACTCTAATTAGGGATACAAAAATATAAGAAGTACCTTACCAATATCGCCTGAAGGTTGTTTGACAATTTCGATTAACTTAGTCAATATCAATCATGGTGTTTGTCGGTGGGGAGACTCCCCCACTCCATTTTTTTGCAATCTTAGTTCTATTTGTAATGCTGGGGAATGCCCCTAAGCTTCTGTACGTCATCTTATAAATACTACTTACATTTACACCAAAAAAAAAATCATGGTGTTTGTCCGGTCTTAGCGAAGTTTAAGTGCAATAATCTTGTACCTTTGACACTATGACGATTTAGTGGAGGGATTATTAAGGTTACAATCACAAAAACTTACGCTGTTACTTTCAAATAGGTCACTAAGCTCTTGATTTTGCCAATCTGGTTACGAAAACTTTCATTCCACTTTCAATCACATCGCTCCGGTCATTTCTAATCAACTCCTTGTTAGGTCCAAATAAGCAACAAAGAGAGATTGAATTGGATTTTCAAGAATAAAAGCTGCAAATTTAGAACCAATCCCTTTTGGCTTCTACGTGCAATATCGTCAGGAGTTTAGGAAAGAGAAATTGCAAGCGAGATTTATAAGGTTCGGTTTTGATAAGCCTACTCCTCTCTTTTGAATCTAGTAGCCCATGACTTCACAAATATAACATCTTATTCTTTTTTATATCAACAGTGACAAACTATAGTTGCACAGTAAGCTCCATTTATTTAGTGAAAAATGAATAATTTGAAAAATATTTTTCTAAAAATGATCGTTTGTATTGCTTGTAATAATTGATCAATGCAAAATATTATCTTTATCAACAACAATTTATATCTAATTTTTTTTTGTGGATGATAAAAATATTTATCATTCATTCATTTTTATAAGTGATACAAGCCACCGTTTTTAGGAAAATATTTTTCAAATCATTTATTTTTCGCGAAACAAACAAAGCCTTAATCAAAGATATTAAATACTCAATTAAGTTTTGTTATCGTCCAAATCAATTAAGGGATGTTTTTCAGCAAGCTCAATTCCAAAAGTTTTGTCAATGATTAAAATTAACTATATAGTAATATATTCATTATACGACGCTAACCCTTAATTCATCTTTCAGCAATATCAGATCTTCAGTGTATCATTGATTGGAAAATCAACGGAGTAACTTGATTGAAGATCGAAATTAAAAGCTCAGCATTTGCTCTAGTAACAACTGGAACATTAAAGTTATGCATCGACCTGTTTAAAGCAAAGGAAAAGTTCAGTGAGCGACGAAATATGACTGAATTTTCTCTGGCAACAAATCAACATCGATAATACCTACGCGGATCATATTCTGTCTACGAGGATTTTTATTTCCTAATTAAAGCAAAGCAACAAGTAATGCCAATTCTCCAACCATATTTGCCAGAACGACATAAGGTTTGTCTCATTTGGTAGGATCTTCTGGTTCCCTCGGTTCACTTCATTTGCATTTAGCACCTCAAAAGCTCTCGCAAGTAGGCTATGGAGACCATTGAGGTATGTGATACTCCAAAGAAATCAGACTCGACAAAAAGTCTGCCAAAGTCTACTTCACCAAGCATGTGAGAAGACGAGAGTAGCCGTCAGAGAAAGACCGTGTGTTGATGTTCTTCAAAGCCATCAACTGGTTATTTTTCTGCTGAAAGATCTCTTGTATCTCTAAAGCTATTGCCCTTCTTTTTTTTCTTTTTTTTGTGGGGGGGTGGGGTGTGCGCCCGGGGTTTGCTTCGCCCACTCAGCCCAAAGGGCACAGAGGAAGCAATCAATGGATGTGGAAGAACAGAATCAGCATTTGGAGTCACCCCTGTTAGCAGTTTCCCAGGAGAAGAAGGCGTCCGAACCAAGGAATGGATTCGAGAAAGAAGAGATTTTCTCAGAAATGAAGCAGCAACTGTCGTTGGCAGGGCCATTGGTATTGTTGAACCTGATGATATATTGTTTGCAGGTGATCTCGGTGATGTTTGTGGGTCATCTCGGAGAGCTGGCGCTTTCCGGTGCTTCCATGGCCACATCCTTCGCTTCCGTAACTGGCTTTAGCTTGTTGGTAAGACAGAACAGTTCTTCCAGTTTTAATCTTGAGATTAACCATTCTTCTCACTGACTGCATCGCTAAGACACGAAAGATTTTAAGCATTGGAAGTAGCATCATACTTTGTCACTTCTATGAAAGATAATTCCAGAATGTTATTCATCTTGGAAAAAACGATCCCACTTCTATTCTTGACGTGATTATTGGGTAAGGGTTTCCAAGTACCTTGCATGGATTGCTTATCTATTAATCTTAGCTCTTTTTCAGATTCTTGCAGTTTGACAAAGATTGATCTACTGAACATATATCTCTCAATAAGCTCAGTGTGCTAAATGTGTGATTTTTCCCTTCTAGCTAGGTGTAGCAATGCTGAGATTGGAAATTTAATGTTGGTGTTTGTCACTAATTAGAACATTTGATAACTGCACTTGAAAAAGATTGTTGGGGGCCCCAGGCCTATAATGAATTAGATAAACACTTTTTTTTGTTGAGATTCTTCCATCACATGTCGGTTGAGTGAACTATGGCAATACACTCCTGATGATGCTCCAAGCAAGGCCTGATTTGGGTTTCTAGGATATTGTGACAAGATTTTTTGATATTATTGGTGGACATCTATGAATTGCTCCAAACATCATCTTATAGATGATTGGTCAACAACAGACAGGAATGGCAAGTGCATTGGATACATTTTGTGGTCAGTCTTATGGATCTAAACAATACCACATGCTCGGTATCCACAAGCAGAGGGCCATGATCGTTCTCCTAATAGCTAGCATTCCGCTCGCTATCATATGGGCTAACGCGGGCCAAATCCTTCTCTTTTTCAAGCAAGATCCTCAAATATCAGTGGAGGCAGGATCCTATGCTCTGTTCATGATCCCTAGCATTTTTGCGTATGCACTTCTGCAGTGCCATGTCAGGTTTCTGCAGACGCAGAACAATGTCATTCCGCTGATGGTCATTTCAGGAGTCACTGCATTGCTGCACATTTTCATATGTTGGTTCCTGGTGTTCAACTCTGGACTTGGAAACAAAGGTGCTGCTTTGGCGAATTCCATCTCCTATTGGATAAACGCTTTGTTGATGGCGATTTATGTTAGAATTTCACCAACCTGTAAGAGAACCTGGACTGGTTTCTCCAAGGAGGCCTTGCATGGGATCTTTGCATTTCTGAAATTAGCAATTCCTTCGGCTGTCATGCTCTGGTACTTCTCAAGCTTCTAGGCTTCTCCTAGTTCACTATTGACAAACCAATGATTTATAAAAATCCAACAACTCGCAGGACGGTTGTACAAGACATATGATGGTCGTAATCCTTCTTTCAGAATCATTAATGAGCTTTTGACCTTTTTATTCTAGTTTACGTTCATGATTAGATTTTTACACCTTTGAAGGGATTTCATTTTCTTATAAATTTGCTTTCACGCTATTCTTTGCGGGAAAATATATAATCTTACATTATCAACATTGGTTTTCCTGATTCTCTGTAACTTGGAGCAATGACAATATTTCTATTTGGTTCATCACCTGCAACAGCTTCGAGATGTGGTCATTCGAAATGATGGTCTTATTATCAGGACTTCTTCCCAACCCAAAACTTGAGACGTCGGTCCTCTCAATCAGGTAGATCAGTCCTTTGTATGCAAACAAGAAGCGAACAAAAAGGCTAACCTCTTAGCACCAGTTGCTAACATTTCCAAAAAATATAAACTATCTTTTTCTTTTTCAGCCTGAACACCTGTAGCTTGGTTTACATGATACCTCTAGGGCTCAGTGGTTCAATAAGGTAAGGCTAACTGGTTAAGCTCTATTTACTTAAGTGGATCTTGCAAAAGAAGCAGCTATTCCAGTCTCACACTTTCTTCGCGTTACTTTTGGCAGCACAAGAGTTTCAAATGAATTGGGTGCTGGAAGACCCCAAGCAGCTCGTTTGGCAATTTATGTTTCCTTAATGATGGTCGCCACAGAAGGCTTGTTTGCAGGTACTCTCATGATCTTTGGCCGAAGGGCATGGGGCTACCTCTATAGCACAGAAGAAGAAGTCGTGAGATACGTGGGAGATATGTTGGTACTACTCGCAACTTCCCACTTTTTTGAGGGCATTCAGTCCGTGCTTTCAGGTACGCGACTTTGCCTATTATTGCAGTTCAATGGTGCTCCTGACATAGTTCTAACTTTGACTCCTTATCCTGATAAGTAGCAAGGGAAGATGGAGAATATATCAAATCACAAATATTTCAAAGTCAAAACCAATTTGTATATCAACCATTTTGATGCTGTAAGTTACATTTTTTCAGGCATTTCAAGAGGATGTGGATGGCAAAAGATTGGAGCTTTCATCAATTTGGGTGCCTACTATTTGTTGGGTATTCCGGTTGCCACATTCCTAGGTTTTTTCTGTCACTTTGGCGGAAAGGTGATTCCTGGCTAACCTACCATTCTACCGTCATCCTTTACTTTCACTGTAAATAGTAGTCTTCTCCGATATTCATATAATCGCTTAGTCTTCTAATCGAGCTGCAGGGTCTCTGGACCGGGATTATAGTTGCACTCGTTTCACAGGCACTGTTACTTGCAGTCCTAACAGGATGTACCAACTGGGAGAAAGAGGTAAGACACAGCGAATCAATGAATCAAACCTTTCTACCTTGTAAAATATAATTTGGCATATGGTTAGTATTTGACATTTGGATTGTCGTAGGCAAAGAAAGCCACCGACAGAGTACATGGCACTGTGAGTCCAGCCGATGGATTGTTTTCATAAAGCTACAGTGAAGAAATTTCACCATTGGAATCAGATGGTAGACTAGAGAGACTCTGGTTCCTAGCATTGAAACCTAGTGGAAATTGATGAAACAAGATGTATTCATCCCTCTGAATCTCATGCTGTCCTCATAAGGTAGGGTCACATCTGGAACTTCTACCAAAAGTCTGAAACAAAAGTCCAATCAGTATTCAACAAGGTTGATCTCAGAGATCTCTTTAGTAAAATCTAATGTCCTAGTCTCAACCTTACTTTGTGTTTAGCATTTAGGAAGAGTTTGGTGCACGATCCTTCACTGCTGTTTTCCTTACTACAATTCACTCTTGACTTCCTAGATCGTGGGAAATACTTGCATCGGCAGATCATACTTTCTCTATTTTACTCTCGATCAGACCGTCTCAAAGTTGAGCAGTTCTTCTCTGACCCTTCTAACTGAAGTCTGACATAAATAAGTCTCCAGGAAGTATCAAGACATTCTACCAGTTTGAACTTCTCTTTGGCGTTTGCGATAATAATCCTTGTTTGCGCTCTCTCTGGGCGAATCTTTAGGCTTTAGACTACTTCCCTGATCCAGGACCACCTCCTGAGTCAGGTCAAAGGAAGGCTATGCATGCCAAGATTAGGAGATCACAGTAAATTGCTTTCTCACAACTCACAGTCCAATCTTAAGAAGTTACAGCAAGCATCGAAACCTTGTGGTTAAGGTAGAATTCTCCACGATCCATTGATCATATCAATGGTTACTGATTCCGTCAAGAGATTTACCTTTTTGGCATCTTTCCACAAGGATCACTTGGCCATTGGGTCACATGACAAGAATTGCTGTTGGTGTCAGCGCACATGTTATGTGAATCAGAAATAATGAACCATTATAGCATTGTAAGTTACCAATCAGAGATTCCAACATTCTGAAAAGAACCTTAAAATGCAAGAAAATTAAAGCTCCGAGTTCATCACATGAGTAATAATGCAAACGTTAAAAACTTTTATATCAGCTAATATGTTTATTATTGTGTTCATTTTTTTTTGGTGTAAATGTAAGTAGTATTTATAAGCTTAGGAGCATTTCCCAACATTACATATAGAACTAAGATTACAAAAAAAATGGAGTGGGAGAGTCTCCATATAGTAGCCAAAGTTTTATTTGTTCGGGACGGTCTAAAAAATTTGTAGTGCGAAGCTCGCCCTCTGACAAGTTTGCAAACTTTAGCCAAAATGATAAAAGCATCATTTGACTTTTGTTGGAAGCGTCTACGATTACGCTCCATCCAAATGCAGTATATGATCGCTAGGAAAGATACCTTCAGAAGTCTCACCGCCAAGTCCTTACCTTTTGTAGCCTTGATTATCCATTTAAGTTCATCATTCCATCCTTCTACAAGGCGTCGAATTCCATATTATGCAAGAATAGTGCACCAAATGCTTCCGGTCCAAGTACACTGGAAGAATAGATGGTCTTTGCTTTCCAGACCGGACATACAAAAATTGCAATGAATATCTACTTCAGGCTTCCAACGTGATATGATTTCTGCTGTTTGTAGTCTATCTCTACAAATTAGCCAACCGATGAAGTTATGCTTGCTAATACCTCCTTTCCAGATCAATTGGGACCATTCCACAGCCGGTCTCACATTTCTGGTTTCATTGTATACCTCTTGGCAACAATATCTTGGTCTAGATATGATTGAAGCTAAAGCCAGTCTTAGTTGAAGAATACAACGCCAACTCCATGCCATAGAGCCCTTGATTTCAAGTTGCATAATCGAATTGCCTCTACACTTGGTACTATGAACCCATTTACTCCACAAGGAAGATGACGGACAATTTATGAGGTTTCAAAGCATACGGCCAAGCAAAACTTTGTTCCATAATTTTAGATGAGGCAACCCTAGATCTCCTTCCTTTTTTGGCGAACAAACAACTTCCCAAGCAACTTTGTGTGATCCGTGGCCTTCCATTTTAGATGAGCCCTTATTGTGTTCATTTTCATTATGGGAGAATTTCACCAGTTTTGAGTCAAGTAATTCATAAAGATCTTACAACTCTTAGAGAGATGAATTTCTTTTTGTTCAAATGACTGATCTTGCGAAACTGTTGTGAAATATTTGCTTATAATTGTAATCTTCTTGATTATGGAAGACCTTCTTATGTTAAGAGGTGAACCTGTAGGCTAAATTCGTTATAAAAGAAAAATTTTCAATTCATAGAAAGTTACCAACTCTTTCATGAATTTACTAGCATGGAAAATAATTCTGATTTTTACACACACAGAACAGCAAAATCGTCCACTAAATTGTATGCATGTGAGTATATGCCAAAATTATATTTGATGATTAAATAACTAGGCTAAATTTTCAAGCAAGTAGTCACTAAACTTTATTTCAACTTTTATCAGGTCATTTAACATCAATGTAAGCAACCCAGTTAGATTTTCAATTTATTCACTCATCCTGTCACGCCCTGAACCCCATCGAGCTCGCGACATCCCACTCCGATCAAATTGTTGCGACGTCCCAGGAACATCGCCGACCCAACCCAAACATCAGAAATACATGCGGAAGCGGATATAAAAACCCTGGACTAAAAAGATGACGACAGGGTAGATCATCAGAACAATCAAACAACACAACATTCATTATTATACAGCACCATTGCACTGAGCAAACCAACATCAGATTACAGACATATAAAACAAATAAGCATTCACAGCCACCGACTTAACAAAAGAATCGGGGGTTTGCTTAGCTTAACTTCACTATAGGTCGACCTATTAATCAAAAGGGGACTGTTCAGACCTATTCTACGCAACCCCTAAAATACCCTAGGGAAAGCCTAATGGTCGCCCTTCTCCATTTTGCTCCTAATTTCTCAGGCTCGGCCTCCGGAAGATCACTCGGACATCGCCTGCAACAGTTGTGCGGCCTGTGGCTCCATTGGGGCACCATAGACGGCTGCTCTTACTCCAAAAAGATAAGGCGGGCCTCCTGGTCTAAGGCTGGGAGTCTAAAAGTGGTAGTTATACAACCATGATACGAATCTCAATAAGTGCGCAACCCCAAACCCCACATCGGCTCTTACTTACCGCCAGACGGAACACACATAACACACGACAATCAACCATACTAACAATGACACACAACCCTACCTGGAACCCATCATGCACGTCCCTGCACGTTAGATAATAATACAATCAACATATCACAATAATGCATTACAGTCGCGCGCGTGCCTCGATTATAAGGCAAAACCCACTTGGGCACGTCCCATACCGTGCCTAGCAATTCTTACCCCATAATTGAGCACTACATCACGCGATACAAACAAACTCGCACACCAACTCACACCATGCGTTAACTTTCGCAATCCTCACACGTCAAGTCCAGTCCAGCTCATTCTCAACCTTTTCATCACTACTGCGCTCGCGTAAAACGCATCAGGCCAACGGTCTTCTGACCTCGTCAGGTATCGTCACCCTATCGGGCCGGGCATCGTCACCCCATCGGGGTTGGCATCGTCCCACGTAAATGAACACGTCTCAGGATAGAATCCTACACTCTCAACTTTCCTTCATTATCGCGCCCGCATAAAACGCATCAGGCCAACGGTCTTCTGACCTCGTCAGGCATCGTCACCCCGTCGGGCCGGGAATCGTCACCTCGTCAAGGACGGCATCGTCTTGCGTAAACGAACATGCCTCAGGACGAGACCTACCCCACGTAAACAAACACGCCTCAGGGTATCACTTTTCCAACCAATCCTACATTCCCGTACCTTCGTTCCATACATACCACGCGTACCACACGGCCACACATACACACGGCCACCCACAATCTAACACTCCACACACACGTCGCAAATGCACATCCTCATCACACGAACACATCACATGGCCACATACTCTTGGCACGCAACCCTAATACGCGATCACACCACAACACCTCACATACACTTTACAATTAAACCTCCTCGTCACACGAACACTACACAAACACCCATGCTTGGCATGCAAACTCATTGCGCAATCGCACTACCACACCACCACATCTCACGGCCACACACACACCCAGCACGCAACCACACCACATTCAGCCCAAGACACAAGCCAGAACCAGCCAATGATCATCCGTCACACAATCACATAAACGAGCTTATTCAAGGCGGGAAATTACCAATCAAACACGCAATTTAACCACGATTGCTACACATCATCACAGCCCAATCCGAGCCTCCTAAACCTCGCATTTTCCATTGCTAAATCAGTCCATCACGGCCTAAAATCCAGCCCCGGTCTACACTCCAAAACAACCACATAAACCACCTAAACTGAGTCCTAAATGCGTCTAATAATACCCGAGGTCTTAGGTAACATTTGGGGGAGTCACTTACCTTAAAAAGGCGTGACGAACGGGTTGGACAGAGGCTGGAACGAACGGCCTAGCAGCAGCAACAGCAATGGCGTTGGCGGCCAAGCAAGGGAGCAGCTGCACCACCATGGACGGGTGGCTGGCGGGCAGTGATCGGGTGGCTGGGGCTGGCGATCTAGTCGTATGGACCAAGGGAGGATGGCCAGGGGTGGCTCGGCGGTAGCAGGGCTGAACAAGACGGCAAAACCAGGAGAGAGAGACAAACAGGCTGTGATGATGCTTGGCCAGAAAGAGAGGAAGCGGTAGGGGTGATTGGCGGGAGGGCGGCAACCAAGCAGCGGCGACCTGGAGGCCGGCCGAAGTGGCTCACGCACAAGGGAGAGGGGAGAGAGAGAGCCGATCGGTGGAGGTGTGAAGAGAGAGAGAGAGAGAGAGAGAGAGAGAGAGAGAGCCGATCGGTGGAGGTGTGAAGAGAGAGAGAGAGAGAGAGAGAGAGAGAGCCGATCGGTGGAGGTGTGAAGAGAGAGAGAGAGAGAGAGAGAGAATTATGAGGGAAAGAGAGAGAAATGAATAAATAAATAGGGTGCCCCCAATAATTGATCTCAAAATCCCATCAGAAATTACTAAAATACCCCTATAACTACCCCTCCGATCCAATGGCCAAGATTTGATCTTTTTCTTATCCGACGGCCCACGATCAACCTTATCCATTAAGTCAAAAGGCAAAAGAGTAATTACTCAAAGGAGGAAAGGGCATTCTTGTCCTCTTATTTTCGGCCAAACAGGATTATTTTCAGTCTCCCGACTTAATCCAATCCTCAAAATTCGTTCGCGGTCCTAGGGGCAAAACGGTCATTTTTTCGGTCCCAAACCAAAATTCATTTTTTTCCAAAAATGGGTGGTCCCAAGGTTGGTCACACCAAAATCGCCATCGGCCTCTAAAAATTGTCACTTTCAAAATTCTCGATTCCCGGTCCCGAATTCCTAGAATTGACTAGAATCGAACAATCGCAACTTTAGCTTATCTCTTGCTAACAGGTGGTTTCTTGGAATTACGCGCTCTCGACCAGTGATTGACACTAAGTCAAATCACGTTTAAGTTTGCTCGAACCAAGACGACATCGATTGTCATGTAATTGCCAGAGTCTGTCGCTAGTTCCCTTCAGACACAATCAATCAAATAGATCGGTCTCTGTTGGCTCAAAACATTCTCTCGTCAATCCTTATGGTCGAAGGTCGGACCAAGGTTGAGTTCTTTGGTCGTGTGAACTCAATCTCGTAATGGCTTTACCCCTAAGGTTAGCATCCCGAGAACGCGCAGTTCCGAGTGAGATCTCACTATAAGTCCATTGACCAAAATATTCATTTCATAAATCCCGGGAAAAGGATCGAAAATTCAGAATGTTACAATTCTTCTCCTTAATAAAAATTTCGTCCTCGAAATTTACAACTATACCCAGCTATCCAAACGGATGAGGGTGATAACGTCTCATTCCTCTTTTCTCCCATTTCATACCACCAGGTTTACAATGTTGTGCCTTTACCTGCTGGCACGCCAATCACCTGGCCATACTCTTTTTCAGTTCATTCCACTAATAATGCTATCAATATTTCTGGTACATTTTCGTGCTGCCCGAGTGAACACTATGACTGCTCCTATGAGCTTCCGATAAAATATTGTCTTAAGCTCCAAATCACCGGGCACGCATGTCATCCTCAAAACTTCAAAATTCCATCCCCAAACACTTAGAAGTCTGGTTTCCTCTTAGTACTATCCATTTCTAGAATTTTCTAAATCTTGGGGTCCGTAGACTACAACGTCTAAATTTAGATCCGCACTTCCGGTTCAATCCTTCACATCGTCATCAACCTAGAGAGGTGTCCTACCTCGATTCGAAACTCTGAGTCTCATACTTTTGCTGACAACGCCCAATCCTTAACCACCAAATGTGCGGCACTTAACTTCAAACTCAATACATTGGTTACCCGGTTGGCCTTTCCGGGATAGCACAAAAGGTTACAGTCATAATTCTTAAGAAGTTCCATCCATCAGTATTGCCAAATACTTAATTCCTTTTTAAGCAATCATGTCAACGGCGTGGCTATCGAGGTTCCTCCTCGACTCCTTACAAACTCAAATTTAGGATGTCCAGCCAGACTAAACTAAAACACCCTACTGCTGCAATCTATTACAGCATTCTGTTTGACTATCCCATCCAAGCCCACAATCATATCAAAATGAGGCATAGCCAAATCTATCCTGCTTTCTACACCCGCAATCACAATTTCACAGCCTGTGCATCCTATTGACATGCATATCTCATTCATCAATGGCATAGTCACACACACTTACACTTCTAAAAACGATTTCAATCCAGCCAATTTAACAAATTGAGTAGAGACAAACGAGTGCGATGCCCCCGAATCAATAAAACATATGCAGCCATAGTTATACAGAGAAACCATACCTGGGATTACGCTTGGCGCATTCTCAACTCCCTTTCGCGTCAGGGCATACACACGTTCTTATGCCGGCAGTCTGTTCAAATTAGCCGGCAGGGCTGCACTAGTCGGATTCCCAATCCGAGGTGTCTACGATGACGGGGGTGGTCGAACTTGAAGATTCGGGCAATTCCTTATGTTATGTCCCATTCCACCACACCTAAAGCATACCCCAGTCACACTTGGGCAGGGACCACTCCCATGATGTCTCCCACGGCGTCTATAGGCTGAATTAGATGGATGTGCCAATTTCCCAATATTCCTTTTTGTCGGAGGGACAAAACATTGGTTTTCCATCATCGACCTTTTTTCTTGCTGATGATCGTCCCTGGTTGAAATATACCTTGATCCAGACGCGGCAGCTCTATCCATCATATCCTGCTCGATAGCTTGAGCCCTCTCATACAATTCCTCATAAGTTCTTAAATTTACTGGTATCAATTGGCTACGAATATCGGCCCTCAATCCATTTCGAAACCTTTGCGCCTTATCCTCAGGATGTTCTACCATTCTCGGCGCAAATTTAGACAAACTGGCAAATTCTACCTCATATTGATCCACAATTAATTGGTTTTGTTGCAATCTAAGAAAAGCTGTCATCTTTCTTTCTCGGGGACTTACCAAAAAATACTTCTCATTAAAAGCCTGAACGAAGGCCATCCAATTCTGATCCACACCTGCTAGAAACACTCGGCCTTGCGTGGCTTTCCACTAGTCATTCGCATTACCCTAAAGCAGGTACACTGCCAGCGTCACTTTCTCTGCTTTAGTACACCCTAATAATGCAAAAGCTTTTTCCAACTCCTCGACCCATTTAGAAGGCCTCTGGATCCCCTACTCCTTCAAACTTGGGTGATTTTAATTTCAGAAATTATTCTACTATCTAATGCATCTGTCGATTCCCATTCTCGTTACCAGCATTTTCATTAACTACAGCAGCTGTAGCCTCAGCAACTTGGGCGGTCGCATTAACTCACTCTTGAGCTTGCCTATCCAACATATTCCCAATCCTCTCTAACACCCTAAGAACTCCTTCCATACGTGGATATTCCGCGATCAAGATTTGAGAGCTCAACGAGCCTCCTGCTCCTGCACCTCTCCTATTCATTCTCACGAACTCACGATATCCCCCTACCTGCTACAATTCTATACGAGAATTAGGGACCTAGGCCATCTATACTAGTCCAAGCCCTAGGCACAAAACTCAACAACCAACACTCAACACCCAACCATTAAACCAATCACATAACATCAAGCCAACATCACCAAGCACCCAACAGGGTTCTCGTACTCACCTCAAGTCCTGCCGCACCCTCATCTCAATCAACATCACAATCATAATAAACCACTCAGCAACTACAGGCGCATACTCACAGGACATGCATAACCAACATAAACATACATTCTACGAAGGGCTCCCTAATTGACTACCCCGAAGTCGTCGCTCCTTATCACTTCAAGTCTCGACCTTACCGATATCGAGCTAACCTTGCTCTGATACCAAATCAATAAAGGGAATGTCATGCCCCAAACCCCATCGAGCTCGCGACATCTGTAACAGTCTGAATTTTCGATCTTTTTCCGGGATTCATAAAATGAATATTTTGGCCAATGCACTTATAGTAAGAACCGCGCATTCACGAGATGCTGACCTTAAGGGTAAGGTCATTACGGGATTGAGTTCGCATGACCAAAAAACTCGACCTTGGTTCGACCTTCGACCATAAGGATTGACGAGGGAATGTTTTGGGCTAACAGAGAGCGATATATCTGATTGATCGTGTCCAAAGGGAACTAGTAACAGACCCTCACAATTACATGACAATCGAGGTCGTCTTGGTTCGAGCAAACTTAAATGTGAATTGACTTAGTGTCAGTCACGGGTCGAGAGCACGTAATCCCAATGAGCCACCCGTTAGCAAGAGATAAGCTAAAATCGCAATTGTTCGATCTTAGTTATTTCTTGGAATTCGGATCCAGGAATCGAGAATTTTGAAAGTGACAATTTCGAGCAGCCAATGACGTTTTTGGCTTGGCCAATCTTGGGGCCACCCATTTCTGCAAAAAAAAAAATGAATTTCGGTTCGGGACCGAAAAAATGACCGTTTTGCCCCTAGGATAGCGAACTAATTTTGAGGACTGGATTAAATCAGGGGACTGAGTATGACCCTGTGTGGCCAAAATTATAAGGACCAGAATGCCCCTCTCCCTTTTTGAGTAATTACCATTTCGTCCCTTGAATTATTAGATAAGGTTATTTGTGGGCCGTTGGATTCGGATGAGATTAAATCTTGGCCATTGGATCGGAGGGGTAGTTAGAAAGGTATTTTAGTAATTTCTGGATTCAATTATTGGGGTTAGATTATTTAAATCTTTTCTTTCTCTCTCTCTCTCATTTTCACTCTCTTTCTCTCTCCTCACCCCCCCACCGATCGGCACCCTCTCTCTCTCCCTTCCCCCATGCGTGAACCCACCTTGGACAGCCACCAACTTGCCACCACCCAACCTCGCCGTCCACGCCGCTGCTTTTCTCTCCCGATCGCACCTCACCACCGCCTGCCGCTCTCTCTCTCTTTGTTTCGCTGTTCCACTCGACTCAGCCGCCACCGAGCCACCCCAGGCTGCCCTCCCTTGGTCCATACAACCAGACCGCTACCCCCAGCCGCTCATCCACGGTGGTGCAGTCGGTCGCCCGCTAGGCCGCCGGCGACGCCGTCGCTGTTGCTGTTCCGACTATTTTGGCCACCACCCAGTCCTGTTTGTCTCGCTATTTAGGGTAAGTGACTTCCCCAAACTTTACCTAGAACCTCGGGTACTGTTAGACACGTTTAGGGCTTGGTTTATGTGATTACTGTGGCTGTTTTGGAGTGTAGAACAAAGCTGGATATTTAGGTTGTTGTGGACTGATGCTAGACTGATTAGACGAGGTTTAGGAGGTTCGGATATGGCTATGATGTTGAGGACCGATCGTGGTTAAATTGCGTGTTTGATTGGTAGATTTATGGCTTGTTTGGATTTGTTTGAAGGATCGTACGATTTGTGGTGATTGGCTAATATATGAATGATGGTTGGACTGAATGTGGCGTGGGTGTGTACTGAATATGTGTGACCGTGTGTCTCATGTGTGTGGCCGTGGGTGTGATGGTGTGATTGCGAATTAAATTCACGTGCCAAGCATGTGTGTGATCGAGTGGTGTGTTCAGGTGACAATAACGTGTGTTTGTGAAGTGTATGTGAGGTGTGAGATTGTGTGTGACAGTGTGTTTGTGTGGTGGTGTGGTATGTGTGGAATGAGTTGAATGAAGGTACTAGAATGTAGGATTGGTTAGGCTAAGGTTCGTCCTGAGGCGTGTTTGTTTACGCGGGACGATGCTATCCCCGACGAGGTGACGATGCCTGGCCCGATAGGGTGACGATGCCTAACGAGGTCAGAAGACCGTTGGCCTGATGTGTTTTAGGCGGGTGCGGTAAATAAGGTAAGTTGAGTGTAGAATTTCGTCTTGAGGCGTGTTCGTTTACGCAGGATGATGCCGTCCTTGACGAGGTGACGATGCCCGGCCCAATGGGGTGACGATGCTCGACGAGGTCAGAAGATCGTTGTCCTTATGCGTTTTACGTGGGCACAGTAGTGATGGAAAAGTTGGGAATGAGCTGGATTTGGCTTGATGTGAGAGGATTGTGAAAAGTGACGCATGGCATGAGTTCGTGTGCGAGTGTGATTTATATCGCGTAAGTAGTGCTCAATTATGGGTAAAAACTGCTAGGCATGATATGGGACGTGCCCTAGCGGGTTTGCCTTATAATCGAGGTACGTGCATGGCTGTGACATATTCTTGTGGCCTGTCGGCTGTGTTATTAACTAAGGTACAAAAACATGCATGATGGATCTCAAGTAGGATCATATGTGTTTGTTAGTTTGATTGATTGCGGTGTGTTATGCGTGTTTCATCTGGCGGTACGTGAAGGCCTATGTGGGGTTTGGGTTGTACACTTATTGAGATTCGTCTCATAGTTGTATAATCCACAATTTCAGACCCCCAACCTTAAACCCAGGAGGCCCGCCTCCTCTTTTTGGAGTTTGAGGAGCCGCCCATGATGCCTAGTGGAGTTGCAGGTGATTCCCAAGAAATCTTCTGGAGGATCGAGCTCGATGAATCGGGAGTAGAATGGAAAGGAAGACAACCATTAGGCTTTCCTAGGGTATTTTAGGGGTTGGTTAGAATAGGTCAACCTATAGTGAAGTTAAGTTAACCAAACCATCTGATCTTTTGTTATATCGGTAGTTTCAAATGTTAGTTTGCTAAAAATATTTGTAATATGATGTCTGTATGTTTGATGTTATGGCGTTGTATATAAATGAATGTTGTTGGTTGTTATTTGTCTGTCTTGTTGATCTACCCCATTGTCGTATTTATAATCAAGGGTTTTATATTCGCTTCCGCATGTGTTTCTGATATTTGGGTTGGGTCGACGATATTCCTGGGACGTCACAACTATTTGACCGGAGTAGGGGATGTCGTGAGCTCGTTGGGGTTCGGGACGTGACAACATCCCACTCCGGTTGAATTGTTGCGACGTCCCAGGAATATCGCCGACCTAACCCAAACATCAGAGACACATGCGGAAGCGGATATAAAAACCCCGGACTAAAAAAATGACGACAGGGTAGATCATCAGAACAATCAAACAACACAACATTCATTACTATACAACACCATTGCACTGAGCATACCAACATCAGATTACAGACATATAAAACAAATCGGCATTCATAGCCACCGACTTAACAAAAGGATCGGAGGTCTACTTAGCTTAACTTCACTATAGGTCGACCTATTAATCAAAAGGGGACTATTCAGACCGATTCTACGCAACCCCTAAAATACCCTAGGGAAAGCCTAATGGTCGCCTTTCTCCATTTTGCTCCTAAGTTCTCTGGCTCGGGCTCCGGAAGATCACTCGAACATCGCCTGCAACAGTTGTCCGGCCTGCGGCTCCATTGGGGCACCATGGACGGCTGCTCTTACTCCAAAAAGAGGAGGCAGGCATCCTGGTCTAAGGCTGGAAGGGTCTGAAAGTGATATTTATACAACCATGAGACGAATCTCAATAAGTGCACAACGTTAAACCCCACATAGGCTCTCACATACCGCCAGACGGAACACGAATAATATACGACAATCAACTATACTAACAATCACACACGAACCTACCTGGAACCCATCATGCACGTCCCTGCACATTAGATAATAATACAATCAACATGTCACAATAATGCATCACAGTCGCGCGGGTGCCTCGATTATAAGACAAAACCCACTTGGGCACGTCTCATATCGTTCCTAGCAGTTTTTACCCCATAATTGAGCACTACATCACGCGATACAAACACACTCGCACACCAACTCACACCATGCAGTAACTTTCGCAATCCTCACACGTCAAATCCAATCCAGCTCATTCTTAACCTTTCCACAACTACCACGCCCGCGTAAAACACATCAAGCCAACGGTTTTCTGACCTCGTTAGGCATCGTCACCCCATCGAGCCGAGCATCGTCACCTCGTCGGGGACAGCATTATCCAGCGTAAACGAGCACGCCTCAGGACGGAATATTACACTCTCAACTTTCCTTCATTGCCCCGTCCACGTAAAACGCATCAAACCAACGGTCTTCTGACCTTGTCATGCATCGTCACCCTATCGGGCCGGGCATCGTCACCTCATCAGGGACGGCATTGTCCCGCATAAACGAACACGCCTCAGGACGGAACCTACCCCGCGTAAACGAACACGCCTCAGGGTATCACTTTTCCAACTAATCCTATATTCTTGTACCTTCGTTCCACACATACCACACATACCATACGGCCACCCACAATCTAACACTCTACACACACTTCGTAAATGCACATCCTCATCACACAAACACATCACATGGCCACACACTCTTGGCACGCAACCCTAATACACGATCACACCACAACACCT
Organism: Syzygium syzygioides; assembly: GCA_031216285.1. NCBI lineage: Eukaryota > Viridiplantae > Streptophyta > Magnoliopsida > Myrtales > Myrtaceae > Syzygium > Syzygium syzygioides. The sequence goes on along the minus strand of CM062244.1, from coordinate 33,420,614 downwards.
CACATACACTTTACAATTACACCTCTTCGTCACACGAACACTACACAAACACCCATGCTTGGCACGCGAACTCATTGCGCAATCGCACTACCACACCACCACATCTCACGGCCACACACACCCGGCACGCAACCACACCACATTCAGCCCAAGACACAAGCCAGAACCAGCCAATGATCATCCGTCACACAATCACATAAACGAGCTTATTCAAGGCGGGAAATTACCAATCAAACACGCAATTTAACCATGATCGCTACACATCATCACAGCCCAATCCGAGCCTCCTAAACCTCGCATTTTCCATTGCCAAATCAATCCATCACAGCCTAAAATCCAGCCCCGGTCTACACTCCAAAACAACCACATAAACCATCTAAACCGAGTCCTAAACGCGTCTAACAATACCCAAGGTCTTAGGTAACATTTAGGGGAGTCACTTACCTTAAAAAGGCGTGACGAACGGGTTGGACAGAGGTTGGAACGAACGGCCCAGCAGCAGCAGCAACGGCGCTGGCGGCCAAGCAAGCGAGCGGCTGCACCACCGTGGACGGGTGGCTAACGGGCGGCGATCGGGCGGCTGGGCCTGGCGATCTGGTCGTATGGACCAGGGGAGGATGGACAGGGGTGGCTCAGCGGTGGCGGGGCGGAACAGGACAGCGAAACCGGGAGAGAGATACAGACGGGCGGTGATGATGCTTGGCCGGAAAGAGAGGAAGCGGCGGCGGTGATCGGCGGGAGGGCAGGAACCAGGCGATGGCGAGTTGGTGGCTGGCCGAAGTGGCTCACGCACACGGGAGAGGGGAGAGAGACAGCCGATCAGTGGAGGGGTGAAGAGAGAGAGAGAGAGAGAGAGAGAGAGAATTATGAGGGAGAGAGAGAAATAAATAAATAAATAGGATGCCCCTAATAATTGATCTCAAAACCCCACCGGAAATTACTAAAATACTCCTCTCACTATCCCTCCGATCCAATGGCCAAGATTTGATCTTATCCTTATTCGACGGCCCACGATCAACCTTATCCGTTGAGTCAAAGGGGCAAAAGAGTAATTACTCAAGGGAGGAAAGGGGCATTCTTGTCCTCTTATTTTCGGCCAAACAGAATTATATTCAGTCTCCCGACTTAATCCAGTCCTCAAAATTCGTTCGCGGTCCCAGGGTCAAAACGGTCATTTTTTCGATCTCGAACCAAAATTCATTTTTTTCCAAAAATGGGTGGCCCCAAGATTGGCCACACCAAAAACGCCATCGGCCGCTAAAAATTGTCACTTTCAAAATTCTCAATTCCCGATCCCGAATTCCAAGAAATGACTAGAATCGAACAATCGCGACTTTAGCTTATCTCTTACTAACAGGTGGCTTTTGGGATTACACGCTCTCGACCCGTGATCGACACTAAGTCAAATCACGTTTAAGTTTGCTCAAACCAAGATGACCTCGATTGTCATGTAATTGCGAGGGTCTGTCGCTAATTCCCTTCATACACAATCAATCAAATAGATCGGTCTCTGTTGGCTCAAAATATTCCTTTGTCAATCCTTATGGTCGAAGGTCGGATCAAGGTCGAGTTCATTGGTCGTGTGAACTTAATCCCGTAATAGCCTTATCCCTAAGGTTAGCATCCTGAGAATATGCGGTTCCGAGTGAGATCTCACTATAAGTGCATTGGCTAAAATATTCATTTCATAAATCCCGGAAAAAGGATCGAAAATTCAGAATGTTACAGATCCAGCATTAGATAGATGAACCTGATTGAAAGCAAAACTAAATTATGTCACCTAATTGATCAAACTGGAAAGTCCACAAAAGATATTTTCTATAGTAAATTTTTTTGAAGCAACGCATCAGCATCCCATTGCGATTGACTATGGACTATATAATATTTTCCACTCGCGATAGAATGTATATTATAATTCAAGCAAAACAAGAAGCAGTGTGTGTTTTCCGATCAAACTAGTCGAAAAGAGACAAAATTTGCCTCATGTGGTGGGATCTTCTGGTTGTCTTGTTTCACTTTATTAGCTGATAATACGGCAAAAGTTCTGACAATTAAAATAAAAAAATCATTGAAATACATGATGCTCAAGAAATCTGACTCACAACTCTTTGTACCAAACATGTGGAGTTTAGATAACTTCGCTTTCTGCCGCCATGGACAAAAGCGGTCGTTGATCTTATAAAATCATCAACTTACTCTTCGTTCTCTGCTAAGAAGTTCATATAAGCAATCATCTCTTGACTCTGCTGATTCTGGCAGAAGTATAGAGAAAGCTATGGATGAAGAAGAACAGAAACAGCATCTAGAGTCGCCCCTTTTAGCAGTTTCTCAGGAAAAGGTGTCTGAATCATGGAACGGGTTAAAGAAAGAAGAGATTTTCTTGGAAATGAGGCGGCAACTGCTTGGTGGGGCCTTTGGTATTAGTGAACCTAATGATACATTGTTTGCAGTTGATCTCAGTGATGTTTGTGGGTCATCTGGGAGAGCTGGCTCTCACCGATGCTTTAATGGCCACTTCCTTTGCTTCTGTGACCAGCTTTAGCTAGTTGGTAAGATACGACACTTCATCCCGTTTTAATTAAACTGGGTCGATAAGCCATTCCTTTCACTGACTGCATTTCGGAAGCAGCAAGTCGCGCCAAGAAATCAAAGAATTTTATCATTGAAAATAGAATCAAACCAAGTCTTACAGTATCCAAGGTCTTGATATAATCTGGCTATGGTTTCCTAGTGATAGAAAACCATTTTCTTTATTCCCCAAAAGCTGTTAGGAAACAAGATTACAACGTATTGCTAGTAAACTTAGTTCCTTCAAGATTCTTACAGTTTGAGAAAGATTAATCTGCTAAACATGTTATCTCTTAATAAGCTTAGTTGCTGTATGATTCTTTTCCCTCTAGCTAGATGTCAATGTTTGTGTTCATCATGAATTAGGAATTCTATCATGCACATTTCAATATGATTGTTTGGGACGAGACAGGTACAATTCCCCTCCTTCCCTCCCCCAAGTCCAATATTGCAATTGATTCCATTTTTTTTTCTGAGCTTGCATAGTTGGATACATTTTTAGTGAACTATGGCAATTCAGTCCATCTGACTGCTTCAAGCATGCCATGAGGTGGGTTTCTAGGATATATCTACAAACTTCTGGAATTTCATTTGTCGACATGTATGAACTGTTCCTACTATGATTAGATGAGTGTGAATAAGTACGTCCTAATGTAATATTTCATCATTCAAACAGAAACTAATGGCGAGTGCATTGGATACATTTTGCGGTCAGTCCTATGGAGCGAAGCAGTACTGCATGCTTGGTATCCACATGCAAAGGGCTATGATTGTTCTCCTATTAGCTAGCATTCCGTTAGCAATCATATCGGCCAATGCAGGCCAAATCCTTCCCTTCTTCAAGCAAGATCCTGAAATATCAGCAAAGGCAGGGGCATACGATTGCTTCATGACACCTAGCATTTTTGCATGTGCGCTCCTTCAATGCCACGTCGGGCTCCTCCAGATGCAGAACAATGTCGTTCCAATGATGATCAGTTCAGCAATTACTACGTTGCTGCACATTTTCATATGTTGGCTTCTGGTGTTCAAGTCTGGACCTGGAAACAAAGGCGCCGCTTTGGCAAATGCTATCTCATACTGGATGTTACTGGAAATATATATCAGAATTTCGCCGTCTTGTAAAAGAACTTGGACCGGTTTCTCCAAGGAGGCCTTTCATGAGATTCCTGGATTTCTGAAGTTAGTAATTCCTTCTGCTGTCATGCTCTGGTACTTCTCAAGCTTTATGCTTCTCGATGTCAAAAAGGGACGCTAACAGAGTAAGAAAATAGATTTTAGTGATATCATTCTTCAGATTCGTTAGTGGGCTATAATAACAATACTTAAACAAAAATCATAGCTTGACACACAAAAAATGACAAATTATCAGTGTTAATCTAGTTTATTTTCATGACATACATTTTGAATGGGAGGAAATGCACCCGTCTTATTAATTGGCTCTAAACAGTAACCACTACACTTGCTGAATCTTGGATTATCTTCTTTGTTTCCCCAATTTCTACAAGATGAACCAATTAAAAATGACGTTTCTGGTTGTTTCATTGCTACAACAGCTTTGAGAGTTGGTCCTTCGAGATGGTGTCAGGACTTCTTCCTAGTCCTAAACTTGAAACTTCAGTCCTCTCAATCAGGTAAATCTGCACTCCACAATTTCATATGTTGACAGGAAGCATATAAGTTAGAGGCGCGACATTAAGCACCAATTATTAATTTACTTAAATGAATTCATCCGAAAATTCTTGTTTGTCTCAACCAAAACACCAGTGGCTTGGTTTACATGATATGATGCCTTTTGGTCTTAGTGGCTTAATAAGGTAAGGTTATCTATATTATTTCAGTGGATACCATGTAATAACAATATCTGTCTCACACTCTTTATGTCATTATTTATTCTAGTACAAGAGTTTCAAATGAATTGGGTGCCGGGAGGCCACGAGCTGTCCGTTTGGCTGTTTGTGTCTCTTTAATCATGGTCGCCACCGAAGGCTTGACTGCAGGTGCTCTCATGATCTTGTATCGAAGAGCATGGGGCTACCTCCATAGCACAGAAGAAGAAGTCGTGAAATATGTCGGAGATATGCTGGTACTGATTGCGTGTTCCCACTGCTTCAATGGTGTTCAGTCCGTTTTCTGCGGTACACGAAAACTCTGCTTACTCTCGCAATTGAATAGTGCACCTGGGTTTGACCGTTACTACTGATCCTGACAATTAGCAATGGAAGATGGGAAATAATCAAATCTCCCAAATCTTACAACTACAAGCTTCTTTATTTCCTTTGGTCTGAAACAATTTCTTTGGACATGGACTCCTACTATTTGGTGGGCATTCCGTTTGCCATATTCCTAGCTTTCGCTTGTCACCTCGGTGGGAAGTTAAAAACCAGATTTACGTCCTCTCACTCATCCCCCCCATTATATTGTGAATCTGCGATCTGTTCCTCCACATTAACTTATCATGGATGTTGTTATTATGATATTTTCTTTGCTTGGTTTTGAAAATTGGAACTTCAGGGTCTCTGGACCGGGATTATAGTTGCACTCATTGTGCAAGCATTGGTACTCAGGGTTGTGACGTTATGCACCAATTGGGAGAAAGAAGTGAGATACAGTATAGTTATTGTATAGTACCTTTCTAATGTCACACTCAGCTTATCTGATGAGGTTCGGTATTTTGCGTGATCACAGGAAAGAAAGCCTCTGATAGAGTACATAGCGCCACGATCTCGACCGATGCATTGTTATCATGAAGCTAAGGTGGACAACTATTGCATCCCAGTTTTGAAACTTAGCAGAATGATGAAATGATCCATCTGAATTTCATGCTGTCGCTCATAAGGAGCTTCTGCCAAAAGCCCGAAACAAATGTAAAATTGGTTGTATAACACAAATCTTAGGAAGCACTTGTTTTTATATAGATCTATAACTGTTGTAGTCTCACACTTTCTCAACGAAAAGGAGTTGATTATAAGTAGCAAAAACATGGAACAGATTGCTGCATGAACATGAAGTGCTCGTGTTTTCACTTACTGTTTTATGTCGACTGGAGACCATCTCTAAATGGGGCTATGTCACATTGCTGCTAGCGCATGAAGGGCTCTCGAAATACCATTCCATATCGTAGCTTGTCACCATTTTTCTCATAGTTCTTATGCGAAATGTGCTCAAAGATTATACAAGCATTACAATATATCAACTTGGATACAACGCATAGATCGATTTGTGAGGATCCATCGTTCTTAGTTAAATAGATTTGGTTCATTATGATAAAGTATCATATCACTGACGAATATATGTTTAAAACAAACTGTATCATTTGAGAGCATATTTGAGATCTTTTCTCTTTATTCATTTCTACACTCGATGAAAGATAGATGTGTAAAGATAATAGAATTAGATAAGATAATGATCGTTGGTCGAATGTGGTCACGTGCTAAGACTATTAACATGTGTCCTAACACGTGACGATCACAGAGATAAAGAAAAAGGCCGCATAACAAGTATGGAACAAACACTCTTTCAGCTCTCGCTTTAATTATATGAAATAGATTTGTTGAGGGTTTAAATTAGAGAGGGCAATGTCTTATATTAATTGAAATGCATTACATGATGTTAGAGTAAAATAAGAATATTTAAATTTCTGGAAACAAGCAGATTCTTCTCACTTTTATAGGTGGTAGATACCGCGTTGCTCTAAAATGTGAACGTTTTGTCATACTTGAGGCCAATTGCCGTACGCCTCTTTTTTAAAATTATACTGTATTTTACCGAGGCGTACCACATTCAATAATACTTAAGGTTTAAACCTCCGTACATTATTTTTTTAGTATTAGACGACGTCTTACCAAAGGTATAATTTTCTATTGTACTTAGGCCGATCGTCATACACCGTTTCTAATACCACGTTCTACTAAGGCATACAAAGTTGGATCATGCATAAGGCCAAAGTAAAAGTACATGACTTTTAATACCATGCGATGTTTTGTAAATGCACACCCCTCTACGTTGTATCATCATAAATTAAGAATCTTTTTCAGTACTACTAAACGACGTTACACTGTATTCTAGGTGAATATCGTCAAATGTCATTTTTATTATATAATAGACATTACGATGGAAATGTACACTATTATGTGACATCCTCAAATTCGACCATATTCGAGGTGTAATGAAATGATGATTTTAATTGATGCACTATTAGTAATTCTCGCTCTGAATTGATCACTCATGAAAGACTAACCGATTGGAAAAGGCTGTTAAGGAATTAAGTACGCACGACCTGAGAACTCGATCAGGAATTGATAATTCAACCATAAGGATTGACGATGGACAATTTTGAGCCATTATAAACCGATCAAGGGATGGTTATAGAACGATTCACCAATAGAATACAATTGGATCACGGGTAATTCCGCTTGACCGTCGTATGTATTACGAACGATCCTAAACCCATTGACTGATGATCGCGTACTTCGGAATTAGTGATTGATCCCTTACAATTATATGACAATCAAAATCATCCATGATTCGAGAAAACTTAAATGTGGTTTGATATCGAATTAACCACAGGTCGAATACGCGTAACTCCTAAAAAGCCACCCGTTAGTTTAAGATATACTAAAGTCGCAATTGATTGATTTTTACCACAAATTAGAATCCGAATTTGGATGTCGAATCTTCGAGAATTTCAAAACTAAATTGTTGGACACCGCCTCATTGATTTGCTCTTTTATCAGTTTGCTCGAAATTCTCGAAAAAGGTTTTAATGGGCCGAGAATTTGAGCTCACGAGGAAGTGGGCCGGATGAAGGCACATTGGGCCTCAAGCCCAATGTGATTCGGTCACATGGGCCCAAGGCAAACCCAAGTGGCCCAATGTAGCCCATTGAAACCAATTTCAAGCCCAATTGCAATTCAAGCCCAAGTTTGAGCCATTAGCATTTTCAAGCCCATTCATAATCCGGTTGAGCCCAAATTTGATTATACGAGCCCGTATGAAATTCTAGTTCGTATACGCATATAAGTGTTTTTATACCTTGTGAAATTACTAAATTACCCTTCTTGCATTTAAGACAAAGAAACAAAAGCATTTAAGAGAGAGGACTTTTGTGCATTTTTGGATCATGAAAGAAGGCTTTGAGACATGCTTTAATGAGAGAAAATATCTCTCATTTCTCTCTCTCTCCCTCCCCCAACCGGCCACTCTCTCTCTCTCTCTTTCCTCCCCCGCCTCATTCACGTCCATTTCTCTCTCCTCACCAACCGGCCACATTCTCCCCTTCTTCCTCCCTGACGCCCAAACCAGCAGAACAGCCTTTGGGCTGCTGTTCTTGCTGCCATGCACCACCACAGAACAGCCAGCAGCTCGCCATGACCGCCTGGAGCCGAACGCCGCTCATCCAAGCCATTTCCGCCGTTGACCGAGCCTCGCCGAGGCAAAACCGCCGCCCCAAAGCTGCTGTCCAGCTGAGACCCAGTCGTCACGTCTTTCCGTGTCGATTCCGGACCGTGCAAAGCGTAGCCCTTGCCACCGCCAACGCACCGGTGTCTCCGGAATTTTAATCGGGTGAGTTATCACCCTAATCACTTGCTTAGTAGGTTAAACTTGATTAGAGTGGATTAGTTTAAGTCAATTATGTTTAGTGTTAATTAATTAGGAATTAGTTGTTAAGCTATTAGAATATTATATTAATTTTCGGAATTAAAAATATTATTATTTTATTAATATTTTTGTGGAAATTTCGAAATTAAATTGTGTTTATTTTATGCTTAAATTGTGATGCCTAAGCTAGAATTTGCCTTATATATTGGTTTATATGCCAAATTGAATTGTTTGGTTATGGTGAAATATAGAATTACAGGTATTTAATTAATAAACCCTGAGGTGTCGGGTTTTTTTTTTTTTATAACCCAGGGAACCCCCGCACGGCCGACAGCCGGGGAGTAAACCCTGGGGGCGACACGTGCTAGCCACCACACACGTGCCACCGGTTAAGTCACCCTGCGGCGCCCGAGATTCGAACACTCAACCTTTTGCGAGAGGAAAAGTGTGCTCTCCAGCAGCGCCACCCAGGCAGGTGGTGAGGTGTCGGGTTTGTTTGTTAAGTTTTATGTGAGAAATATGTTGTGGATACTTGAATATAGAAGCATGCCAAGTTTGGAAATTTATTAATATGTGCATAATCACGTGTGAATATTTTAGTACATTTTTATGTGTGGAAGTTGGGATATTTCAACATATTAGTATGGATTATGTTTGCATCGGCTATTGAAAATTATAATGATGGAACCTGAGTATTGCTATGTGTGCATGATCACCTAAAGGTTCCTTTCGTGCTCGGTTATATCGGAAAACCGTATACCGGATGATCGCCAACCTAGGATTTGGCCGTGGCCCTAATGGATGTCCCCAATTTGATAATTGGAAGCCGTCATTGGTAGCAGGAGAGACGTAATCATTCGCGAATCGGATTCGGAATGAACCCATTTATGGGATATGCCGTCATTGTGGTCGGTTGAGACGATGCCGTACCCGACGAGGTAGGACGATGCCCGGATATACCGGAAGACTGCCAATCTGAGGCAAATATTGAGGGTTGTGCCGTAGCCCCTGGTGTGGCTGTAGTAATTGGAATACGCGTGAAAGATTGTGGTAGTATTACGCTTGATTATGGGATGAAATTACTAAGCATGGTATGGGACGGACCGAAACGGTTTCACTTTATAATCAATACACATGTGAATGCATTGTGCTTGAAAAGGTTGATGCGCATTTGGTTGCATTATATGCTTATTGCATTATCATGGCATACGATGAATTATAACGTATAGGGCATGTGCATATGCCAAGGTAAGGTAAGACTGCCTGTGCTTGTATTGTGAAGTACCTGTATGTTCTATATTGAGTTGTCTGCCATCAATGTATCGTCGCATGGGTTAGGTACATCCAAGATGAGTTGACCTCCTAGTCGAGACTTAGGTCGTGAACTCGCTAAAATTTATCTCATCCGTTGTTGTTAACCACTTTTCAGATCATCCGATATGAGTACACGTACCGTTCCTTGAGAATTGGTTTTTTGAGGGAAAACACCTTTTGAGGTTATCCTCGTAGATAGAAGAGCTAGGTTAACCCCTACCTATTCTAGTTGTAATCGGAAAGATTCGCGTGGCGGACTTGTAATATATTAACCCGATGTATTGCTGATGATATTGTTTAAATTGAGGTGTGTTTTCCTGACTATTCCTGTTGCTATGATTGGGAGTTTTTAGTTCACTTCTGCATGCATTTAATCGTTAGTAATTCGATTGGGTCGGCGATGCATCTTGGGACGTTGTATTTATAATGACCTTGGTGGGATGTTAGCATGCTCGAGAGTCGGGGTGTGTCATGTTATCAAAACGAAAATTTTATGGTACCTGTATAACAATTTGTTGTACTCAAGGTCAAAAGCCACGCAGGATAATCTTTTATTTTATTGGAGTCCCTTTAAAAGTGTAAAATGTTTTGTCGTATAATTGGCCAAATGTATCATACTTATCTTGGTCGTCTAAATTATCAAAAAAAAAAAAGAAAAACGAAAATACGTGTGCCGTTTGGTTGTATGGTGCAGTAACATCACATAGATTAGTCCCGCTACGTCCGTTACGTACGTCCGGTGCTCTGCATCTGCATGTTCTTGACAATTCTTGGAATCAGAAATGAGACATCGATCTCCCCCGAAAGCTGCTCTCGGCATTCACTGAATCCTTCAAAACCCTTCGTATCTCTCTCTCTCTCTCCAGCACTCGTCAAACTCATCTGATCAACACGCTGATCTCTCCCTGCAAACCCTTCATTTCTTGATCTTATCCTCTTCACCTCCTCATCCTATAAATTCACACCTCGGGCTCGAGTCGAGACCATTCGTTGTGTGTGTGTCTCTACCCCCGAAACAGCCATGGGTGATAATCGGAAGCTCCACTGCTGTGGCATCGTGGAGCTCGTCCCTCATCCGCAGCCCCCGGCCAAGCCCAAGCCCTCCAACAAGAGACATCTGGTTACTGACTGTGCCGAGGTGGAGAGGACGACTCGGAGCTCGTACAGTGACGGCTTCGGCGGGGCCACGACCCGGTTTGACAAGAAGCACAAGGCCGAGGAGTTCGTTGACAGGACCACGGGACGTTCGGGCTTCAAGGAGCAGGTCAAGTACAAGTCGACTTTGAAGGTGGAGGACAAGTGGAGCGGGTGCACGGACGATTACTCTACCCAGGTGAAGTTTGAGAGGGTCACGTACCAACCCACCGCCAAGGCCGTTCCCAAGTCCAAGAAGAAGAGCGTCGGTAACTATTGAGTGGCCGTCGCTTTTATGTCTGAAGCTCTCTCTCTCTCTCTCTCTCTCTCTCTCTCTCTCTCTCTCTCTCTCTCTCTCTCTCTCTCTCTCTCTCTCTCTCTCTCTCTCTCTCCTGCCTTTTCTTTTGGCTTTTCTTTCTTTTGGTTAGGTTTCCCTCTTGCAGTCATGCTTCGGTTGGGGATGTAACTAATGGAATGGAATGGTGATATTAACTCCTCTTTTTGTGGCTCTTTATCTCTCCGCCTTTTCTTTTTCTTGTAATTCTTTTTGTGAGCTATATCACTGCCATGTATATTGAAAAGAAGATAAATCTTAATGATACATGTTAAGATTAGTATACCAAATCTGTTTGGGCGTTTAGTATTGGGGTACAGAGTTTAAGTGGTCATTAAATTTAGGAAATGGAGTCTTTCGATCGAAAGGCAGACAGTTAAGAAGCTCGAGCATATGCGGATTGGCACTAATATCGAGTTTTTGCAGTGAGTTGTTTGATGAATTCTGCAAGGAGTTTTTCTTGAAGTTGGTGCTAGTGAACTAGACTACGAAGTCGATAATCAAAGCCTTTAAAATACTCTCTAGTGGTTGTTTTCTCGAGAGATTCTTGATAAATGTACATTGTACGGCTTACTACTTCGTGGATAAACCTTCACCAACAACACTAAGACGTTGAACAACATTGCTAACATATATCTTACAACACGATAAGCTTACTACTTGGTGGATAAAAGCCACGCATGATAAGCTTTTATTTTATGTGAATCCCCTCAAAAGGGTAAGATGTTTTGTCGTATAATTGGCCAAATGTATTATTCATATCATACAATATATACCTTAGTCATCTAAATTATCAAAAATATACGTTTGCCATTTGGTTGTATGGTGCAGTAACATAACATACATAGTCCCGCTTCTTCCCTTACGGACGACCATTGCTCTGCATCTGAATGTTTTTGACACCGAGAATTGATAAATCGCTTATACCCAACCAATCCGAACGAGTTCCGATACTTCTCCATCAATCTCCCCCGAAAGTTGCGCTCTGCATCACTAAATCCCCCAAGTCCCATCGTCTGTCTCTCTCTTTATTCCACATTTGTCAAACTCGTCTGATTTTCCCAAAAAAAAACTCATCTGATTGAGACGTTGTCTTCTCCCCGCGAACTCTTTGTTGAAATAAGAGAAAAAGATAATATTCTATTCATTCAAAAATGATGAATACATGAGCCTAAACTTTACAAGAAGACAATCTAACTTAGCAAAATATCAATCAAAATCAATTAAGAGAAATATGCAAAATCTCTTAAATATATCTACATCTCTAATATTCTCTAAAACTCAATATGATTTGAAAAAGGTCAACTTGAGTTTGGAGAAAAGATCTGGAAAATGCCTGGATGGATGTGGCTTAGTGAAGATATGATGTAAAATTTTATTTGATCGTTACCAACTATTCTAAAAACTTAAACTCTTAAATAGAAGTATGATTTAATATTTAAATATTTTATCGCTCCTCACATGCTTAGTGTAATCTTTTTTGTCTAAAACTAAGCATAGACATATTCAATCGGGAAAGTAAAAAGGGACCGGAAAGATTTGATACCAAGTTGGAATAATAGAAAAATGTAATATTCTATTCATTCACAAATGAAGAGTACATGAGATAGACTTTACAAGAAAACTATCTAACTTGGCAAAATATCAATCACAATCAATTAAGAGAAATACACATATCACTTAAATATATCAATTATCTTTACCACTCTTCATTTCTTGATCTTATCCTCTTCACCATTTCATCCTATAAATCCACACCTCAGGCTCGAGTCGACGCCATTCTCTCTTTGTCTATCTCCCGACCAAACAGCCATGGCCCACAATCAGGCGCTCCACGACTGCGTCATCGTGAAGTTCGTTCCTCCTCCACAGCCCCCAGCCAAGCCCTCGAACAAGAGACATCAGTTAACCCATTTGGCCGAGGTGGAGACGATGACTCGGAGCTCGTACTATGACGGGTTCAGTGTGTTTACGACCCAGTCCGACATGAAGTTCAAGGCCAAGGGGTTCGTGGACAGGACTACGGGACGTTCGGCCTGCAAGGAGGTGGTGAAGTACAAGTCCACCATGAAGGTGGGCGACAGGAGGAGTGGATGCACCGACAAATACTCGACTCTGGTGGAGCTCAAGAGGGTCACGTCCAAACCCCCCCGCCAAAGCAGTTCCCAAGTCCAAGAAGAAGTGCGTATGTCACTATTGAGTAGCCGTCGCTTTTGGGTCTGAAGCTCTCTCTCTACAACATTTTTTTTGGCTTTTCTTTTTTTGGGTCTGAAGTTTCTCTCTCTACTGCTTTTTCTTTTGGCTTTACTTTCTTTTGGTTAGGTTTCCCTCTTGCAGGTTCACCTCGGTGGGGATGTAAGTAATGGAATGGAATGGTGATACTAACGCCATTTTTTATAGTTCCCGGATTAATAACATTCTCTTTATCTCTCTGCCTTTCCTTGTTCTTGCAATTCTTTTTGGGGGCTAGATCACCGCCATGTCTATTGAAAAGAAGACAGTTTTTTTTATGATAAATGTTAAGATTAGTATACCAAATTTGTTTAGGCATTTTGCATCGGGATATAGAGTTTATGTTTTCATTAGATTTTGGAAATGGAGCCTTTTGACTGAAAGGCAGACCAATAAGAAGATCGAGCCTATGCGGATTGGCAGTAATATTGAGTTTTTGCATGGAGTTGTTTGATGAATTCCACAAGGAGTTTTTCTTAAAGTTGGTGCCAGTGAACTAGATTACAAAATTGATGATTAAAGTCTACAAAATACTCTCTAATGGTTGTTTTTTCGAGAGATTCTTGATGGATGTACTTTGTACAGCTTACTACTTGGTCAATAAGCATTGCTAACAAATCTATTTTAATAATAATTGACAATTCATTTTATGTTCGAGTTAATGATAGTTAACTTGATATAAGAGAGAGATGTTTAGTGGATGCACTTAATATGGATCGCTACTTGGTGGATAATCTTGGTCGATGCATTTAATACAGCTTCCTATAAACCTCCATTTACGATAATTAGTAGTTGAATAACATTTGTAAAAAATATTTTATGATAGTTAACTTAATATGAGGGGGAGATTCTAGGTGGATGCCGCGTGAAATTTCGTTTCTTTGGATGAAATAAAGTATTTTTTTTAATTATGTTGAGTACGTTAGGATTTTGGAATTTGAAAAAGCGGGTGATTTTTTTTTTGAATTTTAATTAAAGGAACTCGACCTTTAGTACGAATCAGCCTCAAGTGAATAACTTCGATAAGGTGGCTACAATATGGATGTATCATGGTGGCTACAATATGGCTATTAGTGTGACAGGAGTCTAACTATTGCAGCCAGGATAAAATGCTATCAAGCTACCAACGTATCAATATATAGTTCCAAAATTTCAAACATTGAAGAGCCCTAATGTTTACTATCCAACGGTTCAAACAGTTTCCAAATTAACCGCACTTGCAATGTCCTAGCTTCTCGTATAAAGTAGCGTCCAAATGAACCGCACTTACAATGTCCTAGCTTCTTATATAAAAGTAGCAGCTGAACTTTACTACTTCATTTATCAACTTAGGTTGACATTCTCAATATCTAGCGAAAAAAGAAAAAATCATTATTGTTCCAGAGTATATTATTTCAAATAGTCGCCCTGTCTCCTATGAAGGAACTTAACCCCATGCCAGTGCATCTAGGCTCCCTTGTAGCTTATACACAAGATATCTCATGAAAAAGATCGAAGTAAACCGTTTTGAGGTCCCGAACCAAACAAGAAGCACATTTGAACAAAAGGTGTTGAGACAATTCCACTTTACGAGTAGCTTTCCACAACAAAGGACTTTCAACCATTGCACTGGTTTTCCATAATCTAAGTCAAAGCGAAGGACTGTTAGATTATCTCTTGTCAATATATTAAAAACTTGCAAAATAATAAAGCAAAAGATTTTTGTGGATGCTGCACGAAATTTTATTTTTTTGGATGAAATTAAGTAATTTTTTAAAATTATATTTAGTATGTTGGGGTTTTGGAATTTGAAACAGTGGAAAATATCTTTTGAATTTTTTTTCAAAGGAACTCGGGCTTTAGCCCAAATTGGCCCCGAGTGAACAATTTCAATCTGATTCTTTTCCATTTATCAAGTTGGGCCTACGGATGAGTCCCAGAAAAGAAAACTATCTTGTTCTTTGTACGTAGACAAGAAGCGAACAAAAACGGCTAACCTCTTGGCACCAGTTGCTAACATTTCCAAACAATGTAAACTATCTTGCTCTTTTTCAGCCTGAACACCTGTAGCTTGGTTTACATGATACCTCTAGGTCTCAGTGGTTCAATAAGGTGAGGCTAACTGGTTAAGCTCTATTCACTTAAGTGGATCTTGCAGAAGAAGCAGCTATTCCAGTCTCACACTTTCTTCGTGTTACTTTTGGCAGCACAAGAGTTTCAAATGAATTGGTCCCTGGAAGACCCCGAGCAGCTCGTTTGGCAATTTATGTTTCCTTAGCGATGGTCGCCACAGAAGGCTCGTTTGCAGGTACTCTCATGATATTCGGCCAAAGGGCGTGGGGCTACCTCTATAGCACAGAAGAGGTCGTGAGATACGTGGGAGATAAGTTGGTACTACTCGCAACTTTCCACTTTTTCGAGGGCATTCAGTCCGTGCTTTCAGGTATGCGACTTTGCCTATTATTGCAGTTCAATGGTGCAAGTGATATAGTTCTAACTTTGACTCCTTATCCTGATAAGTAGCAAGGGAAGATGGAGAATATGTCAAATCACAAATTTTTCAAAGTCAAAACCAATTTGTATATCGACCATTTTGATGCTATAAGTTACATTTTTTCGGGCATTGCAAGATAATGTGGATGGCAAAAGATTGGAGCGTTCATCAATTTGGGTGCCTACTATTTGTTGGGTATTCCAGTTGCCATATTCCTAGGATTTTTCTGTCACTTTCGCAGAGTGTTGATTCCTGGTTACCCCACCATTCTACCGTCATCCTTTACTTTCACCGCAAATAGTAGTCTTCTCCTATATTCATATGATCGCTTGGTCTTCTAATCGAGCTGCAGGGTCTCTGGACCGGGATTATAGTTGCACTCTTTTCACAAGCACTGTTACTTGTGGTCCTGACAGGATGTACCAACTGGGAGAGAGAGGTAAGATACAGTGAATCAATGAGTCGAACCTTTCTACCTTGTAAAATATAATTTGACGTATGGTTAGTATTTGACATTTGGATTGTCGTAGGCAAAGAAAGCCACCGACAGAGTACATAGCGCCATGAGTCCTGCCGATGGATTGTTGTCATAAAGCTACAGTGAAGAAATATCGCCATTGGAATCGGTTGGTAGACTAGAGAGACTCTGGTTCCTAGCATTGAAACCCTTTGGAAATTAATGAAATAAGACCTATTCATCCCTCTGAATCTCATGATGTACCTCATAAGGAAGGGTCACATCTGGAACTTCTGCCACAAGTCTGAAACAAAAGTTCAATCAGTATGCAACAAGGTTGATATCAGAAATCTCTTTAGTAAAATCTAATGTCCTAGTCTCAACCTTACTTTGTGTTTAGCATTTAGGAAGAGTTTGGTGCACAATCCTTTGCTGGTGTTTTCCTTACTACAAATCATTATGGACTTCCTAGATCGTGGGAAATACTCGCATCGGCAGATCATACTTTCTCTATTTTACTCTTGATCAGACCATCTCAAAGTTGAGCAGTTTTTCTCTGACCCTTTTAACTGAAGTTTGACATAAATAAGTCTCCAGGAAGTATCAAGACTCTTTACCAGTTTGAACTTCTCTTTGGTGTTTGCAATAATAATCCTTGTCTGCTCTCTCTCTCGGGGCGAACTTTTAGGCATCAGACTACTTCCCAGGTCCAGGACCACCTCCTGAGTCAGGTCAAAGGTGGGCTATGTGTTAAAATATATGTCTCGAGTTTGAGCCCGATAAATGAAACCTAACTTGAGAATAATTGTTATTTGCGGACATCCAAAATCGAGCAAATCAAAAGAGACATGAATTTGTGGATTGGAGTTGGAGTCTGCGGCTTCAAATTGGAAAGTCCAAGTGGACTTTGATTTAGACAATGACTCGGTCAATGTGTCAGAAGAAAGAAAGAATATTATTCTTTCCTAATTCTTGTGGAATTCACGGTCAGAAAAGGAAAGTCCAACTTTGGACGTTGTTGACCGAACTTCACGGTTTCTTATTCCGTGTTGAGATGGCCACGGTGCTTCCTTTCCTAAGTGTGTATATATTGGATCGTGATATATATATATATATATATCATGAGTATATATATATTGGATCGTGGGATTTGGTTCAGAGTGCCATTGTTGATAAAGAAGTCTTGAAGCGCCGCCGTTGACGTGAAGACGTTCGTGAGTGCTTGGCGGTGGGTGTTTCCGTAGATTTTCGTACGTGAATTACATCCAAGAAGAATTAGTGTTCAAGTGTAAATCTTGTGATAAGATTTATGTATAATTCCTTTGCGAGATTGAAAGATTATTCGTGAGGAATTGTGGGGCTAAACACTGCGTGAGTTATTGGGTATAATTGGGGCTTGGGAAACACTTAGAGTGTTTGAGTGACTCGAGTGTGGTTGTAATCTCCGTTGTATCGCTTGATCTATAGTAGAATTTCGTGCTGCTCTCCCCGTGGACGTACGTCACTACGACCGAACCACATAAATCTGGTATCTGATTTATTTTTTTATTCTGTCAATTTTATTGTTTAATCGCTTGGCTTTCGCAATAATTGGTATCATAGCCTGGTTTGGCTGAGTTAAAGCGAATTGATGGCGATAAAAGAAGGAAAAGTGAGAATCGACATCTTTGATAGGAAGGATTTTGGTTTCTAGAAGATACAGATTGAGGATTTGCACTTGCCTTTCTCTGGAGAAAAGCTAGAGACGATGAAGCAAGCTAATTGGGAATTGCTGGATAGACGAGCTTTGGGTGTTATTCGGCTGACGTTGACTCGTAACATCGCGTTTAACATCGTGAATGAGAAGACCACTGTAGGTTTGATGAAAGCCCTGTCGGACATGTACGAGAAGCCCTCTGCGATCAGTAATGTCTACTTAATGCAACGTCTGTTTAATTTAAAGATGAGCGAAGGTGCGTCAGTTGCAGATCATATTAATGAATTCAATGTGATCGTTAGTTAATTGAGTTCAGTTGATATTGACTTTGAAGATGAGGTACGTGCTTTGATTCTATTATCATCATTGCCCGGTAGTTGGAATACTACTGTTACTGTTGTTAGTAATTCCTCTAGATCAACAAGTTTGACGTTTGATAGTGTTCAAGATTTGATTCTGAGTGAAGACATCCGTAGAAGAGAATCTGGCAAACATGTATCTGCTGCTTTAGTAGGTGAAAGAAGAGGAAGAACTAGTACTCGTGTTAGCAAGAGTAGCATGAACTCGAATAAACGTAGTCAGTCTAGGACTGTTGATGTTGTCTATTGTCTAGGACTGGTAATTCGAATAATGCTAATTATGTCTTATCTGTCACTGATGATTCGTTGTTTGGCGGATGGATTATGGATTCTAATTGTTCTTTTCACTCTACACCAAACAGGGACTGGTTTATTACTTATCAATGCACGGATAGTAATAAAATGCAATTGGGGAACAGTGTGAAGTGCAATGTTATTCGTATTGGTGATGTTAAAATCAGAATGCATGATGGTATTGTGTGGACATTGATTGGAGTGAGGCATGTTCTAGAGTTGAAGAAAAATCTGATTCCCTTGAGTGTTCTAGATTCAGCTAGGTATCGGTATTCTTCAGAATGTGAAGTTCTGAAAGTTGTTCGAGGTGCATTAATGATAACGAAAGGAATCAAGCATAGTGACCTGTATAAGCTTCAAGGTGAAACAATGACGGAATTCGTTGCGGAGATGTCGGATGCATCGGTTCGAGAGTCTGAATTGTGTCATATGCGTTTTGGGCACATTAGTGAGAGAAGCCTAAAGGTTCTAAGTGAAAAGAATTTGCTATGTAGTCATATTGCTAATGAATTGAATGTATGCAGATGATGTGATATAGATCAACGGCGGAAAGTGCAGTTCAGTACGGTTGTCAGAGAAACCACAGAAATTACAAAATTGATTCACTTAGATGTTCGTAGGTTGTCACAGTTTCCTTCGAGGAAGAATGCCAGATTTATGCTAACAGTTGTTGATGACTACTTGAGGAAAACGTGGGTATTTGTGCTAAGGTACAAGTTTGATGCTGTTATCAGGATTAGGCAGTTGAAAGTTTTGATTGAAAAGGAGACTGGTAAAACGATCAAGCAGGTGTAGACTGATAATAGTATGGAGTTTTGCTCAGAGCTGTCAAATGAATTTTGCATGAAGAAAGACATAGTGAAACACTGCATGAATGCCAATGAATCACAACATGTTGTAGAATTGATGAGCAGAACATTACTAGAGACAGCCGATAAAATGCTCTCTAGTGCTAGTATGGCTAGGAGATTCCTGACGGATGCACTTAGTATGGCAAGCTACCTGAAAAATAGATCTCCATCGACTGCAATTGAATGTTGGACTCCCGAAGAAGTGTGGTCAGGTAACGTTGCTGATTATTATGTTCTTAGAATATTTGGTTGTTCATGTTATGTTTGAGTTAGTGATGGTAAGCTCAATGGAAGAATAAGAAAGTGCATGTTTCTAGGTTATGCACAAGGTGAGCGGGGCTATAAGTTGTAATGCTCGAAATTAAATTCACCCATTATCAGCAGAAAAGTTACATTTGACGAATCTCCAGTACTTCTGGCTATGAGTGTTAATAGCAGTGTTTATACGGATCTGAACGGTGTTTAGCTTGAGGTGGAGTTGCAACTAGAAACTCTTGAGGTAGCGGATACTAGCAAAATAATCGACACGGATGGTACTTGTAGCGAGGTAGAGCCTACTGAGCCAACGGTTGCTGTAATTGCTGATATTGACAAGGTGCGTATTCGATCTTCGAACAAATATGGATACAACGATGGTTTTGCTTTATCTGCAGTTGAGGAGGTTACGTCGGAAAATCCTTGTGGAGCAATTAAAGGTGCATGTGAAGTTGGTGTTCTGATGAGGTCTATGGCTATGACGAAGTTCAAGCGAGGGTTGGACTTGAAAGACATCTGTAACGGTTGAGCCCATTACGGCTGTGAAAGAGTAGTAGCGAAATTCGGATTCTATCAAAGCGATTGTGACTTGGCTCAAACGTCGAGGTAAGGTGGAGATTATTAAAATATATATCTCGAGTTTAAGCCCGATAGACGAAACCTAACTTAAGAATAATTGTTATTTGCGAACATCCAAAATCGAGCAAAGCAAAAGAGACGTGAATTTCTGGATTGGAGTTGGAGTCTGCGGCTTCAAATTGGAGAGTCCAAGTGGACTTTGATTTAGACAATGACTCGGTCAATGTGTCAGAAGAAAGAAAGAATATTATTCTCTCCTAATTCTTGTGGAATTCACGGTTAGAAAAGGAAAGTCCAACTTTGGACGTTGTTGACCGAACTTCACGATTTCTTATTCCGTGTTGAGATGGCCTCGGTGCTTCCTTTCCTGAGTATATATATATTGGATCGTGGGATTTGGTTCAGAGTGCCATTGTTGATAAAGAAGTCTTGAAGCGCCGCCGTTGACGTGAAGACGTTCGTGAGTGCTTGGCGGTGGATGTTCCCGTAGATTCTCGTTCATTAATTACATCCAAGAAGAATTAGTGTTCGAGCGTAAATTTTGTGATAAGATTTGTGTATAATTTATTTGCGAGATTGAAATATTATTTCGTGAGAAATTATGAGGCTAAATACTGTGTGAGTTATTAGGTGTAATTAGGGCTTGGGAAATACTTAGAGTGTTTAAGTGACTCGAGTGTAGTTGTAATCTCTGTTGTATCGCTTGATCTATAGTGGAATTTCGTGCATCTCTTCCTATGGACATAGGTCACTACGACCGAACCACGTAAATTTGGTATCTGATTTATTTTCTTGTTCTATCAATTTTATTGTTCGATCGCTTGGCTTCCGCAATATTGTACACGCTAAGATTAGGAGATCACAGTAAATTACTTTCTCGCAGGTCACAATCCAATCTCGAGAAGTTACAGCAGGCATCAAAACCTTGTGGTTGAAGTAGAATTCTCCATGATCCATCCAACGTATCAATGGTTACTGATTCCATGAAGAGATGTTACCTTTTTGGCATCGTTCGACGGGGATCATTTGGCCATTGGGTCACATAACAAGAATTGCTGTTGATGTTGCACTACAAAAAAACTGAATTTTTACCACGAAAATTTGCGACGAAAAAATTTTCGTCGCAAATTTACGACAAATTTCCCAACGAAAAGTAAAATTCGTTGGTAATTAGCGACGAATTCAAAAAAAAACCCGGTATTGTTTGGCATTTTTTAAATTCGTGAGAAAATTTGTTGGAAATTTCCAACGAATTTTGCAACGAAAATTGTACACACTGAAATAATTGCCCGGAAACTTGAAATTCGTGGGAAAATTCGTTGGAAATTTCCAACGAATTTTCCCACGAATTTAAAAAATGTCGAACAATACCGGGTTCTTTTGAATTCATGGGAAAATTCTTTGGAAATTTCCAATGAAAAATTTTTCGTTGGAAATTTCCAACGAATTTTCCCACGAAAAATTTTTCGTTGGAAATTTCCAACGAATTTTCCCACGAATTTCAATTTTCCGGGCAATTATTTTAATGTGTACAATTTTCATTGCAAAATTCGTAGGAAATTTCTCACGAATTTTGCAACGAAAACTCTACTCCTTCCTTATTCAACATTTTCGCGCTCATTATTCCCTCAACGATTCTCAATTCCACATTCTCTCTCTCTCTCTCTCTCTCTCTCTCTCTCTCTCTCTCTCTCTCTCTCTCTCTCTCCGTGATCGATGCCTCCATCTACTCCACCGCGTACTGGTTGGCGCACTGCACTGCTCCACCGCAAAGCCCAAGCTCCCCCCACCTAGCATCCGGCTGATGAAGGGGGCAGTGTCCGTCACGTTCGCAGCGGCAAGGCCGAGCACGACTGCAGTGAGCCAGGCCCTTGCCATGGCAGGCGAGCTGGACCTCGAGCTCGCCGGCGACGAGGCTAGGCCTCGCCAGCCATGGCAAGGGCCGAGCTCGCCATGGCCGGCGAGCTCGAGGTCCCCCGGATCTGGCCGAGTTCTAGGCGACCTCGAGCTCGCCGGCCATGGCGAGCTCGGCCCTCGCCATGGGCCCTCGCCATGGCAGGCGAGCTCGAGGTCGCCCAGATCTGGCCGAGCTCGAGCTCGCCGGCCATGGCGAGGGCCCAGCCTCATCGCCGGTGAGGGCCGAGCTCGCCATGGCAGGCGAGCTCGAGCTCGCTCAGATCTGGGTGACCTCGAGCTCGCCGGCGGCGAGGCTGGCCCTCGCCGGCCATGGTGAGGGCCGAGCTCGCCGGCGACAAGTGTGGCCCTCGCCCGTACGATTTTTTTTTCGACGAAACTAATTTTGCCACGATTTTTCGACCAAAAAAAAAATTTTACCACATTTTTGCAACGAATAATTATGGACGAATTTTACAACGAATTTAGTTATGAATTTTGCGACGAAAAAATTTCATCGGAAATTACCAACGAAAATTTATTTTTTTTGTCAAAAAAATTTGCGACGACGGAAATTTCGTTGGATTTCCAAATTTTTCGTTGGAAAAAGGTTGTTTTTTTGTTGTGTTTCCAACGAATTTCGTCGCAAATTTCCAACGAAACTTTGGAAAAATTTCCGACGAAGAATTACCGACGAATTTTTTTTTCGTTGGAAAATTCGTTGGAAATTCGTTTTCCAAAGAATTTTTCCAAATTTTCGTTGGAAAAAAGATGTTTTTTTGTAGTGTTAGCGTACATGTTATGTGAATCAGAAATAATGAACCATTGTAGCATAGTAAGTTATCAATCAGAGATTCCAACGTTCAGAAAAGAACCTTAAAATGCAAGAAAATTGAAGCTCCGAGTTCGTCACATGAGTAATAATGCAAAAGTTAAAAACTTTTATATGGCTAATTTGTTTATTACTGTGTTCGTTTTCATTATGGAAGAATTTCACTAGTTTTCAGTGAAGTTGAGGTTCATAATTCATAAAGAACTTACAACTCTTAGAGAGTTAAATCTCTTATTGTTCAAATGACTGATCTTACGAAACTTAGAGTTTTGAAATAATTCAATTTGCTTATAATTGTAATCATCTTGATTATGGAAGAACTTCATATGTTTAGAGGTAAAGCTCTAGGCCAAAATTCATTACAAAAGAATAATTTTCAATTCATAAAAAGTTACCAACATTTTCCTGAATTTACCCGCAAGGAAAATAATTCCGATTTTACACACGCGAAATAGTGGAGTGGTCCGCTAAATTGTATGCAAGAGAGGATATGCCAAAATTAAATTTTATGATTAAATAACTAGGCTTAATTTTCAAACGACAAGTCACTAAACTTTATTTCAACTTTTGTCAAGTCATTTAACATCAATTTAAGCACTCCAGTTAGATTTCGATGGATAACTGATCCAGCATTAGATAGATGAACCTGATTGAACGCAAAACCAAATTATGTT
The DNA here is from genome assembly GCA_031216285.1 of Syzygium syzygioides. Classification (NCBI taxonomy): domain Eukaryota; kingdom Viridiplantae; phylum Streptophyta; class Magnoliopsida; order Myrtales; family Myrtaceae; genus Syzygium; species Syzygium syzygioides. Next base: position 33,397,068 of record CM062244.1, on the reverse strand, counting down.
ACCTAATTGATGAAACTGGAAAGTCCACAAAAGATATTCTCTGGTGAATTTTTTTAAGCAACGCATCAGTACCTCAATGCCATTGACTATGGACTATATAATATTCTCTTTCTTTTCACTCGACATAGAATATGTATATTCTAGTTGTCTTGTTTCACTTTATTAGCTGATGATCCAGCAAAAATTCTGACAAGTAGATAAAAATTATTGAAATACTTGGTGCTCAAGAAATCTGACTCACAATTCTTTGTAACCTTACGCTCTTTTAGAAAAATCTGCCGACTTGACCCAACATGTGGAATTTAGATAACTTGGCCGCCACGGACAAATGTGGTCGTTGATCTTATAAAATCATCAGCTACTTTTCGTTTTCTGTTAAGAAGAAGATCATATAAGCAATCATCTCTTGATTCTGCTGATTCTGGCAAAAGTATAGAGAAAGCTATGGATGAAGAAGAACAGAAACAGCATCTAGAGTCGCCCCTTTTAGCAGTTTTTCAGGAAATTGTTCTGAATCATGGAACAGGTTAGAGAAAGAAGAGAGGAAATGAGGCGGCAACTGCTATTGGCAGGGCCTTTTGGTATTAGTGAACCTAATGATACATCGTTTGCAGTTGATCTCAGTGATGTTTGTGGGTCATCTGGGAGAGCTGGCTCTCTCCGGTGCTTCCATGGCCACTTCCTTTGCTTCTGTGACCAGCTTTAGCTTGTTCATGTGATACAACACTTCATCCCATTTTAATTAAACCGGGTCGATAAGCCATTCCATTCACTGACGGCATTTCGGGAGCAGCAAGTCACGCCAAGAAATCAGAGAATTTATCATGGAAAGTAGGATCAATCCAAGTCCTACAGTATCCAAGGTCTTGACATAATCTGGCTATGGTTTCCTAATGAAAGAAAACCATTTTCTTTATTCTCCAAAAGCTGTTAGGAATCGGGATTACACCGTATTGCTAGTAAACCTTAGCTCCTTCAAGATTCTTACAGTTTGACAAAGATTGATCTGCTAAAATTTTATCTCTTAATAAACTTAGTTGCTGTGTAATTCTTTTCCCTCTAGCTAGATCTAAATGTTGGTGTTCATCATCAATTAGGAATTCTATCATGCGCATTTCAATATGATTGTTAGGGACAAGAGAGAGGCATAATTCCCCTCCTCCCCTCCCCCAAGTCCGATATTGCAATTGATTCCATTTTTTTTATGAGCTTGCACAGTCGTGTACATTTTTAGTTAACTATGGTAATTCAGTCCATCTGACTGCTTCAAGCATGCCGTGAAGTGGGTTTCTGGGATATATCTACAAACTTCTGCAATTTCATAGATGATGGCGAGTGCATTGGATACATTTTGCAGTCAGTCCTACAGAGCTAAGCGGTACTGCATGCTTGGTATCCACATGCAAAGGGCTATGATTGTTTTCCTATTAGGTATGATTGTTTTCCATTGGCAATCATATCGGCCAATGCGGGCCAAATCCTTCTCTTCTTCAAGCAAGATCCTGAAATATCGGCAGAGGCAGGGACATACGCTCGCTTCATGATACCTAGCCTTTTTGCAGACGCAGAACAATGTCGTTCCAATGATGATCAGTTCAGCAAATACTACGTTGCTGCACATTTTCATATGTTGGTTTCTGGTGTTTAAGTCTGGACTTGGAAACAAAGGCGCTGCTTTGGCAAATGCTATCTCGGCCTGGATAAACGTGCTGTTACTGGCAATATATGTCAGAATTTTGCCCATCTTGTAAAAGAACTTGGACCGGTTTCTCCAAGGAGGTCTCTCATGGGATTCCTGGATTTCTGAAGTTAGCAATTCCTTCTGCTGTCATGCTCTGGTACTTCTCAAGCTTTATGCTTCTCCATATTTACTTTTGCTCAAAAAAGGACGCTAACAGAGTTTAAGAAAACAGATTTTAGCGATATCATTCTTCAGATTCATTAGTGGGCTATAATAACAATACTTATATAAAATCATAGCTTGACACACAAAAACTGACAAATTATTGGTGTTAATCTAGTTTAAGTTCATGACATTCTTTTAGAATATGAGGGAATGCACCGTCTTATTAATTGGCTCTAAACAGGAACCACTACGCTTGCTGAATCTTGGATTATCTTCTTTTGTTTTCCCGATTTCTATAAGATGAACCAATTGAAAATGACGTTTCTGGTTGTTTCATTGCTGCAACAGCTTCGAGAGTTGGTCCTTTAAGATGATGTCAGGACTTCTTACTAATCCTGAAACTTCAGTCCTCTCGATCTAGCAAATCTGCACTTCACAATTTTATATGTTGACAGGAAGCATATAAGTTAGAGGCTCAACACGAAGTACCAATTATCAATTTACTTAAATGAATTCATCCTAAAATTCTTGTGTTTGTCTCAGCCAAAACACCAGTGGCTTGGTTTACAAGATGCCATTTGGTCCTAGTGGCTTAATAAGGTAAGGCTAAGGCACTGATCTTCATTATTTCAGTCGATACCATGTAATAACAATATCTGTCTCACACTCTTTATATCATTATTTATCCTAGTACAAGAGTTTCAAATGAATAGGGTGCCGGGAGACCACGAGCTCTCCGTTTGGCTGTTTGTGTCTCTTTAATCATGGTCGCCAACGAAGGCTTGACCGCAGGTGCTCTCATGATCTCGGGTCGAACAGCATTGGGCTACCTCTATAGCACAGATGAAGAAGCCGTGAAGTATGTCGGAGATATGCTGGTACTGATTGCGTGTTCACACTGCTTCAATGGTGTTCAGTCCGTTTTCTGCGGTACACGGAAACTCTTCTAACTCTTGCAGTTGAATAGTTCACCTGGGTTTGACCGTTGCTACTGATCCTGACAATTAGCAATGGAAGATGGGAAATAATCAAATCTCCCAAATCTTAGAACTACAAGCTTCTTTATTTCCTTTGGTCTGAAACGAATTATTTGGACATGAACTCCTACAATTTGGTGGGCATTTCGTTTGCCATATTCCTAGCTTTGGCTTGTCACCTCGGTGAGATGGTAAAAACCAGATTTACGTCCTCTCATTCATCCGCGCCATTATATTTGAGATCCTCTCTCTTTATTCAAGCCTAATTCCAAAAAAAAATACCAAGTTTAGGTTGAGGGACAATTCTAACCCGAACTTTTTTTTGTCTTGTAAAAAAGCATCAATTTTAGATTGAGTGACAATTCTGGCCCCAACTTTTTTTTTCTTGTAAAAAAGCACAAACTTTCACTTAAATCCCAAATCTCGCCCCCATTGACTTAGAACCATTAATTATCTAACTTGACTATTCCACCTCAGCAGTAAATCCACATGGCTTGCTGACTAAATTTAAAGTATTATTCTCTAAGCCACAGCTTGAAGAATAACGTTGAAACTGTGCGTCTCCTACATTTCACTGGCAAGTCAAAAATATCTCCAAATTGAATCTCTTTGGCCAAATGTAATCTGAAGCTGTAGACCATCGTTTGTTGATAAACGCAATGGACGAGATTCACCAAGCTCACCATCGTAACCTTTTTTCTCAAACAAGGATGACTTCAGATAAAAAGTCAACGGGGGGCCAGATTTGGGATCAAAGTGAAAGTTGGTGATTTTTTATGAGACAAAAAAAATTGGGACCAGAATTGCCACTCGACCTAAAATTGATGTTTTTTTATAAAACAAAAAAAATTCGAACCAAAATTGTCTCTCTACCTAAAATTTGTACTTTTTTTTGGAATTAACTCCTTTATTCATTTAAGTTCTAAACTCAATGAAAGATAGATGTGTAAGGATAGATAATGATCATTGGTCGAATGTGGCCACATGCAAAGACTATTGGCATGTGTCCCAACACGAGAAAATATTGGGTAGGACTGATTTTCCACGCCATCCATAATTCAATCCATTCGTTGGGCGACATGTGGCACCACAAGTCTCACTCTATTTTCTCTCCGTCACTCTCTCTTCCCTGTTACTATCACCATTACTGACAGGCTCTCTCTCTTCCACTCTGCACTTTTCTCCTCTTCTTCTTCTTCGTCTACCTCCCATAGACCTATTGATGCGATTCAATGAGCTATGCCCAGAACTTCGATCACGGCACGAGATCGTCGTCATTCGTTGAAGCTTATTGATTGATTTGTGTAATGCCGTAGTGAGAGAGCCAGTAAAGGAAATCGAAAAAAAAAAAAAAAAAAGAGAGAATGATGAAGAGGAGGAGAGATCCAGAATCAATGGAATAAAAGATCCCAAGATCTATACCCCAATGGACTGAGTTTCCTGTCTTTCTTTTTCTTTTTCTAGTTGTTACCGAGATTGTTTCAGGAGTTTATTCTTTTCTTGTTTTCTAGTTTTTTTTTCTCTCTTCATGTTGGTGAGGTCGATAAAAAAGATTGCTCTTTTTTTTTCCTTGTGAGCCTATAATTAGAGAGCAAATGAGAAAGAGTTATATCAATCAAAGCTAATTCTCAGTATTGCAGTATCGAGAATTGTTGTTGTTCGGGTCTCTCTGTGGATGTAGCAACATTTGTTCTTCCTGTGCACAAAAATCAGGTCACCAAATGCTTGGAGATCAAGCACATTGCAGAGGTTATGACCACAAAAAAAAAAATGAAGCTCCTCTTTTGCATTGTGCATTGATGATGGAGGTTTCGTGGGTATGGATGTGTGCCGAAGAAGGAGATGGTGAAAGGTGGGCGAGAGAGAGGTGGGTGAAAGATGGTCGTGGGCAGAAAAGTTTGGGCGAGAGGGTGACGGAAAGGGGAGAGTGACGGAGGAGAGAAAGCGGAGTAAAGGTGAATAATGGGCCCACATTGCCACGAGTCTCTCTCTCTCTCTCTTCAATTCTACGACGCTCTCTCTCCTCTCTCTTCTGCGTCTTCTGAGAAAAAGAACGAAAGCCCATTCTCTTTTTTTCAAAGGACAATTACATAAATAATTCCTGAATTTTAATTTAATATGTAATTTAATTTTTAAATTTTTAATTTGTTCAATATGGTCCTTGAACTTTAAGTTAATGTTCAATATGATCTCTGAACTTTTAATTTATTCAATGTCATTCCTGAACTTTTCGTACATGTTCAATTCAGTTCCTGAACTATGTGAAAATATTCAGTATAGTCCCTGAACTTGAATTAATGGAAAGGATTATATTAAATATTTTCATATAATTCAGGGACTGAATTGAACATGCACAAAAAATTCAGGAATGACATTGAACAAATTAAAAGTTCAGGGACTATATTGCACATTATATTAAAATTTAGAGACTATATTGAATAAATTAAAAGTTTATGGACCAAAATATACATTGGACCAAAGTTCAAGGACTGTTTATGTCATTTCCGTTTTTTCAAAAGATACTCTCTCACTGCCAAGACCCTGGCTATCGCATCCCGAGCTCAGACCTGCTGCAGCCTTCGCTGTAGGCCCCTAAGAGCCACTCTCTCTCTCTCTCTCTCTCTCTCTCTCTCTCTCTCTCTCAAAGCGTCCCCACCGGTCACCTCCCAAGCTCATATCCGCTGCTAATTTATCTGATAGGTCTTGTTTGAGGATCACGAGTTTGAACCGATTGAGGATAGTTCGGAGGCATTAAGGCATTTGTTATCCTTTTTATTGCTGATGTAGTTAAATAAAATTGCATTGATCACTCGTTGATATTTCATAGTATTTAACAGAGGATTCATTTAATTTTCTTGTTCAATCCCATGAAACAGAGCACTACTATACTTTTTTTTGTTTAATTGGCGTTATGCATTCTGGGGGGGAAGCAATTCTGATACTTCCACTCGCCATCCTTGGTTTTTTCATAAAACCTTTGCAATTGAAAGGCATGCGTTCCATACCAATTCTATTCTCGTATTGCCGGCTTCTTCAGCTGTATCTAATCTAAAACTTTGCAGATGCAGGCTTTGCTCCTATTCACTCGTTGATATTTCATAGTTCTTAACAGAGGATTCATTTAATTTTCTTGTTGAATCACATGGAACAGAGCAATCTGAATCTTTATCGCCCATAATACAATCTTGAGCCTTGAATATCAACTATAAGCTAGTCCCTAATTTCAAAGAATTTGCATGTTCTCCTTTGTTGAGACCGACCCATACCAGGTACTCTGCCTATTTGGAAGCCGCACAGAGAGCAATATCCGCCATTTCCCTCCCTTTTGACTTCTATCTTTCTGGTTTTCTTCCCTTCTTCTTTGTGGAGAAATGAAAGTTAAGAATCTATATGTATGCCGAGGAAGGCGGAACTCATGGAACCCAGAAACGAAAATGACTGGAGAAGAGGAAAGATTCAATATGATGAACGCAGACAACGGTTCCGACTAAAAGAACAGCCACAAAATATTAGGTGAAATAGAGGGCTTCCAGCAGTGGGCGGATATCGAAATCTAGAGCAAGAAAGAAATCATTTAGGCGTTAAAACGTGGTGGCACAAGGCTCCAATATCTCCTAGATCCTGTACTCCGCTGATTAAAAACAAATGGTCTCACTCCCCCATTTCTTTTGTACTAAAATTGCCTTTGGATCCCATTGCTTGTAGAATGTGAGAGCTGTCCAGTTGTCTCCCGCTATCATGGCCTGTCAATCGTTATACATGCTCAGCTCCAGCACTCAACAGCTATAACTCCAGATTCCCATTCAGATAATGCACTCCACTCTCAGTCACTTCACATGCTCCTTAAGAATTGGCTTTAATAAAGTTGCTCAATAATAGAGTCCGCCAAGTGCAATGATGCTTTCTCCTGTCGTTTTACGTGGAGACCACCATTTTTAGCCAAAGTGCTTTCGGCGTCCTTTCTTCTTCCGTGAAAGTTTGTTACGTTTTCATGCAAAAGCATCTTACGGTGCTCGAGTGATTGTATTGTCACATCACGTAAAAGGTCTGTAATGCCCCTGATTATATAAGGCTAATTTTCGAAAAATTACCATCACAATTTTCATACGATGCTCACTTGAATATTATAATTTTTTTTCGATTACTTGAATGTTATAATTTTTTTTTAAGTGTTCGAGTGTCATAACTTTATTTTAAAGATCGTTCACTACAAATGCTGGAAATTCAATGTATTATGGCACTTTTAACGGCATAAGTGTGGGAAAGTGTTTAAGATATACACTCTTCAGTGGCCAACCACACTCTTCAAGTTGCACGGGAGTTTGAAGCAAAATTATTTTTTAAAAGGTTGCAGAAAGAAGGAATTTATACTCTCGATATCCCAAAACAAATACTCAGAAGTCAGATCACAAAAGTGAGGATAAACTCGAGCTATATAATGAAGAGAACAATTTACTGCTGCTCCAAATTCCAAAAGGACAAAAACAAGACCCATCAGATGCATTAGCGGCGGAACTGAGCTCGGGATATGACCGGCAAGGACTCCTTGAGAGCGAGAGGAAGTGGCTCCTGGAGGCAACATGCCAGAGGACGTGGCGGAGGCGTCGAATCTGAGCTCGGGAGGATTCAGCGATGCAGAGAGCAGCTTTCGGGGGCAGATTGACGAAGAAGCATAGGAACTCACTCGGTTTGGTTGGGTACGAGCGATGTTCCATTTCCTTGATTCCAAGAATCGTCGGGAACATTCAGATGCAGAGCACCGAACGTACGTAACGGAAGAAGCGGGACTACAATTAAACGGCAAACGTATTGTTCTTTTTTTTTGTGATAATTTAGACGACTAGGATATATCTTGTATGATGCGTATAATACATTTGGCCAATTATACGACAAAACAGCTTATACTTTTAAGGGGACTCACATAAAATAAAAGATTATCATGTGTTGCTTTTGACCTTGAGTACGACAAATTGTTACATGAGTATCACAAAATTTTCAATTTGTACGGCAAATACGAGCAGTATGGCTTGGAGCTAGAGATGTCTCCTGCAATTGTGAACCGTTCTATTATCGGCTCTCACTAGCCCGAGGTATTATTGCTGAGATATATATGACAAACTCAGACATGTGGGGTCGATGGTGGAGTGGTATAATCTAATTTGGAACGGTGGCATTAGTAAATGCAATTTTATTGGCTGGCTAGTGTGCAGAAATAAACTATCGACAGTAGAGATTGCTGCATAGTGGCTACCTTCAGTTGATACCCAGTATAATTTTTGTAGGGCTAGTATAGAAGGCAGAACACACTTATTCTTTCAATGTGAGTGGACAAGCAACATATAGCACTGTATCCTTGCACAATACAAAATTAGGCGCCCTATAGGAGGATGGCATGAGGAACTCCATTGGATGATTAGGGCAACAAAAGGCAAAAGCTTGGCGGCAAAACTTCTCATGGTATCATTCCTAGCAACCATATATTGCATTTGGATGGAACGCAACAGTAGATGGTTTTAAAACAAGTCATTTGACTCCCATATTATTTTTGCCAAGGTGTGTAAAAATGTTAAAGGTGGAGCAATGCTCTACCAAAAAATCAAACCTTCCCAGACAAATATTATATTGGCTATTATATGGAGACTTCCTTCCTCCTTTTTTTTTTTGAATTACTAGGTATATTTTGCAATGATGGGGAATGCCCCTATGTTGCTGTACTTCATCTACTTTATAATACTTAAATTTTACACCATTTTTTTTCAAATTATAATGGTGTGCATCTATACTATTATGGCATACTATGGTTTTCGCATGGAATACGATGTAACGTCGTGCGGTCATACTAAAAATAGTTCTTACTCTACAACTATATGACATAAACTGGTACGCTTTTACAAAACACCGTAATATTAAAAGTCATGTACTAATACTTCGGCCTTAAGTATGATCAAACTTCATATGCCTCAGTAGAACGTGGTATTAGAAAAGGAATATGACGATCGGCCTCAAGTATAATTGATAATTATACTTTTTGGTAAGACGTCGTCTGATACTTAAAAAAGTAATGCGGTATTAGAAAAGGAATATGACGATCGGCCTTAAGTATCATCGAATGTTGCATGCCCTGGTAAAATATAGTATAATTTAAAAAAGAGGCATACGACAATTGGCCTTAAGCATGACAAAACGTTCAACTTTTTAGTGCGATGCCGTATCTACCACCTATAAAAGTAAGAAGAATCTGCTTTTTCCCGAAATTTAAAGTTTTCTTGTATCCGTGCTGATCACAGCACTTCTCTTTATCTTTGTAACGGTCTTGTGCAGGGACGAGGGAGAAACCCCTGGCCGGCGTTTCCGACAGGCTGGCCCAAATGTGACGCGTGTCGTCGCCCGTTGAGCGGACTTGTACAGAAATGAGGTGTCATCACGTGCACCTAACATTTTCTCGATTTCTCCCCGCAAGCTCTTCTCATTTCTTAATCCTGCCGTCTTTCACCCTTTCATGCTATATAGATCCACACCCCAGGCTCGAGTCGAGGCCATTCTCTCTGTCTCTCTCTCCCGACGAAACAGCCATGGCCCCCAGTCAGAAGCTCCACTACTTCTGCGGCATGATGGAGTTCGTCTCTCCTCCACAGCCCCCGGCCAAGCGCTCCAACAAGAGGCATCTGATAACCGCGGGATGCTCGGGCTTCAAGGGGGAGGTGAAGTGCAAGTCCACCGCGAAGTACGTCCGTCCTCGACAGCCCCCGGCCAAGCGCTCCTACAAGAGACATCTGATTACCGATTGCGCCAAGGTGGAGAGGACGACTCGGAGCTCGTACTGTGACGGGTTCAGTGGGTTGACGACCCAGTTCGACAAGAAGCGCAAGACCGAGAAGTTCGTGGACAGGGCTACCGGGCGTTCGGGCTGCAAGGATGTGGTGAAGTACAAGTCCACCGTGAAGGTGGACGACAGGAGGAGTGGGCGCACCGACAAGTACACGACTCTGGTGGAGGTCAAGAGGGTCACGTCCAAACCCACCGCCAAAGCCGCCCCCAAGTCCAAGAAGAAGTGCGTATGTTACTATTGAGTAGCCGTCGCTTTTGGGTCTGAAGCTTTCTCTCTCTACTGCAACTTTTTTTTTTGGCTTTTCTATTTTCGGGTCTGAAGTTTCTCTCTCTACTGCTTTTTCTTTTGGCTTTACTTTCTTTTGGTTAGGTTTCCCAATTGCAGTTATGCTTCGATTGGGGATGTACGTAATGGAATGGAATGGTCATACGAACGCCCCGGATTAATAACATTCTCTTTATCTCCCTGCCTTTCCTTTTTCTTGCAATTCTTTTTGGGAGCTATATCACCCCCATGTATATCGAAAAGAAGACAAATCTTAATGATAAATGTTATGATTAGTATACCAAATTTGTTTAGGCGATTTGTATCGGGGTATAGAGTTTATGTTGTCATTAGATTTAGGCATTGGAGCCTTTTGACTGAAAGGCAGACCCATAAGAAGATCGAGCAGACCAATGAGAAGATCGGGCATATGCGGATTGGCAGTAATATGGAGATTTTGCATGGAGTTGGTTGAATTCCGCGAGGAGTTTTTCTTAAAGTTGGTGCTAGTGAACTAGATTACAAAGTCGATAATCAAGGCCTATAAAATACTTTGGCTTGTTACTTGGTGGATAACGTTCACCAGCAACACTAAGACGCCGGATAACATTGCCAACAAATCTATTTTAATAATATCTGACCATCAATATTATGTTCGAAGTGCATAAATATCTTTTTTTATGTAAATGTAAGTATAATTTATAAGATGACGTACAGAAATTAAGTGACATTCTCCAACATTACAAATAGAACTAAGATCTCGACAAAATGGAGTGAGAGAGTCTCTATATAGTAGCCAATATTACATTTATCCGAGAAGGTCGAAAAGTTTTGTAGTGTGAATATTTAAGTGAGCTTGGGATAAAAGATGTGATTTAATCAAACACTAGTTTAAAGAGCGTGATGTGAGCAAAAACATGGCTTATAAAACGCAACCAAACTCTTGTGATTGCGGTTCGGACCTGGCAGAGAGAACAAGGTAAATATAATTGAGCCCTCATCTTTTGACAGGATCTTATGGATCCTTGACTTTGCCGTGCACGATCTACTGAATGTTGAAGAGTTGCGATTTGATTATTTCCCAAAATATGTTCCTTGAAGAATCCAAAGAGCTTATCGTTAATCTATTAATTTATTTCCACAAAATCTCTCACTACAAAAAAAACGCTTTTTTTCCGACAAAATTACCAACGAAAAATTCTGAAAAATTCGTTGGAAAGGGAATTTCCAACGAATTTTCCAACGAAAAAAATTTCGTTGGTAATTCGTCGTCGGAAAATTTTCCAACGAAAAATTTCAATTTTCGTTGGAAATTTGCAATAATTTTTTTTCCTTGAAAAATTCATTAAAAAATTCGTGGCTAAATTCGTTGGAAACGAATTTTTTTTTCCGACGATTTCTTTTCGTTGGAAATTATATTTTTTTTAGTCGAAAAATCGTGAAATGTTTTTTTCCATCGAAATTTTTTTTTTGGTCCATTTTTTTTTAATCGAAAAATAGCCCTCGCCGGCGAGCTCGAGCTCGCCCAGCTCGCCGCCGGCGAGCGCGGAGCTCGCCGCCGGCGAGGGCGGAGCTCGAGCTCGCCCAGATCTGGGCGAGCTCGGGCCTCGCCGGCGAGGGCGGAGCTCGAGCTCGCCCAGATCTGGGCGAGCTCGGGCCTCGCCGGCGAGGGCGGAGCTCGCCGGCCATGGCGAGCTCGGCCCTCGCCATGGCCGGCGACGCTGTTGCGCCAACAAGAAGATGAAGAAGAAGCAGCAGCAGCAGTAGCAGCAGGGGCGGGAGCAGGCTTCGAGGCCACCGCCCGTCAAGTCCGTCGTCGTCTCGCCGGCGACGAGGCTTGGTGGCGTCGGGGGCGTCGAAGGCTTGGTGTCCATGGCGGCGGAGCCGGTGCCGGAGGAGGAGGGGGGCAGCGGGGGAGTAGGTGGAGGGGGAGACGGAGGGAGAAGTGAAGGCGAAGGAGAGAGAGAGAGAGTGAGAGAGAGAGTGTGTGTGGCAATTGTGTGTGTGTGGGGAAATTGTATATGTTTTTTTCAAATTCGTTGGAAAATTTGTTGGAAATTTCCAACAAATTTTTTTTCGTTGGAAATTTCCAACGAATTTTCCAACGAAAATTATACATATTAAAATAATATTTCGAAAATTTGAAATTCGTTGGAAAATTCGTTGGAAATTTCCAACGAATTTTCCAACGAAAATTGTACATATTAAAATAATATTTCGAAAATTTGAAATTCGTTGGAAATTTCGTTGGAAATTTCCAACAAATTTTCCAACAAATATAAAAAAATGTCGAATAGTACCGGGTTTTTTTTAAATTCGTTGGAAAATTCGTTGGAAATTTCCAACCAATTTTCCAACGAAAATTGTACACACTAAAATAATTACCCGGAAAATTTAAATTCGTTGGAAAATTTGTTGGAAATTTCCAACGAATTTTTTTTCGTTGGAAATTTCCAACGAATTTTCCAACAAAAATTGTACACACTAAAATAATTGTCCGGAAAATTGAAATTCGTTGGAATTTTCATTGGAAATTTCCAACGAATTTTCCAAGGAATTTCAAAACATGCTTAACAATATCGGGTTTTTTTTAATTCGTTGGAAAATTGTACACCCTAAAATAATTGCCAAAAATTGAAATTCGTGGGAAAATTCGTTGGAAATTTCCAACGAATCTTTTTTTGTTGGAAATTTCCAACGAATTTTCCAACGAAAATTTTTTCGTTAGAAATTTCCAACGAATTTTCCCACGAAAATTTTTTCGTTGGAAATTTCCAACTAATTTTCCGACGAAAAATTTTTCGTCGGAAATTTCCAACGAATTTGACTTTTCGTTGGAAAATTTGTCGCAAATTTGCGACGAAAATTTTTCGTTGGAAAATTTTTGTGGCAAAATCCAGCTTTTTTGTAGTGTCTTGTGTGTGATGCTCCTTATGTAAGCCGTCAAAATGACACCCAAGATCTCCATAACTAAAATCTAGAATAGTGTAATCAAGAAAAAGGATTTGCGCACCTGTTTAGGATCCATCGTTATTTATGTGGAATAGCTACGATCTCCAGCGCAAGTGCTTCTCCTTTATTACCCTCTGTATCACTAGCTCAATGAAACTGTCCCTTACCATAGCATTTAGTAACTACTCCTTATGTGAGGTTATTTGTGCATCAGGGTTAAAGGAGAAAATTTAACACTATTTATAGAATTTTCTGCCACGGGCTCTCTCATCACAGGACGGGTTTTACTTGGCCCACACTAGCCAGTCATATATTAGATTAATTAAAAATATTTATATCTTACCTTATTAGACCAATCTCGTAAAACGCTAAATTACAATATCAATTAATGTACCTCACATCAGAAATACCCTTTTTCTTTTTTAATGACACGGACTCTCGCACCAGCCACACTACAAGAGTCCAATCGACAAGATACTAACCAAATAAGAACTAACCAAACTCATAGACTAATCTTCATGTAAGTCAAGGGAATAATAAGGTGGATTGCAGAGGGATTCGAATTTGGGATCAATCACTCACAAGTCTAAAGTCCTTATCACTCCACCAATCCTTCATAGGGTACATAAGAAAAACTCTTAGCTAAGCCATTTACGAAAGAAAACAACACACTCGTCTTTCCAGCTTTTTTGTAAAGAATCTTTTTTAAAGGTGGACTTGAAAGGGAGATGGGACACGCATATGGGTAGCACAAAAACAACGCACTCGTCTAAAGTTACACTGTACATACACATGCTTTTTTGTAAAGCATTGCCCGGTGTTTTTGTGCTACCCATATGCTTTTTTTGTAAAGCATCTTTTTTGTGCCCAGAAAATGAATAATATAGTACATATTCTAGGAAGGAACATAACTCTGTCGAAAGTTACTTGTGAAAAATCAATCATTGCAAAAGTAACATTACACCCTTTAACCCATGAATTTTGCAGTTATTAAAAAATATAAACCTCTCTCACTGTTTTTAACATCAGTTAAGTAGGAATCTAATAAATTCAAGAATAGACTCGCGATAGTTTTGACTAGAAAAATGTTTGGGCTAAAACTCTGGTAGTCATAAATATAAGGCCCACGATGTTTCACAAAAAAAAACATTGTTCATGTAAAACTAAAAGTAGACGTTAACTCTTTAACTTTAAGCAACGTCGAGATGACTGAAAATGTGAAACATGGAAAATACATATACGGAAAAAACCACAAAAGGTGGGATGCAAAAAGCATACTAACGCAATGTTTTTAGCTAAACACATAATCTTGCAAAACACGAAACGATAGAAAACACCAATAATGGAGAACAAATCACAATAAGGCACAAGTAGAGTACTTAACCTAGATATAACGGCAGGGGGCACCTCAACAGAATGAAATAATAATTTGGCATGTACAATAAAATAATAAGTTTTGACGATGACACAAATTCATTAGCATACAAAATCAAGGTGCACGTCCAATCAATGAATGAGCAGAACAAACATTCATCAGATAACAAATATTCGACAATGACAATATAAAAAATATTTATGCATCAAAACAGGAGTGAAAAGAATACTCCTTACTATTTTACCTGACCTTCAATAACCTTACTAAAACGACCAAAAGATCTTTTGTGCTAATGCTCGGTAATGTCCCATGACAAACCGCCCATGAATATGCGATACTTGTCCTTCACCATCTCCGAGGCCTCGCTCAATTCCAACAGCGGTGGTAGTAGTGGCGGCTCTAGTTTGCAAATCCGTAAAGTGTTTATCCTTAAGATTGTTGGAAAATATTAGACAATATGAAAAATAAGAAATTAATGGAAATCTGTTGGAAATTATTAGAAAATAAGATTAATTGTTTGAGGCGTGTAAGCACTGTCCTTAAGGATGATTCCGTCCATCGAAGTACGAAACTCGGTGCGATAAACTGTAACAGTTATCCTCTCAAGATAAAACAAACCTTCTTCTTTATTCTGCACAAAATAATAGAAAGACCAGGAACAACGTTATGTGTATAACCCAACAAAGAAATGAAAGATATGTAATAAGAAAAAAATAATATTCTTGTTTTGATATATCAATATCACTTTTCGATTATGAACGGAGTTACAATTTGAAGGTAAAAGAAAGAGAGCCGTTAGGAAACCATTATAAATAACTTGGTAATTATTGAAAGAGAAGATGACCATTATATAGTCGTTATAAAATAATAAAGAATTTATAAAGAAATAAATCAAACGTTACATAGCCTTTAAACGACCATTGCAAAATCGTTACATAAATGATGGCATTCATGGCTATCATAACTTCTATCATAGACGTTACTTCAAATATTTCAAAACTGCGAAATATCCAACACAAATCACGATCATCACTCAATTGAGCCACAACTAGACAAAGCCTAATTCGTGACCAGGACAAGGCCTAATCCGCGACCGAGACTTACCCTGGTTTGTTGCTGTTATGCGACCTTGTTCGTGATTGGGCCTAACTTGATCCGTGGCCGAAACTTTCTTTACTCGCCATTCCTCTATATTAATTGCTACATCACTTTCCTGTTCATCATATTTCGATTAATTTTTTTCATATCATTATTTGACTAGTCCAATAATACTATTTTTATGTAGGGTGAATTCACTAAAAAACCCCCTAACTTTGAGTCAAGTCCCAAATCTGTCCCGAACTTTTTTTTTGTCTCAAAAGAACCCAAACTTTAGGTCTAGTTTCAAATCTATCTCGAACTTTTTTTGTCTCAAAAGAAACCTCAAACTTTAAGTTCAGTCACAAATCTACCCCCAATTTTGTTTTGCGTAAAAAAAATGAACAAATTTCAATTTATTTTCAACAACATACCGCGTGATCTAGTCCCAACTTGATGTGGCACTTCCACATTTATAATAAATCCACATCAACAAAGTAATGGGGTGATAGCTACAAACTGACGTTGCATTTCTATTTCGATAACAAATCTAACCCAATAAAAATTGTTGAAATTCTCCAAAATAAAGCCATTCTAGGATATGAAAGTTAGGGATGATAACAAATGCATTCCAAAAAAAATTAATTTAAAAAAACTAATTTTTAGGTTAAGTCCAAATTTGCTCCGAACTTTTCTTTATCTAAAAAAAATCCCATTACTTTGTTGATGTGGATTTATTATTAGTGGAAGTGCTATGTCAAGTTGAGACTGGATTACTATATTTTTGAAAACAAATTGAATTTTTTTGATTTTCTTTACATAAAACAAAATTCATGGTCTTTACCAAAAAAAAAAAAAACAAAATTCATGGTAGATTTGGGACTGGAGTTAAAGTTTGGAGTTTTTTCTGAGACAAAAAAAAGTTATGGCAAATTTGGGACTAGACCTAAAGTTTGAGATTTTTTATGAAATAAAAAAAAGTTCAGGACAGATTTGAGACTTGACCTAAAGTTGAGGGGTTTTTTAGGGAATTAGGCCTTTTTATGTATAGTATTAGCCATTGCTGGGGAGTGATATTGAAAGATGGGGTGCCCTAATTTTAGAACTACATGTTAATCTAGGCTAATCTCATTTAATAAATCGCCAACACCATGCAGATGTTCAATTGAATTCATGCACGAATCAAGTAACCTTCGGAATGTTTCACAATTTAACTAAATTGCATGCTTAGTTTTATTTTTTTTTTTGGTCGAAAAACTTGTATAATAATAAAGCAAAAGATTCTTGGCCAATACATTTTGTACGCCTTGCTACTTGGTGGATAAACCTCAATTAACAACAATCAATAGCTGAATAACATTGGTAAAAACTATTTTTAAATGATATATCGTTAGATGTTATATTTGAGTGAGTGTTGGTTAACTTGATATGAGGGGGAGATTCCTGGTGGATGCCACGCGAAATTTTGTTTCTTTAGATGAAATTAAGTAATTTTGTTAATTATATGAGTATGTTATGCTTTTGGAATTTGAAAAAATGGATAATATCTTTTGCATTTTTCTAAAGTAACTCGGGCCTTAGCTCGAATCGGCCCCAAGTAAATAATTTCGATCCGGTTCTTTTTCATTTATCATGTTGGGCCTACGGATCCGGCCTAGAAAAGTTAGGCCCAATTTGTTCAAAATTTACTGTATTGTGGTGGCTACACTATGGTTGTTAGAGTAATGGGGGTCCAACTATTGGAGCCAGGATAAAATGCTATCAAGCTACCAATGCATCAATAAATAATTCCAAATTTTCAAACATTGAAGAACTCCAGTGTTTACTATCCAATGGTTCAAGCTATTTCCAAATGAACCACACCTACAATATCCTAGCTTCTCATATAAAAGTAGCAATTTAACTATACTACTCCATTTGTCGCCTTATATTGACATTCTCAATATCAAGAAAAAAAAAGACAAAATCCTTACCCTTCCAGAGTATATTGTTTCAAATAATCCACCTGTCCACAATGAAGGAACTTTTCCTCATGCTAGTGCATCCAGGCTCCCTGTAGCTTGTCCACAGGATATCTCATAAAAAAGACCGAAATAAACCGTGCTAAGGTCCCTGGACCAAACAAAAAGCATGCTTGAACAAAAGGTATTGAGATTGATAAGGTTTCCCCCTTGTTAGGAGGAGCTTGGGCCACATTCATTTGAAAGAGGAAGTAGCCCCAACTTTCACTTTACAAGTAACTTTCCAAAACAAAGGCCTTTAAACCATTCCATTGACTTTTCATAATCTCAGTCAAAGCAAAGGATTGTCAAATTCTCTTTGGCCAATATCTTCAAAACTTGTAAAATAATAAAGCAATAGATTCTTGGTTGATGCATTTAGTATGGATTGCTACTTGGTGGATAAACCTCCATGGACAACAATTAATAGTTGAATATCATTGGTAACAAATATTTTTAATTGATATTTCGTTATTCATTATATTTGAGTGAGTGATAGTTAACTTGATATGAGGGGGAGATTCTTGGTGGATGCCACACGAAATGTCATTTCTCCGGATGAAATTAAGTAATTTTTGTTAATTATATTGAGTAAAAGGGTTTTGGAATTTGAAAAGTGGCTAATATCTTTTGAATTTTTTTTAAAGGAACTCGGCCTTTAGCCCGAATCAGCCCCAATTGAATAATTTTGATCCGGTTCTTTTTCATTTATCACGTCGGGCCTACATATCTAGCCTATAAGAGTTAGGCCTAATTTGTTCATAAGTGACAGTATCATGCTGGCTACACTATGGTGTTAGTGTGACGGGAGTCTAATTATTGGAACCGAGATAAAATACTATTAAGCTACCAATGCATCAATAAATAATTCCAAAATTTCAAATAATAAAGAGGCCTAGTGTTTACTATCCAAAGGTTCGAGCTGTTTCCGAATAAACCGCACTTGCAATGTGATAGCATCTCATATAAAAGTAGCAATTTAACCTTACTACTCCATTTGTCACCTTAGGTTAACATTCTCAATATCAAGAGAAAAAAGACAAAATCCTTACCCTTCCAGAGTATATTATTTCAAATAATCCAAATGTCCCCAATGAAGGAACTTTTCCTTATGCGAGTGCATCCAGGCTCCCTTGTAGCTTATCCACAAGATATCTCATGAAAAAGATCGAAGTAAACCATGTTGAACGAAAAGTAGGCTTGAACAAATTGTGTTGAGACAGGTGAGGTTTTTCCTTGTTAGGAGGAGCATGGGCCCTACTCATTGGAGAGAAGAAGTAGCCCCCAACTTCCACTTTACAAGTAGCTTTTCGAAATAAAGCCTTTCAATCATTCTATTAACCATTGAGGCTTACCTTAGTGGCCACCCTTCCTATTTAAGAAGAAGTAGATAGGAAATTCAATTCCCCACCTTGTCAGGAAGGGTTAAGGGTGAGAACGTTTAGTTTCAATTGTAAGTTTCAACTCCCACGCCATGCAAAGAGACAGGGCAAAGCTCTAAGAGTAAGTTGAGAATTAGAGTAGGATATTCTCAATCAAAGCAAAGGACTGTCACATTCTCTGTGGCCAATATTTTAAAAACTTGTAAAATAATAAAGCTAAACATTCTCAGTCCTTGCATTTAGTACGGCTTGCTACTTGGTGGATAAACCTCCATTGACAACAATTAGTAGTTGGATATCATTAGTAACAAATATTTTTAAACAATATTTCATTGCCTATTGTGTTTGAGTGCGTGATAGTTCAGTTGATAAGAGGGAGAGATTTTGGGTGGATGCCACGCGAAATTTCATTTCTTTAGATGAAATTAAGTAATTTTTGTTAATTATATTGAGTGTGTTAGGATTTTGGAATTTGAAAAAGTGGATAACATCGTTTGTTTTTTTTAAAGGAACTCGGGTTTTTGCCCGAATCGGCCCCAAGTGAATAATTTCAATCCGGTTCTTTTTTATTTATTAAGTTGGGCCTACGAATCAATGCTAGAAAAGTTAGGCCCAATTTGTTCAGAAGTGACAGTATCGCCATGGCTACACTAGTGTTGTTAGTGTGACGAGAGTCTTAACTACTGGAGCCAGGACAAAATGCTACCAAGCTACCAAAGCATCAAGAAATAGTTCCAAAATTTTAAATATTGAAGAGCCCTATTGTTTACTATACAATGGTTCGAACTATTTCCAAATAAACCACACTTGAAATGTCCTAGCTTCTCATATAAAAGTAGCAGGTACTTCTCCATTTGTTACCTTAGGTTGACATTTTCAATATCAAGTGAAAAAAGACAAAATCCTTACCCTTCCAGAGTATATTATTTCAAATAATCTACATATCCCTAGTGATGGAAGTTTCCCCATGATAGTGCATGCAGACTCTCTTGTAGCTTATCCACAAGATACACCATGAAAAAGACTCAAAATAAACCATGCTAGGGTCCCCGGACCCGACGAAAAACAGGCTTGAACAAAAGTTGTGGAGACATATAACATTTCCCCTTGTTAGGAGGAGCGTGGGCCCCACTCATTTGAGAGAGGAAGTAGCCCTAATTTTCACTTTACAAGTAGCTTTCCAAAACAAAGGCCCTTCAGCTGTTCCACTCTTGACCCAAAAAAAAAAAAACTATTCCATTGATTTTCCATTTTCTCAGTCAAAGCAAAGGATGGTCAGATTCTCTCTTGCTAATATCTTCAAAACTTATAAAATAATAAAGCAAAAGATTCTTGATGGATGCATTTAGTACAGCTTGCTGCTTGGTGGATAAACCTCCATGGACAACAATTAGTAGTTGAATAACATTGGTAACAAAATATTTTTAAACAATATTTCATTACCTGTTATGTTCGAGCAAGTGATAGTTAACTTGATAAGAGAGGGAGATTTTTTGTGGATGTCGCACGAAATTTCGTTTCTTTGGATGAAATTAAGTAATTTTTGTTAATTATATCGAGTATGTTAGGATTTTCGAATTTGAAAAAGTGGATAATATCTCTTGAATATTAAAAAAAAAAAACTCGGGCTTTAGCTCGAATCTGCCCCAAGTCAATAATTTCGATTTAGTTCTTTTTCATTTGTCAAGTTGCGTCTATGGATCAGGCCTAAAAATAACTCTATGCCCAACAAGTTTGCTCCCCTAGCTACATCTACCAAAATTG
This sequence comes from Syzygium syzygioides, assembly GCA_031216285.1. Lineage (NCBI taxonomy): Eukaryota > Viridiplantae > Streptophyta > Magnoliopsida > Myrtales > Myrtaceae > Syzygium > Syzygium syzygioides. The sequence goes on along the minus strand of CM062244.1, from coordinate 33,376,602 downwards.
ATGGTAATCAGAGGAGTACTACTTTTAAGTCATGGGGACCTATTTGGGACAAAAAAATCAATGCATTACTTCTCCTTATTAATTTTCTTTCAAAATGTAAATAAGATTGTGTTAATGAGTGCTACGGAGACACTTGTTAAAGTATATTTAACTGTGAATAAGTCAATTTTCAATGAATTAATTATACACAATACGGAAAAAGTCAATGCATAGAAAAATATAAAGTTTTCTAGATTGATCGCTTAATAAGTATCTCTGAGCACTCTTTAAGAAAATTAATTTGAATATGAGAAGATATGTCGAATTTCAAGAATCATGAAGGGAATTAATATAGTAATACATATTGATATTGAAAATATTTGAATATAGAATATCTGGATAGACGGTTACGTTTTGCTTTTTGCTTGGTTTAAATCTTACAACAAACGCATTCTGACTTTTCTTAGACCTCACAATATATGAATTTTTGACATGTAAAATCACATACAATTTTTTTCATATCCTTTTAAAAAATAGTTTAAATTTTTGGGGAGAGTCCAAAAGTTGCTCTTTGCTCTTTAATTATGTTTTTTTTATTATTATTTAACAGGATATTTTTTGGGTCAACAATTTTTAGAGAAATTCAAACTGGCCTTGGTTTGGCGTAGGGACAAGCAAGATGGATGCCTAAATCAAGACCGAATCAGACTGACCGATTTGGTCCGGTTCTCAAGAATATTGATATGGTTTCCGGTTACCAAAAATGAAACCGATTTTTGAGCGGTCCGATTTCCCGTTTTAGGGTGAGAACCAGACCGGACTGGATCGATAAATATATATTTTTTCTAATTTTTCATATATATAATATTTAATATATGTATGAAAAATATTTAATATTGGTCCCATTGGAACCGTTTGTTTAATTTTTTTAATATATTGTATATATTTTTCTAATTTTTTCTATAGTCTTATGAAATCAAATTAGAACTATAAAGGAAAAAACGAAACAATCTATTCCAGTTCATAAATAATATTTAATATTAGTTCCATTGGAACAGAACCAGACTGGACCAGACCATCGGTCTGGACAAGATTAGCCGGTCCGATTCCCGATCCTAAAAACTAGAAACCAATCTTCCCAATACGATTCCCAATTCTTAGATTGGGTCGGATTAAATCGGAACCGCTCGTCCCTAGTTTGGCTTGCTAATCACTCCCTGTTGTTCTGCTGACTTTATTTCCCCTCGTCAGCTTTGCGAATCCTATTCGACCCTCTGTCTGCATTGCTGTCCAGAAAACATCATCCCTTCAAGAACGTATTAGCCACTGAAATCTACTGATATTCGACACTAAGTTCTGGGTTAGAGAGAGAGAGAGGGAAGATGGCCGTGGCCATGGCGTTTGCTCAGTCCACCGCCTCCTTCTCCAGAGCCTTGCTCTTTCTCCACAGGAGCGGCAGGAGGAGCTTCACCGCCTTCTCGGTGCCTTGCTCCTCGTCCGCGACCGCCGCCTCTTCTTCCTCGGCGTTCTCCTCTGCTGACGACCTTCGCCGCCAGAAATGGAGGGCACCCGTTGCTTCGGCGCTTGAGCGAGGCGGCGTCAAGATCGCCAGAGACGGTAACGGCTGCTGTATTCGCTTGGTGGTGCATCCTTGCTTCGTGTGTTTGTTTGGTTTCCTCTGATTCTTTCTTGTCGTCGCGGTTAGGAATTGATTCTTGATTCGATACCAATGGTGGTTGGCAATATAATGAGTAAGCCTTTTGTCTATGAGTTAAAACTTGGGCATATGTTGTTTGTTACAAGGCAAATGAGAGGCACTTCACTTTCAAGTGTTATCTTAAATGAACTATTAAATGTGAAAACATGGTTCTCTGTAGTGCCATCGTGCTTAGGTACACTTAGACAGAGATTGACAAATATGATGCTAAACCAGTTTGATAAAATGCTGGAGGAGGATTGGGAGATGGCATCTAACAGGATCATTGTCATTCGTGATCCTCTGACCGGTCCTAGTTTAACGACTTTCGGTCGTACAAGACAAATATATGATAATTGGGAAAAGAATTGGCTTGTGCCCGAATGCTATGTGTGCTAAACGGGGAAGACTCGTCAATGCTTTTAGCTGTCTCATTGACTTACGAGCAGGGTTGTTAATCCACAATGGTAAAAGGAGTCAAAATATTATCCCACTGTAACTGAAGCGGATAGTTCATATGGGGCGTAGAAGAAATTAATAAGTTCAGAGAAGGACTAAGAGCGAAGGAGTATCCAAACCATTTTGTTGAGCTTTGCTTGCACTCTGTCATCCCATTCTATCGTTGCTCACTATACTCATGATGATCAATTCGTCAAGGAAATGGGCATTCTTTTCTGTGTGAAGTTGTCTAGTGTGGAGCTCATCCACTTTACAGAAGTCATAGCTTGTTTGGCCTGTGTTGAATTTCCTGGAAAGGCAGATTACTGGGAGCTTATTTGCATCGGTCTGCTGATAGGTGTGGATCAGCTTATTGAGATTAGGATGGCAGACTCGGTTATTGTCGAGATATGTGGGTAGCATGATTGCGTGGTATTTACTAGGGTGATATTATGAGATGGGTGCTCATCTTGTGAAGGCACCAGTCATCACATATACAGGCACTCTGTCTTGGATTGCATGATAAAGGACTCAATCATTTTAAGTTGGTTAATAATGCTTTCTCCACGGACCATGCCGGACAGAAAAAGGAAAATTAAGGCTCCTCTGACTGTGCACAATACTGTTCCCAAAGAGGTGGAATCACTAGTTGTTGACCTACTTTTCTACTGGAGTAATATCATGCTTTTTCACAATGTACTCTTCCTGAAGGCATGGATTGTGTTCAACTCTGTACATTTTGGGGATGAATATATGCTTTGGAGTAGGACCGTCAACAACAACCTTGTGCATCAATCTTTGCTTGAAGACTTTGAGGTGCTAGGCAGTTGGGTCTGGCCAACTGAACCATAGACGGAGTATGAATTTTCGCTTCTTGAAAAGTCAGCCTACTATGTTCAGAATTGAGGAGCCAAGATGGGTCAGATACATTAAGCTTGGTTTACACTGACATTATGAAATTGCGTATTGTTGCATCTTAAGTTCCTTGTTGGTCTATGGTGTTGATGCGGTAAAACGCGCGATGGAGGATCTAACATTGGTTCAACGGCATTCCTATTATTCGGATGTACTTGGAAGTATAAGCAAATTAGGTTCTGTACATATTTCTTGCCTAGTGATAAAACGGGAGACATATTGCAACTTGTTTCCTCTTCTACAAGAAATCAAGGGCAGAGTGATCATGAGACATGTTGCTGTGATACCTTGTGGTTCTTAATCGCCTTTAGGTGCTTCAAGTGTGGGACAAGAAATTTTCCATGGACAAGCTCCTTGTACATATTTCCTTCTCAAATTGGAACTAGTTATCAGCTGCAACTATTTCATTATTTCAGTTGTTTGAATGAAGTTGAAATCAACATTAGTGGCAGTTGAGTAGAGTGTCCTGAACAACCTGAATTTTCTGCAACTGTAAAACAGCTACTTCAGTTGCATAGATGGCATCGGGAGGGAAATTGTGAAGTTGTGTGCACTGCCTTATCTCTTTAGACTATTAGGCCACCTAAAGACTTCAATGCTCAATTTATAACTCTCTCACCTATAGTGGGACTTGAAGAGCACATTTTGTTTGAGAATATTGAGCTATACACAGGGGGCTCTATTACCAAGCCAAGGTACGAGTCTTGGAAAGAAAATTTTAAAGGTCTTGGTTGAAGCATGAAGTACTAAATGAGTGAAGAAGGGGTGCATTTGGAGAAAATAGTACAACTACAGAGATGTATCCATAATGCGTTCCTTGAACACAAGGAAGATTTTGTCATGGGGGTAGATGGTGTTATAGGTGATGGCATGATTTTAATGTGCTAGCAATAGGTGTTCATTTTGTTATTTTATTTGTTTTGAAGTATCATCTAGTTAGGGTTGATTAGGTATTTTCTATTATGCCATTGTCATGTGACTGGTACGTGACTAAGGCTGAATTGTAAGGCCATATAATCTCATTTTCACTTTGATAATAATTCAACAATGCTGAATGGAATTATGCCTTTTCTCACCTATCGAGCCTCTCTGCTCTTTCTTTGCCTCTCATCTCGTCATTCTGAATTCTTCTTCTCATACCCAATTCTCTTCTCATTTCACTCTAAATTCTCTTAGTGCATTACAAATTAACTTGCCTTTGCTGTTCCACGGTTACTGAGTGATTTTATTGGATAGAGGGTCTGTGATTGGAATTGTATATCTGCTGGGGTTTTGGTTTCCTATGTACAGTTGCACAATTAGACTAACACCTGGAAAGACGAATTATTGTACTGGCTTCGGTTGAATACTAGTCTTGTTTTAGCAAGTTTTGGAGAAAAGGGTAAAGTTTACACTTGGTTTGCTTTTATCTATTGCAAAAAGTGAGGTCTGCTTTGTCTTTTTCTCCAATTAGTTCACTAATGCAATTAGTTCCAACATCTTCTGGTAGAATGTTGGGAATGCTGGGCTATGTGTTGCTCTTCATTGTCTTAATCTGAGCATCTGCAATGCTCATGCATATGTATGGAACTGACAAATTGAGTTATGCTCCGAGTTTTGTTATGTCTCAGTAGTTATGATGAACTGACAAAGTGAATGGATTGCTTGATTATGTGAATTGCTTGTTTTGCGTATCCAACATCACCTTCATCATCGCATTAGTGATCTAATAATGTGTATTCGTGAGCTATTAAATCTATGACTATTCTTTGTATTCATGAGCTTATAATTAAAGTGGAATGACTGCAGGTGCCTTTTGTTTTCCTTCAAGTTGTTATTACTCTTTTGTCCTATTTGTAGTTCTTTGGTCATTCACACATGCCTAAATTGGTGTGGCATGTTAGTTTTGTGAAGTATATTGAACAGATTGAAGTTTTTCAATGGAAGTACTGTAGCCTGTCACTATTTTCTAAGTATAATTAGAGAATTATAACGTTACCCTTTATAAGTAATATTGCTTGGTGGGTGAGCCTATCCCTGCCCTTATACTGCTTGATGAGGAAGTACATGGTTTCAGGATAGGCAGCTTCTCTGCAATGGTGCTATAGATCATGGATGCAAATTTTGTAATGCTGTTAGATTTTCCACTTGTTGACCATTTGGTTGGGTTGCAGATGTCGTGCGAGATGAGCCTACAAACAATATCCCAGACACTATATTTACAAAACTTGGACAGCAGATTCACAGAAGGAACCAACATCCGATAGGAATTTTGAAGAATGCAATATATGATTACTTTGATTCTAATTACGAGAACAAGTTTGACAAGTTTGATGATCTCTGTCCAATCGTCACCGTAAAACAGGTCAGGCTGCAAACTTGTCAAACAATTTGATATAAATTAATCAATCATTAAAGCTATGATATGTATGGTCTTCTTTGGCGGGTCTCTCAGTATAGTGTTGATATCTTTTGTCTCTGTCTTTCTGCCTGTCTCGTACTTGTTCTTTTGAATTTGATTGTTTTTGTCTGTCTATTATTTTTATAAGAAGAAGTGCGGTGGTGGAAGTTCTAATGAATTTCAATATGTTTTTGGCATATTAGCATTTCACTCCTGCTAAAACACAATTATCAAACGAATATCAGCAGTATTCATTGTGAGAGGAAAAGCTCCTCAGTTTATATTTGAAATGGCTAGGAAATGATGCTATCATTTCTATGATCAGAAGAATGACACAGTTTCAATTTAAGCAATCATGCTGTTAGATCACACCAAACATCGAGGTGTAATTGTTGTAGGCTTTTGCGTCCAGGCCTCACACCAAATGAAAAGAGAATACGAGTGATATTCTTCCTAAAGGGGTGCCACCTGTCCGAGCAATAGTTGAAAATGTTTGATGAATTGTGACCGCATTTTGATTCCTCTCTTTAGTGCAAGAACTCAAGTGTTATGCTCAGGATCTTCTGATCAGTTCTTTTTCAGCTGGGGCCATCTCAAATCTAGCTTTTATGTGTACTTCCTATCTTCCTACAGAAGTTGAATATCAGATGAACGTTGAACAAATAAAAGCTAAAATTATTAACTTAACTTCAGATTTTCAGTCTGGTTCTTCAAATCTAGCTTTTATGTGTACTTCCTGTGGCATACTTCATGGATTAGAAAAATCATGATGTTATTGAGTCTCTTCTGGGTATTTGGTTGTTTGCGTCGAAACGTTCCAACACCTTAACTTCCAAAGGGACTGTCAACATATGTTCTTATGTGTAGCAAAGCAACTGTGAATTTTTGTTCCTGAGGGAATTTGATGGTTTTTCTGCGGCTTCTCTTTTTTTGGTTTTCTTGGTCTTGAGAATAATTATGCAACTGCAAAAGATGATTTCTATTATATTTTAATTTTACCAGTAAGATGTGGCCATATGAGTTTATCCTAACACTATCAACAGAAGGAGTTGGGTGTGAATCTATTCATCTACTTTGTATATCAAATTAATATTAGTTATTGAGAGAAGGTTCTGCATAGAAGTAGGCCTCTAAGATTGGCAACTCTTACATACACCAGGCAGTGCAAGAACCAGGAAAATGTTGTCATGGGGTTCACTAGATTTTCCATCAAAAGAGTATAATCATATGGAGGTTTCCATTATGCATTTCTCATATCAATCAAAGGTCCTCCCTTCAATTTGTTTGTCATAATAGTTTATTTCCATGCTACGACAGCCTAACAGATACATAGAAAGGAGTGACTGTTATTTCTTGGTAGATTAATCAATGTGCTCTCTGTGGTGTCCGGCGTAAAAAATCATGTAGGCTAAAAGCCCACTAAAGCATCATGCAGAACTTATTATCGTAACTGAGGAAACAACAGGATGATGTTAGGCTCTTCTTAGACCATGACCCCTTTTGCCATTGTATAAATGGAGTCTTATACTGTTGACGTTGCCTATGTACAAGGCTAGGTCTTCCTGGTTTCTTCATCAGAAAGGGCCTTAGGTTCTATATATCAGATGTGATAATTATAATTTTCACCAAATTAATGTCTTGATCCGTGTTTAAAAAACCGTACTGGTGACCATACTGGATGGCTGACCAGTACGTGCTCCGACCAATCGGGTGAAACCAGTAAAACTGGCTGGTTCAAATAAAGTAGAAATATATGTAATATAATGCATTAGTATGACAACTTTTTTGCTCAACCTAGCGGCTCAAGCAGCATAATTGTTTTGCTAGGATGCAGGAGACTTGTGGATTATTACCTGACAAACCATTTTCAGTGAAGGAAGTAACTATAGAATAAGCAATATTTGCCAAAAATAGTCTTGTGATGATGTTTAGTGCGTCTGGATGCGTGCATTCTTGGCCACTCTGGTTCAGGGGTTTGATGCTATCCTTCATTCTTTATCATTGAGTCAAAGAATCAGTCAAATGAGCCGGTTTGAATTGAAACGGCACAACCAATATGGCAATTCTGGACCAGTTTGGCAGGTTCTTGACTGGTTTTGACCAGAGCCGGCATGGGACCATGAATCAGACCGGAAGCCAGACCAGTATCCGATCGAACCAAGTGAACTAGCTGGTCTGGTCTAGTATTTAAGACACTGGTTGTGACAAGCTTTCATTCATTGTGAGCTTATCTATCTATTTAGTTTCAACATGAAGTGAATCCGAATACCATGCACATCATATAACAATCTTCCTTATGAGATAAGGAAATAAGCCATATCCATGGTTGATGCTCAATCACTTGATTAATTAATATTTCTCTATCTTGTCTACTCAATTTAACTGATTGACCAGAATGGTGATTTCTATGGGTTGTTTATCTTCAATTTCTTGGTGAGGAATTGAATTTTTTGGAAGGATTTGTTTGTCTTTTTCAGTGCATGACCTGAATGATATGCTTGTTAATTATTTAGACAAACAAGAGGCTGCAGCTTAAGCATCCTTATTGTTTTGTTGTGGATTCTTTGCTGGGTGATAGCAATTGATCGTTTAGCTAGATGTTAAACTAAGGCAAGAGATAAGGATAAAATTAGTGATCAGTTATATTATTGAGTGATCATCATATCATAAGTATGGCTGTTATTGTACTGGCAACCCTGAAGTATGGAGTGTTGCAGTCAACTACATTAAACTATCAAACCTTGAGATGCTTCGAGATTTAGGGTAAAGTTTAACAAACAAACATGTGAAATGCATCCTCTTTTGGTTAAATCTGCCAAGATATGCTGCTGAGGACAAATGTTTATATGAGAATTTGGTGGTTGCCATATTAAAAGGCGGTGCTTTGTTAAACAGTGCTCTGCTTTTTTGAGATTTAGGGCTGAAAATGAAATTGTTCTCAGAGCTAGCTTCGTAAAAAACCCTGTCGTGCAGAACTTTGATGATGTCCTTGTTCCTGCTGATCATGTAAGCCGGAGCTACAATGACACGTATTATATCGACCCTCAAACAGTTTTGAGGTGCCATACAAGTGCTCATCAAGCAGAGATTTTAAGCAAGGGTCACACACAATTCCTTGTTACTGGAGATGTTTATCGGAGAGATTCTATTGACTCGACGCATTACCCAGTTTTTCATCAGGTTTTATCTATATCATGAAGCGCCACCTGCTTTTACATCAGATGTATATCGTAAAATCACATAGCACTATTCTCTCTAGTGTTGGTTTTAAATTTCCTATGCATTATACAGATGGAAGGTGTCCATGTTTTTTCTCCGAATGATTGGGAGTCATCTGGCCAGGATGGCACTGCTTATGCAGCAGAGGATTTAAAGAAATGTTTGGAGGGTTTGGCACGCCACTTATTTGGTAAGTTCACATGGGGAGCTTGAAAACCTATCATAACAAGTGTTGTGCTTCCATGAAACCAGAAATGGGTAGTGTAGAGCTTGCCATCAAGGTAGATATGATGTCTCATATGCGATAGAAATTGGCAGAAATGGAAGATCCCTGACTAGGAACTTGTTATGGTACAGAGGAAGACATGTAGTTTTTGTAATTTTAATGGAGTTTGGAATGATTCCAATAATATGTTCAGGTTGCAGAATGATGCCATAAACTCGTGTAATTTTGAGAATATAATAGTGTGCTGCAGTAATTGACTTCTATGGTCCTTTCATTGAAGAAAATGTGAAATGATTTTGTCAACGAAGCTAACCAAAGTTGTTGTTTCTGATGACTGCGCTTGTCTGCTATGTTTAGAATTATGTTCTCACCATTCCAGTACATTGGAACTCTTAGGTGCTGTGGAAATGCGCTGGAATGATACATATTTCCCATTTACTGATCCATCATTTGAGCTTGAGATATATTTTCAGGTATGGGTCTCGCCTTCTCATGAGCTTGATTTTGGGAAAATAACTGTTTACTCTTAAAGGCAAACAACTTTTCTCTAATGCAATGACTAAAAAGTAATGTAGAGAATCAAAACCGTAAGTGGTAACAGCTTCCGCCAGCGTATTGCTCGGTTCTCCTTTGGGGCATTGTGCCATATCATTTGGACGGAGCGTAACCACATTCTCTTCAGAGAGAAACTTCTTTTTGTCCCGGCAATTCATGCGCACCTTCGTAAGCTCGTTAAGGACAGAGGGTTTTCCTACAAGACTGTCCACGACTCCCCTCGAAACCGAAGGATCCAGTCCAATTGGGGCATCTCGCCTTCCATCTTTTTATAATCCCTTTGTGTTGTTTTAGCTTTGGTGTCCGTCTGTTGGTGGCTCCTGTTTAGCCTTGGTTTGCAACCCTTGTGTTGCTGTTTTTTTGGTTAGTTCGTAGACCCTTTGCACTAGTCGGGACACCCTTCTATGTCTCTACAGGTGCAGGGTTTTGGTGGTCGGATTCCTTGTGTATATTTCGTTGAAAAGTTAATATCATTACTTATCTTACCAAAAAAAAAAAGTAATGTAGAGAACAAGTATAAGAACAAAGAAGACAACTTCAAAGATCCTTTTTCCCCTTTTTGGGTGGAAATCTGCTGTATTTCTGTCTACTACTTTTCTCTCACGGCATGTCATCTTCCAGTGTTTTGACAATTTTGTATGATAAATGTCTAAGTGGAGAGTACAACAATCTATTTTCCTACAGTAGTGAAATTGGTCTTATATACTGTAAATATATAGCAGAACCGGGGTCTGAGCTATGTTAATTGGTGCTGTATAATATGCACAGCTACAATAATTTTCCACTCATTAGGTGGTGAGTTTAGGCATTTATTTTTAAAGCATGTTCAAAGTATGCAGTTGAAGTTTACATCCAAAAGGACAAATGTGTGCTTGCAGTGTCTATCCTTACTCTCCAAGGAAAGTGAGCTACAACAAATGTTGTTTGCTCTTTATGTTGTGGAGCTCAGAGACGATTTAAACAACTGACGACCTCCGAGAAGAAGCCTGTTACTTCAACATATTTACTCTTTTTCCTCTAGTTGATTTTGCGTTGTTATTCCCAGCAGGGTCTGCATAGTGACTATCTATGATAGCATTGCTGTTTTTCTGTAGGGTTGATGGAATTAGGACTGAAAACTTTGTTAAGATTTTTTTTTATGTTGCTAATGCACCGATTGGACTGCTTGGAGACAGTCGACAGTTTTAAATAACAGGGAATTGAATCTCATTAGCATATCATTTGTTGTGTCAGGAAAAGTGGCTCGAAGTTTTGGGCTGTGGTGTTACAGAACAAGAAATTCTGAAGAGAAGTGGTAACTCAAATAATGTTGCTTGGGCATTTGGACTTGGATTAGAGCGACTTGCTATGGTTTTATTTGACATACCAGATATTAGGCTTTTCTGGACAACTGATGAGCGATTTACTTCTCAGGTAATTTTTGGTTTAGGATTTTGCATGTCATATATTACTTTGACTATTTATGCAGTGCAAGTTTTATGGGAGATCTTGTTGATCTGATTGTATGAGTATTGTATTGTGCTTTGATGCTCAGTTCTCTGAAGGCCAGCTTGGTGTCAAATTCAAGCCATTTTCAAAGGTAGGATTAGCTTTGGTTTGTTGGTATTCCTTTAATTTTGAATATCCATATGAGATTTTGATGCGTGAGTGGTCATCAAGAAAATTTTCACTGCCAGTATCTATGAAATACCGGGTTTTGCACAATTAAGTTGGAACAGCTATCGTTTAATTTAGTTAGTAACCTTTTATGGAGATCCTTCTACAATTTTATCTATGGAAATAATTTTCTTGTGGCAGTTTCCTCCTTGTTACAAGGACATGAGCTTCTGGATCAACGAGTCTTTTACTGAAAACAACCTGTGTGAAGTGATCAGAGGCATTGCTGGCGATCTTGTTGAGGAGGTTTGCATTCTAGCATTGTTCTTTTCTATGTCTTCTTTAAACGTTGCTTCTTGAAGATATCATTGCAAGTCTCTGAAAAAATTCTGAGACTCTGCTTAGATGGATTTTTGTGATAAACGGAATTTGGAGCTCGTACTTGTACTGTCGAAGCTTCTTTGCTTGCATTTTACTTCGCTGTTGTTGGGTCAAGTACTTCTAGTATTCTGGAATTTGCCAAAAGCCACTATTATAGGGCTAGACTGAAGAAAGAGTAATGATATTCGGAGAAATATATGATAAAGGTGCAGTTAGTTTGCCTGGGTCCATTTGTCGCTAGTTTCTGCAAAGAGAAAAACTTACCTTGTTGCTAGATCATTTTGTCTTCCTTTAATTTTCAGGTTCAACACATTAATCACCAGAGGAAATAGGACTCACCATGCATAGAACAGTTTTTAACCCACGATGATTTCGTTTTTGTCCAATTATCTCGTTCTTTCTGCCCAGTTGCTTGGTAGCTATAACTTATAAGCATACAAATACCGATTCTTGAGTATGAATGCATACAGGAATTATGGTCTAGATGAAAATATGTTGTTGGCTTAGACATCAATAAAATGAGAATTATAAGCCACTATATCAGGCAAAAGTTTCTGCCAACTGAGACGAGAATAAGATAACGAAATCTCTGTTAAGGAGGTTTCATCTGGATGACCTTCAATGTGCCTATAACGTGTCAACTAATTTGGGAAAGGCTTGCCTAGTGTTTCTGCTGGTTTTTTTCCTCTGCCATTGAAGCATACTTTGATCTGATTTGAACGGCTTCTCTCAGGTATGCTTGATCGATAATTTCACAAACAAGAAAGGGATGACCAGCCATTGCTACAGGATTGCTTATCGCTCCATGGAGCGTTCACTGACAGATGAAGAAATCAATGAGTTGCAGGTAAGAGAACTACATGTTTTTAGCTTCTGTTTGGCATTTCAATTTTTCCCTTTGCTGTTTAACATCTCACTCATGAAAACGAGTTGCTAACGTAGCAGAGCAATGTTTTGATTTGCAGTGGAAGGTGAGAGAACAAGTGGAGAGCCACTTAAAGGTCGTCCTAAGATAAGGCTTCCTTGTGCTGTACTATAGATGATCTTCTCATAATTTTTCCCCTAGTTTTCAAAAGTTAAAGCCCTTCCGTTGGCACCTTGTACATCCATGTCATTTTTTTCATAGCGACTAATTGTGGCTGAAGTCGCCCCCCAATGGTGTCAAAGGAGAGAAACATGGCGACATTTTTACTTTTTATCTAGTGCGACATGTATCCCGATAGTTTAAATGATTTCCGTTCTACAAATAAAAGTGCAAATTTGTATGAGAATTGTGCAACTCGGGTATAGCGACTTCCATTTTGACAGGGAGTGCAGACCATTAGAGCCATGAATTTGTCAAGTGCACATTGTTGTCTAAATGAGTTTCCATGGCACATGATGTAATGTCGTGGCTACGTCAGAGTGTGCCCTTGATTCTGCTCGCTGATGTTGACCACCTATCGCGGCTCGGGGAATTCCTGCAGATCATTGCTTTGTTGTGACGATTCGGTTGAATAGCTGGTGTAGGACTCCGGACGGTAAACGAATGCATGCATTCTACATGGAGTAGTAAGGTTGTGGAGCACTTGATGGCCAGACAAATTTTGTTGAGGGATTAGGCCTTGGAGAAAAATCCCTAATTGGGCCCATGAGGCTAGGGCCCAACACGAAATCAATTTTGGGGCCTTGGCCTCGAAAATTGGGTCATTGGATCGGTGGCCATTGGGTCGGGGCTTGCTTTAAAGAAAATGTTTTGTGGATTTTCTGGCGTTCGGTTCACGAAAAATAATCTACTCAAGGAAAAAAAATTTCTAGAATGGGAGAAACACATTCAAAAGTGGATAAAATGAGAGACAAAATCAGTTTTTTATATCTTCTTTCTCCTCACTTTCTTTCACCAAATACATTTTCATTATTGTTTCTTTTTTCTTTTTTAAAAAAATCGAGTTTTAAATTTTTCTTTTTTAATTTTTTTCCCTTTTCTTCTTCCTCGTTGCGGTCGGCGACCGGCCACTGGTGAGCTTGAGCCTCGCCAGATTCCAACGCAGTCAAGCCTTATCAATGTCTGACGACCTAAGGCAAAGCACAATCCTTGCCAAGCTCGCCGAATCTATTGAGGCCCAAGCTCGACTAACCGGCCCTGAGCAAGCTCGAGCCTCACTAGATCCGGCAAGATGGGCAAGGCTCGAGACTCACCTAAGGTCGCTAGAGCCTTGCCAACCTCTGGCAACCTCGTCGGAATCTGGCAAGACCAACCTGAGAAGAAAGTAAAAAAAAGAAAAAGAAAATTAAAAAATATTTTAAAAATCAATATTAAAAGGTAAAAAAAATTATTAAAAGTAGTACATGGAGGAAAATCAAATCAAATTTTTCACATCAAATGCAGAAAATATTTTCCGAGATATTTTCAGATTTCAGCCGAATACCAAAACATTGTGCCATTCTCACAATTCTGCCAAACGAATGAAGCCTAAAACCTACAGTTTTTTTTTTTTCATTTTTCAATCTTCGTCTGGGCCGGCTGAACCATAACACTAGCCACACCCATCGTTAGGGATTTACATTTTGATCCGGTGAACATCATACTAACTGTTTTATGTGGGGCAACCGCTCCTATTCTGCAGAGATCAGCCGAGGGACATCTACTGAGAGCTGCTCAGAGAAGTGATGCATTTGCCCATTTATTAATATGGCATCCGCTGGTTTCCGAATATTGATGTTTTCTTTTTCAAAATCGTCTGATGGAATCAATGAAATATGTTCTTGTTGTGCTCAATTTGGTTTTTTCATAAGCTGCGATTGTCTAACTGGCAGGGCAAGGCCTGTGCATCAAAACCAGGGAAAGAAACTGTTGTTTCAGCGAAGGTGAAGCCATGCCTCTCTCCTTTGATAAGTGTCTTCCCTGAAACTCTGACTTATGGAAATTGTCGAGTAGTATTCTCTTTTGTCTTTGCTCCCACGGCTTGTATAGAAGAATCTCCAAAAAAAAAAAAGGGAAGGGTTCGGCTGCTAATAACTAATTTAAACGTTGGACGGTCCATTCTTTATTTCAAACATTCTGGAGTAATTATGAGGATTGATGACGAGCGTCGTGAAACTATCGCAGGAAAAAACTCTATTCCTCTTATTTCTCGAAAATTAGGAATTTCTCGGCATTTCCAAAATATTAGATTCACTAGATTTGTGCGCACGACTGACTTTCGGACCTGTACATGCTTTTCTTTTGTTTTCCAAGTGAGGCATGATGATCTTGTACTGGGCATTTTAATCACTTGCGGTTGCAAAAACTCTATACGATATTATTTAGTTAGTTTGTAGCATCTTATCTCCCTACTGATATTTTAATTTGCACATATTCACAATTAGGGATATACAAAATGGACCGTCCGAACCGAAAACTGCCCCAACTGGATCGAACCAGCTAGTAAGGTCCGGTTTCCAAGAATATCGGTTAGGTTCTCTGTTCCTAAAAGTGAAAGCGGTATCCAGACGATCTGGTTCTCGATTATAAAGGAGAACCGAACTGACTACATATACTTTTTTTTATTTTTTGTTTCTTCAAAAATATTAGTAAAATATGAATTAAACCCATGTACAATGACTTCCCCTTATCAGTTCACCACAATGACTCTTCATTTATTATCACTTCCGTCAATATCTTGAGATTCGTCACACTCTCTCGTTGCGGTGGGAAAAGAACAAAAAAGTGACCGGTTCCATTGGACCGAACCGAGAACCGATCACCCATGTTCACAATTCAAGAAGACAAGATTATTTAGCATGTATTGGGTTGAAGTTGATGCTCACGGATAAGATTGAAATGGAGGGAGATGACCTCTATTTACACGTTGAACACTTCGAAATTTACAGATAAGAGGATAAGAAAGCCCGCCCCAATCGCCAAGTCAAAAACGAACCGAGAGAATAGCTCTCGTCAGCTAACGGACGCCCATAAGACTGTTCTTCTACACCTCTCTCTCTCTCTCCTTTGAAGCCAAGCGAAGAGGCCGGCGTACAGGTGGTGGTGACCGCTCTCATCATCTTAACTGACGCGACAGAATCGATTCTCATCATATAAGAGATTTCTGGGGTATTTCATAAGGGTGGATGTCACATCCTAGAAAGCTCTCGCTACTGGCTCAGGAATTTCTCCTGCTCGTCCCTGTTTTTAGAGCGCCACCGCTGGAGAGTCCGAACGGCGGGCCGGGATCCACTCCCTCGCAGATTCTCAAGCCAGTTTCGTTCGAAGCCCATCGGTCGGTCGTCGCTGCAGGTAATTCACCTTTTGCTAGATCGAACTGAGTATCTTCTGTTTTAGATGTATGAGAATGAAAACGGAGGCCGAGAAATCTAGTTCCTGCTAGCTTGAAAACCGTCCATGTCGGAGTTTTACACCCGTGATTGCTAATCGTCTGTCATAGTTCCATGTTGAACCGGTTTTGATTTCCACTAATTGTTCGCTGAGATGTCTGAACCGCATTCATTACTAATGAACAGACCCCCAGATCCGACCGAGATCACCTCATCTGTTTGATTGATTCATTTTGCATAGGCTAGATGAATTCGTTTGTCAGTCACTTTACAGTTGATTTCCGAGAACCTCGATTTGAACATGCCTCACATGTTTGCATGTGTTAAGCTAGGTTCTCTGGAATTATCGGATAATGTCGACGTGCTGATTCGCGAAAGCTTGATGGTTATCGCTGGAGAATTCATTAGGTACATACTGGAATTAAGAATTATATCAATCTTGTGTGAGAGTCAATGAGATATCTCCCACAGATTGTCTTTGCTGAATGCGTCTTCTCTGTGTAAGTGTGTCATTTGAGCGAATGCGTTTTCAGTATATGCAAATACATGCGTTCTGGGTGTGTGTCTTCTCTTTGTATGCGTACGACGCTTCCGAATACACGGGGTTCTACGATGTGAATATATGAGTTCGGGCGGTGCAGATATGAGTGAATCGATGAAGAATGATTAGTGAGTTGAGCAAGAATGGAAGAAAGTGTAACGAAGGTTTTGAAGAGATGGGAGCTTCCTGAACTTGAGGGTGAAAAGGGCTCTGGGTCAAAGGGATTAAGGGACTAATCATAAGCACTAAGAAAGAATTGGACTGACAAGTATCGCAGGAGAAAGAAAAATAATTAACAAAATGAATATTAATAAAAGAAGTAGAGTTCCCAATTGGATAGTAAGAATTGGATAGTAAGGTCTTAGTAATGAGCTTCAGTAATAGGCTCAATCGAATTTTCATATAGTTTAGGATGTTGTCTATTTCTTGGTTTTTGGGGTGATTTGATCTCCTGGATAGTTCTTCTTGAGGTTAAAAATAAAATAGAAGCAAAAGGATAGAAATAATAAAAACAAAGAAAATAGAGTGATATTAAAAATATATAATAAAAAAATTGGTTAGCGTTTATGTTAGATGTACTTTTAGGGAATAGTTCATCTTTAGCATTTCATATCATTAGTGAAGATATTTTAGCGGGAGATTTCTGTTAGTCAAAATTAAACATTGATTTCAATTTTAGGGACTTAGCTCACGGGATTCATGTCCCGGGGCTTAATAATGAGGCGGTCTATATTCTTTGCCAAACTTGTCATGGGAATTATGTCTTGGGATTCATAATAATATACTTTATCCGACATCGCATCAGCTTATTTTCCACACTTTTATATTTTACTAACCTTTTATTACCGCCTTTGATTTGTTGGTTTCAATTCTTTTATGTTGTTTCCCTTGATTGTGATTCGATTATGTCATTTCGCCTGGTTGGGTACTTAGGTCACCCACTAAGATCATAATATAAATAAAAATATTGCATGGATATTTAGTGGATAAGAACTTTCAATACTCATAATTGAATAAAGGACTGCATGTGACACTTATTTGATAATCAATCAAATTAAGGTACCGAGAGAGCACTATATAACTAGTGTAACCAAGTCATCGGATTTAAAGCAAATATATCTCTGCGAATCAATGTTCCATACAATGAATCAATTTTTTGTAACTTAATTTTGTTGCAAAAAATAAATAAATTAGGTTATATCTTAGTCATTGCACTTTTTTTGTCTAGCTTTATTACTGATAAAAATGATAGATCTATCACAAATGGTCATTTATTTGATGTATAGGAAATGAAAAAAAGAAAAGAAAAGAAAAAAGAATACTTATTTTGAAAAACATCATTAAATTTATTCTCATTTTTAGCCAAGCAAATTAATTTCGGATAAAGACCATCGCATATATTATTTCTTAACATGCGGGTTAAGTCAAGGGATCCTCAACATGTCCTCACTCCTCGGGTCGGCAATGGCGGGGCGGACCTCTCATTGGATCGGCCGCCCCTACACAATCGTGTTGGCAGGGGCCATCTTCTTCATCGACTCTGCTAACAATTACTTGTATTGTCTGACATCAAGTGCAATTTTGGATGAAGAGAAGCTTCTATACTCCCAAAGTCACTGGATTAAAGGTGAACATGTCATAATTTGAGTATATCTCTTTTTTTCTTTTCACTCATTTAAGATCATCTTTTATCATACCTAGAATGTTTTGTTTATAACACTAGATTGTGAACTTTCAGGTGGCCCATTGAATGGAAAGCTAACACTGATGGGAGCATCAACTGCGCTCCAAGTGAGATGAGTGGATGTGGCAATCATAAATTAGAACTTAAGTGCATACATGATAAAGATTGGATAAGCAGGCTTGAGTTGCAAGCAAGAAACTTGCTGGAAATCGGCAAAATTGAACATACCACTCAGAAACATAATTGCTCTGAAATTGGGGATAAGATGCTACAGAAATCCGCATCCAAAGAAGACACGCTGACAATTACTTGTATTGTTCATAATCAAGTGCGATTTACGCTGACAATTACTTGTATTGTTCAGAATCAAGTGCGATTTTGGATGAAGAGGAGCTTCTATGTTTCTGAAGTCAATGGAATAAAGGTGAACCTATCATAGTTCGAAATGTTCTAGAGCGGACCCCTAATTAGAGCTAGGAACCCATGGTAATTAGGTATGCATTATGTGAAAATATGGATTCAGTATCTAGTTCAAAATTTTCCGAAGTTAGAGCCATTGATTGCTTGGATGGTTGCGAAGTAAATTTCATTAACCTACCTTTAGTTTTTCAAATAACATGTAAAGACATAATACTACTTGTCAATGTACTGAGGATTCTTATAATTGTAAGAGATAATTGGAGACATTGTGTTTGGAAAATTTAGTAAGTAAGCACAATAAAGTCGGCTTCTAATGACTAATTTAAACATTTGGTAGTCCATTTTTTTATTGGAGTTAATACCACGAAAAATTTTAAATTGATATGCCCGCGACAAATTTACCCTAAATTAATTTTTTTATCACCAAAAACCCTAAATTTGTACACTTACGATAAATTTAGCCCAACTAATTTTTTGACCATCACAAACACAATACTGGTATACCTGTGATAAATTTACCCTTGTTAGTTTCCGTTAAATTGGATTAATATTACAAAAAATCACAAACCGGTATACATGTGATAAACAGAGAGTAAAACCCCAAACTAGTACACCCGACAATTGCCACGTACCATTCAACTCAACATTTTGACGATAGAATTTAACAAAAACCGATGAAGAGTAAATTTGTCATAGATGTACCAATTTGGGATTTTTGGTGGTCAAAAAATTAGTTTGTGCTAAATTTGTCACATGTGTATCAGTTTAGGATTTTTTGTGGTATTAATCTTTTCTATTTAAAACATTTCAAAGTAATTTAAAATTGTGAGAATTGATGAAAGCATTGTGAAAGTATCATAAGAAAAAACTCTATTCCTTTTATCTATGGAAAGTTAGGAATTTCCGAAACATAAAATTCCCTAGAATTGTGTGCATGACTGACTTTCAGAGTCTACATGCTTTCGTTTCTTTTCCAAGTGAGGCATAATGATCTTGTTACGGGGAAAATTAAAGTTTGAAAAGCGAACATGAAGAATGCACATTCAAGATGAAACAGACAAAATATTAATGAGAAATAAAAACATGAATAGGATGCTACAAAATTAGGAAGAAAAAAAGAAAAGAAAATGAGTTAGTACCTCAAGGAAGGAGGCGAGGAAGCCGCAAGAGAAGCAAGGAAGACCTCGGCAATAGAGACTACGAACAAGAGGGCATAGCTGACACCGACACTGGCAAAGCGGCCCAACAAGAAGGAGACGTAGTTGGGAGCAAACCCGATGAGGAGAGGCCCGGTGAAGATGGCCCCCGCAAACACAATCATGTAGCGTCAGCCGATCCAGTTGGAGGTTCGCCTTGCCATCGCCGACCCAAGGAGCGAGAACATGTCGACAATCCCGTTAGGACTTAACCCGCACATCTCTTATCTTCAGGTCCTTCTTTATGTAAACCATTGCTCCGCTTATCAATCCTATGTCTGCCCAAATTCAAAAAAATAAAAAGAAAATCTTATTTATCATCAAAATGTACCCACATAAATCGTAGCTATATATAAGAAATTGAAAAAAAAAAAAGGGCTTAGTATCACAAAAAATCCCAAACTTATACACTCATGATAAATTTACCACAAACCATCAAAAATCCAAAGCTGGTACACCTGTGATAATTTTAACCTTGAACTAATTTTTTTACCACCAAAAATCTCGAACTAGCACATCTGTGACAGTTTTACCCAAAACTTAATCCCAAATCGGTACACCTGTGACAAATTTATCCTATGTTAGTTTCCGTTAAATTTTACTGTTCAATTGCTAAATTTAATAACATGTGGTAATCGAGGGTAAATTTATCACAGGTATATCAGTTTGGGATTTTTTATGGTCAAAAAATTAGTTTAGGATAAATTGATTACAGATTTATCAATTTGGGATTTTTGGGGGTCAAAAAATTAGTTCGGTGTAAAATTGTCAAAAGTATACTAGTTTGACATTTTTTGTGGTCAAAAAATAAGTTTGAGGTAAATTTATCATAAGTGTACCAATTTAAAGTTTTTAGTGATCAAAAAATTAGTTCGAAGTAAAATTATCACAAGTGTATCAGTTTGGGGTTTTTCGTGGTATTAACCAAAAAAAAATCCGTGCCCTTCCTCCCCTTTTTCTTTGAATTTATTTTCCTAATTTATATGATTAGAAGATAAGAAGGATGGGAAATAATAAGTGCAATGGTATCTGAAATTAACTTGTTAGGCTAAGAAAACAAAGAAAAAGGTTGATGATGTTATTCGAAAATAAGTGTTCTTTTTTCTTTCTTTTTTTGTGTTTTTTGCTTTTTTTCATTTCCTATAAATTAAAAAAGGGTTGATATCTTAAAAAACCCCAAATTGGTACACATGCGATAAATTTAGCCCAAACTAATTTTTTGACCATCAAAAACCCAAAACTTGTACACTTGTGATAAATTTACCTCAAACTAATTTTTTTACCTCACACTTGTAACAAATTTACCTTCCGTTAAATTTGATCATGCGGTGTTTCTTGGCATTAGATAATGAATGTATATTCTGGAATCACTAGTATGAGCTTTCATTTTATGACTTGTTAATATTTTATATTTTGCTAATATCTAAATATAAGTTATGGTCAGTATATAATAGCAACAAGTGACGGTTATTAAAGGTGATGATTCACTGCAATTGTTCAATTAATAATACAGGTGAAATTTAGGTAGACCCTAGAACCTGTGATAGGATAGATTTCGGGTTCCAAAAAACGATGAACATATTCTCATTGGTAAGTTCTAAGTGGATTGTACGAAACATAAAATCGCTCACCCCTAGTATCGATTCACACAATGACTTCTCATTTTAATTATATTTATTTGAATCGTAATGCCAAGAAAACTAGTCTTTTATATTCTCTTTGGTAAATAACAAGCTTGTTCAATATTGTTACGTTCATTTTCGTTTTGTTTAACTAAAAATGAAATTTAAAAAAAAGAATCTGTTAAACCTTGAAACCTACCCTAAAACCTATAATATAGTAGGTTCTAGGTTTCAGATTCCGACGGGTATTTTTCAGATTCCAAAAAACAAGAAACCTATACCCGAGAGTAGGTTCCAAGTTTTAGGTGGAATCTATAAGAAATCTGAAACCGCTTACCTCTACTTGTTTATCAACAGGTTTGAGACGACTATCCTACTACTCCAATTTCAAAAAAAGAAGAAGAAGATTTCTTTAGCTACTATGACGTCCAACACCCTGTCCCCCCCCCCCCCCTCTCTCTCTCTCTCTCGTTACAACTTATACAGGTAGCCGTATTGATTCGTTGATTCGTTCTCAATATTAATTTATCTCATATGTTTCGTGTTTTCTTAATTAAATTTAATTAAATCTGTGTGTTTTCAAGCTCTACAATTAATGATCCAAAAATTTAATATTTTTACAAAATTTAAAAAACGTATATCTAATTAAATTTAATTAAGAAAAGTACAAATTACAAAACCTTAAAAATTTTATCATTTTAAAAAGTTAGGAACAAAGATTCGATTGATATAAGCAGGCATAGCCACGGTTTGGAACCGGCCGGCTCCGGTTCAGTATTGTAAGTTCCGATTCATAATTTAAAAATAAAAAAATAAATTATGAAATAAAAAAATTATGAATTATAGAATTATGAAATAATGAATTATTTAATAGAAATTGTAATCAAAATGTAAATTATAGGGGTGATTGGTTCCCAATTCGGTCTGATTCTGCTTGGAACCGGGAACCGAACAGGTAAGACTGGGAACCGAACCGATAAGACCGATCCCTTAATTTTAGAACTAGGAACCGGACCGGCAAATTATAAAATCAGGAACCGAACCATTGGTTCGGTCTGGTTTTAGGCGGTCCAATGAAACCTTTTGCTCTTAACTAGCAAAGGATCGTAGCCACAAAATACATACAACTTCACATGCTCATGGCTTGGCTTGGATTTTATATACAATCCCTTTGATGGTCTCTTCATTCCCATTTGATGTAGGACTCTTGGCATTTGTATGAAGACAAGCCAAAAGTCTCACATTGATGATGTTTAAGGCAAGCCGAGGGTCCCACGTCGAATGAGAGCGAAAAGGCATTAGAATCATTGTATATAAAACCTAAGCCAAGCCTTGTAATTAAAGTTCAATACACCCGAGCCAAGCATTGTGATTAGAGATCAATGCACTTACAACGTATGGCAATTAGAGTTCAAATTGTTTTATAAAAAAAATTAAATAATGAATTTTTTAAAAAATTCATTATTATTTTTTTAAAAAAATAATTTGGAACTGAAACTGGGCCCGTAGGCCACGGGCCGGTTCCTGTTCCGAACCACGAGCCCAGTCAATGGGCCAGGCCCAAGTTTGACCGGGCCAATTCTAGGCCAAAATCGGCCCGTGGCCATGCCTAGATATAAGTACAAGTCTAGATATCCTTATGAAAACATTTAGACCGCGTTTGATTTTCTAGATTTTTAATTGGGATATAATATGAAATGTACATAATTTCCCTTGTTATAAAATTTCTTACAATTTACATAGTCTAAGGAGATATAAGCGAGTAACTCAAAGGGGAAAAATAAAATGAGGTGGTATGCGAGCGTAATGTCAGAGATATTAAGCTAGTTTATCAAAATCCATGGAGAGGTGTGACTAAATTCATTTTGTAGTTCTTGAATTACATATTGTTTTTTTTATGTATATGTGTATATATATATATACACAAACATTAATTCAAAAAAAGAGCACCAACCAACTCTACCTTGAGTGACAATTCTAACTTGAAATTTTTCTGTCTCATAAAAATCACCAATTTTCACTTTAATCCAAAATCTGGCCCGAATAATTTGAAAATTTCACATTATAGGGGTAGATTTAGGACTCGAGTAAAATTTGATGCTTTTTATTGAGATAAAAAAAGCTCGGGTCAGAATTGTCACTCAAGATAAAGTCGGTGTTTTTTTGAATTAGCCCTATATAATATATATACATGTACGTAAGTACGTATGTACGTACGTACGTATGTATGTAGTTATTTTCAATAGTATCTCGGGTCGGGCAGAGCTAATTCAGGCTTTTGGGCTCTCCGGCCCGGCCCAATTTAGCCACAAAAACCGGCGGACTCCGTAGAGCCATCAGAGCAGCGACGACCGGCGAACGCTTGGCGGCCCAGCCTCTCCTCTGAGCTGAAGATTGCGGCCGGCGCCGTCCCGAAGGGTTTTGGCATCCGCCGAGGAAGTTGCCGGGTTTCTCTCTCTCTCTCTCGCTCTCTCTGATAGCTCCTATGTATGTGTTCGTGCGAGGATGTTCTTCGTCTCCTTCTTTGTTCCTGTCGGCGTTTTCGTCTGATGCCCGTTTTTGTGCGGTGTTGCTGGATCCAGAGGCGAAGGGAAGGGGGAGAAGATGCAGCGGTCGCTGTCGGCGCTGTTTCGGCCGGCGCGTGGGTTCTGCACCAAGCCCGAGAAGATCGTCGCGTCCGTGCTGTTCGAGAGGTTGCCCGTCGTCGTCCCGAAGATGGACCCCGTGGTGTACGCATTTCAGGAGTTCTCGTGAGTCACTACACTTACTTTGCTCTGTTTCGGAGCTGAGGGATGATGCTCGCAGTAGGAGAGCCATTTTGTCAACTGGGTAGTCTTTTCAATTCGTTTTCTTCTGAAAATGAAGTATTTTGGCGGAGGGTTGGTTCGGCTAAATGCTTCTTTCTTCTTTACTCGCAAATGAACTGATGGTCATCTCAATCGGCTCCAAGATTGGCGGAGATTTATTTCGAGACTAACATATTGAATTGTACCTTATCATTTTGAAGCTACATTCCAATTTCTCGTGATTTGTAGCTTTTAGAGAGTGAAGATTCGACATTTCCTTATTCATTCTTACTTTAAGCTGAGAAAAAAATGGATTCACACGGCTCCTGGTGGGTGCTAATTAGGGATTTTCGCTTTTGGGACAAATTCGTTGGGAGACTTGAGTTTGGGGACCGGGGTCTGAATCATTAAGATGGGCTGGTGACTGGAATGAAAAATGTTTGCTAATAATATATGTTGGTTTTGCTTTTTTTCATTTGTGCTTAGATTTCGTTGGCGTCAGCAGTATCGGAGGAGATACCCAGATGAGTTTCTAGACAAGTCTAATGCCAGGTACATTTCTTTATACATTGATTGAATCATTTCGACCTAGTGTTGTCTTGTTAGTAATTAGTTCTGGCTTGCTAATTCCTGGTGTAATGGCAAATCGGCAATTATTTCTCGTTACTTCCATTGACTTTAATCTGATGTGCACCTGTCTAAGTGAATTATTTTGACATTGTGTTTGTTGCTTGTCATTCATATGCCCCTATTTTTTGGTACCTGAAGTCTTATCTGTGTTTGTGAAATCAACATCTTCGTCTATGTTATCCGTATAATGTCTCTGAGACCTAGCTTGGATAGTGTTAGTTGTCTGGTGAACTGACTTCTTGTTCGGTATCTTTGGGCTTAAACTTCAGACCAATATGCTGATATCGTTAATCTTGTAAAACATTGCCTCCTCAACATGCATAAACTTTTAATGAATTAGTTCGAGGTATTTAGTCTTGGTGACAGTTGACGCACTTTCATTTAATATTTCTACTATTCATGCTTTTTTTAAGTATATAATTTTCTTTAGTGGTGCTTTTACATCGTTTAATTATATTTTCAAAAGAAAATTACTGCAGAGGCTTGCTAAATAAATAAAGAAATATCTAAATGATTGAGCAAGCTCAATCTATGGTTACAGAATTGCCCACACCCCCCTAATGAGGAGATGCTGTAAAGTAGAACTATGGTGAATACATGGAGCTGAAACTGTCGTCCAGTAATAATTGCATCAAATGCTACTGTTAAGAGAATTTCCAAATCCTCCTTTTTATTCATGCTCCCCTTAGAAGACTTAAGAGACTAGTCATTGATGCAAATTGTGATTATCTTGAACTCTGTGAGTGCCAATCCCTCTTGACCTATTTTATGTCATTTTGACCCCTCTCGTGAGGCTTGAAGCTAATCGGCATAAATTTATTTCGAAAGTTGAGTGGCAAGTTCTCTTTATCTATTATTTGTCTTTTTCAGTCTCTATTGTAAGGCCTGAAGCTAAATTGTCATGTACTTTCTTTTTTCCATTAATATGTGGGTTTGCTAATTGTTCAATGTTTTACCACATGATCACAGATAGTGGCCCGTTCTCTCTCTGGGTCATTTGATTTAATCATGGTTGTGGTATCTGAATCAAACGCATTAGTTGCTTGGAAGATTACATTCTTATTTTTTCTTTTGTTTATCATTACTCTCTCTATCTCTATCTCTCTCTCTCTGTCTCTCACATATTATTGAACGATCAATCAATTTTCAATTCACAAACTTTGTCCTCTTCTTTCAACTAGGGGAAAAGGTGATTACCAGATTGACTATGTACCAGCTCCTCGGATCACTGAAGCTGACAAAACAAATGATAGAAAGTATGGAGATTCCTATGCGGTGCATGTTTGATGCTGTTACTGTTTTTTGTTGGAGTAGAATAGTCCGTGTTGCTTTTCTTGGATATCTTTTATTTTGTTTCTTTGAGTGGCATTCCTCAATATTTGTCTCCAATTCTTTTGGGCCTTCTTTGCTTTTGTGGATCAGATAGACCTCTAAATTAATATCCCGTTTGGGATAGCCTACACGTGGTACTAGGATTCCTATGTGAAACTCCTTTCTGCATTACAGCTGTGTAAAATGGAGATAAATACTCTTGTACAGGGGATTGTTTCTTTGATAATGAATTTATATATTGTGAACTACACGGGAATTGTCTGCACGAATTCTCGATTTGCTGGTTTTCTTCAGACATTGCAAACTCTTTTGTGATAAAAAACAAGCAAATATGTTCTGTTGTAAAAAAATGTGGTCCAACTTGGTCGTACTTAATGTTCTGTGATGAGAGGTTGGTATTGATAATAAGTTGAATATGACAAACAATGCGATGGGTGTTCCTTTTATTTCCAGATTGTGGGTTCATTAACTAGTTTGGATCTGATATTCTGAGATCAAAGAATGTTTACTGTTAGAATCAGTTATATGATGATATAATAGGCATTTTGGGATCTACTTATTTTGCATGCCCTCTTATGGCACGTGTCTGTTTAAATGTATAATAGGTCTTTACAAAGAGCGCTAGACAGGAGATTGTATCTTCTTCTTTATGGTAATGCGTACGGTTCTCCTGCTGGTGATCCCGCCTGGCATTTTCCTGAAAAGGTTTATGAAACTGAGGAGACATTGCGCAAGGTGGTGACCAAAATTTGCATCATCAACATTTCTTCCTCACTTATCTTCCCTTCCCTCACAGTGGCTCATTTCTCCAGTGTGCAGAGTCAGCACTGGAATCTGTCTTAGGAGATCTGTCACATACTTATTTTGTTGGAAATGCTCCTATGGGTCATACAGTCATACAGCGAACAGAAGATTCAGTGGAAGTGCCATCTCTTAAGGTATGACTTTAGTTCATCAGACGAACAAGCACACAAATTTATCACAACGGAATATCTATATGTATGTTATATAGTCCGTTTCTGCTGTGGAAATGATATACTGTCCTTGTTCTGGAAGAACTTGAAATAGAGATTACTTAGCCTTCGGTTTGCTGATTCTTCCATCTTTTTCAGAGATTCTTCTTTAAGTCTCAAGTTATTGCAACAAACAAGTTTAACATTCAGAAGTGCAAGGATTTTGTTTGGGTCACCAAGGATGAATTGCTGGAGTATTTCCCGGAGCAAGCCGAATTCCTCAATAAGATGATCATTAGCTGATGCAGTTCTATAGTCTCGTAGTTGAGCAAAATCCCTTTCAAGAGTATCTTCTCTGATTTATCTTACCCATCCTTATTTTTTCTTTGAGCTGAGGGACTGATGGTGTTGAAAAATAGGATATTCGGCTCCAGCAAGAGATTTTTGCTAGACATTTAGGATTTTGTTAAGTTTCCTGTTCACATTTAGTAACCTTTCGATCTGTTTATAGGGGGCCAAAATTCGTCAAGAGACGAAACGTGGCTAATGCTGTTTGATCTTGAGTTGAGCTCTGTCGAATAAAAGCATCAAAGATTTTTTGTTGTTGTTTTTTGGCTGGGTAAGTAGTGAGTTTTATTGACTTCATAAACCAAAGCAGAGGATCTCTGCTAGAGAAAATGTTCAAAATGCGACAAGTCTTGTATGGCATCAACCTCCAGCTCCTACAAATGGCTATTTGCTGAGGAAAACTGCACTCCAGGCAACCTTGAAGATGAGACAGGGAAGAAATTTGCCTTTTCCAAGTATTACATGCCCATCGCAACTCAGAATCCCAGTTGAGCAAGGCCTCTATATATCCCACATCTCCATCTTGCTCCAGACCTCCTTAGCAATTTACACTCCATAAACAATTGATTCTTTGATTCAACACCAGCAACCCACATCACATAAATATCGTTGACAGCAACGGCACAGCAACGGCACACGAATATCATCCTATCCTTAGTTGAGAGCTTGTTCAAATAGCAAGCCAGCAAAATAAGTATACTGATTCGACCAAAAAAAAAACAAATCAGTATACTGCCAAAATACTCTGCTTGCTGTAGCTCTAAAAGAACTCCATGCTCTGTTGACTGAGAAATTGCTTTGAAGGAGTTTCCTTCCATAGCTCCTTAAATATCTGCTTGCACTGCGTTAGGAGAAATAAGCCCATCAAATGCTGATTGAATCGATAACATATCATCTAATCTAGCAGCTGCTCAATTCCACCTTCCATCCTCAATAACTTCTGCTACTGTAACTTGCAGAGATAAGCCCTAAGTATGGACAACTCTAGCAGAGAACCTATCGAGCAAGATAGCCCCACAGGATGCCCAGAATCAAACCATAGGAAGAAACCTTTGCGATCACCTACAACTTATGGTATCAAAGGTTCAATATCAGCTCTCAAGTTACGATTTTCACCCAGATATAAGAGGAAGAAGCATTGATTTCTGGCAAAAGAGATTTCTACTTCATACACCCTCTTTTGCACTTTCAGGTTCAGCTGCATTGTCGAACACTTGTTTTCGAATACTGAACTTCAATTATCCTAGTCTGTATCCTCAGGTATATTGATCCTCGAACGGGAAGAATATTTGGTCCAGAACTGTCAATTGGTATGGAAGAGAGTGTTGCACTAGCTTTTTGGTTTGTATTGGCTGTGTCCTGTTCTTTGTATCACCTCTTCTTCCGAGGTTAATCTGCAAACAAAACCTACTGCGTCGAGATAGTATGGTTGTAATGGGCATTTGAGCGCCTGCCACCGAATCGGACTTGCCTTGACAAGATGAATGGAGAACTCAGTGCAGAAGAGCGACGACTAAATGATCTGTTTCTTGATTTGCTTTCTTGTTTCCTCTTTACCTGTTCTGATCTCTAAGTTCGAATAAGCCCCGAAAGATTGCACTCTTGCTGTACTAGCAAGAGTGCCAACCTGCTTTGTGCTTTGGGAGGATCCACACCACTCCCATGCCCGCTTGTGATATGTTTGAATCGTCATTTCTAATCCATTTCTACCATATATGATGCAAATTTGAAAGACGAGTTCAACCTCAAAATTTTCACATAAAATTCAATGAAAGCCTAGTCAAGTTATTGAGTTTCACTTTTATTAATCATTTTTAAATCATAGATAGAGTCATAATTCAAAAGTTAACAAAACTGTCAAAGGAAATTATTAAAATCTCGCACAATCTTTGAAAAATGAACAGGGCCGCATCAAATGATTATTCGTTTCATTTTATTACATCGAATAGCTTCCTGACCTATTTTACTTGGGTTCGCATTAAGACCCCCTCTGCCAACCTCTGGTATCTTACAGACAAGGCCAAATTCATTAATCCAAACATATACTCGGTTACAGCAAAAATCGCCCTCAGGTTCTTTTTCCCATTGGTATCAGCATGGCCGTCACGTATGGATTGTCCTTCTCGATTGCCTTCTTTGCGTTATCTCCACTCTGTCCCATCCACTCGGGCCACTTGACTTTACCCCCTACAAGCACTGCAATCAATCTTCTGTCAACCTCGACCTCAGATTATGCCGTCGAAACTCAAATAGTGTTGCATGCATTGTCGTCCATGCATGCTACTAAATTTCACATGCTCGAACATCCAAATAATTAACGGCTCGAATTATGAAAAGCATTCATATAAATTAACAATATTGTATGCTAGAGATATAAATACAAAAATGAAAAAAGGGACATAAGCCTTTTGGGGGCATACGAAGACAGCATTCGAGGGTAGTGCATCCGCGATCATCACAAGGTGGGTAATGGTGTTTTTTCTTATTAGTCTCCATGCTTCTGACCTTCTTTGTAATAAAGCAAGATGTAAATTGTATGAAGTGTTGTAGCAAGCACCACCCTTTTTATACCCATTTTCGCATTTTATACGCAGTAAATGCCTTGACTACTTTTATATGAGATCTAAGAGAAAATCTGGCTATAATGACTCTCGTTGAATTTGATGGGATTCACCAGTTTTAATGATGCACAGCACTTTATACACCCATTTTCGCATATTATAGGAGTAAATGCTTTGACCACTTTTATGAGATCTAAGAGAAAGTCTGGCTTTAATGGCTCTCGTTAAATTTTATGGCATTCACCAGTTTTATGAGATCTGAGAAAAAATATGGCTTTGATGATTCTTGTTAAATTTGATGGGATTCACCAATTTTAATGAGGCACACGGTGAACGGTGCATCCCTCCTCTCATCCCAAAATTGCAAAACCACCAAAGACAAAGCATGGGGTCTTCAGTAATCTGACAAGGGACCAATCAACCGGTCACATGTACATGCATCTTTATATTAATCTTATACGTGTTGGATAATTCCAAAAACCAATAGTGAAATCTATGAAATCATTTCGGCGATCATAAAATCTTGTTAAAGTATTTAATGAGTTCTCTGAGTGAATGCAGAAGAAGTATCGCGTGGTAAAGATGTTCTGCGAGTCTGTCCTATATCAAGTGATCAAAACTAATGGAGATATCAAAGGGAAGTAATAGAACATTAGAAATTATTATGAAACTAGAAAAATCACGTGCCCTCGATTTATCTTCGCTGCTTCATACATCTTATAATTTCCGCTTAAAGTCTCTCGTCCCCACTGATGACGGACCCTGCATTCGCCAAGAACGACGTTCTAACCACCACGAGTGAAGTTTCGAGCATCATGAGCACAGTTTCTGCATCGGACGATTCGGGTTGGGGTTTTTTTTAAAAGAAAATTCTCTCTTTTTTTTAGGATTTAAAATCTTACTAATAATTGAGTTCTTAGGAAGAGATCTTGCTAAAATCTCGATGTTTGTTGGTATCACTCATATGCGAGACGTGATTTTTGTTTTCGATTAAATAATATTATGTAGCAACAGTCGGCCCTTCTTTCTCAAAATAAAGAAAGCTTTCCAACCCGTAGCTCAACTGAAAAATTAAAGTGAAAAGGAAAGGGTCGAACATAGCAATTCAACATATAAATTATTGATAGGCCAAACTACGGCTTGTTTTCACTTCGTAGAACAACCTATAAAAAAATAATTTCATCAAATAAATTAAGTGCAACAGAGAAAATTGCACCAACTGAAATAAACAAATCAATTTAATGGAAGAATGAAAAAGCAATAAACACAAGCCCGGCCCGGCCCGGTCCGCAACCAAACAGGAGAAGAACCCTAACCCCTTTTTCCTTCTCTCTCTCTCTCTGTTCTTGTCGGTGGTCTTACAACGTCGTCAGAGAGAAAGAGAGAGAGAGAGAGGGGCAAAGGGTATCGCCGGCGAAGATGATTATCCCCGTCCGCTGCTTCACCTGCGGCAAGGTATTGCAGCTGTCCGTGGGACTTCGCGTTCGTTCCTCGTCCGCGAAATCTATTGCCTTTCTTGTTTTTTGTGGGATGATTTTTTTGCAAAGTTTGTGTTTCTGACCGTCTATTTTGTATAGACCTTAAAGGGTTCTGTTGTCTGCTGTGATGTGCTGGAGAGGTTATGTGCTTTCGTGCTTTTCGTGGGATGGTTTTACAAAGTTTGTGTTTTTGACGCTCTAGTTTGTAGAGACCCTTAAGGGTTCTGTTTTCTGCTGCGGTATATGCTCGAGTGGGTTATGCGCTTTCTTGTTTTTGTGGGATGGTTTTGCAAAGTTTGTGTTTTTGACGCTCTATATTGTATAGACCTTTAAGGTTTCTGTTAGGTGCTGTGATACGATGGAGAGGTTACGTGCTTTCTTGTATTCGTGGGATGGTTTTACGAAGTTTGTGTTTTTGACAGTATTTGGCATAGACCTTGAAGGGTTCTGTTTTCTGCTGTGATGTATGCTCGAGTGGGTTATGTGCTTATGGTTGCTGCTGGTTTCAGGTGATTGGAAACAAGTGGGACCAGTATCTCGATCTCCTCCAGGCTGATTATCCAGAAGGGTGATGCTCTCATTCAATTTCGTTTTCTTTTGCTACTTGTTTTTTATGTTATTGAAGCTCGAAAGTTTCATATTGTTGTGATTATTTGATTTTGATGGTACAATCTGTGAGTATGTGATAGGAGAGCTATACATATTATATATATAGTGAAAGCAGGACCAGAGGTGATGCTTAGAACTTTTAGGAACTTTCTTCGTTAGGTTCTATGATCTGTCATGAATAAGCATGATGATTTAGTTACCTTATGGTTGTTTCTTCGACAAGGTTGTCTGGATTTCACAGTGTTTGCCACTAGTTTTAGAAGGGTAATAGATATGGTTAAGAGATCGAAGAAAGGAACTTTGTTTGGTCAGAATGGCCATTTGTTGTTGGCACTCAGTAAAAATGCAGTTAGAAGTGGTTCAGAGTCCGGAGTGGGTGAGATTTCTCTATTTCTGGTTTGTAGATGTCTTTGCTTCTGTACAGATGGTTTTGTTCCTCGATTACGATATGAGTTTCGAATGCTTGTAGTGAATGCAGCAATAAATTTTCTGAAGGATTTTCCAGTCTTGAAAGTTTGGTGTATTGGCATGCAGAGATGCTCTTGATGCATTGGGATTGGTCCGGTATTGCTGTAGGCGAATGCTGATGACTCATGTTGACCTCATTGAGAAGCTTTTGAACTACAATAGTAATATCTCTCTCTCTCTCTCTCTCTCTCTCTCTCTCTCTCTCTCTCTCTCTCTCTCTCAGGCACATGCACACCCTCACACAGTTGCATGTGTACAAACATAACTCTCTTGCTCACGCACTACATTCCAGAGGTTACCAGCATGATTTTTTCTGTGTTGCTTCTTAAGATGTTATATCTGTATGTATTTATATGTATCTTTTTCTGATTTGATGCAGCCTTGGAGAAGTCTGAAACCAGTTGACTTGGAATTACCGGTGAAGGATGTTCTGCAGCATGTTGCTTTGGTATCTTCTAATTGAGCGATATCTCGACAACTATTCTATGAGGCGCATTAGAACTTTTAGTTGAGATGTAGATGTGGTGTTGACATATTCTGGACTGAGGTTTCATATGGTCTTGTGCTTTCTCCTATTGTTCTTTGAAGCGACACTTGGTGTACCATTTGGGTTATTTCCCTATTGTATAAATCCAGTCGCCCAAGTATGTCCTCATTTTGATTTTTGTGTGGAAGCTTTAAAGTACCAAGAAGCAGAATATTGAGACACAATTTGTGGAATCAAGCAATCGTCCAAAGATTGCGGTCATTATGGAGGATATGAAGCATGCTTTATTATTTTGCTTGTAGTTTCAAGTGACGGTGATAGGTGCGTTATACGGTGATTGATCTGTTTAGGAGTTTTTTTAAACTTCAGGTTGGAACAATTTGACTTGCAACATGCAAAATCCAAGAAGCTAATCCTTGATTGGAATTTCATGGTATCATTTAACTCTTGTGCCATGAACATCATCAACCAATCCATTATTTCTGGACAAAAAAGTTTGTAGCGTTTTGTCTCCTCTTATAAATGTATTTGGAATTTAAAGAAGCCTTTTAGAGAGCACCTTTGCGTGGTTATGTTCTTTGATAGGTGAAATGCCACAGGTTCCAATTTTCACTGCCCAATAACTAATTTGGTACTAAAACAAGAAAGAGCCCTTAGACATGATGGATTTTTTAATAATTTTGTTGCTGAGCTTGCCTTTCATATCAGTTAAGCCAAAGTCAAAAGCAAAGCAGCTAAGCCTCTTCCTGCTTCTGAGTTCATTAGAGATAAAGAAGTCCCACTTCTTTCCTCCAATTAGGGGCCACTTGGTAGATAAGCAATTTTTTGGGACGATTTGGCTTGCAAGATCCAAGAAATCATGTGATGTGCTGTTGAATCAGCTGTTTGCTTTGGCTAGAATAGATCCTTACGGATACTGCATTTACATATGTATGACGGATCACATTGCGCTGGTTGTCTAGTTCCATGAACTATTGTAATTTTGGTTGTGGATTTTTTAGCTTCTTTTGGGATCTGAAACTTGTGGAGAGCATTTACTTTTTAGTTCTTTTACTCTTTGTCGAGACAGCCAGATGTACAATATTGAGACACCTTATCGACATAATACCGTATGCATGTAACTGTGCACACTGCCTTTCAGTAATCTATGTCTCCTAGTACTTGGTGTTCTCGTTTGAAAGATGTCATTTTATGCATGTTTCTTAGAATTGATATTTTTCTGCTGCTTGGAGAGATGGTCTTCTGCCTCTGGTATGTTTTAGCATGTTCACAGTAGCAATATCTTAGTTAATTAAATATCAGGTTCAACCACTTACCAAAGGAGAGTCAGTTGGACTCACGGTCGAGCAGTAGAAAAGAAAAGGAAATAATAATGTAAAGGTTGGGTTTTTTGGGATGGTTTTGTCCATTGGTTGATTTACTTAATCTTGGTGGACTCTGTTTTGGATCTGAGGCTGCTGGCTTTGTAATGGCGCGCTTGTTTCGCTGGTTTTTCTTTTATTGAGGTTGTTTTGGTGCTTCTGTTTCTGTGTTCTCTGTGGTTGTGAGATAGTTCGTTGGAAGGAGGTTAAGAGTGTTGTTTACTGAAAGTTTCAGATTGTTGGCGTTCTTTGTTCTTTGTCATTCTTTATGGCATAGCTGCGAAGTTCATGCCTATCTAATTTAATCCCATGTTTTAGGATAAGATTTTGTCGTTGTAGCTTGATGTCATTTTTATGTGTTGCAAATGCAGACTGATTCAAAAGTTTATATTTTTCATTCCTTTTTATGAAGATTTTCTTGTACAGCAAATAATAGTAGTTTGCATGCATGGTATGTTCGCTGCTGCTATGGTCAATTGATCGTTCGACTAAACTATGCTTTGCCTTGTCAAGCTGTTTGCTTTGCAAAGTCCTGCTTCTTCTGCCCTACAGTTTGCGTTTGTTTCTCACTTCTTGATGTTCGTACGAGTCTTTATGATTTCCATCTTTCATTATATTCTTTCTTAGCTTGACTTCCAGTGTTTTCTGTCTATGAACTCTGGAGATGCGGGCACTGTGGTTTCTGGTTCTCAAGGAGTCATTCCTAATAATATCAGATAGCCAGCTGCCCTTCATAGTTCTTCCGAAATTGAAACGGAATTTAATGCTTGTAGTCCTTTACTATATGGGCTGCAAGTTTGGATTTTCTGTAAACATTTTGCTGCATTAGAAGCAATGTCTCGTGTGCAGATAGAACTCTCTCCTCACGCCCGAGCGCAAACACTCAAACGTGCACCCATCTATGCAGGCACACGATTGATATCTTGATATTGAATAAACCGCCCTCCCCTCTTTAGCTTCCCCACGTTTCAATTTTTGCAGTTCACCTTAATGTTTTGGACCTCCGACCAGGCGGCAGTATGATTTGTCTTATAAGGTTGTGCACATAAAAAAGGTAAAAGAATAGCTCAGAACTATTTTGGATTAAGAGCATGTGACTATAGTTCCAACAAGAATTTGATAGGATTCAATGCCAAATGTAAATCAGTATATAGAGTTGTGAAATACATTTATCAGCAGTCTTTATATTTTTCCTCACATATATAAATAATATATGACCAAGTTGCCTCTCATAGCTATATACATGGTCAGATACGTGAGAAAGGTTGGAGTCAACACGGGGTCACATTGTCACAAATTTCAGAAAGTCAGGGGGCAAATTGCAAAAATTGAGAGGCAAGATGTAATTCTCCTCTTGGTTGAGTCGCTAATTCACGAGATTAGCCTTGAGGAGAGTACGCACAACGGTCGCCATAGACATTTCAAACGGGACGAATTTTGGTTTCTCGTTGTTGTAGCACCTACGGCTACGAAGGTTGTCTACAGCGACAAACTAGATTTTGCGGCCGGAGGTTGTCTAAAGCCGACGGAAGGCAATTTCATCCCAGTCGGTTGTCAGTGGCGATGGAAATGTTTTCGTTGCCTTAACTTAAAGGGACCAAAATGTTCCTCGTCATGAATTTTTGTCGTTTTTAATTACTTTCTGATTTTGGTTTTTGATCTCCAATTTCACCTATAAATTTTGTCAAGAGAGAGTGCATTCCTCAAAGGCCTCTCATTTTCTCTCTAAACTTGGCTAGTTGGCCACAGTTTGTTCTCACTTTGCTCTCTAACCTTCACCCTCAGGCTCAAGAAAATTTGGGTAGGGAATTTCCTCCAAAGCCCACGTCCAAGCTCCCCTTCTATTTCTATTCGGTTTTGTCTAGTTTTTGTGTCCGGTTTGCTATCACTTTTGCTCTTCAATGTTCACTTTGAAGATTAAGAGTATTTTCAGTAGGGAATGACCAAAATAAGTGTGAGCGGTTTCAGATTCCTTACATGTTTCACAAGGAACCTGTAACCTACCTTCGGGTATAAGTGTCCCATTTTTTGGAACCTAAAATCTACCCGTCGAAACTTGGAACCTAGAATCTACCCTGTCGCAGGTTATAGGGTTTAACAAGTTCTTTTTTTTTATTGCATTTTTAGTTAAACAAAACAAAAATGAATGCAACAATATTGAACAAGCTTATCATTCATTAAAGAGAATACAAAAGACTAATTTCCTAGTATTACGATTAAAATAAATATAACTAAAATGAGAAGTCATTGCGTAAATTGATACTAGAGGTGAGTAGTTTCATGTTCTGTATATATTCCGCTCATGATAATAGGTTCCTCATTTTTTGGAACTTGAAATTTACCCTATCACGGGTTCGAGGGTCAGTTCCAGAGTCTACTCGGGTTCTATCTGTATTATTAATTGAACAATTACAACGAATCATCACCTTTAATAACTATCAATTACTGTTATAATTCACTAATCACAATTTATATATAGACACATGAAAAATATGAAATATTAACAAGTCATAAAATAAGAACTCATATTATTAGTTCCAAATCATATACTCAACATATACTACCATAAAATACTGCAGGATAACGAGAAGACAGGTTTCAAGTTTTAAGTTCCACTTACCTAAAACCTAAAATTTACCCGTCAAAATAAATTTCTCAATTTTTAAAACTTAAAATTTACCCTACATACTTTAGAATCAAGAACCTTCGTAGACATGGCCACGGGTCGGTTTTGGCCCGGAACCGGCCCGGTCAAACCCGGGACCGGCCCGTTGACCGGGCCCGCGGTTCTGAACCGGAACCGGCCCGTGCCCTACGGGCCCGGTTCCAAAAAAAAAAAAAAAAAAACTGCAGGCGAAGCCCGGAGGCGTCGCCGGCGTCGGGCGAGGCCGGCGAGGCTCGACCTCGCCTGCAACTGGCGAGGCCGGCCTCGCCCGACGCCGGCGAGGTCGAGCCTCGCCAGATCTGGCGAGGGTTCGACCTCGCCGGCGTCGGGCGAGGTCGACCCTCGCCGGCGTCGGGCGAGGCCAGCCCCGCCAATTGCAGGCGAGGCCGGCCTCGCCCAGCCCAGGCGAGGGCGGCCTCGCCTGACGCCGGCGAGGGCGGCCTCGCCTGAGGCCGGCGGCCGGCCACCTTGGTCGTCTGCGACTCTGCTGCAAGCGGCGAGTGCCTCCTCGCCGTCCTTGGCGCCCGGCGCGGCAGCACCCGTTCACCGTTGGTCCGTTGGGCAACGACGGCCCAACGGGAAAAAAAAAAAATTGCACTGCAGGCCCTGCTGCGGGCAGCGCCCCAGCGGGCCCGTTGCCAAACGGGCAAAAATTTGCCCATTTGGCAACAGGCCAACGGGCAAAAATTTGCCCGTTTGGCAACCGGCCAACGGGCAAAAACGTACAAAAAAAAATAAATAATAACCGTTGCAATTTTGCAACGGTTATTATTTTCTCTTTTTTTAAAAATTTTCTTCTCAATTTTTTCTTATAAATACTTACACAATTCTCTCAAATTCTCTCAAATTCTCTTCTCTCAAGTCTTAAATTTTCTCAATACTCGAAATTCTCTCCAATTGCCAATTCTCTTAAATTCTTTCAATTCTCAATCCACGCAATTCTTTTTTAATTCTCCCAATTAATCTACTCAATTCTCTCAATCCACTCGAAAAATGGCAAGTGGAAGTCGAGTGCCATCTGGCAAAGGTAAGAATATCGCGACGGAATCCCATCATTCTTTTGATCCTCGTGAATATGCAGATTTTCAATATGATGAAATCAACATTTTTCCCGATATTGAGCGCGTCCCGACTCAAGAAAGTTTTAATCCTCCTGGAGAAATATCTACAACAAAGGAAGCGGAACGAGAATTTACATCTGACATTTGGAATCACTTCACGAAAGTAGAAAGGTTTGATATTGGTGAAAAAAGATATGATATAATTTGTAAATATTGTGGGAAAATATATAAATATACAGGTGGACAAGGATATGGAACATTTAAACGACATATTAGAAGCAAACATCCAACCGAAATGGGAATCGATATCGGGCAACAACAAATTTCCGGGTACGTCAATCCTAACACTTCCCCTTTATTTCGTTTTAATGACAAAACTTATAAAGAAGAATTAGGCAAATTTATTTCCGTTGAGCATTTAGCATTTAATTTTGGAGAAAGATTTGGTTTTAATGAATTTGTACAAAATGCATGTGCTCCACAAGCAAAACGTGTTTCTAGAAATTCAGTTAAACGAGCAATTAAAGATCTTTACAAAAAAGGAAAAAAAGATTTACAAAATTTTTTTATGCAATTTAATGGATGCGTGCATATATGTAGTGACATTTGGAGTGATCCTTGGCAAAGTCATTCTTACATGGGCATAACATGTCATTGGATAGATGACGAGTGGAGTATTCAAAAAAGAGTCATTACATTTAGAGTTTTCGATGATAATCATACGGCAAATAATATTTATAGATTAATTAGGCAAATTTTAGAAGAATATTATTTGCTTAACAAAATTTTTTCAATTGGTTTTGATAATGCTGCAGCAAATACCGCTTCAATTGTCGAGTTAGAAAATATTTGTAAACCCGCTTTTGGCGGAAAATTTTTTCACGTTAGATGTGCTTGTCATGTTTTAAATTTATGTGTACAAGATGGTTTGAAAACTCTCGATATTTTTCTTCAACCAATAAAAATTGCGATTCAATTTTTATGGAAACATCCCCAAAAAATGAGAGAATGGGGTAAATTTTGTAGAGAAAATGGCAGAAGGCCAAAAAGATTTCCAAAAGATGTTCCAACTCGTTGGAATTCTACTTTCCACTTGCTTACTGAATCTTTAGCATATAAAGATTTATTATGTGCATTCATTTCTGATAATATACCTCAGATTAATTTATACCCACAAGAGTGGGATATTTGCCAAAAAATTTTAGATGTTTTAAAGGTTTTTAATGATGCAACTTATACTTTGTCCGGTGTTTATTATCCTACTACACATTTATTTTTAGTAGAGTGTATTAATATTGTCGGAATTTTTGATGAATGTGAAAATGATGTTGAATTACAACATACTATACTTGCAATGAAAATGAAGTGACTACATTATTATAGGGAAATTCCCATTATTTATTTAGTTGCTTGTGTTTTTGATTCGCGTTGCAAATTGGATGGCTTAAATGATTTTTTGCGTGTGTATTATCAATGTTTACATTGTGATGAGATAAATGTTACAACTTTAGTACGTAATGTTAAAAACGTAGTAATAGAATTATATAATGAATTTTATACTAAATATAATTTAGGTGATACTGGATCTTCTCAATCTATGGAGATACAAAATGACGGTACAGGTAAAATTAGTAGAGGGTATCAACTTTTATTACATAGACAAAAAAAAAACAAAAGGGAGTAATAGGAAATATTTCTGAATTAGAGAGTTATCTAAGTGTTTCATTTGAGATTACTGAATGTGGTACAGATTTTTTAATTTTGGATTGGTGGAAGGGGCACGCAAGCCGATACCCAATCCTTTCTCTTATTGCAAAACAGATTTTTTCAACCCCTTGTTCCACAGTTGCGGTAGAACAAGCATTTAGTGCCGGAGGTAATATTTTGGATGAACATCGTTCAAGATTAGATCCAGAATCAGTGCAAA
The DNA here is from genome assembly GCA_031216285.1 of Syzygium syzygioides. Taxonomy (NCBI): domain Eukaryota; kingdom Viridiplantae; phylum Streptophyta; class Magnoliopsida; order Myrtales; family Myrtaceae; genus Syzygium; species Syzygium syzygioides. Next base: position 33,336,795 of record CM062244.1, on the reverse strand, counting down.
TGCAAGCTTGTGTTGCTGATTGGACGAAGGCTCAATACCGGCAACAAGAGATAGATCGCAATACTGAATCCGAATTCTTTAACGATGGAGATACTACCGCTACCGGTACTGGAACGGGTAGTGACGATTGAGGGTAAAAGAACTATTGGAGTTGGCAAATATTTCGGGAACCCTTGTTTCTCATATCAGGTACGCCCACATAAGCTTAGGGAAACCCAAGTATAATCCGACGACATGTGATCTCTGATCCCCTATGCAATGTGCACGGAATGTTTAGGTTTTTGTATCATTTTAGGGCATATATATTGTGCTCTTTTTTTTTATAGATCGTTGTAACAAATTGTAATGTGCTTAATGATAATTTATTAAGTTCAAGTCATGTCTTTTTATCTCCAAATTTAATTAGAATTTACATTTTAATTACAATTTATATTTATTTTTTTTCTTTTCTGTTTTTCCTTTTCTGTTTTTTTTTTCTTTTTCCTTTTTTTTTTGTTGCCTTCCTCGGAGTACCTCCGCCGGCGCCGGCTAGGGCCAGCGGAGGTCGCCGGCGTCGGGCGACTAGGCGAGGCTCGCCACGGCCACGCCATCGCTCGCCCAGGCGAGGGCGAGCCTCGCCAGCGTCGGGCGAGGCTCGCCTCGCTCGCCCAGGCGAGGGCGAGCCTCGCCGGCGTCGGGCGAGGCTCGCCTCGCTCGCCCACCCTCAGGCGAGCCTCGCCGGCGTCGGGCGAGGCTCGCCTCGCTCGCCCAGCCTCAGGCGAGCCTCGCCCGACGCTAGATCCAGGCAAGGGCGAGCCTCGCCGGCGTCGGGCGAGGCTCGCCTCGCTCGCCCAGGCGAGGGCGAGCCTCGCCGGCGTCGGGCGAGGCTCGCCTCGCTCGCCCAGGCGAGGGCGAGCCTCGCCGGCGTCGGGCGAGGCTCGCCTCGCTCGCCCACGGCCCACCCTCAGGCGAGCCTCGCCCTCGCCTGGATCTGGCGTCGGGCGAGGCTCGCCTCGCTCGCCCACCCTCAGGCGAGCCTCGCCCGACGCCGGCGAGGCTCGCCTCGCTCGCCCACGGCCCACCCTCAGGCGAGCCTCGCCGGCGTCGGGCGAGGCTCGCCTCGCTCGCCCACGGCCCACCCTCAGGCGAGCCTCGCCGGCGTCGGGCGAGGCTCGCCTCGCTCGCCCACCCTCAGGCGAGCCTCGCCCGACGCCGGCGAGGCTCGCCCTCGTCTGGCGAGGGCCAGCCGGTTCGGCCGGTTCCGGTTCATTCTTGGCCACGAACCGGAACCGGTCGGTTCCGAACCGTGGCCATCTCTAAACCTTCTATTCTCATTAAGCCGGTTCTCAAATTTCAGGATTCTACTTGGAGTCATGTTCACCCCCTACCAAGAAGAGGCCACCAAAACTCACGCCCAAGCTCCCGTCTGCTCTTGCCAGCTGCTGCAGCTTTTGGGTCCATTTTTCTGACATCATTGTCAAAGCGGACGACCAGCTCGCGCTTATGCCGGTCGGTATTTCCTTCTTAGTTCCAGCTTGTATCCACTGGTTTTTGGGCTTGAATTGTCACCTCAAATCAGCCCCAATCACACTCCAATCAACCCCGAGTCAATCCAGCAGCTGCAGCCCTCTCCCCTCCACGTTTTCTCTTCACATTTCCAGCTGAAAATCAGCTGAGGTTGTCCTTGGTTGCATGCTGTTCACGCCTGCTCCAACTGCGGATTTTGGACCTGTTTGGTCCTCTAATTTGGTCTCTAATTTGGCCCACTTTCAACTCAAGTCTTCTAGTTTATTTAGGATTGGATATGGCTGATTCTTAAGGGCTTAATGATGTTAAAAAAGGTGGGTTAAGCGGGTAATTAGAGTAATGAAAATGGAAGATGTGCATCTGAGGTTTGGTAGGGGGATACTGTGCAGTCGCGCGGATTTGGCGACTACGCACTCGTTCGTCCGATTGAGCTGAAATGTTGTGGAGGATGAGTTAACATATCGGCCTAGCTTGTGTTAAAATTTCGCGCCAAACGGATATCGGGAAGCCCACTTTCAAAGCCCATACATCACTGGTTTTCGTTCAGGAGCATCAACCGACATCAGCTTGGAAAAAGGAAAAGCTAGGAATCTATGCTTAGAGCTAGCGCACGGGCCATATATCGTTGGAAAATACACTCAAAGACGCTCGTCATGACACATGGTTTGCAATTTTCTAGGTTCATTTGGGCCTTTAATTTATTGGAGAAAGACAGGTCAAATTTGCCGGAGAGAAGATTGAGTCTAATTGTGACTCAGGGCAATCGTTGACCAAAATTTTAGCCATCAGGCCCGAGGTTCTAGTACTGCAATGTCCCTTGCTTAAAAGTGTACAAGAAACGCAGTAGAAAAAATGAACGTAGGATGATGTGATACAGACGTTTTCGATTAGAGGTCGAATTGCACCTAATTGGATTGCTAATCTTCACGAGATGCATGGATGGGCTACATGAAATGAACCATAGCTATTAATGAACTATCATGCTTATAGTATGCACATGCAGAAGGAACACGGCGAGAATAAGGAAAGCAGAGTCACATATGAACTGATTGTTTTTTCACAGGGGGTCAACTCTGCTGTTACGGGCGAACTTGATTCCTGAAATGATTTTCTTTGGAAAGTGCATGACGAACTCGGCAGCGAAACTCAGGTGTCGAGAACCATATAAGGGAAAATCGTGAACCGTCTCAATAAGCGCAGCATGCATTTCAAAAGTGCGTTCTTCAACCTGATCATAAGTTGCGCATTTCTCCACCCAAAGAACCCTTAACCCGTCGTATAATGGTTCGAAATGCACGTCTATATCCCTTCCAGGAGCATGAGGCCCAGGAATCAACATAGTTAGCATATTAAGGAGCGACTTCATGCACTTCCAAGGCGATAAGTCATAAACAAAAATCGACGCCGACCACATAGGGGACATCGTGCTAAGTTTGACATACCACAAATCGACATGAATTAGAATTTTTTATTCTCTGCGAACTTTGGTGGATAAAACCTTTCCAGGAACAAACGAATCGTAATGATTTTTGTATCCATTTTCGGTTGTCCTTTGATGTCATGCAATGGATTTGTCCAAACTAGTCTCAACAATGCAGCGTCTTTCTCAGTACCTTCGATTAATTTTGGGCTTACTCTTATGAACCAATGACATATTTAGAGTTTGATACGTAACGAATTGCCCATAATTTTTTGTAGACAAACGAACTAGTTCAATAATTAATATCCCCATTTGCATTGATTTTGTAAGAGTTAAAATCCTTTTTAAGTTATTAGAATATCTAAACTTGTTTCTCCCCTTTGAATAGAGGATATAGCAATCAGTCTAAGCAGGAGACAATATTCTTTGATATTATTGATCATTCCATAATTTTAAGAATCATTCCCTCTCAATTGGAAAAGTAAAAACCTCTTTAGGAAGAAATCAAGCTTTGCTTCCTTGTTGCTCTTATATTGCTTTTTCTTTCTACGATTTTTCATGTCTGAGCTTGCATAATCTTCTTCAATATCTTTTTCTTGGTTTGCGATAAGTGATCCAAATCCAAGATTCGCTTGATTTTGTGCATCTAATTCAAGGTTATCTGGGCTCATTTTCTTCTTGATTATTCTCTAACTCAATATTTCTTTGATTCGATAATTGAAAAATATCCCTTTTGTTCTTTCCAGTCGCGTTTTTACTTTCACAAACATTTTCATTAAAAGCCTCAGTCGACGTTTCCAACCTCACGTTGCGTGCATCCGTGTCAAACCCAGGAAATTCTCTATTAAAATGTTTCCAAGCACCACTTTAAAGTTTTCCAATAGGACACTAATTCATAAAATGATTGTGGTTCTTTTTATCAGATCGGAGGGTGCCGTTAAAATGTCGACGCACTTGAAGTAGAGCAGAAACCATTACTTCCATCATCTAATTTTTTTTTATTATGGTTTTATTAGGTTTACGAATTTTTTGGTAATTTTCCCTAATATTATCCTATTTGACCAAACATTGTATATGGAGGCTATATTGGACTTTTCGGTATTTATATGAAATTAAATCCTGGCTTTATTTATACTGGTTTTTATGCACACATAATGCGAGCGCGATGAATTTTTATCCATTATGCAACATTAGAAGTTAATAACAAAATCCATAAGTTTAATTACATGGAGATTAAAAAAAACTTGACATTATATTCACGTGTTATACAAATCCTAATCTAAAAATAAATCATTAAATGAATGGTTTTTATTTTTTTTATAAATGAAAACAAAACTTATTTAGAATTAAAAATATAAAAGAATAAAAGAGAAGCATTTCAATTTTCTCACAAAGAAGTGTAAAGATGGGGTTGCTTGTTGCTGTATAAGCAAAATTAAATAATTTTGTCAAGCACACTAATAGAAAACGGATAATTGATTTTTTTTTGTTTTACCTTTTTGGTCCTTCTTCTTTGTTCAATTTTATATATTTTTCTCTTTGCTTTACAATTAGAAAAATAAGTTTGGTAAGATTAAATGGAAAATATAAAAGTACGATACATGTCACTTTTGGCATAAATAAATATAGGTGTTAATAGTTAGAGAGAACAGTGGAATCACGTAGTTGAGCGTGAACAAAAAGTGAAAGAAGAAAAAATGTTAAACTCTAAGTTGGAAAAATAACACAAATGATCCCTCAATTTTGGCATAATATATAATATCATCCCAAAACTTTAAATTTGTTCAATAAGATGTTCAATGTAGTTATTTCCTTTCTTTTTTGATTTGAGATAAATATCTTATAGGGTTTTTTTTGGTAAGGATTATCTTATAGGGTTAAATACCATGAAAAACCCCAACTGGTACACTTGTGACAAATTCAGCTTAAATTAATTTTTTTACTACAAAAAATCTCAAACTGGTAGATCTGTGACTAATTTACCATAAATTAATTTTTTAACCACAAAAAACCCAAAACCGATACATTTGTGATAAATTTACCCTTCATAATTAATATCACAAAAAATCAAAAACTGGTAAACCTATAACAAACAGAGGATAAAACCTTAAACTGGCACACCCGTCAACTACCACATGTCGTCCAATTTAGAAATTTAACAGTAAAATTTAACGAAAACTAGCAATGGATAAAATTATCACAAGTGTACCAGTTTGGAGTAAATTTGTCACAAGCGTATTAGTTTGATATTTTTCGTAATATTAATCCTATCTTTTTTACTCATAGTTCAAACTTAACAAATTCGAAGCTACGTCAATAGATTCTATTAATTTGAATTAACAGAAGAATGATATTGAAAATCTTCACATGATTTCGAGACCAAATTGAATATTTACTGACAGATTAAAGATTACATTGAATAAATTGAAAGGTAGAAGAGATGATAATGCACATTGTATTAAAGTTTATAGATTGGTTGTATCATTTTACTTTTAGTTATCTTTATGTACTGTTCAAGTTACTTTCCAGTTTCCCAGAAAGCAAGCATTTCTGAAGCCATGATCATTCCCTAAGTCGCGATCAAACTCACAGTTCTCGAGTCCTCTCAAAACCCTGAAGTCCAAACACTTCCTTCTTCTTCTCGCCGGTCGATTTCGCGAAGCTCAGGTAACGAAGCAAGTCACATCACTCAGTTGATGAACAACCACTTAGTCTCGCATTCAGTTTCTGGGTTGTCTTGCAAGTTCATCGTGTTTGATTTCCTCTGACTTCATACAACATTCGGCATTTAAGATGTCGCTCGTTAGACTGACTAGACATAGTTTTCTGTTCATCGACTGTGAAGAGAAGTTGCTCAATGTTTTTTTTTTGGGGTTTTTACCTGTTTTGTGGGTAAGTACTGGCATGCTCGTTTGTAGGATGAATTGGTTAATGCTGGAGTTTGTAAAATCTTATTGCTATGAGGCAATGATTTAGCGGGTATTGTGTTAGAACTTGAAGTTAGAAATCGAAGTTATAAAAAATGAGAATAGTGTGGAAAAGAGGATCGTGGAATTTCTGTATATTATAATAAAGATAACATGACAAGCATAATGTCAATCATAATCAATCATAATCAAGAGAATTATATGCATGATCCCGAGAGATATGAAGAATCCGATGAAATATCCTTATTATCTTTAACATAAGAAAATATCCTAGAGGAGTATTCTTCAACATTGAAGAAAAATTGGGAGGCGAATGTTGAGCGAATTGAATCAAAAGTTGCGTTTCTTCGCCTTTGAAAAGTAGGTGCAACGTGCAATTTCTTTGTCCGATTATACTGAACCACTGTAATTTCTTTCGAAACAGGATACCACTTTAATCCGTTCATTTGCCCTGGTTTCTAAGTAGGTGCATTTGCCTCTGTTGGTCTGATCCCGTTGTACAAGGAATTGTTGCTCTTACCTTCGGTTTTGTGTAACGAAAACTGTGATGGAGCTGGCGTAGCGATATTCTTTAGGTATTTTCTTCAATTCGTATTTTTAAAGAATGTTTCAATGGTCCATGCCGCATGAGCGTAAGCTTAGGAGCCTTTTACTTTAGCTGGAGGTTGAATACATTCTTTGACTTAATGTATTGAAATGTGGTTAAACACAAGACTGTCTTCCAAATTCACGGTCTAGAAGCTCATGGAGATGTGTATTGAGTTCGGGCTCAAATACTCTGAAGTTCCAGAATTGTATACGATGCAGAACTTCTACTCAGTTAGACTGTAGGAAGAAGCCAAGGTTGAATTTAGTGTTGAACTTTGAGGACATATTGTTCTTTTGCCTTTTCAGTTCTGTTTTGACGCACTATCTGTCTAAGTAAATTGTGGTAAAGTCCAATAGAAACGTGAAATGGGAAATTTTGGACTCTCTCCTTGGTCTCGATTATTTTCTCATATGATGTTAATTACACATGTAGCATTCTATAGTTGTGGATTCACACACTGCTTTCTCCTTGAGCAACTATTGGTCTTGTAGATATCATCGATGGCTGGATATAGTTCAGATGACGGTGATTATTATTCAGATGGTGGTTGGGGAGAGGAAGACAACGGTGGCTATTGTTCAGATGATCATTCAGAGCAGCAAGAATTCAGCGATTACGACAATGTTAGTGAATCCCATGAAGGGACCGGCAGGGAAGATAACCATGAAGCGCAGGATGATGATGAGGGCTCTTATGATGAAAATGAAGGCAAGTGCAAATCTATGTTCACTGTGGTCATCACGAGCAGCACTGAATTTTTGCTTGCTATATGTCTGCTTGAATTGAAGTTTTTCCTGTGTTGCTGTTCATATTTTGAGCTTCCATGTTGACAGGAACGGAGTCAGAGGAATTGAATGATGAACTGGAACATCAAGTTGGGGGCTATGGGGTGCCAGGAAATGTGATTGTGAATCCGGTGCAGGATGGACCGCAACAAACTATGACTGGAAGCATTGGGAAGCAATCGGGAGTTGATGGAGGGCGACATCCCGTAACTAGCTATGAATGGAGTTCGAGGACCAGGCATCAGGATAAGCTAACTGGGGACTATGCGCGCGCGACCACAAAGCATACTTTCGCCAGTGGCAATACATTAAAGGAGAGATCCACGGGGAGAGTCGGATTCAAGGATGAGTACAAGCAGAGCACCACCGTCACGATCGGCAACAAGGGAGGCTACTCTGAGTATCACCGGGAAGAGAGGTTTCGGACCGTTGAGTTTGGGAAAAGCAGCGGCAACTGCAGCGGCAGCAGCATCTCAGGCCGACCAACAAGAAGAAATGAAGATCATAAATGACCCCATCTGATCCGCCACTTTATCTAGTGATGTTTGAAGACTCGGTTTCTGCTTCTAGGGATTAGTAACTAGACGTGCTATCTGTCTTACATATGCTTTAGTTTGTGAACTCGCCCATTTCACTTTTGGTTTGCTAAACTTCTGACCTTGCTTGTTGGGACTTTACAACAAGCCATGCGAGCCTATATGAACTCGGAGAACCGAGGTGTGTGTTATTTGATCTCTCTTGTTGATTACTCTTGCCTTTTGGAGAGATGAATCATCGGCGCGTTCCTTACCAAAAAAAAAAAAAAATCATCGGCGCGTTTCTCTGTTCTCTGCAATAGCTTGGCGTCGCATTGAAATTCTATCTGAAGTTCGTGGCGACACAATCAAAGAGCCAAAGGTTTTTCTGAAATTCCGATCCTGAACATGTACCACGAGCTTGTTCCTAGAATTGGGTGGTTCCGTTTGCCAATTTTTGTGATTTGTTCCTTCCGTTTGCCTGATTTTGGGGCTAACGGGCCCAATCATCATTTAGGTGGTTTTACTTTTGGACGATGCCTTTTGACCCATCAATCTTGTTAGTTCAATGATCTAAGGTCCCTCTCCTTGAATTGTCATTTGCTTTTGTTTGAGAAAACTAAGTAAATAGACTCATTTGATAATATTCCTAAAGAGCTCGCCTTGTCAATAGAAAGAGTAGCGTTCCCCGTAGGAGTGCATCTCGATAGTTGGATTCCTTCTCCATGCCAATCTTAATTCCTTTATGTCAGTCTCTCTTTCACTTAAGCAATCAGATAAGATATTGAATTTGTCTTGCTAGCCTCCTTTCTCCTCCTCTTTAGAAGTTATCTAATCCAGGCTTAGGCTGATAATACGCTACTAGAAAAAAAATTTGTTTGAGAACAGGCAAGCACCTCTTTCTCTATAATAAGTTCCTCGCATGTCTCTTAGTCAAATACCCTTGCTCCTGTTCTCTTTTTCATTGCCTTAAGCCTTCAAAGGAAGAATCAGAACTCACGAATCCATGTGAAAAGAGGTTTTTCTCCTGGCTGACCTATGAGGAAATCTAATCCCAGGGTTAGTTCCTACTTTGAGGTTGGTTTATCAAAGACCTGCTTTTAGTGTGCCTCGTTACGGAGCTTTCGTTTTTATTAGTTGACACGGTTTAATTCAAGTTGTCGAAAAGGAAGAATTTTCATTGTTTAGGTTGTCCTTATTTGTTCCCCAATTGGTACTTTCAAACATTTTGGTCTACAACTTGATAGTTATGATATGTAGGTCGGTTCGGCCCAGAAGACGGTAGCGTGCAACCATCAGGTAAGAGGTTTTCCCAGAAAGAAAATCCGACGGTTTGCCTCGCATGTACTAGGGAACATAGAACTTTATAATACAACGAAAAAAGAAAAAAAATAAATAAACAAAACTACTCAGATTCCCTCTGCAAAATGCATATGGTGAGCGTAGTGCAAGTCTTCTGTTCTACTTTTTCAATTCTGATAAAATCGTTCACTATTCTAGATATACCCAGTTGAAAACATAATTGTCATATATAAAATTGGCATTCATGTCGAGAATAAATAATTCATCATTAATATAAATACATGGAAAACAATCGAGCTTCATTAACACCATTGACGCACGATAACTTGTGTTAATACTTTTAACACGTATCAACATGTTTCTACACATATGAGTAATTTCACTTTGCATTGAATCTGGAGTGTATTATTGAGTCAACTTCTTTTTATATTCTATTATTCTTTATCCCTAATATTGTTTTTAATTCTGTGATTATATTGATAGTTTAAAACTTTCAATATATATTATAAAGATAGAAATAGAAAATTCTCCAAATTGCATAGTTTATCGATATATACATAAATACGTGGAAAATTGTGGAGCTTCATTAACATCAAAATTGAGTAGAAAACTATGAAACCCAGTTATGGATACTATGCGACGAAATGAGGAATTCGTCGCCTTAGGCTCGTTTATTTATATTAAAGCGATAAAAATTAATTTCGTTGCGTTTGCTTGGATCTAAGGCGACAAACCAACATTGCTTGTCATCCTTGCTCATTTCCTAGGCAACGAAAAGAAAGTTCATCGCTATTGCTCAAACAAACAACGATGAAATTTTACTTTCATTGCCTTCGGCCATTACCATATTCGTGACCAAAATCCACTTTCGTCGCCATAGACATAACCCATGGCGACAACTTTCCACTTTCGTTGCCAAAGAATTGATCTGGTATACTCTAATGCAACGAAGCTTAAATTTTATCGCCCTTGGTTGGAGCAATGGGATGGAATGTTAGTTTTGCCGCGTTTGATAAATTCCTGCCTTATCAAAGGTGTCGAAAATAAAAATGGGTTGCTGTTTCTCAGTGTAACGGCAACGAACTCTTGATTTTGTTTCGTCGCCGTTGATCAAGGCAACGCCGACGAAATAAAAATTTTGCAGCCTTAAGTCTATTATGAAGCGACGAAACTGATATTTCGTCGCTATAGGGTGAATCAATAGCGAAAAAATGCATGTTGTTTCGTCGCAGCTGGTCTATGTATGGCAACGAAGTTTGTGTTTCATCGCCATTGCTTGGCCCATAGCGACAAAGTCGGCTTTCGTCGCGGTAGGGTATCAACTCACAACCCTGATTTCTTGTGAATGTTGGTAATTTCCCGAAATGCTTGGACGAAAATGTTGATATGGCATCCATGTCAGTGCCACATCAGGGACTAAAAGAATAGAAAAAACAAATCCCAAAAATAAAATTAAAAAAAGTTAGAGAGAATCACCTCGAATTATGATATATTTGGATTATTCAAGTTTTGAGTGCCATGCAAGACACCAACGTGAATAAACATTATTCAAACATATTGAAGTATCGTCCCACGTCACTTGATAACGGATCATCGATGCTTTTTATATTCATGTGGTCTCTTTTCACTTATTAGCTTAAACTTTTGAATGAAGATGGGTCTAACTAGATAAGTTAATAGGCTCAAACTTTGGCTCCCTCTTGGTGATTTCTTTTGGTGCAATCTGCTGCGCCCTCCCAACAATTTGGTATCAGAGCTGATGGTCGATTGGATTTGGCTATTTGGTGGATGAAGTTGGGCATGATTTTCGGGCGATGGGCGTTGTGGTGTCATAATGCAGGCCCGATGGTAGACTTCATATCTTGATATGGAAGGATGCCTGGATTAAGGGAAGCAGATTTAATATTGAGCTCACACGTAAGGGCACATCATAGAATTGGTGTGGTGTAAAACAGTTAATATATTATAGTTGGCTCATAACTCATTACGTGAGGGCACATCATAGAATTGGTGTGGTGTAAAGCAGTTAATATATCATAGTTGGCTCATAATTCATTAACTTAAACTTTTGGGTTGGACTTTCTAACATAATATCAAAAGCCAGTGCTATTCTTTTGCGAATGTGCGTCCACCCACTATTAGTCAAATTCCATGTGCCACTTATAATCCGGCTTGCACGTGAGAGGGGTTGTTAAAGTATTGTCTCATATCGCTTGACAATTAGACAATGCTTGACAACGGGTCTTAAATACTTTTTATATTCATGTGACCTCTCTTCACTTATCAGTTTAAGTTTTTGAGTGAAGGTAGGTCCAAATGCATAGATTAATAGGCTCGGACTTGGGCTCCCTTTTGGTGATCTCCCCAGGGGAAATGTATAGAGCTTCTGTTGCGCACTCCCAACAATTCCAAGATAAGAATAATAATGCGGAAAATAGAAATATGAAATTTGCGTACATTTCGATATCACAATAAAGAGTACATCAACCTATTTATAAGCTTTATGGGATGACTATCTAAAGTAATATATATCAATCAAGATATATATATTCAAAGGAGATATACGTGCAATCCAGAGAGATACAAAAAATCAACATAAATATTCCAATTATCTCTAATATAGGAAAATATCTTAAAGAATTATCCTACTTGTCTCTAACATCTTCTCTCAAACTCAAGCTAACTGGATAAAAATAAAAATCTGAAAAAAAATTTCTAGACAGTAGATTTCAAGATCTAGCTCGTTTGAGGGCGTTGAGTTTTGTGGTGGTGTCAATTCTTCAATATGAGAAGCGAAAGGTCTTGAATCAAAGGTAAAATAGGAAGCAGCCGATATGGCTGGCTTTGTTGACTAAAATGGTAACTAGACGAGTGTGATCGATGCGGCTGGTGTTGTAATAGCAAGCGGTTGATGCGGCTAGCTTTGCTTTCAAAATAGTTACTGAATAACATGGCTTATGTAACTAGTGTCGTAATGACCAAGCTGAGAATCGATACGAGAAATGTTGTCATTCGCGCTCTAAGCACCCACCCCCACATTTTTGCACACCTTGAGAAGCGAAGAACCGGCCATCCTCTTAGTCCAAATTAGGCTAGAAATTGAGCTAAACAGAACTAGAAGTGAACTTGAGCAAGAGAACCAAACTAGGAGAAAATGCTTAGCGCTCAAACTGGCCCCAATGCTGCTGACCAAAAAAAATAAAAAACTGGCGCCGATGCTTGGTGAGCTCCAGCTGGAACGGCCTGCAGATGAGGCCTGGAACAGGCTGTAATTTCAAGGTAAAAAGTGGAAGCAATGACACGTGCTTGCATTGCGGTAGCATTTACGGTTGACTTGACCCGCGAGAACCTGTTGCTATGTCAGCCAAGAACAGCTATTTTCTCCTAACTCAGTCCGAAGAAGCTGAACAGCTGCAGGTGCACAAACGGGCAAGCAAAAGTGGACTGATTGACAGCAGTGGTGAGCTAGACATAGAGGGGAAATGCAGATAGCTTTCTTGACTAACCAAGGGCTGTTTTGAAAGGACAAAACAAAAAAAGGACGTGCTGGCTGCTGCAATTAAAAAAAGATAATACAAAAATCTTAAATTAATATATTTATAATAAATTTATTTTAAATTAATTTTTTTATCATAAAAAATTTTAAAATATTATATTTATGATAAATTTATTTTAAATTAATATATATGTGATAATTTATTTTCCGTTAAATTAAATTAATATCATGAAAAATTACAAATCGTTATACTTATGACAAAGAGAGGCTAACACCTTAAACTGGTAATACATATCAATTGGCATATATCATCTAACTTAATAATTTGACGGTAAAATTTAATAAAAATTATTAAAAAGTAAATTTATCACAGATGTACAAATTTTAAATTTTTTATAATCAAAAAATTAATTTGGGAGATATTTAGTTAAGTTTAGTTTTTTTTCATGATATTAGTCTTAAAGAAACGCCGGAGTAAAAAAAACCAGAGGGGGAGCGGTGGATTTCACGCGGGCAAGCAAATGGAGTGGCTGGAGACTTAAAGAGAGGAGAGGTTAGAGTAAAAACAGGGGTGGTGGGATCTTGAAAGTGAAGAAGCTGTTTGAGTTCATTCATCTTCATTCACCAATTCAAGGTAGGACTCGGGCCCTGTTTTGTTAGTTCCGATGCCCACTCGTTGTGTGACTGAGCGCAAAGCCGGAGTTCACTTGCCCCGGCCACAATGTTCGGCGTCCAATCTTTAAAGTTACGAATGTTTTTCTCTTTGAAAGTTATTCCCCCGTTCACTTTTGGAACCAAGCTTCTCTTTTTCTCTAGCCGCGAGCCTCACCTGATGTTGGCCTAAACTTCGTTGCTCGCTCCTGCTCATGTTCGCTTCGGCGTTTTTATGTGCCTCGGTTTGGACCTTGTGAAGTGCTTGGCCAACTCCTCATTAGCGCTCGATTAGATTGATTGTGTTAGTTTATCTCGTCTGCTCCTGTTACTGCCATTGTGGGTAGTCTCCCGTCGCTTCCCCCCCCTTTGGTTTTCTTCCATCTAGCTACTCCCATCCAGGTGCACAAATGTCTCATTTTTTCAGCCGCGAGGATGATATTATCGTCGTCCAAGTGTTGTGCTGCGATAATCTTCTTGTCTTTCTCAAGCAAGCTGAACTGCTGGATGGTGTTTCTCTTCTTCATCTCTCTGTATATACCGGCATTGCACTAGGAGAACGTTTTGGCTGGTAAAGGTAAAGTGGGGAATGAAAAGAACACAGAAGGGGGAGAAGAAGACTGGGAGGAGTTTAGTCAACAGTGTAAAACTACAATTGGTGCTTTGCTGGTCAGATTAGTTTAGTGCATTTAGTTCAGTTAGATTTAAGTTTTAAGTCTTGCATGCCTTTATAAAAAAATGGAAAAAAGGAAAATGATAAAAAAAGTAGCTTTGCTTTGATTAGATGTCTTTTAGAGATCAAGCTCGGTGCATGCTGTCTCTTTGAGTTTCGTTTAGCAGTTTATCTCTCAATGACTCTATGGTTTAGAGCTAGGCCTAGATTTAATTTTGAATTTAGGTCATGGGAATCCGCCTTTCTCCCGACATCGTATCGGGTTATTTCCTATACTTCACCTTTTTTCTGCCTTTCATTACTATTTTTAACGTGTTAGTTGTGATTCCTCTATGTTACTTTTGTGTTGTGATTCGCTTGTCTTACTTGGAAGGTTGAGTTACACTCTAGGATCGTAATCAACATAAAAAATATTATTTGAATAATATAAAATTGATTGTTGGATTTGAGCACGTTCATGACTGGATTCTACGTTTGGAAGTTTTGATTTTTGGTGGGCGTCAGAAGAAGATCGAAGACAAAAGAGTATCAGCGTGATTTATGGTGGGCTATCTTTGACTAGACCCTCCGCCATTAAATGCTTTCATAAGCGAAAGCGGAGCTCTTGTTCGGATTTTTGTCAAAGAGCGTGAAGTTCTAACATTGTCAGAAGGAGCAAAGACTTGATGGTCTCTGGCTCTGGCTCATTTAACGTTTGTGTTTGTTTTGTTGTTGACATTTTGTCCTTAAGAAAGTGACCGTGTGGGATGTTTTTCTTTGTCATTAAATGTAGCGTAATTATTGTGCTTTTATATAAGGACTTGAGGTAAGTGATGTATATTAAGAACAATTTCTTCCTTTAGCTTGTGCACTTATTATAAATTTCAAAATTGTCATTTTTTTTTTTTTGGTTTCAACAAATATTGCATGGACCCTTAGCACACGAGAACTTTAGGATTCATAATTTAATAAAAAAAATTACGTGAACATCTTAGTTGATAAATAATCAAGTCCATAGCGTGCAACCATCGAATAAGAGGTTTTCCCACAAAGAAAACCTGTATTAAGAACAATTTCTTCCTTTAGCTTGTGCACTTATTATAAATTTCAAAATTGTCATTATTTTTTTTGGTTTCAACAAATATTGCATGGACCCTTAGCACACGAGAACTTTAGGATTCATAATTTAATAAAAAAAATTACGTGAACACCTTAGTTGATAAATAATCAAGTCCATAGCGTGCAATCATCGAATAAGAGGTTTTCCCACAAAGAAAACCTGTAAGTTAGCCTCGCATGAATTAGATAACGGAAAACTCTACACGACGTCTCGAAAAAGAACGATTAAAACTATTCAAAATTCCCTTGCATGAGGTGCGCGTAGTCGTTGTGTTTGGTTCTAGTTGTTTTCTTGAATACTTAATATAGTCGTTCATTTTTCTAGATACGCACAGCTGTAAACATAATTGTGATACGTAAAAATGGCATGCATGTCGAGGATGGAACCATCGCAATCGCACCCTATCTCCCTTTTGAATCTTTCCTCATTTTCCCAGATTTTGTATAAGTTACAGAAAGTTTTCTGCGAAATATTAGCAAAATTTAAAATTTTAAATCTCCGGAAAATATTCCTCCTCTTTCATTCGAGATGACTTTCCTTTATCTATCTACTTTCTGGCATATTAAAAGCATGATATCTAACCTTTTATATTTGCCAGTCACAGCCACGGCTCTTCATTTCCTGTCAAAACCCTAGAGCCAAATACTCTTCTCTTGCGAGGCAAGTCACAGAAACAGGTAAGTTTCATTAATTCAAAGCCTCTTCTGAGATTTTGGGCGCAGCAGTAATCAATTTTTTCACTTCTTTATGCATACGTTCATGGCGATTGATCGTTCTTGGCGATTGATTGAGCAGATGACTTAATGATGTGTGTTTTGGAGGATGATGATGAACACTGTGTGGATTTAGGGTCGTTTGCCTTGCAAAGAACTTCATGATGAAGGAAGATATGTTCCATGGAAATAACTTTCAAGGAAAACCATTAGCTTTCATGGTTTAGGAAAAGTGTTTTTCTTCTTGTTAGAAGCGGGAATTTCCCGCCATTTAAGCTTGTTGTTTTCAGGAAATTATTTTCCGGCTTTCCAGTAGATGGAGACCACTTGTTTGGGTTGGATCATTCATATCTTCCTTGATTCATTCTATCGAACCTTTTAACGGATTAATTACTATTAACCCAAAAATTCTGCAACACGAATGGGTGTATTTTGAGTTGATACAAAATTTGATCTGCTTAATCAAATATGGATTATTATTCACTTGTGAATAGGTGACGTGGTAAAATTCATGGGCGCTAGAATTTTTTATCATGCTATAAATTTGATTTTGATAAAAAGAAATGTCATTCCCTTAATTTAATTTTCTAAGCTTTGGCATAAATAGGATGGATTCAGACTCAGAGGAATCAGGCTACAATGCACCGGTGCGTTACATGACCGGGTTCGCGGTGGTGGAGCCGAGAAACGAATCCACGAAGCAATTGGGAGTCAGCGCGGGGCGTTCGGCGAGCAGCTACGAGTGGAGCTCGAGGACCGGGCATCAGGACAAGCAGTCCGGGGACTACGCACGCGCGACGACCAAGCAGACTTTCTCCAGCGGGGACACGTTCAAGGAGAGGTCCACAGGGAGGGTCGGGTACAAGGACGAGTTCAAGGAGACGTCCACCGTCAGGGTCGGGAACAAGAGTGGCTACTCCGAGTATCAGGTCCAGGAGAGGCTCCGGACCGTCACGTACGGCGAGGGCAGCAGCGGCAAGGGTCATAACAACAGCCTGACCCAAAAGAAGTATTGAGTATTCACTGTGCGAGTACGATGGATCTAGTGCCGCTCTAGGAGTTTCTCGTGACATTTTCATCGAATAATCGGACACCGTCTTCGTTCATTTTGTGAGTTGTTGGATTGGCTGGTTCATTTGGGATTTCGAGACATATTTAATTTGAACTTGTGGTCTTTGTTACTTCTAGTTCTTTCCCCTCCTCTTAGACGGATTATCATAGTAGTAAATAGCATCCCACTTCACATTTTGACACGGCCATGTATCGCTCTATTACTATTAACCCTAGGGATCCTTGCCTTGAAAAGTGGAGAGTAAAACCCTTTTGGGGCTCTCTCCTACACGTTTTGTTTTATGTCCTAACGACCGAACCCGCTCCATATATTTGTCTTTTTTGGGATGAGGGAATGCACATCTGTGCATTATATCTCGAGAATTTGGATGAAGCATTTGAAAAATATGCTTAGTTTCAATTCCACTTCACATTTTGACATGGCCAAGTATCACTTGGGTTCTTAATAAGCCAATAAGAATAAGAAAATAGTCCCACCAATGCTTCCACAGATTAACAGCTCATCGGTAGATAGATGTGTGAGCAAGACGGTCTTGTCACATTTGGGAGAGTGTTGGTTTGCTATTGATCACGTAACTATTGTTTGGGAATTGGATAACTTGCTCTTCCAGTTCCAAAGGAGTTGGGTCTGTTAAAACACTATATAGCTTTCGGAAGGTTATGTAGTCTTAGTTTTTTTTTTTTGGTAAGGATTATGTAGTCTTAGTTTATGCTTAATTAAACAAAAAGACTTAATGATGATGGCCAATACTAAAAAAGTCTTAAACATATTATATTTGTGCCAATTCAATTCTAAACATTTTAATTGGGCCAATTTAGTTATAAACATTTTACATTTGTGTCAATTGAGTCCATTCAGCCAATTTAAAATGGAAATCATTAACGTGGACATTGACAATCCTTTATGAAACACCTAGCAATGGTTAGGACAAGCCAGGAGGGTGTGGGCAAGGCCGCCTCGCTAGGGCCTCGCTGGCCACTGGTGAAGGCAGCTTAGACCTCACTAGCCACGAGCGAGACCGTGGTTGCCTTTGCCCACGGCTAGTTAGGCCCTAGCAAGGCTCGCCTCCACCTCGCCCAATGGCTAGCGAGCGGGCCGGTGAGCTTCAGCGATCCTTGCCAGCTACAAACCCAAAAAAAAAAATAATAATAAGGAAAAATAAAAGATAAATTAATAAAAAAATAAAATTTTCTAAAAAAATAAAAAAAGAACATAGAATATCATTAAAACTGTGCCCCTTGGCACCAGCCATCCTAATGGTCATGCCACGTAGGATGGCTAATGTCCGCATCAGCAATTTTAAGTCTAAATTGGTCGGATCGACTCAATTAGCACAAATGTAAAATGTTTATGACTAAATTAGCCCAATAGAAATGTTTAGAACTGAATTGACACCAATTCAATTGATTTAGGATTTTTTTGTACTTTCTGCAACTATATATTGATGCAATAAAGGTGCTTACAATGTATCAGAATTAACAATCTGTGATATGTAAGTACAATCATGCTCATTTTCTATAATGTGTCTCATCTTATATCACCGATGAAACATATTTATGTGACATCATCGTTCACTAACATGAATTACAATTTGCGCAATCAATTTATCTCATTTTGTATCTTTTGAAACTAATGGTTATTATTATTTTTTTTTGTCTTGCCCTTCGAAATAATTCTTCCTATGCTATTGCTACTTGGACTTGACCTCGTCTCATAAGAATAGATCTGTATAAATATTAAGTTACTGAATTAATCTAAAAAACTCATTTCCCACTGGCATAAAATGCTCGTAATCTTTTACTAATTTCTCTTAGTTAGAGATTGCGACAAGGTAGATTCGGGAGGACCGATCCTATTTCAAACTCAAAACTAGTTTCTCCTATAACCGTCCCAAATCCCAATTGAGTTTCCAAAAGGTATCTCGGTCACATCCTACTTCAATATGTGGGAGCTTGGAAACTTTGCTAATTTACATTTTTTGAAATTTTTCAATAAATATGTATATCAACTCAAAAATCAAATATTACCGAAATAATTTAGTGCCTTGCGATCTGACACCAGAAAACCGATCACATCGTTATAGGGTTTTGGGCAAGTTAGAAACTCAATTTAACTCAATTCACTAGCATTCGTAATAACAGCGCAAAGCACAAAAGCTATACTAAGGAAGCAGTTCACGTCAAATTTCTTTGCAATAGGTTTTCAATATTGTTCTAAATGACAAGTTTTTGGTATCTTTGCATAAGGGCTGGGAGTCAATCTTGGAAATTCTTTTGTTCCGGTTCCCAAAATCCCATCATGTATTTCTTGTTGGGAGGTCGCATACCAAAATTAAAATTCGTGACTTGTCATCCCTTTAATGCTTGATTATATTTGGCTTTTCCTAAAGAAAGGACACGCTCAGGCTCAAATAAGCTCGACTAAGGTCACCTATTGTATTTAGGATACATAAAGAAAATGCCATTCGTCATCTTAAGAAAGTTTTGCTTAATCTTGAGATTCTCAAATTGAAATGATCTACATTGTAAGCAAACGCTTTGCCCTGGTATTGGGAGATAATCAAGAGTTATTAGAAATGGAACAAACAAGTCCAGTTTGGTTTCGCATGGTTTACCAGTAGTGTTTGTGACAGCAGAACTATAACTACCCATTCATCATTTCAAAGGTAATCGCTTGTCCTAACTTTTCCAACACTGAAATTATTATGAATGCTGGCTGATCCACGCAAATGATTTAAAGAGATAAACACCCAAGTGCAAGGTTGTCCTTGACAGGGTTTGTCTGAGAAATGAATTGACGTAGCACACAACTTGTAAAGACCCAAATGGGTTGGCAACGGTTTATGTGTATTGGGATAGAAAAATGAACTGTCTCTTATCATTTTGGCTGGCAAGATTTGCCCCAACGGAAGCTGAATTATGCTCTGGAGCAGGCGCTTGATTTTCTCTAATGAAGATGACGTTCGGTGTCCTTCCTCAACTGTGTCTAGCCGTCATCGGAGAGGAGGGTGGTTTACTCAATCTAGGCGAGCCACTTCATCCTGTACTTGGATTTGGGGTAGTCGGGGATTTGATGACGATAGCGTCAAACCAAAAGCATTAAAAATGCTCAAGTTTCTCTCTTTTACTTTTGGTAAAAATCTGAAATTTTTTGAAGACATGAAGGGCCACTCCTCAAGTTCACTCGCAAAGGAGACTCTCTAGGTTCATAAATACACTCTCGGAGACCTTGGTTTTGGGCGTCCATCGAGGTCAAGTTCACTAAATTCCTACCCCTTTCCGTTCCGTTCATGTGTTGGTTTTGACTATAATCAGATCACATGCTTGACTCTCTAGATTTTCTGGCAAAATCCAAAAGCCATTTGGATGTGGATCATAGGATGTTCTAAAGGGTCGACATGAATCGAGAATTTCTGTTCTCGTTTCTCGATTTTATGGTTCGTTTTGTCATCCTGATTGGATCTAAAGTCCACTAAGTTTTTTTATCCCATTTGCATAGATTCATCTAAGGATGAATTATGCTGTCTAATGCTTTTCCTTGGCATGTCAATATTGGATCGAGCACGTTTCCATCATGTTTGGCCCTTTCGATACATCTCGATCTAATCCAGTTGTTTGTCTGCATGTTTTTGCATCGTCTAGCTTGTTTTCCTTGAATTTAGATACGTTTTTACATTAAATTAAGCACGATTGTCTTTAATTTGCATAGCTGACGGGTAACACAATAACATGGCCTTGTTAATCTTTGCTTGGTATAGCTCGAGTTCTTTCTTTTCCTCGCACGTTATTTCATTTACTTGTTGATTGATTTAATATTAATAATTTGAACAATTATGCATGGACACTTAGATGGATGTTCGGAATAAAATTGAAAAAGACTGCATTGAAAGTGTTTCTGTAAAAGAAAAAAAGTACCTATTATGGGCATTAGACAATTTCGGGTGTAACCAAGTCCTTAGGTTAACGAATCTCTGATTTGTAAGAATAAGGCATGAATAGTTCATTAAAGATAGGTCAGGAATTGAATTGAGGATAGATATTCAAGGACCAATCATCGCAAAGCATCAATCAGCACACACACAAGCAATCAAGAAATCAAGATAGCATGAAGAGCACATCAAATTTTGAAAATAGGAAGATTGTTCATAATGCATTGACTTATAATAAATTATCTATAAAGTTTGAATTTGAAATTTGAATTAAATTATATTTTTTAATTACAATACCACCTTTGGTTATAGAAGCTTTCCGTTCGTTTTCGTAAGCTTTTTTACTTTCTTTTTGCATCCGAGTCATCTCCATCATTCAATTTCAACTATCGAGCAAGCATGGCCTCCAAAATTCAATAACATATTGTACAATTTTCTCGTGGTTTTCAATTATTTGCCCGCGTATCGTTTAGTAATTTGAGTTACACAAAGTCTTCGAGGCTTTTCAAGGAATATTGGTACTCGGTCTCTTTTGATTTGAAGTCAAATTTGATATCACCGATCGTCTTCGATCGGACTTCAATCATTGAAGCTATCAAGTTTTTCAGCGATCGCAAATTGACAAAAATACGAGTAACACCCGACTTGGTGGCTGGTAAAAAATAAGAACAGCACTTGTTACGAAATTACGTCCATGTTTGCAAAATCCGTCGTCGAAGGACACAAGGATAATGGTGACTCTTTTAGCTAGTATAAGAATTATTTCAAGGGAAAAAAAAAGTAGAAAGAGGATTTTGAATTTCTGACAAGAGTAGATAGGGTGGACATATCATTTATAAATTTTCTGAGTGAACATCGTGGGTAACATAATACTGACATTTTGGCCTTTCTCCAAATCAAGTAGCCGATTGGGTAGCTAAGACCCGGATGCTTGAATTCCCTCCTCTCTTTATGGGTCACTTGTCCCGTCAATTTCTTTGGGATCTTTTATGTTTGGATGCCCATTGATTGGATTTTTTGTTTAAGAACTCTCGAGATTAAATAATAAGGTTAATATCACGAAAAATATCAAACTGTGACATTTATAATAAATTAACCTAAAATTAATTTTTTTATTAGTAAAAATCCCAAACTGGTATATATGTGACAAATCTTATCCTAAATTAATTTTTTTATCATAAAAAATTCCAAACTAGTATATTTGTGATAAAATTACCCTTCATTAGTTTCCGTTAAATTGAATTAACATCACAAAAAATCATAAACTGACACACTTGTAATTTAAAATCCCAAATTGGTATACCTATTAACTGCCACATGTCATTCAACTTATCTATTTGACGGTAAAATTAAACGGAAACTAATGAAAAGTAAAATTTATCACAGGTGATTGAGATTTTTCGTAGTCAAAAAAATAATTTATTATAAATATATGCTTACTTAAGACTTTTCGTGATATTAATCTTAAATAGCATGGACGAGGTTTTCGAAAAAAAAAATGGTGGGTAAGAAGAGGGAAAATAATGGAGGAGACAAAGAAAAAACGACAAAAAAAATCACAACCAGAACTTCATTCAGCAGATAGCACCGAGCCCACGCAATTGCTCCTCCAGCAAACTTCGTCAAACCCCTGAGAAAGAAAAAGCTTCCGGCGGAGGAGGATGGCCATGGCGGCGAGGAGGTGCGTACTGTTCGCGGCATTGTCGCTGCTGGTGTTGGGATCTTCTCTGGGATCGTCCGCCGCAAGCCCCGAATCATCTTTCGTGAAGAAGACCATCTCCTCTCACCAGATCGTCATCTTCTCCAAGTCCTACTGCCCGTACGTACAAATCTCTCTCCCTCCCTCTCTCGCTTGAGATTTCAGTTATAGGAGCATAGACTGATTAAACCCATCCCCCCCATGTGCGAAGTCATATCGTACCTGATCTTGAAGCTACTGCAAGTATGTTGTGGGGAAGGCATGGTTCGATTGATGGGCGTAGATGGAATGATGGGTTTTGTCCATCTTTAGCTTCCCTGATGCTGGTACTTGTGAATTGTGATTGGGTTTTGGGTGGTGGTCCCTGGCACGTTAGTCACCGACCCTTGTTTCTTCGTCCACGGAAGTTTCGATCTTCAAGCTGAGAACCAGTTTAGATTCGACTTTGGATTTACGGGTGACGCGTGAAGCTCTAGGCTATATCGGTAGTGCAATAGGTATTCCTTTGTATGTGGGTAAAATCCACGCGATTGATGCGGACATCGGATTTTGCTAGAATATGTGTGGAGGTTCCTCTTGATTCCCTGTTGGTTGATTCAGTTCCCGTTTTGTTCTTGAGGATGGCACTTCCTTTGAGTTAAACCTGAGTACTTATGGAAGCCTATCACTTGAAAGAGATGTAATGAGATTGGGCAGATGTTTGTTGAAAGAAGGAATTTGACGTTAATTAAGATATCCAAAAGGCTCGGAATGCAGTTTGGCAAGCTAAATCTACACATATTTCTGAACCTGTTGAAACCAGGCAAGCACTAAGCAGGCCGAGACATGCATGAGAAATGTCTTCTCCTGTTTGGATTCAAGTAATGATGCTGAGATGGTGAAAATGGTTGATCAGACAGTGCTTTGACCTTCCAAG
Source organism: Syzygium syzygioides (assembly GCA_031216285.1). Classification (NCBI taxonomy): domain Eukaryota; kingdom Viridiplantae; phylum Streptophyta; class Magnoliopsida; order Myrtales; family Myrtaceae; genus Syzygium; species Syzygium syzygioides. Next base: position 33,313,504 of record CM062244.1, on the reverse strand, counting down.
AATAGGGTGTCATCTTGTGTTACCATGCTGATGTGACCGATCCTGTTCTAATTTCTGTCACCTCTAAGTTGGCATGTTCTACTGGAGAGTGGTATAAAGAATAGCTACTTACCTGCTGTAGTCTTATAGATTAAACATGAAATTTGTCCCTGTGCTTTTTAAATCTTTAAGTGACCAAGGCCCAGGGAAAGGAACACCGTAGTAGTAGTTTATGGTCTCTCTTGTTTAAAGTGAAGTTTCATGTGGTTATTGGCAATTGTACTGAAACTTTGAACTTGTGAATTGCTCTGGGCGAGACTAGTTTAGCGAAATAAGATTAACATCTTTAACTGTATTTTATTCTTGTTTCTTTTTCTTCTACCTGTAGTTGTAATTGCTGCGCTCTCAGTGAAGTTGTCTCTCGTGCCTGCTATCCCTTGTTATGTATGACAAATGCAATCAATCTTTCAATCTTCTTTTTCAGTCATATAGATGATATGAACTATAAACCAGAATTTATTTGCGTATTCATAAACTTCAAAAAAAAAAGTTGGACAAATCATGGGATGTCTCTTTTCCATTTGTGATAGGCAGCCTCCCATCAAAACCAGTAAATTGTGGTGGATGTGATGACCTCTTGGGAGGACCTTCAGATGTCATAGTATTATTGTTGTCATATGATAGATTCAAGTAACTGCTTAGTTATCCATCATGCTGACTGGGTTTAGTTCGATGCTTTTGCTGGATTGTCTTATGGACATATCAGACAAACATGGGATTTGTAACACCTTTCATGGATAAATGCAGGTACTGCAGGAGGGCAAAGGCTGTATTCAAGGAATTGAACCAGACACCTCATGTTGTTGAACTGGATGAGAGAGGTTTGTTTGCAAATTGCTAGTTCTTTGGTGATTTCTTCAGTGTCGGTAGGAAAACTAAGTAGTGGCCTTTTCTCCCTAAAACAAGGATTGATGCGAAGCTCTCTACAAGAAAAGCAAAACGGGATTGATGTATATATAAAGCCTAATATTTTTACAACTGAAAAAAAGCAACTGTAGGCTTGTCCAACCTTGCAATCCTCCAAAGCTTTTCTTGGCAGAAAACTTGTAGATCATGCTTTATGCGGCAGCATTGTAACTGAAATGTGGTTGAATTTGTCAAAGTATGTCTTGTGAATAGTTAATAGGAGCTCACTTTATGCCCACAGATGATGGATCAAAAATTCAGGATGCCTTAAGTCAAAGAATAGGAAGGCGTACTGTACCCCAGGTGTTTATAAATGGGAAGCACATTGGAGGTTCTGATGGTAAACTGCTTATGTACCTTGTAAGGTGCTTTTTAATGATAACAGGTCCAACAAAGAATTTGAGCTTATTGTTGGTCATCATTGCAGATACAGTTGAAGCATATGAAAGTGGTGAATTAAGTAAGCTCCTTGGAATTGATGGAAAACAGGAGGAGGAACTGTGAGGAATTGTATTGTGAATGGATAACTGAGCAATACTTCCAGTTAATTCTTCAAGTAAGCTTTCATATGAACAATGCATTGAAGTTTAATATTTTTATTTGCAATTCATGTTTGCTAAGCAGTGTATATTCAATCATATGAGTAATGTGATCACGAATGATATGATGCAGTGCCTTTTGCAATTACAGTCCTCGCTAATGGTAGAACTATTAGCTTAAATATCTAAATCAGGTCTTTATTTCAAACTGAGCAAACACATTCATTCATATTTATATTTATATATATATATATATATATATATATATATAAATGGTCTTACGGACATAATTGAAAATGTACAAGATAACCGTTCTCTGATTTTACCTTTCCTCTCTTATGTTAGTCCATGTAAATGAATTCCCTGCAAATCCCCAGTCGAGAAGTCCCATATCAAAGACAAAATCCCTATAGACCTCTTAGTTGAGCTACTTTCCTCTCAACGTCCTTTCATTCCGTTACTCCATAACATGAGTTAGATATATGTTATTATCACAGAGTCTCTTCCAAACACTTTCACCTCATTATTGATCTCTCTACAAAATTATCTGGTAAATGTATGTCTTGGTGGCCCATAAATGCCATGAAACAACCAAGTTTTCTTGTCGGGCCCAGAGAGTCTTTAAGTGCAGCAGTAATGTTCCATGTCTCCATGCAAGGCAAAGAAACCTGCTTTGTTTTGGGCATCTATCAATTTCAAGTGGCTAAAACCCAAAATTGCTACCATTCTTGCCGCTTTAACAGTAAGAATCTTCATTTCAGACCAAAACGTGTCTGGATTGAGTTTTCTTATCCAGACCCTTAACTGAGAAACTTTGGACCTGTCACTTGATCCTGAAAATTCCCCACAACCACAATCATGTCAATGAATATGAAAGTGGCAACCATTAGAGCATCAACAGAAATTAAGCCGAAGAAGCAATTAGCTGGGGTTACACCCAAAGGCAATATCAGTGACCGTAATCTAGCACATTGACTCCCTAAGTATGAAGCTACCTGAAGGTGACAAGGTTCTTTGCAATCTCTAGTTGTGGGATGTTCCAATTTTCTCTCCTTCCGCTGACTTTGGCTTGTTTGCTGCGGGGTTGAAGGATGCGTGGGTGCGAAAACTATTGGTGTTGTGCTAATTGGGTTGAAATATGGTGTTGACTGAGGAGATATAATCAGGTAACTGAGTTTTTGGTTAGGATCTAAAAAATTTAGGGAATTAGTGCCCAAGGTGAGAAAAGAATCTCTACAATGACTACGGGGGAGAGTGGGAGGGAGGGAGGGAGAGCACAAAATGATAGTTGCATCTGAATCGAGAAGTATTAAATCTTTATCAGTTTGAGAACTAAATTTCCAAAGGCAATAAGATTTTAAAAGTCTGAAGACTGTTTGCTTTATTTATTCGATCAATGTTGTTTCATGACATATGATGTAAGGAGAAGTACGGTTGATTGTCCCATATGTAACAAGGACATCATGGCATAGTCATAATAAGTCACTCAACAAAAGAAGTAGAGTTCTCTCCCGTCGGAGGAGGCAAGTTCACAAACATTTTTATTTTGTCAGCACACAAACAGTTGAATTGCGTATAAAGGTAATGGAATCATGTCTATGGGCCATTTGCAACATACTGACTACATAATGTGAAAGCAGTCGATTCTTAAAAATCGCCCGAGAAGTAGAGAGATGACAACCCGCTGCAAGACATAGCAAATAAGATTGGAGTTATAATGAAAACAGTCCAACGAATCAGGGAGAGGATGTGACAAACTTGAGTTAGCCACAATTACATGGGAGAGCGACCTTAATGTCCATGGCTTCTTGATTGCTATAAAGGTGATCCCCAAGAGCATCAATCTACATGGAAAGTGGAGAGAGAATAAAAGTGCTGGAAGTCTGAGTGCTTCAAATTACATATTCCTTCCTTTCTTTCTTTCCGTTAGGGTGGAGAGCATAGAAGGAAGCAATGTGTGTGCATGAGTGAGGGAAGAAAATCAGGATGAAACTGAAAGAGTTTTGCGGTGACAAATCACTTAGGAATTTGTTGTTTTAGAGTTTGAATGTGGGCAGTTTTCCTGGAACAGTTCTGTTGGTTCATTGAGACGACTTGACTAACTCAACTAACCAGACACGCCTATCCGTTCTCTCTCAATGAAACCTCAAAGATTTTAAAGGGCTAGAACCGGACAGAATTAGGAGAGTGAATGAGGGGGAAGAAAAAGTTTCAGAAACATAGATGAGCTTTGTACTTTTATATTGTTCTTTAGATCCAAAGTTTGATTAGATTAAAATTAAAAGAGTTTCCTGATTTAACAGCAGGAGTTGATTTAAAGGCACGAGCTACCTGCAAACTGCTTAAGAAGAATAAGTAGAAAGAAGCTGGTAGCAATTTTAGCTTTGAGTTTTACCCGTCCTGCTATTATAAAGTTTACCAAACGCTGTACGGGATTGAGAAGGGATGTACTGTTGTATTCGTTGCATTTGTTATATTTTCTTCTCTCTAAGCATTGACTTCCTCATTTGTTTTGAGGTTACTGTGAAGATTGACTAAACTGCACTGACGATTGTAATGTGATTATTTTTCTTGCAGTAGTGGGCTTATTCTGCTGAGGATATGGATAAGTACACATGGCTCGAAATACAACGGCTCTTTGATTGTTCTATGTTATAATTGTAGCAAGTGCTATATTAAGTGAACTTTTTTTTTTGTTTTATGGAACTTTTTAGACTTTTCTTGGAAGGGACATGTTCTCTTTTGCAATTTCATCCCATTTATCTATGGTGTTTCCTCTTTCAATTAGTTTGACCGCCGTATGGTGGTTCTATGTAACAGTGACACCATCATTGTCTTACTTTTACTTTGGTTCAGGCCTAAGGAAAACACAGTCTATTAACTGTTTAGCTTCTTTGTGACATGTCAAATCCAAGAGCTTTCGAATCGTAATGCCCAGAGCGGAGCGTAAAGGAAAACTTTAGCTCTTGATGATTTTGGTGGCCGTGGTGGAGGTTGTTGTGGTAGCATGGTGGGGAGGCAATGCTGGTGGGAGCAATGGAGCCGACAATCGGCATCGAAGAAGGGTTGATGATTAATGAGTGATTGTAGTGTTGGTGTGGTGGTGAATAGATATGTTAAATGGGTGAGTTGAGTTTGGTTTGAGTTGGTTGAAAATAGATTCGATTCAAATTAATCCATTTTACTTATATTAATCCAATTTTGTGAAACATAATTTTACCGACCTATATCCTCTCCGAATCAAATTGATATTCAACTAAATTCATATTACTAAAATACATTCATATTTAATACAATCTATCAAAATTTATACTCACTCATTTAATGCTCTCTCTCATCTCTTCACGTGGGTAGGCTATTTGGAGAGAATTTTATATTAAATTAAAAAATAGAATTAAAAAAATGATGTTAGTAAATAAATAAAAAATTGGTAAGAAAACTTAAAAGGTGAAAAGCTTTTAAGAAAGGGCTTTGCTAGTATAACAGTTTTTGGGCCATTGTAAGAATAAAGGATGTCATGAGTCACAAATTCTCGAAAGAGTAGACCTCATAATAATTTATAATTTATTTTTTGCGGTTCATAACATGCTGTTATTCTCACACTAGATTAATGATTGTCCCTTAATCATTTGTCACAAAAAAAATTAGACAATTATGCATGTGTTGTGATGAGCACTAATTAAAGAAGACGGACGGTGATTAAGTATGAGTCATAGATAATAATAATATTGGGCAGAAATAAATGAGCAAAATAATCTGAATATTGTACAAATTTGCTCAATAATTTTCTCAATGGAATTCATCTTAAAACTGGAAAATACAGAAGAATCAGCCCCAATATGAATTATAAGTTCAAAGCCTTCGGCAAGAAAAAAAAAGTTGGTCCGTAATGCCAAGGTTACATCAATACCATTAGATGAAAAAATATTGGGTATTTCTTGAGTGCCACAAGGGATTTATGCAAACCCACTCATCAGTTGCCATGTATGCAGACGGAGGCCTACTCATTTTTTTTTTTTACATTTGAGATTTAAATGGTAAGTAGGATCCACTTTGCACAAAACTGGTTGAACGGAACGAAGAAGCTGCCACACACTACACGAATGGGCCTCACATCTAGCTTCATAAAACAATCATGAAAACATTTCAAATTTCTTTTTCCTTTCCACAATCCATAATTACATTTTGATTCCACCTTCTCCCTCTCTCTCTCTCTCTTCTTCAAATCCCTAAATCCAAACTCCAAAAGAAAAATTCATTAAAATCGTTCTTGGGATGTTGTTTGCGATTGTATCCGTGATGGGTAGTCGTTTGCAAGAGCTGTTTGTAGTAAGATTGCGTAACATCCTTCTCGTGACCATCTCTTGTGCTTCCACGATGCACCCTTGTCATCGTTGTTCACGAAATAGAGCGGGGGCGATTCTCATGAGTTATGGGGTGAGGCCTCTTTTTTTAGGGCCTTTGGTTCGCTAGTTATTCCAACTCGCAATCTGACCTTGTTAGCCATGTGAGAAGCTCTTGATTTCTAAGAAACATTACTTCATTTTTTTGTGAAAAATTAGTTTGATCTATTGATTGTGTTGAGATTCAGGTTAATATTTCAAGATGAGGGACGGAGAAGGGCCGGGCATATGTGGATTGGGTTCTCTTCTCATTGGCTGTTTCTTTAAATTTGGTAATATGGCATTCCAGAAGTGGGATAATTGCCCAAAAAGTCTTAAACTTATTGTGCGACGGCCGATTTAGTTGTAAACATTTCAATTCTGTCAATTTAGTGCTAAACCTTTTGATGATTTGTCAATTTAGTCCGAAACCTTTCAATTATGTCAATTTAGATCTAAACTTTTTGATGATTTATCAATTTAGTCATAAAATCTATTATTTAGATATTTGGCCGAAAGGATTACATTGGCAAATTGTCAAAAGATATATGATTAAATTGGCAAATTATCAAAATGTTTAAAACTAAATTGGTACAATTGAAAGGTTTACGACTAAATTGGCAAATCGTTAAAAGGTTTAGGACTAAATTAGTAAAATTGAAATGTTTAGGATTAAACTGGCCTTTGCACAATAGGTTTATAACTTTTTAGACAATTTTCCCCTTCAAAAGTTGGTTACAGAAACTTGTTTTTTTGTAGTTTAGGCCTCAAAGTGGCTTTGCAAATTGTTTCTTTGCATCGCAGGCGAGTTGATGTTAAAGTATGACGGGCCATAAACGATTGTTATGAGTCCAATACTATAAATTACAATCTTGTTTGAGGATTTATCGGTATGAGATTAGATTTGTGATGCTATTTATTTTGCTGGGCTCATCAGATTCTTGTCGACATCCCATGACTAGTTATGGCCAAATGAGATGACTTGACAATGAAGGGTCACATGGTGATTAGCGATTAGTTTTATTCGTTGCGCTTTCCAGACGTCGAGGGGATCCAGCTTTGTTAGTTTCATTCATTTTGTTATAAGTTATATAATTTAAAACCTTTCAAAGATCGACGATGCTCAGAGTTACGTAAAAATCTCACTTCTAAAGATGAAACACGAAATTTTTAACTTGGTTGTCCGGAAGCATACGTAACAATTCTAAGATAAGTAGAGTGATAAGTAGAGTCATATGTCATTTAAATATCTATTAGAGCTTGTGTTTGTTTCTTGCCGATTCGGATATCTTCATAGAAACATGTTTGCCCAATTGTATAATTTGTTTTGAAGTTCCAGTCCGCCCCAAGCATCTTCATTGACATTATACGAAGATATCGTACCATAAAAAACTATGGAAAAGTTGGTGTCCCATGGCTATGAAAGGATTAAGATGAACCGCAAATTCCACAAACAAGTACAGACATCACGCGATGGATTAATAATTACCAAAGACGATAAATGAATGCAGCATCGGCCTACGACGAGCAAGTAATTCGGGTATCTTATACGTTGGCTAGGCCATGATCAGCGAGATGCACATTGAACCCATTATATTCATTGCCAAAATTCAGTTTAGTATATATATTACACTCATGTATAATAATTTCACATTAGCAGCAATAACCCATAAGCCAGAGGATGCTAGAAAAACTCAATATAATTTATCATGATGTTCTATCCAAGTATGTTCGTATCATGCATATATGTTTAGTGTTGATTCATAGCCATTAGAAAACATATGGAATCTTCTTTTCATGTGAAAGGGGTCACGCACTATTATAGTCCTTAATTAGCGGATGGTTCTTAATTTGGTCAATATAAAGTAGCCGTAATTATAGGAATTGGTTTACTTAGGTGATAATTTATCCAATAACGAAGGATTCAACACATCTTTTTATCCAACAGACAAACTCTAGTATCCAGAAGATGCTAAACACACCCCACCATAATTACAAATTTACCAAACTACAGATGAACCTTTCAAACATCTCTAGATTAGAGTCAAGAAGTAGATTGATAAAATAGTCAGGAGGAAGGAAAGGAAATTGGACTCCGAATTAACATGATTCGGTTGGAATTTCAAAACCTATGTCCACGGAAGAGAGTGGCATTGAATTCTATTATAGAAATAATCGATACAGTGGAGATTAGAATTATTCGAGCACTCAAATACTTTCTCGGTATTTCTCAACCTTCAATTCCGTCTAATAACTCACTCAACGTTCACCCTCGTAATTTCTAGTGAAGTCTTGCTCAAGGAATTACACATCCTCTCGTCCTCTCTGACCCTTCTGTACCCAACCAAGGGCAAGGGCCCCTTCATATGTTATATTTATTGTCTAAAGAATCTCCACATTTATTATACTATGTCAGCAGATGAAGACAGTCCATGAAAGAAAAACGTAGCCCGTGGCCCCCTCCATATACTCATTTGTGGCCTCCTTCAATTCGAGAAAATATTAGGCAGTGGGATTTCCATATTTGCTGGCTGAGCAAATCTCTTCTCTGACTCCAGTTACCGCTTCGTACGGTAGCAAGGATGGCGAGTGAATAAAACATTTTTCTCGCTGCTGCTTTCTTTGTCTTCTACGCATGCAGAGAAATAACTGCAAAACGAAATCCATGCGCAATCCTCTTCTCCTCGCAATTGCGGCTGAACATAAACGCAACCATGTGCAAGTTGCAGGTTCGAGCACGATTTGAATGAGCAGTTTCTACCGTGAAATTAAAAACTGCCAATTAATGACCTTTTGCAAAAATATTAGAATCCGGAACTGCTCGTTGTTCCTCCAAAGGTCCACCTAGGGTGGTCTGCTCCGATTCTAGGTGGGTTCATGCAACTGATCTCATCAAGTTTCACGTAAATGAAGGCGATCAAGAGCGAGAGAAGAAAGCGATAAATGGCTCGAGGCGCGGCCGTGAATTCTCACATTCTATTCTTCTTTTATTTTTGAAGTTGAAGGCATATTGTCGTGCCGATCCTTTATAATATGTTTCTACGTTTGTCCCGGAGTCCGTTATCGATTCCTGTTGTTATTTTTTCTTTGATATTCATCTGAAAGCATGATGAAGGTCAACATGCACGAATCTATATTGAAGTAATTTGATTTTAGCTCTAGATATCTCTTAAGATTTTTTTCTTTTTCTTTTTTTTGGTTGGGAAATTTTCTTAAAAATTATATATATATTTTACCAGTCCGGTCTAAGCGGGCAAGTGAACGGTTCCATACCTAGAACTAGGAACCGAACGGTACTCACCGATTCTTACAAAGTGGAACCGGAAACTGGACCGGTCCCTATGAAAATCGCCGGTTTCGGGCGGTCCGGACGATTCCCAATTCGATTGGACACCCCTAACGTGCAGCTGCTAGACCGAAGAAGAAGCCCCCACGGAATCACGAGGTCGGTCAGCTTAATTTATTTTAGACCAAGTATTGTTTAATGGGTTTAAATTCAAAATATATTTTCAATAGGTGCTACATAGACTCACTAGGCATTCGAATCGCGACAAAACTCATCCCGACAAAATCACCGCCATTCTAGCTTTTCACCGAAATTTCATGGAGATATAACATACGCCTCCACGAACTGTCTCCACCTCACGACCATCAATCGCCGCCCACGATCCCGACCCTTTCAACGAGGAAGAAGACCTCCATTCTCGGTGAGTGCTCTCTGTCCCTCTCTCTCTCTCTCCCCCGCCTCCTCGCAGATCTGCGCTCACTTCTGCGCTTCCGGTCGCTGCTCTTCCCTCTCGCACGCTCGAGTCTAGATCTGCTCGCTCCGTGTGGTCGGGTTCCCATAGCATACGAAAATGGTTCGATACCGAAAATGGTTCTGTTGATCGAGCCGATAATTCTTCTGGGGTCTGGCGAGAGGTTCCATTTTTTGACATTTCTCCTGACTCTTTGATCGCGAGGATTTGTTGCGTTGCTCCTCTGCTCGCAGTCCTAGGTTTGGAGTCGGGGGTTTAGCCCGTTGTCTTCTGGGTACTGTGGATCAGTTTATGTAATGATTGGCTTGCGGGTTGATGGTGGCTCTTGTACCGTGGACTTGCTCGAGCGTCCTCGGATAAATGGATTTGTTTCCAAGTTGGGTGATGGCTCTCTCTACTTAATTCCTATTAGAAACGGTTGCTTCGCTGGGCATTTCTGATCCTTGATTCGGTTCATTTGTTGAGCTTTTCTTTTCTTTTGTTTGCAGTGAGCTTTACAAGAACAGCATTCGAGATTTGCAGCTCCTCTCTTGGCCCTTCTCAAACCACATCAGTTTGGTTTTGGTCTGGTCGTATTTGTTTGTGCTGAAAACAAAAAAAAAACGGAGGAAAAACCGAAAACCAAGCTGTGAATAAAAAGCAAAAAGAAGAAGAAGAAGAAACTGAAAACCGAACCGAACCGAATCAAACCGGTATTTCGGTTCGGTTCATATTTGGTTCGAGCGAGATTCAGTTCGGTTCAAGAGTGCACCTCTAACGGTTCGATTTTTCAAGAGAATCGAACCGAACCGAACCAAACCGTTTACACCCCTAGCAAACATCCTGCGGAAGCACGTCAACCACCATCATCTCTTTCGATGGCTGCTTCTTCTTCTAATCTGAAAAGAAATTACCACGTGTTTCTGAGCTTCAGAGGCACGAACGTCCGCAACGAATTCCTCGGCCATCTTTATGCGGCTCTGGACCAGAAAGGAATATACACTTTCAGGGATAGTGATGAACTCCGGAAAGGAGAGCAGATATCGCCGGCGCTTATGAAGGCGATCGAGGAGTCGCGTGCCGCGATCATCGTTTTCTCCAAGGACTATGCTTCCTCGCCATGGTGCTTGGAAGAGTTGGCCAGAATTATGGAGTGCAAGGAGCAAAGAGACCTCAAGGTCTTTCCCGTGTTTTACAAAGTGGAACCCAGGGAAGTGAGGACACCAAGAGAGAGCTACAAAGAAGCTATGGATAAGCATGAGTCCAAGTTCGGGAAGGATTCTGAGAAAGTGAAGAAATGGGAGAAGGCTCTCTTCGACGCGGGTAGCTTATCTGGGTGGCATTTCCATGAGGGGTACGCATGTTTTTCCTTTTGATAAATGCTATGATATCTCTTTTAACTGGTCTCAATCTCATGCTTCATTTTTATCTTGTTTTTTACCCACCCCTTACTAGTTGCATGCATGAATTAGAAGGGTGTGCGCTTACTGTGCCCACGCCCCTGGACACTTGTACTGTCCCCATCTGACGGATTGTCGGATCTGTCTCCCGGTGCCCACCAGAGATCCAACCAAAAACTCATCTCTCGGCCTGCATAGACCTGCAGCCCAACCACCGTGGCGTGTTCATCGTCGCCTCATTTGAGCCATCGTCTCCGGCCTTTGCTCGCTAGCGCCATAGGGCCGATCGCCCGGCCTTGTCTGGCCGGGTGCAAGGCCAATAGCCATTCCAGGCTATTGTTTGGCAGTCTGGCCTGGTCTCCAGACCAGGCTCCCCCAAGTCTGCCACGATGCCTTGTATTGTCCAACTGATCCTCCGGGGTCTCGAGCCTTTCACAAACCTTTGCAAATATCTGCTCTTGCCAAAAATTCGAGACATCAACATCTTTCATGCCCCTAAACGTTGAATTTAGAAGCTAATTAGAGATTCTATATAATTAATTCAATCACCCAAGAACAGAAAAGATACACTGCCACTTAGAAACTGATAGATATTGTCAAATTGATCTTTCGATTGAGGATACAAAGCGGAAATATACTAGACAGTCAACAAAAAAGTCAAATAACCACAACTGCAAGCTAGCAAATTCTTTGAATTCGATTGTTGCTGTCTAGATAATGGGAAATTTGTCTTAGATTAAAAGTGTGGTTCATAGTACCCGAATCGTCATTATCTTTAGGCTCAGGTTCTTTATAGTTTTTCCTTGTGCAGATCTTGGTGCAGGTTTACCCAAATGTGTTATTTCTTTTCATCTCATTTTTAGCTAATCTTCTGGCGAGATTTTCCTTGTGACGTTAGAGTTCAAATTCCTGCCATTGCTCGGACATGCTAAAACAGGTTTATCTTTCTTTTGGGTGCTTATTAGGGATGAAGCGGAGCTCATACAATGCATCGTGAAGGAATTATCCATTCATCTAGAGCGTACACCCTTACATGTCGCTAAGTATCCAGTCGGAATAGATTCTCGAGTTCAAACACTGATATCGTTGTCACAAAAAGAGTCAGGTGATAATGATGTTCTCATGATAGGTCTATGGGGACTTGGAGGCATAGGGAAGACAACAATTGCAAAAGCCCTATATAATGCTATTGAGAGACAATTCCAGGGTTCTAGCTTTTTAGCACGAGTTAGAGAAAGTTCGGGCAAAGGCCATGGTCTTGTTGCGTTGCAAGAAAAACTTCTATCTAAGATCTTATCTCATAAACATTTAACAGTAGGTAGTGTCGACGAAGGAATCAATTTGATACGGGAAAGACTTTGTTGCAAAAAGGTTCTCTTGGTTCTTGATGATGTTGACCAGTTGGATCAACTGAATGCATTAGCTGGAGAAGGCCATTGGTTTGGCAAAGGAAGTAGAATTATTGTTACATCAAGAGATAAACATTTGCTAAATTCTCATGGCGTAAATTTTTTGTACGAAGTTAAGACTCTAGATAACAATGAAGCACTAGAGCTTTTTGGTCGGCATGCCTTTACAAATAGCAAGAAAGTTGAAATAAGGAGGGATCTCATGGATGGAGCACTGCGTTATGCAAATGGCCTTCCGTTAGCCCTCGAAGTGTTGGGCTCATTCTTATGTGGAAGAAAGGAACTTGCATGGGAAAGTACACTGCATAAAATCTCCAAAAGTCCTTACCAAACTGTCAATCGAGTTCTCAAGACAAGCTTCGATGGATTGGGGGATAATGAGAGGGAAATTTTCCTTGACATCGCTTGTTTCTTTAAGGGGAAAATAATAGAAAATATCAAGGAAATTCTTGACAGCTGTTATTTTGGCACAACTATAGGAATGGAAATTCTCGTGGAGAGGTCCTTGATAACATATGAGCATGGGTACCTGCAAATGCATGATTTGGTTCAGTCAATGGGTAAGGATATTGTTAATCTGGAATGTCCGGATGATCCCGGAAAACGCAGTAGATTGTGGATTTTCGAAGATGTTTTGGACATTCTATATGAAGATACGGTAAAAGTTTTTTATGTCAATGTTGCTACATTTTAGTTTTTATATTACTATAATTTGAACAGAAAATGTAAATCTCAATGGAAATTTTCTGTGACCATTTGTTCTGTTATGGACAGGGAACGAATGCAGTAAAGGCCATAGTATTGGACTCGTTCGAACCAGAAGAGATAACTATTAGTCCTCATGCTTTCACAAACATGAAAGGGTTGAGATTGCTCATTTGGCCTGGAGTGCATATCTCTTCACAAGGTCCTGTATGTCTCCCTAACGAGCTAAGATGGCTTAAATGGCCTAACGCGCCGGATCTGGAATTTGGCCCCGGCCCAAAGAAACTTGTTAGAATTGATGTCCGGGGAAGTCGTATCAAACAGTTCGGAGGCAAACTTATGGTAAGCCCACGTGATGATTAGCTTTCCCTTTTATAGCTGTAAGTATTTGCACAACCTAATGATTGCGCTGTTATGTTTTTGCAGAATTTTAAAAGGTTGAAGTCCATAGATTTCTCGCAATGCGAGTCCCTTGCTAGTGTTCCTGACCTTTCAATGGCTCCAAATCTGGAGAGCTTGAATCTCAATTACTGCATTAGTTTGGTGGAGGTTCACCAATCCGTCGGATACCTTGACAAGTTAAGGTTTTTGTCACTAAATATGTGCTCAAATCTTAGTATCTTTCCCAACAAACTCAAGACAAAATCTCTTCAAACCCTTTGTCTCTATAAATGCTCTAAACTCGAGAAGTTCCCTGATATTCTGGGAAAGATGGAACATCTAGAATATATTTGTTTTGAAGAGACAGCTATTAAAGAACTCCCTGCATCAATTGAAAATCTTGTTTCTTTGAAATGGATGCGTTTAGATCGGTGCGAGAACCTTACAAGGCTTCCATCGAGCATTTATAAGTTGCACAATCTCAAGGTTCTGAGTCTTCACAGATGCTTGAATTTAGTCATGTTTCCAAAGAACTTGGAGGATTCAACTAACCGCGATGACCATTTAAGATTCCCAAATCTATACTTGTTAAGCCTTACTGGCTGCAATCTATCGGAATTAGATTTCCTTGAGAGTTTTCCCAAATTGAAAACCCTATATCTTTCAGAAAACAAGTTTACTCATCTACCAACATGCATCAGCAAATACGATAATTTGACACGGTTGGATGTGGCGCGATGCCCGCAACTACAAGAGATTCCTCAGCTTCCATCAAATATGCAGACCCTAAGAGCAAATGGTTGCAAATCTCTGCAGAAACTCCCAAATTTGTCGAGTCTCTCCCCCGACGTCCTTAAAGTTGACTTGTCATCATGCTGTGAATTATTCCGCAGAGGGGTCAAGATGGGTGATGTGCCATTACTCGAGGTCAGACTCTCTCTCTCTCTCTCTCTCTCTCTCTCTCTCTCTCTCTCTCTCTCTCTCACTCGCGCGCAAACACTTGATATGCGTACCATCTGTATGACAGGGACTCCCGAAGATGAGCAGTGTCGACGTTCGCCTAATTGGAGGAGAAATGCCAGAATGGTTTCTCCACTGTAAAGAGGATTCCCTATCTTTCGTGATCCCCCAGGACTTGTGTGACAAGTTCTTGGGACTAGCGCTCTGCGTTGTTCTTAGCGTCGAGGAAGGAAAAGTGGTCAATGCGTCATGCGAGATCCAAATATTTGTTAATGGCCGAAGGGTGATTCAGGAATTTAGCGGCTTTTATTCGTTGGAATCCGATAATGTGTGGCTTATATATTTCTCACGCGGTCAGCTGTATGGAGCGGAGAAGCATCTGCGAGACGAACGGAGCCAATTCCAAGTTTGCCTCGGACCATGGAAAGTAAGCGTAAAAAAGTGCGGATTCCGTCTAATATGGGCGCAGCAGGAGGATGATATGAGGGTCGTGCTCCAACACCATCAGCCGATTGAAAACAAATTGGACAGTGACTCGGAAGAAGACAACTCGTACAATCTCTCTCCCTCTCTCTCGCTTGAACTTTACTGTGTTTCCTCGTTTTTAGTGTTTGGATTCCGACGAGTCCAGAGGAACAGCGGCTGCCATTGTTTTTTTGCTTGTCCGGAGCTTCGCTCTTCGTGTTTTCCACTTCGATTCCTGCGAATGCATGTTCTCCATCCTGGAATCGATTGATTCTACTCGAATTAACTCTGTTCAATCCTTCTACTTCGAGATTAGAGGGTTGGTCTGTTCATCGGTTACCGAATCCTTTCCCGTTCCATTCTGGTTTAGCTGGAGGGACTTGAGGATGAAATTGCTGAACCCTCGGTGCTGATACATTCGGTTATCGGAAATCCATCTATGCGGTTGTTTTCCCCATGCTATACCTGTTTCACGGCCGGTTATGGAGGTTAGAACTTTGGGAGAATGTCTGGATGGATGATGTTGGTACTGTGGGGATTCTTGATTAGTCGACCCGGATGAATGGACTGCTGTCTGATGTTTCTAGTTCATTCTCTCCTCAATTGTGTAACCATGAGCCTGTACTTATCAATTAATGTTGTTTGTTACTGTTAAAGCTTCTCGGCAAATTGTGGTTGATGGTTAGGCTCTTTGGTGCAACTGTTTGTTTGATCAAATTGTAGGCAAACCTGATTCATATTCGAGCTACTGCAATTATGTTATGGGGAACAAATGGTTCGATTGATGGGCATAGATGGAATAGTGACTTGTTTATCTTTAAATTCCCTGATGCTAGTACTTGTGATTGGGTTTAGGCTGGTGGTCCCTGGCACATTAATCACCAAACCTTAGTTCTTCGTTGATGGCAGTTCGATCTTTAATCTGAGAAGATGAGTTCTGTTCCAGTTTGCATTAAACTTTGGGTTTACAGATTGCAACTAATGACAAATGAAGCTCTAAGCTATACTGGCAGAGCAATAAGTATTACTTTGTATATGGGTGAAAACACACAATTGATGTAGACATTGGATTTTGTTAGAATATGTGTAAAGGTTCCTCTTGTTTCCCAGGTGGTTGATTCAACCTAAAAATTATCTTGAAAGCTTGCACTCTTTGCAAAGAGGAGATGACATTATATTGGATGCTAATCTTAGCCTACGAATCGGCCCGTCAAACATGGAGCGCACCAGTGAAGTGAAGCAAGATGAGAATCGGGAGGAAGTCGACTTGGAGCTTCGACTCGGCTGTAACCGGTAATTTATTATGCTTTGATTTAGGTTTGAGAAATTTATAATTATTGTACAGATGATATTCTTTCAGACTTGCTATATATTCTAAAGGAGCTGTTTGGATTCAAGTCATGACGCTGAGATGGTAAATGTGGTTGATCCGGCAGTGATTAAACCTTCGAACAACAGGGTGTCATCTCCTGTTACATTATCCTGTTCTAACTTCTGTCACGTCTAAGTTGGCATGTTCTGCTGGAGAGTGGTATAAAGAACAGCTAATTACCTAATGTAGTCTTACAGATAAAACATGAAATTGGTCCCTCTGCTTTTTAAATCTAAGGCCCAGGGAAAAGAACATGCTAGGGGTAGTTTATGGCCTTTCTTGTTTAAAGAAGGTTCACGTGGTTATTTTGCAATTACTGTGAAATTTCGAACTTGTGGATTGCTTTGGGCGACACTAGTTCAGGGAAATAAGATTAACATCTTTAACTGCATTTTTTATTCGTGTTTCTTTTTCTTCTACCTGTAGTTGTAATGGCTGTGCTCACAGGAAAGTTGTCTTTTGTGCCTGCGATCCCTTGTTTTGTATTTATAGATAGATTGACAAATCCAATCAATCTGTAAATTCTTCTATTTCAGTCATATAGATGATATGAACCATAAACCAGAATATATTTTCTTTTTTGTAATATTAAAAGGAAGTCGGACAAATCATGGGATGTTTCTTTTCCATTTGTGATGTGCAGCCTCCCATTGAATCCAGTGTATTGTGGTAGATGTGATGACCTCTTGTGAGAAAGGCCGGATGTCATAATTTAATTGTTATCATTTAATAGATTCAAGTACCCGCTTGCTTATTCATCCAACTGATTGGGTTTAGCTCGATGCTTTTGCTGGATTGTCTTCTTCTTTTCATGTTCAATGCAGCTAATGGACATAGTAGTCAAACATGGATCTGTAACACCTTTCATGGATAAATGCAGGTACTGCTCAGAAGAAGACAACTCAATAGACATCACAGAAGAAGATAGTGCAAGTGAAACAGATGTAGGGGAAAGCAAATCAACTTCAAACAAGAAGAGAAGATTGTCTTAACTATGGCGGGACTATGGGTTGCACTCGCGCCAATCTATTACGAGTGTTGGCTTGCGAAGCATGCCTGTTGAATTGGTTCGCGAGTTGCTGAGGAAGTGAACTGGGTGATTTCGATTCCAATGCCTTTTGCTTTTCCCCTTTTTCGGTCTCTACTAGAAGTTTTCTAATGTGTGCACCTTCAATTAGAATTCCAAACCACTATCAGGCTTCGCATCATGCTACTGATATGGTTGAGGAACTTTTTCCTCTCCTTCTTTATGATTTGTGATGCAGAGTGCATTAATCCAAAGTTATGTGGATTCTTGTTGAATGGCCAAGGTCTCCCAAGTTGCTCTGTGAAATTTATCATATAGACCTCTGTTACCCGTCTTAATCCAATTAATGATGCCAATGCTTCATACTTTGAGATAGTAGTGTTGATCTAATTGTCTCAAAGGTCAAAAGTTCTATACAGGGAAGATTAGTTGATGTCTCTACTGTTGCTAGGCAGATTGCATTGGATGGGTACAAAGCCTTGTGTCATAACTGGTGGCTTCTTTGAACCCTAATGTTTGAGCTTGTAGCAGGTCGCTCACTGGTTTTTGTGCCATCGACAAAATTTATAAAGGGATGTTGATACCTAAATTTTTGGCCCTGGAGGACTCATCCGAGGGCTTGATTTAGATCAATAAATCGTACGGCTCATGAAAAAAGGGATTGTATTAATGTTGCAGGACACATAGATTGGTCCTGGAGTGTAAAATCAAGGCTTTATATTAATATTGTCCAATATGGATCAAGTTTTTGCACATTTGCTTTAACTATATGTTTATTATTACGAAGTGATTTTTATTGTTTGCGCACTTAAGCCTGGCCTGACGGATTTGCATGTTTAGGAATAAAAATCGAAAAAGATTGCATGAAATTAGCTTTTACGAAAAGAAAAAAGGTAGCAATTTATGGTAGTTTGTTCACCATAACGTATTTAAGTCCCTGTGTCCCAATGGTCTGGACCGTAGAGGTTAATTGAGCTCTCACGCTCTCCTAGGCTTCAAATTGGCTTGGTTGAAGGTTAGTGGGAATTCTAGTCTTGTTCAATTGATAATAGACAAAAATCTAAGTTGTTGTCGCTAGGGCTTGGAAGAATCGATGCGAAGTGTGAGTGCTGCCTCACATGAGGACTATTTGCGCCCGCCTAGCAATCCATTAGCTCTCTCAACTTTCATGTCAAGAGGGTCGCCACAAGGCAAAAGAAAAAAAAAAGAGTAGATAGAATGGAATTTTACCATTGAACGGCATTATAACAAAGCCCCATTCCCTCCCAGTTAACATTAATTGGACACATTACTCACACAGTCTTTGTTGCGAAGTCCGTGTTGATTCTCAAGTTTCAGCTACAGTTTTGAGTTGCTTCCTGTTGAGAGGAACTCCAAAGTTTCATGGCTGAAAATTGCTTGAATGACAAGTTACTAGGATTAGCTTTCTGTTCCGGATTCGGACCGGGAGGAGGAAAAGAGGTTGCCCCCGGTCCAGATCTTACCGCCACACATCAATGGCAAAAGGGGGGGGGGGAAAGTGTTGCAGAAATCCTAAACCTTTTTTTTGTGCCAATTAAATCCTAAACCTTTTGTTTTGATGCTAATTTAGTCTTTCCGACTAACTTTGGCCGGATTTTGTTGACGTGGACGCCGGCCAGTCGGTTACTGGAGCTGACGTGGATAATTTTAATAATATTTTAATATATTTTTTTCTTTTTTTTTCTTTTTCCTTCTCCTCTTCATCCAGTCGGTCGTTGGAGGGCTAATCGGCTGGAGCCCCGAGGCCGGCAAGGTTGACCTCGCCGGACTTGGGCAAGCCTCGCCGGCCTCGGGCCTCTGACCGATCGCCGCTCCGGTGACCGACTGGAGGAGGAGGAGAAAGAAAAAAAGAAAAGAAAAAAAATTCAAAAAAATATTAAAATATTATTAAAATTTGTCCACATCAGTTCTGGTGATTGGTCGCTAGCCAGCCGGCATTTACGTTAGCAAAATCCTGTAAAGTTAGCTGAAAGGACTGAATTGGCATCAAAATAAAAGATTTAGAACTCAATTGGCACCAAAAAAAAGGTTTAGGACTAGATTGGCATCATCCCAAAAGGTTTAGGACTTTTTCAACACTTTTCCCGCAAAAGGGGAGAGGGTGGGCTCTATATGTAGAATATGATCAAGTGAGTATTTCCGGTGATAGAGGTGATTGAGGACTGGGTATTGTGTTGGGGAGGCCACATCTGCGACTAGGCGAGGAAAGGCCAGTTAGCCGTGCTTAGTCTCCAATTTTTCTCACAATCGGATCAAAGGTAAGCCCATAGTTCCTCCATTAGGGGTTTGGATTAGGGCGAAGATCTTGCCGGAAAATGACTTGCTGCTGTTGAAATTGTGCCTTTCCAATGGGTGGGGACAAATGGGTCGGATCAGGTCGGGTCAATCGATCATATATTGGTTTGGACTGAATTGATCCATGTTCATTCTTTCATCCTAATTGGCTCATATCCAACCTATCCTGACCAAACCTATATCCAAATCTATCGAAATGGGTTTTATTTTGAATATAATAGTGTAATTAAAAATTGGATCTGAACGGTATTCATTCTCATATGCCTAGTGGCCCTAGCCTAAGCAGATGAGTTGTACATCTATTCAAGTCCTTGTGATAGAAGATGAAAATGTCCACGTCAACCCGTAGCATTATTTCTGTCGGCAAAAATTATCAAAAAAATCTTAAATATATTACATTTTTATCAATTTAGTCCTAAATTTTTCAAGTTTATCTATTGAGTTATAAACCTTCACATATCTTGCCAATTAAGTTCTAAACCTTTACACTTTTTGTCAATTCAGTCTATCAGATCAATTTTAGCTGGAAATCATTGACGTAAATGTCAGCCGGCCACGTGGAGCTGACATAAACATTTTCAAATAATATTTTAGTAGTTTTTTGAAAATTTTTATGATTTTTTTCCTTTTTTCCGTTTTTTTTTCGGTTTCAAAGTTAGCCAGGGAGGGTGGCCGATTGACCCTCGTAGGCCATAGGCGAGGGCTGGCGACCCTCGCCGGCTCTAGGCGAGGGCTGCGACGACCTCACTGGCCAAAGCGAGGGCGTGCTAGCCCTCGCCCAGATCTGGCGAGGGCCGCGACACCCTCGCCAGATCTGGCTAGGCGAGGGCTGGGCAGCCCTCGCCGGTGCTAAGGCGAGGGTGTCGCGGGCCCGAGAACTTGTATACTAGCGCTCTGCGTTGTTCTTAGCGTCGAGGAAGGAAAAGTGGTCGATGCGTCATGCCAGATCCAAATATTTGTTAATGGCCGAAGGGTGATTTGGCAATCGAATGCCTTTTATTCGTTGGAATCCGATAATGTGTGGCTTACATATTTCCCACGCCCTCAGCTGTATGAAGTGGAGAAGCATCTGCGAAACGAATGGAGCCAATTCCAAGTTAGCCTCAGACCATCGGAATCAAGCATAAAAAAGTGAGGATGATACGAGGGTCGTGCTCCAACACCATCAGCCGATTGAAAACAAGTTGGAGAGAGACTCGGAAGAAGACAACTCGTAGAATCGCTCTCCCTCTCTCTCGCTTGAACGTTACTGTGTTTCCTCGTTTGTAGTGTTTGGATTCCGACGGGTCCAGAGGAACAGCGGCTGCCATTGTTTTTTTTGCGTTTGTCCGGAGCTTCGTTCTTCTGTGTTTTCCACTTCGATTCCTGCGAATGCATGTTCTCCGTCCTGGAACCGATTGATTCTACTCGAATTAACTCTGTTAAATCCTTCTACTTCGAGATCAGAGGGTTGGTCTGTTCATCGGTTACTGAATCCTTTCCCGTTCCATTCTGGTTTAGCTGGAGGGATCTGAGGATGAAATTGCTGAACCCTCGGCGCCGATACATTCGGTTATCGGAAATCCATCTACGCGGTTGTCTTCCCCCATGCTATGCCTGTTTCGCAGCCGGTTATGGAGGTTATCCATCTAGGCAAGCACTAACCAGGGTGAGACATGTATGAGAAATGCCATCTGCTGTTTGGATTCAAATAATGGCGCTGAGATGGTAAATGTGGTTGATCCGGCAGTGCTTGAACCTTCGAACAACAGGGTGTCATCTCCTGTTACATTATCCTGTTCTAACTTCTGTCACGTCTAATTTGGCATGTTCCACTGGAGAGTGGTATAAAGAACAGCTAATTACCTAATGTAGTCTTACGGATTAAACACCTCTATTTTTTAAATCTAAGGCCCAGGGAAAAGAACATGCTAGAGGTAATTTATGGCCTTTCTTGTTTAAAGAAGGATCATGTGGTTATTTTGCAATTACTCTGAAATTTCGAACTTGTGAATTGCTTTGGGCAACACTAGCTCAGGGAAATAAGATTAACATCTTTAACCGCGTTTTTTATTCTTGTTTCTTTTTCTTATACCTGTAATTGTAATGGCTGTGCGCACAGGAAAGTTTTCTTCTACCTGTAGGTTTGCCCAACCTTGCATTCCTCCAAAACTTTTCTTGGCAGAAAAGTCGTAGATCATGCTTTATGCTGCAGTGGTGTATCTGAAATGTGGTTGAATATGTCAAAATATATCTTGTGAGTAATTGATAGGAGCTCCTTCATGTCCACAGATGATGGATGGAAATTTCAGGATGTCTCAAGTCAAAGAATAGGGAGGCATACTGTACCCCAGGTGTTTATAAATGGCCAGCACATTGGAGTTTCCGATCGTAAACTGATTATGTTCCTCCTAAATTGCTTTTTATTTTTTATATTTTGGCAAAGCTAAATTGCTTTTTGTTTTTTTTTTGGTAAGGCTAAATTGCTTTTTGTTGATATCAGGTCCAACAAAGAATTTGAGTTTATTGTTGGTCATCATTGCAGATACAGTTGAAGCATATGAAAGTGGTGAATTAAGTAAGCTCCTTGGAATTGATGGAAAACAGGAGGAGGAACTGTGAGGAATTGTATCGTGAATGGATAACTGAGCAATACTTCCAGGTAATTCTTCAAGTAAGCTTTCATATGAACAATGCATTGAAGTTTAATATTTTATTTGCAATTCATGTTTGCCAAGCAGTGTATATTTAATCATATGAGTAATGTGATCACAAATGATATGATGCAGTGCCTTTTGCAATTACAGTCATGACTAATGGTAGAACTATTAGCTTAAATATCTAAATCAGGTCTTTATTTCAAACTGAGCAAACACATTCATATATATATAAATGGTCTTACGGACATAATTGAAAATGTACAAGATAACCGTTCTCTGATTTTACCTTTCCTCTCTCATGTTACTCCATGTAAATGAATTCCCTGCAAAATCCCCAGTTGAGAAGTCCCATATCAAAGACAAAATCCCTATAGACCTCTCAGTTGAGCTACTTTCCTCTCAACGTCCTTTCATTCCATTACTCCATAACATGAATTAGATATATGTTATTATCACAGAGTCTCTTCCAAACACTTTCACCTCATTATTGATCTCTCTACAAAATTATCTGGTAAATGTATGTCTTGGTGGCCCATAAATGCCAAGAAACAGCCAAGTTTTCTTGTCAGGCCGAGAGTCTTTAAGTGCAGCAGTAATGTTCCATGTCTCCATGCAAGGCAAAGAAACCTGCACTTTTTTGGGCATCTATCAATTTCAAGTGGCTAAAACCCAAAGTTGCTACCATTCTTGCCGCTTTAACAGTAAGAATCTTCATTTCAGACCAAAACGTGGCTGGATTGAGTTTTCTTATCCAGACCCTTAACTGAGAAACTTTGGACCTGTCACTTGATCCTGAAAATTCCCCACCACCACAATCGTGGCAATGAATATGAAAGTGGCAACCATTAGAGCATCAACAGAAATTAAGCTTAGCTGGGGTTACACCCAAAGGCAATATCACTGACAGTAATCTAGCACATTGACTCCCTAAGTATGAAGCTACCTGAAGGTGACAAGGTTCTTTGCAATCTCTAGTTGTGGGATGTTCCAATTTGCTCTCCTTCCACTGGCTTTGGCTTGTTTGCTGCGGGGTTCAAGGATGCGTGGGTGGGAAAACTATTGGTGGTGTGCTAATTGGGTGGAAATATGGTGTTGACTGAGGAAATATAATCAGGTAACTGAGTTTTTGGTTAGGATCTAAAAAATTTGGGGAATTAGTCCCCAAGATGAGAAAAGAAGCTCTACAATGACTACGGGGGAGAGAGGGAGGGAGGGAGGGAGGGAGACCACAAAATGATAGTTGCATATGAATCGAGAAGTATTAAGTCATTATCAGTTTGAGAACTAAATTTCCAAAGGCAATAAGATTTTAAAAGTCTAAAGACTGTTTGCTTTATTTATTCGATCAGTGTCGTTTTATGACATGATGTAAGGAGAAGTACCGTTGATTGTGCCATATGTAACAAGGACATCATGGCATAGTCATAATAAGTCACTCAACAAAAGAAGGAGAGTTCTCTCCTGTCGGAGGAGGAGGCAAGTGCACAAACATTTTTATTTTGTCAGCGCACAAACAGTTGAATTGTGTATAAAGGTAATGGAATCATGTCTATGGGCCATATGCAACATACTGACTACATAATGTGAAAGCAGTCGATTCTTAAAAATCACCCGAGAAGTAGAGAGATGACAACCCGCTGCAAAACATAGCAAATAAGATTGGAGTTATAATGAAAACGGTCCAATGAATCAGGGAGAGGATGTGACAAACTTGAGTTAGCCACAATTACATGGGAGAGCGACCTTAATGTCCATGGCTTCTTGATTGCTATAAAGGTTATCCTCAAGAGCATAAATCTACATGGAAAGTGGAGAGAGTGAATAAAAGTGCTGGAAGTCTGAGTGCTTCAAATTAGATAATCCTTCCTTTCTTTCTTTCCGTTAGGGTGGAGAGCATAGAAGGAAGCAATGTGTGTGCATGAGTGAGAGGAAGAAAATGAGGATGAAACTGAAAGAGTTTTGCGGTGACAAATCACTTAGGAATTTGTTGTTTTAGAGTTAGAATGAATGTGGGCAGTTTTCCTGGAACAGTTCTGTTGATTCATTGAGACGACTCAACTAACTCTACTAGCCGGACACGCCTGTCCGTTCTCTCTCAATGA
The DNA here is from genome assembly GCA_031216285.1 of Syzygium syzygioides. Lineage (NCBI taxonomy): Eukaryota > Viridiplantae > Streptophyta > Magnoliopsida > Myrtales > Myrtaceae > Syzygium > Syzygium syzygioides. Next base: position 33,289,125 of record CM062244.1, on the reverse strand, counting down.
AAACCCCAAAGATTTTAAAGGGCTAGAACCGGACAGAATTAGGAGAGTGAATGAGGAGGAAGAAAAAGTTTCAGAAACACATATGAGCTTCATACTTTTATATAGTTCTTTAGATCCAAAAGTTTGATTAGATTAAACTTAAAAGAGTTTCCTGATTTAACAGCAGGAGTTGATTTAAAGGCACCAGCTACCTGCAAACTGCTTAAGAAGAATAAGTAGAAAGAAACGGGTAGCAATTTTAGCTTTGGTTTTTACCCGTCCTGCTATTATAAAGTTTACCAAACACTGTACGGGATTGAGAAGGGATGTACTGTTGTATTCGTCGCATTTGTTATATTTTCTTCTCTCTGAGCATTGACTTCCTCATTTGTTTTGAGGTTACTGTGAAGATTGACTAAACTGCACTGACGATTGTGTAATGTGATTATTTTTCTTGCAGTACTGGGCTTATTCTGCTGAGGATATGGATAAGTACACATGGCTCAAAATACATCAGCTCTTTGATTGTTCTATGTTATAATTGTAGCAAGTGCTGGGAAGGGACATGCTCTTTTTTGCAATTTCATCCCATTTATCTAAGGTGTTTTCTCTTTCAATCAGTTTGACCGCCGTATGGTGGCTCTATGCAACAGTGGCACCATCGTTGTCTTACTTTTACTTTGGTTCAGGCCTAAGGAAAACACGGTCTATTAACTGTTTAGCTTCTTTGTAACATGTCAAATCCAAGAGCTTTCAAATCGTAATGCCCAGAGTGGAGCGTAAAGGAAAACTTTAGTTCTCGATGATTCTTGTGGCCGTGATGGAGGTTGTGGTAGCATGGTGGGGAGGCAATGCTGGTGGGAGCAGTGGAGTCGACAATCGGCATCGAAGAAGGGCTGATGGTTAATTAGTGATTGGAGTGTTGGTGTGGTGGTGAATAGATCTGATAAATGGGTGAGTTGAGTTTGGTTTGAGTTGGTCGAAAATAGATTCGATTCAAATTTATCCATTTTACTTATATTAATCTAATTTTATGAAACATAATTTTACCGACCTATGTCCGATCTGAATCAAATTGATATTCAACTAAATTCATGCTACTAAAATACATTCATATTTAATACAATCAATTAACATTTATACTCACTCATTTAATGCTCTCTCTCAACTCTTCACGTGAGTAGGCTATTTGGAGAGAATTTTATATCAAATTAAAAAATAGAATTAACAAAAAAAAATGATGTTCGTAAATAAATCAAAAATTGGTAAGAAAACTTAAGAGGTGAAAAGCTTATAAAAAAGGGTTTTGCTAGTATAACAGTTATTAGGTTACTGTAAGAATAAAGGATGTCGTGAGTACCTTACCAAAAAAAAAAAGGATATCGTGCGTCACAAATTCTCGAAAAAGTAAACCCCACAACAATTTATAATTATTTATTGTTTATTTTTTATGGTCCATAATATGTTGTTATTCTCACACTGAATTAATGATTGTCCCTTAATCATTTGTCACAAAAAAATTAGATAATTATGCTTGTGTTGTGATGAGCACTAATTAAAGAAGAAGACAGTGATTAAGTATGAGTCATAGATAATAATAATATTGGACGGAAATAAATTAACACAATAATCTGAATACTGTACAAATTTGCTCAATAATTTTCTCAATGGAATCCATCTTAAAACTGGAAAATACAGAAGAATTAGCCCCAGAATGAATTATAAGTTCAAAGCCTTCAGCAAGAAAAAAAAGGTTGGTCCGTAATGCCAAGGCTACATCAATACCATTAGATGAAAAAATATTGGGTATTTCTTGAGTGCCACAAGGGATTTATGCAAATACACTCATCAGTTGCCATGTATGCAAACGTAGGCCTACTCATTTTTTTTTTAACAATTACATTTTGATTCCACCTTCTCCCTCTCTCTCTCTCTCTCTCTCTCTCTCTCTCTCTCTCTCTCTCTCTCTCTCTCTCTCTCTCTCTCTCTCTTCTTCAAATCCCTAAATCCAAACTCCAAAAGAAAAATTCATTAAAATCGTTCTTGGGATGTTGTTTGCGATTGTATCCGTGATGGGTAGTCGTTTACAAGAGCTGTTTGTAGTAAGATTGCGTAACATCCTTCTCGTGACCATTTCTTGTGCTTCCACGATGCACCCTTGTCATCGTTGTTCACGAAATAGAGCGGGGGCGATTCTCATGAGTTATGGGGTGAGGCCTCTTTTTTTAGGGCCTTTGGTTCGCTGGCTATTCCAACTTGTAAACTGACCTTGTTAGCCATGTGAGAAGCTCTTGATTTCTAAGAAACATTACTTCATTTTTTCATGAAAAATTAGTTTGATCTATTGATTGCGTTGAGATTCAGGTTAATATTTCAAGATGAGGGACAGAGAAGGGCCGGGCATATGTGGATTGGGTTCTCTTCTCATTGGCTGTTTCTTTAAATTTGGTAATATGACATTCCAGAAGTAGGATAATTGCCCAAAAAGTCTTAAACTTATCGTGCGATGGCCGATTCAGTCGTAAATATTTCAATTCTGTCAATTTAGTGCTAAACCTTTTGATGATTTGTCAATTTAGTCCGAAATATTTCAATTGTGTCAATTTAGCTCTAAACCTTTTCATGATTTACCAATTTAGTCATAAATCTATTATTTAGATATTTGGCCAAAAGGATTACATTGACAAATGATCAAAAAATATATGATTAAATTGGCAAATTATCAAAATGTTTAAAACTAAATTGGTACAATTGAAAGATTTATAACTAAATTGGCAAATCGTTAAAAGGTTTAGGACTAAATCGGCATAATTGAAATGTTTAGGATTAAATTAGCCTATGCACAATAGATTTATAACTTTTTAGACAATTTTCCCCTTCAGAAATTGGTTACAGAAACTTGTTTTTTGTAGTTTAGGCCTCAAAGTGGCTTTGCAAATTGTTTCTTTGCATTGCAGGCGAGTCAATGTCAAAGTATGACGGGCCATAAACGATTGTTATGAGTCCGGTACTATAAATTACAATCTTGTTTGAGGATTTATCGGTATGAGATTAGATATGTGATGCTATTTATTTTGCGGGGCTCATCAGATTCTTGTCAATGTCCCTTGACTAGTTATGGCCAAATGAGATGACTTGACAATGAAGGGTCACATGGTGATTAGCGATTAGTTTTATTCGTTGAGCTTTCCAGACATCAAGGGGATCCGGCTTTGTTAGTTTCATTCATTTTGTTATAAGTTATATAATTTAAAACCTTTTGAAGATCGACAATGCTCGGAGTTATGTAAAAATCTCCGTTCTAAAGATTAAACACGAAATTTTTTACTTAGTTGTCCGGAAACATACGTAACAATTCCAAGATAAGTAGAGTCATACGTCATTGTAATATCTATAGAGCTTGTGTTCGTTTCTCACCGATTCGGATATCTTCATAGAAACATGTTTGCCCAATTGCATAATTTGTTTTGAAGTTCTAGTCCGCCCCAAGCATTTTCATTGACATTATATGAAGACATCGTACCTTAAAAAACTACTGCGGAAATTGAACAATATAACAATTTTGATGTCAATTATAGTATAAGATACTCATGATAATTAAACTATTATATGGAAGATGAAAAGGTCTACAAACCCCATCCATGAATCTAAATGACCTGAAACCAAGTCCTAGAGATCAAAACTCATTCAAATACAAATGAATTCCGGCTGAGTCGTTTTTATGAATTTTTCTTTGGAGTTTGGATTTAGGGATTTGAAGAAGAGGAAGAGGATGTGCTGGAAAGTGGCAGGTGAGTGCCCTCTAGGATCTTGTTCGAGAAAAGGGTTTCACCATATGTCCTTATTTGAAGTTTCTCAAGAAATTTAATCTTTTCTCGATTTTTGATGAAGTCAAATGCGGGGCCCATCCACGTACTATATAGCAGTGAATCCCATGTAACATTTACATCTTAAATAAAAAGAAAATAAATTGGTCCGAGTCTGCACACACGACAACAGGCGAGTGGATTTGCATAAAGCCTCACGCGGCACTCAAGTAGCACCCGATATTTTCTCCTCGAAGGCCATGTCTAATGAAATGCAAAGAAATTCCAAAGAATCCTAATCAAACACGTTGTCAGTTGTTTAACTGAATTTCTTATCAACAGAATGACAAAATAGGCACAATATTTATGAAAAGTTAAATTCAACGGACTCATGTCCCAATCACCGAAACGAAAATGCAATGAAGGTTCATCTCAGAAGCTCACTGACTCCTCGTCAAAAGCTGCAAAGGCAATGAGCACTTCATCAAGACACTCATTTTCTATGCAAGACGGGGAGAGAGAGAGAGAGAGAGAGAAGGAGAAGGAGGGTTCATTAGAACTGCTTAGGCATAGCAACATTCGTGCATGGGTTATCTGAATTTTGAGTAGTATGGGTTGAAAATGAGTATGTTGCAGACCTGTTACAAAAATTAGGCTTTTCTACTTTAATCCATAGCTACATGTTTTTAAAACTTTAATAAATCTACATACAACTCGGCCCGCTAAATACGAATTAAAAAGTGGGTCTTTGGCTTTTTTTTTTGCCACATATAGTAATATCTTTAAAAGTTAGTAAATCTAAAATGCTCCTCAGAAATGCAAATAAATGTTTGTAAATGATTAAAAAATTTGGCAAATTAAAAAACAAATGCTCCGCAATTGTCAATAGCCCCACATGGAATTGGAAGAGGTACACAAATAGTGGTGGAATGGGCCCAAATATATTCATTAGGTTTTGGAAAAGTTGGAGTACCGTGGCTATGAAATGATTAAGATGAACCGCAAATTCCACAAACGAGTACAGACATCACACGATGGATGAATAATTACCAAAGACGATAAATGAATGCAGCATCGACCTGCGACGAGCAAGTAATTCGGGTATGTAATATGTTGGCTAGGCCATGATCAGCGAGATGCACATTGAACCCATTATATTCAGTGCCAAAATTCAATTTAGTATATATATTACACTCATGATAATAATTTCACATTAGCAGCAGTAACCCATAAGCCAGAGGATGCTAGAAAAACTCAATACAATTTATCATGATGTTCGATCCAAGTATGTTTGTATCATGCATATAGTTTTTAGTGTTGATTAATAGCTATTAGAAATCATATGGAATCTTCTTTTCATGTGAAAGGGTTCACGCACTATTGTAGTCCTTAATTAGCGGATGGTTCTTAATTTGGTCAATATAAAGTTGCCGTAATTATAGGAATTGGTTTACTTAGGTGATAATTTATCCAATAACGAAGGATTCAACACATCTTTTTATCCAGCAAACAAACTCTAGTATCCAGAAGATGCTAAACACACCCCACCATAATTACAAATTTACCAAACTACACATGAACCTTTCAAACATCTCTAGACTTGAGTCAAGAAGTAGATCGATAAAATAGTTAGAAGGAAAGAAAGGAAATTGGACTCCGAATTAACATAGTTCGGTCCGAATATCAAAATCTACGTCAACAGAAAAGAGCAGTATGGAATTCAACTATAGAAACAAGCGACACGATAAAGATTAGAATTATTCGAGCACTGAAACACTTTCTCGGTATTTTCTAGCCTTCAATTCCGTCTAATAACTCACTCAACGTTCACCCTCATAATTTTTAGTGAAGTCTCGCTCAAGGAATCACACATCCTCTCGTCCTCTCTGACCCTTCTGTACCCAACCAAGGGCAAGGGCCCCTTCATATGTTATATTTATTGTCTAAAGAATCTCCACATTTATTATAGTATGTCAGCAGATGAAGACAGTCCATGAAAGACGAACGTAGCCTGTGGCTCCCTCCATCATAATCATTTGGGGGCTCCTTCAATTCGAGAAAATATTAGGCGGTGGGATTTCCATATTTGCTGGCTGAGCAAATCTCTTCTCTGACTCCAGTTACCGCTCCGTACAGTGGCAAGGATAGCGAGTGAATAAAACATTTTTCTCGCTGCTGCTTTCTTTGTCTTCTGCGCATGCAGAGAAATAAATGCAAAATGAAATCCATGCGCAATCCTCTTCTCCTCACAATTGCGGCTGAACATAAACGCAACCATGTGCAAGTTGCAGGTTCGAGCACGATTTGAATGAGCAGTTTCTACCGTGAAATTAAAAACTGCCAATTAATGACCTTTTGCCAAAATATTAGAATCCGGAACTGCTCGTTGTTCCTCCAAAGATCCACCTAGGGTGGTTTGCTCCGATTCTAGGTGGGTTCATGAAACTGATCTCATCAAGTTTCATGTAAATGAAGGCGATCAAGAGCAAGAGAGGAAAGCGATGAATGGCTCGAGACGCGGTCGTGAATTCTCACATTCTATTCTTCTTTTATTTTTGAAGTTGAAGGCATATTGTCGTGCCGATCCTTTATAATACGTTTCTACGTTTGTCTCGGAGTCCGTTATCGATTCCCGGTGTTATTTTTTCTTTGATATTCATATGAAAGCATGATGAAGGTCAACATGCACGAATCTATATTGAAGTAATTTGATTTTAGCTCTAGATATCTCTTAAGATTTTTTCTTTTTTTTTTGGTTGGGAAATTTTCTTAAAAATTATATATATATTTTACCAGTCCGGTCCAAGTGGGCAAGTGAACGGTTCCATACCTAGAATTAGGAACCGAACGGTACTCACCGATTCTTGCAAGGTGGAACCGGAAACTGGATCGGTCCCCATGAAAATGTGCCGGTTTTGGGCGGTCCTGGTGATTCCCGATTTCATTGCACACCGCTAATGTGCAGCTGCTGGATCGAAGAAGAAGTCCCACATAATCATGAGATCGATTAGCCTAATTTATTTTAGACCAAGTATTGTTTAATGGGTTTATACTAGAAACAAATTTTCAATAGGTGCTACATAGGCTCACTTGGCATTCGAATCGCGACAAAACTCATCCCGACAAAATCACCGCCATTCTAGCTTTTCACCGAAATTTCCTGAAGAACAAATCCAATTCTACCCTGGGAAAGAGAGAAACAGGAAAAGGGCAAAACAAAAAAAGGTTAAAAAAAAAAGAAGATGTACGGAGCAGCCGCATTGGCCGGCCCTAGTCACTTCTCCTTCCCAGCAAATGCACCGTCGACCGCGTTCATGCAGATAACATACGCCTCCACGAACTGTCTCCACCTCGCGACCATCAATCGCTCTGTGAAGAACTGGCAACCCCCTCTCTTTCTACTGCTACGATGAATCGCCGCCCACGATCCCGACCCTTTCAACGAGGAAGAAGACCTCCATTCCCGGTGAATGCTCTCTGTCCCTCTCTTTCCTCCTCGCAGATCTACGCTCATTTCTGCGCTTCCGGTCGCTGCTCTTCTCTCTCGCGCGCTCGAGTCTAGATCTGCTCGTTCCGTGTGGTCGGGGTTCCATAGCATAAGAAAACGGTTCGATACCGAAACAGGTTCTACTGATCGAGCCGATAATTCTTCTGGGGTCTTGCGAGAGGTTCCATATTTGGACATTTCTGCCTACTCTTTGATCGCGAGGATTTGTTGCGCTACTCCTCTGCTCGCAGTCTTAGGTTGGAGCCGGGGGTCTAGCCCTTTTTTTTTTCTGGGTACTGTGGATCAGTTTATGTAATGCTTGGTTTGCGGGTTGATGGTGGCTCTTGTACTGTGGACTTGCTTGAGCGTCCTCGGATAAATGGATTTGTTTCCAAGTTGGGTGATGGCTCTCTCTATTTAATTCCTATTAGAAACGGTTGCTTCGCTGGGCATTTCTGATCCTTGATTCGGTTCATTTGTTGAGCTTTTCTTTCTTTTGTTTGCAGTGAGCTTTGCAAGAACAACATTCGAGATTTGCAGCTCCTTTCTTGGCCCTTCTCAAACCATATCAGTTTGGTTTGGTCTGGTCGTGTTTGTTTGTGCTGAAAACAAAAAAAGGAAAAGAAGGAAAAACCGAAAACCAAGCTGTCAATAAAAAGCAAAAAAAAAAAAAGAACAAGAAACCGAAAACCGAAAAGCGAACCGAATCAAACCGATTTTTCGGTTCGGTTCATATTTGGTTCGAGTGAGATTTAATTCGGTTCAAGGGTCCATCTCTAACGGTTCGGTTTTTCGAGAGAACCGAACCGAACCGTTTACACCTCTAGCAAACATCCTGCGGAAGCACGTCAACCACCATCATCTCTTTCGATGGCTGCTTCTTCTTCTAATCTGAAAAGAAATTACCACGTGTTTCTGAGCTTCAGAGGCACGAACGTCCGCAACGAAGTCCTCAGCCATCTTTATGCCGCTCTGGACCAGAAAGGAATACACACTTTCAGGGATAGTGATGAACTCCGGAAAGGAGAGCAGATATCGCCGGCGCTTATGAAGGCGATCGAGGAGTCGCGTGCCGCGATCATCGTTTTCTCCAAGGACTATGCTTCCTCGCCATGGTGCTTGGAAGAGTTGGCCAGAATTATGGAGTGCAAGGAGCAAAGGGACCTCAAGGTCTTTCCCGTGTTTTACAAAGTGGAACCCAGGGAAGTGAGAACACCAAGAGAGAGCTACAAAGAAGCTATGGATAAGCATGAGTCCAAGCTCGGGAAGGATTCTGAGAAAGTGAAGAAATGGGAGAAGGCTCTCTTCGACGCGGGTAGCTTATCTGGGTGGGATTTCCATGAGGGGTACGCATGTTTTTCCTTTTGATAAATGCTATGATATCTCTTTTAACTGGTCTCAATCTCATGCTTCGTTTGTATCTTGTTTTTTACCCTCCCCTTACTAGTTGCATGCATGAATTAGAAGGGTGTGCGCTTACTGTGCCCACGCGCCTGGACACATGTACTGTGCCCATCTGACGGATTGTCAGATCTGTCTCCTGGTGCCCACCAGAGATCCAACCAAAAACTCATCTCTCTGTTGCATAGACCTGCAGCCCAACCACCACGGCGCGTTCACCGTCGGCTCATTTGAGCCATCGTCTCCGGCCTTCGCTCGCTAGCGCCGTAGGGCCGATCGCCCGGCCTTGTCTGGCCGGGTGCAAGGGCAATAGCCATTCTAGGCCATTGTTTGGCAGTCTGGCCTGGTCTCCAGACCAGGCTCCCCCAAGTCTGCCACGACGCCTTGTATTGTCCAACTGATCCTCCGGGGTCCCGAACCTTTCACAAACCTTTGCAAATATCTGCTCTTGCCAAAAATTCGAGACATCAACATCTTTCATGCCCCTAAACGTTGAATTTAGAAGCTAATTAGAGATGCTATATAATTAATTCAAGCACCCAAGAATAGAAAAGATACACTGCCACTTAGAAACTGATAGATATTGTCAAATTGATCTTTCGATCGAAGATACAAAGCGGAAATATACTAGACAGTCAACAAAAAAGTCGAATAACCAAAACTGCAAGCTCGCAAATTCTTTGAATTCGATTCTTGCTGTCTAGATAATGGGAAATTTGTCTTAGATTAAAAGTGTGGTTCATAGTACCCGAGTCGTCATTATCTTTAGGCTCAGGTTCTTTATAGTTTTTCCTTGTGCAGATCTTGGCGCAGGTTTACCCAAATGTGTTATTTCTTTTCATCTCATTTTTTGCTAATCTTTTGGCGAGATTTTCCTTGTGACGTTAGAGTTCAAGTTCCTGCCATTGCTCAGACATGCTAAAACATGTTTATCTTTCTTTTGGGTGCTTATTAGAGATGAAGCGGAGCTCACACAAGACATCGTGAAGGAATTATCCATTCATCTAGAGCGTACACCCTTACATGTCGCTAAGTATCCAGTTGGAATAGATTCTCGAGTTCAAACACTGATATCGTTGTCACAAAAAGAGTCGGGTGATAATGATGTTCTCATGATAGGTCTATGGGGACTTGGAGGCATAGGGAGGACAACGATTGCAAAAGCCTTATATAATGCTATTGAGAAACAATTCCAGGGTTCTAGCTTTTTGGCGCGAGTTAGAGAAAGTTCGGGCAAAGGCCATGGTCTTGTTGCGTTGCAAGAAGAACTTCAATCTGAGATCTTATCTCATAGACATTTAACGGTATATAGTGTCGACAGAGGAATTAATTTGATACGGGAAAGACTTTGTTGCAAAAAGGTTCTCTTAGTTCTTGATGATGTTGACCAGTTGGATCAACTGAATGCATTAGCTGGAGAAGGCCATTGGTTTGGCAAAGGAAGTAGAATTATTGTTACATCAAGAGATAAACATTTGCTAAATTCTCATGGCATAAATTTTGTGTACGAAGTGAAGACTTTAGATGACAATGAAGCACTAGACCTTTTCGGTCGGTATGCCTTTCCAAATAGCAAGAAAGTTGAAATAAGGAGGGATCTCATAGATAGAGCACTGCATTATGCTAACGGACTTCCGTTAGCCCTCGAAGTGTTGGGCTCATTCTTATGTGGAAGAAAGGAACCTGCATGGGAAAGTGCACTGCATAAAATCTCCAAAAGTCCTGACCAAACTGTCAATCGAGTTCTCAAGACAAGCTTCGATGGATTGGAGGATAATGAGAGGGAAATTTTCCTTGATATTGCTTGTTTCTTTAAGGGGAAAAGAATAAAAGATATCAAGGAAATTCTTGACAGCTGTGATTTTGACACAACTATAGGAATAGAAATTCTCGTGGAGAGGTCCTTGATAACATATGAGAATGGGTACCTGCAAATGCACGATTTGGTTCAGTCAATGGGTAAGGATATTGTTAATCAGGAATGTCCCGATGATCCCGGGAAACGCAGTAGATTATGGACTTTTGAAGATGTTCTAGACATTCTATGTGAAGATACGGTAAAAGTTGTTTTATGTCGATGTTGCTACATCTTAGTTTTTATATTACTCTAATTTGAACAGTCAATGTAAATCTCGACGGAAATTTTCTGTGACCATTGAATTTGCTCTGTTATGGATAGGGAACGAATGCAGTAAAGGCCATAGTATTGGACTCGCCCGAACCGGAAGAGATAACTATCAGTCCTCATGCTTTCACAAACATGAAAAGGTTGAGAATGCTCATTTGGTCTGAAGTGCATATCTCTTCACAAGGTCCGGTACGTCTCCCTAACGAGCTAAGATGGCTTAAATGGCCTAACGCGCCAGATCTAGAATTTGGCCCTGGCCCAAAGAAACTTGTTGGAATTGACGTCCAGGGAAGTCGTATCAAACAATTCGGAGGCAAACTTATGGTAAGCCCACGCGGTGATTAGCTTTCCCTTTTATCGCCATAAGTATTTGCAGAACTTAATGATTGCACTGTCATGCTTTTGCAGAATTTTAGAAGGTTGAAGTCCATAAATTTCTCGCGATGCGAGTCCCTTGCTAGTGTTCCTGACCTTTCAATGGCTCCAAATCTGGAGAGCTTGAATCTCGATTACTGCAAAAGCTTGGTGGAGGTTCACCAATCCGTCGGATACCTTGACAAGTTAAGGCTCTTGTGCACTAACATCGTGCTCAAATCTTAGTATCTTTCCCAGCAAACTCAAGACAAAATCTCTTCGACGCCTTAGTCTCGCTGGTTGCTCTAAACTCGAGAAGTTCCCTGATATTCTGGGAAAGATGGAACATCTAGAATATATTTATCTGCAAAGGATGGCTATTAAAGAACTCCCTGCATCAATTGAAAATCTTGTCTCTGTGAAATATATAAATTTAGAATGGTGCAAAAACCTCACAAGGCTTCCTTCGAGCATTTATAAGTTGCACAATCTCGAGTTTCTAGGTCTTCAAGGCTGCTCAAATTTGGTCATGTTTCCAAAGAACTTGGAGGATTCAACTGACCGTGATGGCCATTTAGGAGTCCCAAATCTATACCATCTAGATCTTTGTGGCTGCAATCTATCAGAAGTAGACTTCCTTGAGAGTTTTCCCAAATTGAAAATCCTAGAACTTTCAAACAACAAGTTTACTCATCTACCAACATGCATCAGCAAATACGATAATTTGAGTCAATTGTATGTGGAGCGATGCCCGCAACTACAAGAGATTCCTCAGCTTCCATCAAATATGTGTACCCTAAGAGCAAATGGTTGCAAATCTCTGCAGAAACTCCCAAATTTGTCGAGTCTCTCCTCCAACTTCCTTGAAGTTGACTTGTCGTCATGCTGTGAATTATTACGCAGAGGGGTCAAGATGGGTGATGTGCCATTACTCGAGGTCAGACTCTCTCTCTCTCTCTCTCTCTCTCTCTCTCTCTCTCGGACTCGCGCGCAAACACTTGATATGCGTACCATCTGTATGACAGGGACTCCCGAAGATGAGGCGTGTCGACGTTCGCCTAATTGGAGGAGAAATGCCAGAGTGGTTTCTCCACTGTAAAGAGGATTCCATATCTTTCCTGATCCCCCAGGACTTGTATGACAAGTTCTTGGGACTAGCGCTCTGCGTTGTTCTTGGCCTGGAGGAAGGAAAAGTGGTCGATGCGGACTGCGAGATCCAAATATTTGTTAATGGCCGAAGGGTGATTTGGCAATCGACAGCCTTTTATTCGTTGGAATCCGATAATGTGTGGCTTAGATATTTCCCACGCCCTCAGCTGTATGAAGCGGAGAAGCATCTGCGAGGCGAATGGAGCCAATTCCAAGTTTGCCTCAGACCATCGGGAGCAAGCATAAAAAAGTGCGGATTCCGTCTAATATGCGCGCAGCAGGAGGATGACACGAGGGTCGTGCTCCAATACCATCAGCCGATTGAAAACAAGTTGGAGAGAGACTCGGAAGAAGACAACTCGTACAATCTCTCTCCCTCTCTCTCGCTTGAACTTTACTGTGTTTCCTCGTTTGTAGTGTTTGGATTCCGACGGGTCCAGAAGGAACAGCGGCTGCCATTGTTTTTTCGCGCTTGTCCGGAGCTTCGCTCTTCGTGTTTTCCACTTCGATTCCTGCGAATGCATGTTCTCCGTCCTGGAACCGATTGATTCTACCCGAATTAACTCTGTTGAGTCCTTCTACTTCGAGATCAGAGGGTTGGTCTGTCCATCGGTTACTGAATCCTTTCCCGTTCCATTCTGGTTTAGCTGGAGGGATCTGAGGATGAAATTGCTGAACCCTCGGTGCCGATACATTCGGTCACCGGAAATCCTTCTATGTGGTTGTCTTCCCCCATGCTATGCCTGTTTCACGGCCGGTTATGGAGGTTATCCATCTAGGCAAGCACTAACCAGGGTGAGACATGTATGAAAAATGCCTTCTGCTGTTTGGATTGAAATAATGGCGCCGGGATGGTAAATGTGGTTGATCCGGCAGTGCTTGAACCTTCGAACAACAGGGTGTCATCTCCTGTTACATTATCCTGTTCTAACTTCTGTCACGTCTAAGTTGGCATGTTCCACTGGAGAGTGGCATAAAGGACAGCTAATTACCTAATGTAGTCTTACGGATTAAACACCTCTGCTTTTTAAATCTAAGGCCCGGGGAAAAGAACATGCTAGAGGTAATTTATGGCCTTTCTTGTTTAAAGAAGGTTCATGTGGTTATTTTCCAATTACTCTGAAATTTCAAACTTGTGAATTGCTTTGGGCAACACTAGCTCAGGGAAATAAGATTAACATCTTTAACTGCATTTTTTTTTATTCTTGTTTCTTTTTCTTCTACCTGTAGTTGTAATGGCTGCGCTCACAGGAAAGTTGTCTTTCGTGCCTGCTATCCCTTGTTATGTATTTATAGAGAGATTGACAAATCCAATCAATCTGTAAATTCTTCTATTTCAGTCATGTAGATGATATGAACCACAAACCAGAATATATTTTCTTTTTTATAAAATTAAAAGAAAGTTGGACAAATCATGTGACGTCTCTTTTCCATTCGTGATATGCAGCCTCCCATTGAATCCAGTGTATTTTGGTAGACGTAATGACCTCTTGGGAGAAACTCCAGATGTCATAGTTTAATTGTTATCATATGATAGATTCAAGTAGCTGCTTGCTTATTCATCCAACTGACTGGGTTTAGTTCGATGCTTTTGCTGGATTGTCATCTTCTTTGCATGTTTAACGCAGCAAATGGACATAGTAGACAAACATGGATTTGTAACACCTTTCATGGATATATGCAGGCACTGCAGGAGGGCAAAGCTGTATTCAAGGAATTAAACCAGATAACTCATGTTGTTGAGCTTGATGAGACAGGTTTGTTTGCAAATTGCTAGTTTGTTGGTGATTTCTTCAGTGTTGGTAGGACAACTGAGTAGTGGCCTCTTGTCACTAAAACAAGGATTGCAGCGAAGCTCTTTAAAAGAAAAGAAAAAGAGGGATTGATATATGTCTGATGTAAAGCCTAATGCTTTTACGACTGAAATGAAATAATTGTAGGTTTGTCCAACCTTGCATTCCTCCAAAACTTTTCTTGGCAGAAAAGTTGTAGATCATGCTTTGTGCTGCAGTGGGGTATCTGAAATGTGGTTGAATATGTCAAAATATATATTGTGAGTAATTGATAGGAGCTCCTTTATGTCCACAGATGATGGATGGAAATTTCAGGATGCCTCAAGTCAAAGAATAGGGAGGCATACTGTACCCCAGGTGTTTATAAATAATGGCCAGCACATTGGAGGTTCCGATAGTAAACTGATTATGTTCCTCCTAAATTGCTTTTTGTTGATATCAGGTCTAACAAAGAATTTGAGCTTATTGTTGATCATCGTTGCAGATACAGTCGAAGCATATGAAAGTGGTGAATTGAGTAAGCTCCTAGGAATTGATGGAAAAGAAGAGGACGAACTGTGAGGAAGTGTTTTGTGAATGGATAACTGAGCATTACTTTCATGTAATTCTTCCTGTAAGCTTCAATATGAAGGATGCATTTGTAGCTTCATATTTTTCTTGCAGTTGATGTTTACCACGCTGTGTATATTTTAATCATACACACCATTCAATAATACAGGTAATGTGATTACAAATGATATGATGCGGTGCCTTTTGCAATTACAGTCATGACTAATGGTAGAACTATTAGATTATATATCTAAATCAGGTCCTTAATTTAAACTGAGCAAGTATATCTGTATTCATATATATAAATGGTCTTACAAACATAGCTGAAAATGTACAAGATAACTGTTCTCTGATTTTGCCTTTCCTCTCTTATCTTACTCGATGTAAATGTATTCCCTGCAAATCCCCAGTTGAGAAGTCCCATGTCAGAGGCAATCCCTATAGACCTCTCAGTTGAGCTACTTTCCTCCCAACATTCTTTCTTTCCATTACTCCATAACATGAGTTAGAAATATCTTATAATCAGAGAGGGTCATCCAAACACTTTCACCTCATTTTTGATGTCCCTCCAAAAATATCTGGCAGATGTTTGTCTTGGTCTGCGATAAATGCCACGAAACAAAAGTTTTCTCATTGGGACCAGAGTCTTTAAGTGCAGCAATAGTGTTCCATGTCTCAATGCAAGGCAAAGAAACCTGCACTTTTTGGGCATCTATCAATTCCGAGTGGCTAAAACCCAAAGTTGTTACTATTCTTGCCGATTTAACAGTAAGAATCTTCATTTCAGACTTAGACCAAGTTGTCTGGTTTGAGTTTTCTGATCCAGACCCTCAACTCGTAAGCTTTGCACCTGTTTGATCTTGTACCCCACAACCACAATCATGGCAATCAAAATGGAAGTCGCGACCAGTAGAGCATCAACAGAAATTAAGCCAAAGAAGCATTTAACTGGGGTTACACCCAAAGGCAATTATCACTGACAGTAATCTAGCACATCAAACCACTAAGTATGAAGCTGCCTGAAGGTGACAAGGTTCTTTGCAATCTCCAGTTGTGGTGGGATTTTTCAATTTCCTTTCCTTCCACTGACTTTGGCTTGTTTGCTGTGGCCTTGAAGGATGCGCGGGTGGGAAAACTATTGGGGTTGTGCTAATGGAAAGGTGGTGTTGACTGAGGAAATATAATTAGGTAACTGACTGTTTGTTAGGATCTAAAAGATTTGGGCAATTAGTCTCAAAGGTGAGAAAATAATCATATACTTGACTGCACATTTGTCAGCATCTAGAAGTCTCAGATTCCTTACAGGCCAGTCAAGATAGTCGATATCTGCTGCAAGATTAGTTGTATTGGGTTCTGGATAGTCTATATCCGCTGAAGGATTAGTTGTTTTTGGGTCCCTGAATGATCCAGTAGATACATGTATCCACTGCATTATCTTGATATGAAAAATGACAAATACTATTTTCATTTGTTAAACCTAGTACTGCGGGTCAAATTTATCATTGGAGCTCATATAATTGGTGTGCTTGTTCAATTATTTTCTTTAGGTACCATAAAGTCTGACATACATGATGACCTACTAAATCGTGAAGCACGCCATCTGCATAAAATAATGAAGGCTTCTTTTGCTCATCTATAGGAAACTTTTCTCTATCTCCTCTCATGTTATACTTTAATGAGACTCATCAAATTCAATCATTGGAACAAAGGAAGCGAACATCATTTACTACTGGAATTGCATCAATGGTTGAGCCATCCATTAATTTGAAAGAATTTGAGGTAGTAAATCATTATCAGTTAGAGAAATGAATTTCCAAAAGCAACAATATTTAGTAAGATTTTATAGCTTAAAGAATTTTTGCTTTATTTATTCGGTCAGTGTCGTTTCATGATATATAATGTAAGGTGAAGTTCGAATGATGGTGCCATATGTAATGAGGACAAAATGGCATAATCATAATAGACCAATCAACAAAACAGGAAGTGGAGTTCTATCCTGTCAGAGGAGGAGGCAAGTGGACAAACAGTTGAATTGTGTAAAAAGATAATGGAATGATGTCTACGGGCCATATGCAACATACTGACTACATTATGTGAAAGGAGTCAATTCTTGGAAAGCACACAAGTAGAGAGATGACAACCTGCTGCAGAAAAATAGCAAGTAAGATTGGAGTTAAATGAAAACAGTCCAATGAATCAGGGAGACGATGTGACAAACCTGAGATTGCCACAAATACATGGGAGAGCGACCATAATAGTTATGGCTTCTTGATTGCTATAAGGGTGATTCCCCCAAGCATAAATCCACATGGAAAGTTTTGAAGAGAGAACAGAGAGAATCAAAGTATTGGAAGTCTAAGTGCTTCAATTTAGATAATCCTTGCTTTCTTTCTTTCTGTTAGGATGGAGAGCACAGAAGGAAGCAATGTGAAGTGTATGAGTGAGGAAGAAAATGAGGATGGAAGAGTTTCGCGGTGACAAATCACTTAGGAATTTGTTGTCTTAGAGAATGAATGTGGGCAGTTTTCCTGGAACAGTTTTGTTGATTAATTGAGGCAACTCAACTAACTCAACTAACCAGACACCTGTCCGTTCTATCTCGATGAATCCCAAAGACTTTAAAGGGGTAGAACCGGACAGAATTAGGAGTGTGAATGAGGGGAAAGAAAAAGTTCAGAAACATAGACGAGCTTTGAACTTTTTTATAGTTTTTTTGGTTAATACCACGAAAAACTTCAAACTGATACATCTGTAATAATTTTACCCCCAAACATAGACGAGCTTTGCAAATTGGAATCTTAATGTGCAACCTTAATGTGCATGGCTTCTTAATTGCTATAAAAGTGATCCCCAAGAGCATAAATCTACATGGAAAGTTTAGAGAGAGAATAAAAGTGCTGGAAGTCTTAGTGATTCAAATTAGATAATCCTTCCTTTCTTTCTTTCCGTTAGGGTGGAGAGCATAGAAGGAAGCAATGTGTGTGCATGAGTGAGAGGAAGAAAATCAGGATGAAACTGAAAGAGTTTTGCGGTGACAAATCACTTAGGAATTTGTTGTTTTAGAGTTAGAATGAATGTGGGCAGTTTTCCTGGAACAGTTCTGTTGGTTCATTGAGACGACTCAACTAACTCAACTAACTAGACATGCCCGTCCGTTCTCTCTTAATGAAACCCCAAAGATTTTAAAGGGCTAGAACCAGACAGAATTAGGAGAGTGAATGAGGGGGAAGAAAAAGTTTCAGAAACACAGATGAGCTTCATACTTTTATATAGTTCTTTAGATCCGATGGTTTGATTAGATTAAAATTAAAAGAGTTTCCTGATTTAACAGCAGGAGTTGATTTAAAGCCACGAGCTACCTGCAAACTGCTTAAGAAGAATAAGTAGAAAGAAACTGGTAGCAATTTTAGCTTTGATTTTTACCCGTCCTGCTATTATAAAGTTTACCAAACGCTATACGGGATTGAGAAGGGATTTACTGTTTTATTCGTTGCATTTGTTATATTTTCTTCTCTCTGAGCATTGACTTCCTCATTTGTTTTGAGGTTACCATGAAGATTGACTAAACTGCACTGACGATTGTGTAATGTGATTATTTTTCTTGCAGTACTTGGCTTATTCTGCTGAGGATATGGATAAGTACACATGGCTGGAAATACATCGGCTCTTTGATTGTTCTATGTTATAATTGTAGCAAGTGCTATATTATGTGAACTTTTTTTCTTGTTTTATGGAACTTTTTGGACTTTTCTGGGAAGGGACATGCTCTTTTTTGCAATTTCATCCCATTTATCTAAGGTGTTTCCTCTTTCCATCAGTTTGACCGCCGTATGGTGGTTCTATGCAACAGTGACACCATCATTGTCTTACTTTTACTTTGGTCAGGCCTAAGGAAAACACAGTCTATTAACTGTTTAGCTTCTTTGTAAATTGTCAAATCCAAGAGCTTTCGAATCGTAATGCCCGGAGTGGAGCGTAAAGGAAAACTTTAGTTCCTTGATGATTCTGGTGGCCGTGATGGAGGTTGTGGTAGCATGGTGGGGAGGCAATGCTGGTGGGAGCAGTGGAGTCGACAATCGGCATCGAAGAAGGGTTGATGATTAATGAGTGATTGAAGTGTTGGTGTGGTGGTGAATAGATCTGATAAATGGGTGAGTTGAGTTCGGTTTGAGTTGGTCGAAAATAGATTCGATTCAAATTAATCCATTTTACTTATATTAATCCAATTTTATGAAACATAATTTTACCGACCTATGTCCGATCCGAATCAAATTGATATTCAACTAAATTCATACTACTAAAATACATTCATATTTAATACAATCAATTAAAATTTATACTCACTCATTTAATGCTCTCTCTCAGCTCTTCACGTGAGTAGGCTATTTGGAGAGCATTTTATATCAAATTAAAAATAGAATTAACAAAATAAAATGACGTTAGTAAATAAATCAAAAATTGGTAAGAAAACTTAAAAGGTGAAAAGCTTATAAAAAAGGGCTTTGCTAGTATAACAGTTATTAGGTTACTGTAAGAATAAAGGATGTCGTGAGTACCTTACCAAAAAAAAAAAGGATGTCGTGAGTCACAAATTCTCGAAAGAGTAAACCCCACAACAATTTATAATTATTTATTATTTATTTTTTTATGGTCCATAACATGCTGTTATTCTCACACTGAACTAATAATTGTCCCTTAATCATTTGTCACAAAAAAATTAGATAATTATGCATGTGTTGTGATGAGCACTAATTAAAGAAGAAGACAGTCATTAAGTATGAGTCATAGATAATAATAATATTGGACGGAAATAAATTAACAAAATAATTCGAATACTGTACAAATTTGCTCAATAATTTTCTCAATGGAATCCATCTTAAAAATGGAAAATACAGAAGAATTAGCCCCAGAATGAATTATAAGTTCAAAGCCTTCGGCAAGAAAAAAAAAGTTGGTCCGTAATGCCAAGGTTGCATCAATACCATTAGATGAAAAAATATTGGGTATTTCTTGAGAGTTACAAGGGATTGCGCAAATCCACTCATCAGTTGCCATGTGTGCAGACGTAGGCCTACTCATTTTTATTTTTTTACATTTGAGATGTAAATGCTAAGAAGGATCCACTTTGCACAAAACTGGTTGAACCGAACGAAGAAGCTGCCACACACTACACGAATGGGCCTCACATCTAGCTTCATAAAACAATCTTTTCCACAATCCACAGTTACATTTTGATTCCATCTTCTCCCTCTCCGTCTCTCTCTTTCTTCTTCAAATTCCTAAATCCAAACTCCAAAAGAAAAATTCATTAAAATCGTTCGTAGGATGTTGTTTGTGATTGTATCCGTGATGGGTTGTCATTTGCGAGAGCTGTTTGTAGTAAGATTGCATGACATGCTTCTCGTGACCATTTCTTGTGTTTCCACGATGTTCACGAAATAGTTGTTCACGAAATAGAGCGGGCACGATTCTCATGAGTTATGGGGTGAGGCCTCTTGTTTTTAGGGCCTTTGGTTCGTTGGCTATTCCAACTTGCAATCTGACCTTGTTAGCCATGTGAGAGGCTCTTGATTTCTAAGAAACATTACTTCATTTTTTCATGAAAAATTAGTTTGATCTATTGATTGCGTTGAGATTTAGGTTAATATTTCAAGATGAGGGACGGAGAAGGGCCGGGCATATGTGGATTGGGTTCTCTTCTCATTGGCTGTTTCTTTAAATTTGGTAATACGACATTCCAAAAGTGGGATAATTGCCCAAAAAGTCTTAAACTTATTGTGCGATGGCCGATTCAATCGTAAACATTTTAATTCTGTCAATTTAGTCCTAAACCTTTTGATGATTTGTCAATTTAGTCCGAAACTTTTCAATTGTGTCAATTTAGCTCTAAACCTTTTGATGATTTACCAATTTAGTCATAAATCTATTATTTAGATATTTGGCCGAAAAGATTACATTGGCAAATTATCAAAAAATATATGATTAAATTGGAAAATTATGAAAATTCTTAAACTAAATTGGTATAATTGAAAGGTTTATGATTAAATTGGCAAATCGTTAAAAGGTTTAGGACTAAATCGGCATAATTGAAATGTTTAGGATTAAATTGGCCTTTTCACAATAGGTTTATAACTTTTTGGATAATTTTCCCCTTCAGAAGTTGGTTGCAGAAACTTGTATTTTGCAGTTTAGGCCTCAAAGTGGCTCTGCAAATTGTTTCTTTGCATTGTAGGCGAGTTGATGTTAAAGTATAACGGGCCATAAACGATTGTTATGAGTCCGGTACTATAAATTACAATCTTGTTTGAGGATTTATCAGTACGAGATTAGATATGTGATGCTATTTACTTTGCGGGGCTCATCAGATTCTAGTCAATGTCCCATGACTAGTTATGGCCAAATGAGATGACTTGACAATGAAGGGTCACATGGTGATTAGCGATTAGTTTTATTCGTTGCGCTTTCCAGACGTAGAGGGGATCCGGCTTTGTTAGTTTCATTCATTTTGTTATAAGTTATATAATTTAAAACCTTTCGAAGATCGACGATGCTCAGAGTTACGTAAAAATCGCACTTCTAAAGATGAAACATGAAATTTTTTACTTAGTTGTCCGGAAACATACGTAACAATTCTAAGATAAGTAGAGTCATACGGCATTGTAATATCTATAGAGCTTGTGTTTGTTTCTCGCCGATTTGGATTTCTTCATAGAAACATGTTTGCCCAATTGCATAATTTGTTTTGAAGTTCCAGTCCGCCCCAAGCATTTTCATTGACATTATATGAAGATATCGTACCTTAAAAAATTATTGCGGAAATTGAACAATATAACAATTTTGATGTCAATTATAGTATAAGATACTCATGATAATTAAACTATTATATGGATGATGAAAAGGTCTACAAACCCCATCCATGAATCCAAATGACTTGAAACCAAGTCCTAGAGATCAAAACTCATTCAAATACAAATGAATTCCGGCTGAGCCGTTTTTATGAATTTTTCTTTGGGGTTTGGATTTAGGGATTTGAAGAAGACGAAGAGGTTGTTTTGGAAAGCGGCATGTGAATGCCCTCTAGGATCCCGCTCGAGAAAAGGATTTTACTATAGGTCCTTATTTGAAGTTTCTCAAGAAATTTTATCTTTTCTCGATTTTTGATGAAGTCAAATGCGGGGCCCATCCACGTACTGTATAGTAGCTTCGTCTTTTGGTCCAGATGACTTTGTGCATAGTGAATTTTATCTTTTCTCGATTTTTGATGAAGTCAAATGCGGGGCCCATCCACGTACTATATAGTAGCTTCGTCTTTTGGTCCAGATGACTTTGTGAATAGTGAATTCTACATCACATTTACATCTTAAATAAAAAGAAAATAAATTGGTCCAAGTCTACACACACGACGACAACCGGTGAGTGGGAATTGCATAAAGCCTCACGCGGCACTCGAGTAGCACCCGACATTTTCTCCTAGAAGACCGTGTCCAATGAAATGCAAAGAAATTCCAAAGAATCCTAGTCAAACACGTTTCAGTTGTTTAACTGAATTTATTATCAACGGAATAACAAAATAGGCGCAATATTTATGAAAAGTTAAATTGAACGGACTCATGTCCCAATCTTGATCGAAACGAAAATGCAATGAAGGTTCGTCTCAGGAGCTTGCCGACTCCTCGTCAAAAGCTGCAAAGGCAATGAAGGTTCGTCCCGATCACTGCTCCTTCCCCAGCAAAATGCACCGTCGACCGCGTTCATGGAGATATAACATACGCCTCCACGAACTGTCTCCACCTCACGACCATCAATCGCTCTCTGAAGAACTGGCAACCCCCTCTCTTTCTACTGCTACGATAAATCGCCGGCCACGATCCCAACCCTTTCAACGAGGAAGAAGACCTCCATTCTCGGTGAGTGCTTTCTGTCCCCCTCTCTCTCCCCGCCTCCTCGCAGCGGATCGGCGCTCATTTCTGCGCTTCCGGTCGCTGCTCTTCTCTCCCGCACGCTCGAGTCTAGATCTGCTCGCTCTGTGTGGTCGGGTTCCCATAGCATACGAAAACGGTTCGATACCGAAACTGGTTCTACTGATCGAGCCGATAATTCTTCTGGGGTCTTGCGAGAGGTTCCATTTTTTGACATTTCTCCTGACTCTTTGATCGCGAGGATTTGTTGCGTTGCTCCTCTGCTTGCAGTCTTAGGTTTGGAGTCGGGGTTTAGCCCGTTGTGTCTTCTGGGTACTGCAGATTAGTTTATGTAATGCTTGGTTTGCGGGTTGACGGTGGCTCTTGTACCGTGGACTTGCTTGAGCGTCCTCGGATAAATAGATTTGTTTCTAAGTTGGGTGATGGTTCTCTCTATTTAATTCCTATTAGAAACAGTTGCTTCGCTGGGCATTTCTAATCCTTGATTCGGTTCATTTGTTGAGCTTTCCTTTCTTTTGTTTGCAGTGAGCTTTACAAGAACAACATTCGAGATTTGCAGCTCCTTTCTTGGCCCTTCTCAAACCATATCAGTTTGGTTTGGTCTGGTCGTGTTTTTTTTTTTTTTGGTAAGGCCTGGTCGTGTTTGTTCGTGCTGAAAACAAAAAAAAAAAGAAGAAAAAACCGAAAACCAAGCTGTGAATAAAAAGCAAAAAAAAAAAAGAAGAAGAAGAAACCGAAAACTGAACTGAATCAAACCGGTTTTTCGGTTCGGTTCATATTTGGTTCGAGTGAGATTCAGTTCGATTCAAGGGTGCACCTCTAACGGTTCGGTTTTTCAAGAGAACCGAACCGAACCAAACCGAATCGTTTACACCCCTAGCAAACATCCTGCGGAAGCACGTCAACCACCACCATCTCTTTCGATGGCTGCTTCTTCTTCTAATCTGAAAAGAAATTACCACGTGTTTCTGAGCTTCAGAGGCACGGACGTCCGCAACAACTTCCTTGGCCATCTTTATGCGGCTCTAGACCAGAAAGGAATACATACTTTCATGGACAGTGAGGAACTCCGGAAAGGAGAGCAAATATCGCCGGCGCTTATGAAGGCGATCGAGGAGTCGCGTGTCGCGATCATCGTTTTCTCCAAGGACTATGCTTCCTCGCCATGGTGCTTGGAAGAGTTGGCCAGAATTATGGAGTGCAAGGAGCAAAGAGCCCTCAAGGTCTTTCCCCTGTTTTACAAAGTGAAACCCAAGGAAGTGAGGACACCAAGAGAGAGCTACAAAGAAGCTATG
The DNA here is from genome assembly GCA_031216285.1 of Syzygium syzygioides. Lineage (NCBI taxonomy): Eukaryota > Viridiplantae > Streptophyta > Magnoliopsida > Myrtales > Myrtaceae > Syzygium > Syzygium syzygioides. The sequence continues at coordinate 33,265,265 of CM062244.1, read as the reverse complement.
GATAAGCATGAGTCCAAGTTCGGGAAGGATTCTGAGAAAGTGAAGAAATGGGAGAAGGCTCTCTTCGACGCGGGTAGCTTATATGGGTGGCATTTCCATAAGGGGTAAGCATATGTCTTTCCTTTTGATAAATGCTATGATATCTCTTTTGACTGGTGTCAATCTCATGCTTCGTTTGTGTCTTGTTTTTTACCCTCCCCTTACTAGTTGCATGCATGAATTAGAAGGGTGTGCGCTTACTGTGCCCACGCCCCTGGACACATGTACTGTCCCCATCTGACGGATTGTCGGATCCGTCTCCCGGTGCCCACCAGAGATCCAACCAAAAACTCATCTCTCGGCCTGCATAGACCTGCAGCCCAACCACCATGGCGCGTTCACCGTCGCCTCATTCCAGCCATCGTCTCCGGCCTTCGCCCGCTAGCGCCGTAGGGCCGATCGCCCGGCCTTGTCTGGCCGGGTGCAAGGCCAATAGCCATTCCAGGCCATTGTTTGGCAGTCTGGCCTGGTCTCCAGACCAGGCTCCCCCAAGTCTGCCACGACGCCTTGTATTGTCCAACTGATCCTCCGGGGTCCCGAACCTTTCACAAACCTTTGCAAATATCTGCTCTTGCCAAAAATTCGAGACATCAACATCTTTCATGCCCCTAAACGTTGAATTTAGAAGCTAATTAGAGATTCTATATAATTAATTCAATCACCCAAGAATAGAAAAGATACACTGCCACTTAGAAGCTGATAGATATTGTCAAATTGATCTTTCGATTGAAGATACAAAGCGTAAATATACTAGACAGTCGACAAAAAAGTCGAATAACCAAAACTGCAAGCTAGCAAATTCTTTGAATTCGATTCTTTCTGTCTAGATAATGGGAAATTTGTCTTAGATTAAAAGTGTGGCTCATAGTACCTGAGTCGTCATTATCTTTAGGCTCAGGTTCTTTATAGTTTTTCCTTGCGCAGATCTTGGCACAGGTTTACCCAAATGTGTTATTTCTTTTCATCTCATTTTTAGCTAATCTTCTGGCGAGATTTTCCTTGTGACGTCAGAGTTCAAATTCCTGCCATTGCTCGGACATGCTAAAACATGTTTATCTTTCTTTTGGGTGCTTATTAGGGATGAAGCGGAGCTCATACAATGCATCGTGAAGGAATTATCCATTCATCTAGAGCGTACACCCTTACATGTCGCTAAGTATCCAGTCGGAATAGATTCTCGAGTTCAAACACTGATATCGTTGTCGCAAAAAGAGTCAGGTGATAATGATGTTCTCATGATAGGTCTATGGGGACTTGGAGGCATAGGGAAGACAACGATTGCGAAAGCCTTATATAATGCTATTGAGAGACAATTTCAGGGTTCTAGCTTTTTAGCGCGAGTTAGAGAAAGTTCGGGCAAAGGCAATGATGGTCTTGTTGCGTTGCAAGAAAAACTTCTATCCGAGATCTTATCTCCTAGACATTTGACAGTAAATACTGTCGACAGAGGAATTAATTTGATACGGGAAAGACTTGTTGCAAAAAGGTTCTCTTAGTTCTTGATGATGTTGACCAGTTGGATCAACTGAATGCATTAGCTGGAGAAGGCCATTGGTTTGGCAAAGGAAGTAGAATTATTGTTACATCAAGGGATAAACATTTGCTAACTTCTCTTTACCAAAAAAAAAAACATTTGCTAACTTCTCATGGCGTAAATTTTGTGTACGAAGTGAAGACTTTAGATGACAATGAAGCACTAGAGCTTTTCGGTCGGTATGCCTTTCCAAATAGCAAGAAAGTTGAAATAAGGAGGGATCTCATCGATGGAGCACTGCGTTATGCTAATGGCCTTCCGTTAGCCCTCGAAGTGTTGGGCTCATTCTTGTGTGGAAGAAAGGAACCTGCATGGGAAAGTGCACTGGATAAAATCTCCAAAAGTCCTGACCAAACTGTCAATCGAGTTCTCAAGACAAGCTTCGATGGATTGGAGGATAATGAGAGGGAAATTTTCCTTGATATCGCTTGTTTCTTTATGGGGAAAATAACAAAAGATATCAAGGAAATTCTTGACAGCTGTGATTTTGACACAACTATAGGAATAGAAATTCTCGTGGAGAGGTCCTTGATAACATATGAGAATGGGTACCTGCAAATGCACGATTTGGTTCAGTCAATGGGTAAGGATATTGTTAATCAGGAATGTCCCGATGATCCCGGGAAACGCAGTAGATTGTGGACTTTTGAAGATGTTCTAGACATTTTATGTGAAGATACGGTAAAAGTTATTTATGTCAATGTTGCTACATTTTAGTTTTTATATTACTCTAATTCGAACAATTAATGTAAATCTCATTCGAAATTTCCTGTGACCATAGAATTTGCTCTGTTATGGACAGGGAACGAATGCAGTAAAGGCCATAGTATTGGACTCGCCCGAACCAGAAGAGATAACTATGAGTCCTCATGCTTTCACAAACATGAAAAGGTTGAGATTGCTCATTTTGCCTAGAGTGCATATCTCTTCACAAGGTCCTGTACGTCTCCCTAATGAGCTAAGATGGCTTATATGGCCAAATGCGCCGGATCTGGAATTTGGCCCTGGTCCAAAGAAACTTGTTGCATTTGATATCCGGAGAGGTCGTATCAAACAGTTCGGAGGCAAGCTTATGGTAAGCCCTTGTGATGATTAGCTTTCCCTTTTATAGCTATGAGTATTTGCAGAACTTAATGATTGCGCTGTTATGTTTTTGCAGAATTTTAGAAGGTTGAAGTCCATAAAGCTCTGGCGATGCGAGTCCCTTGCCAGTGTTGCTGACCTTTCAATGGCTCCAAATCTGGAGAGCTTGATGCTTGATTACTGCAATAGTTTGGTGGAGGTTCACCAATCCGTCGGATACCTTGACAAGTTAAGGTTTTTGTTAGTAAGAGTGTGCCCAAATCTTAGTATCTTTCCCAACAAACTCAAGACAAAATCTCTTCAAACCTTTTGTCTCTATGATTGCCCTAAACTCGAGAAGTTCCCTGATATTCTGGGAAAGATGGAACATATAGAATATTTTGGTATTGTAGATACAGCTATTAAAGAAGTCCCTGCATCAATTGAAAATCTTGTTTCTTTGGAACGGATGTATTTAGAACGGTGTGGCAACCTTACAAGGCTTCCATCGAGCATTTATAAGTTGCACAATCTCGAGGTTCTGTGTCTTCAAGGATGCTTGAATTTAGTCATGTTTCCAAAGAACTTGGAGGATTCAACTAACCGCGATGACCATTTAAGATTCCCAAATCTATACTATTTAGACCTTACTGGCTGCAATCTATCGGAATTAGATTTCCTTGAGAGTTTTCCCAAATTGAAAACCCTACATCTTTCAGAAAACAAGTTTACTCATCTACCAACATGCATCAGCAAATACGATGATTTGATGCAGTTGTATGTGGAGCGATGCCCGCAACTACAAGAGATTCCTCAGCTTCCATCAAAGGTGGAGACCCTAAAAGCAAATGGTTGCAAATCTCTGCAGAAACTCCCAAATTTGTCGAGTGTCTCCTCCGACGTCCTTAAAGTTGACTTGTCGTCATGCTGTGAATTATTCCGCAGAGGGGTCAAGATGGGTGATGTGCCATTACCCGAGGTCAGACTCTCTCTCTCTCTCTCTCTCTCTCTCTCTCTCTCTGACACACACTCGCGCGCAAACACTTGATATGCGTACCATCTGTATGACAGGGACTCCCGAAGATGAGGAGTGTCGACGTTCGCCTAATTGGAGGAGAAATGCCAGAGTGGTTTCTCCACTGTAAAGAGGATTCCATATCTTTCATGATCCCCCAGGACTTGTATGACAAGTTCTTGGGACTAGCGCTCTGCATTGTTCTTGGCCCGGAGGAAGGAAAAGTGGTCGATGCGTCGTGCGCTATCGGAATATTTGTTAATGGCCGAATGGTGAATATGCACGAGGAGAATGCCTTTTCTTCGTTGGAATCCGATATTGTGTGGCTTAAATATTTCTCACGCTTTGAGCTGTATCTGGCAAAGAAGCATCAGCGAGGCGAATGGAGCCAATTCCAAGTTTTCCTCAGACCATCGGGAGCAAGCGTAAAAAAGTGCGGATTCCGTCTAATATGGGAGCAGCGGGAGGATGATATGAGGGTCGTGCTCCAACACCGTCAGCCGATTGAAAACAAATTGGACACAGACTCGGAAGAAGACAACTCGTACAATCTCTCTCCCTCTCTCTCGCTTGAACTTTACTGTGTTTCCTCGTTTGTAGTGTTTGGATTCCGACGAGTCCAGAGGAACAGCGGCTGCCATTGTTTTTTTGCTTGTCCGGAGCTTCGCTCTTCGTGTTTTCCACTTCGATTCCTGCGAATGCATGTTCTCTGTCCCGGAATCGATTGATTCTACCCGAATTAACTATGTTAAATCCTTCTACTTCGAGATTAGAGGGTTGGTCTGTTCATCGGTTACTGAATCCTTTCCCGTTCCATTCTGGTTTAGCTGGAGGGATTTGAGGATGAAATTGCTGAACCCTCGGTGCCGATACATTCGGTTATCGGAAATCCTTCTGTGCGGTTGTTTTCCCCCATGCTATACCTGTTTCACAGCCGGTTATGGAGGTTAGAACTTTGGGAGAATGTCTGGATGGATGATGTTGGTATTTTGGGGATTCTTGATTAGTCGACCCTGATGAATGGACTGCTGTCTGATGTTTCTAGTTCATGCTCTCCTCAATTGTGTAACCATGAGCCTGTACTTATCAATTAATGTCGTTTGTTACTGTTAAAGTTTCTCGGCAAATTGGGGTTGATGGTTAGGCTCTTCGGTACAACTGTTTGTTTGATCAAATTGTTGGCAAACCTGAGTCATATTCGAGCAACTGCAATTATGTTATGGGGAACAAATGGTTCGATTGATGGGCATAGATGGAATAATGACTTGTTTATCTTTAAATTCCCTGATGCTAGTACTTGTGATTGGGTTTAGGCTGGTGGTCCCTGGCACATTAATCACCAAACCTTAGTTCTTCGTTGATGGCAGTTCGATCTTTAATGTGAGAAGATGAGTTCTGTTCCAGTTTGCATTAAACTTTGGGTTTACAGATTGCAACTAACGACAAATGAAGCTCTAAGCTATACTGGCAGTGCAATAAGTATTACTTTGTATGTGGATGAAAACACACAAATGATGTAGACATGGGATTTTGTTAGAATATTTGTAGAGGTTCCTCTTGTTTCCCTGTTGGTTGATTCAGTTCCTGTTGTTCTTGAGGAGGGCACTTCCTTTGAGTTAAACCTGAGTATTTATGGAAGCCTATCACTTGTAAGAGATGAAATGAGATTGGGCATGATGTTGACGTTTGTAGAAAGAAGAAAATTTGACATTGATTAAATAATTCACAAGGCTTGGAATGCTGTTTGGCGACCTAAATCTACACATATTTCTCAACCTGTTGAAACTAGGCAAGCACTAATCAGGGTGAGACATGTATGAAAAATGCTTTCTGCTGTTTGGATTCAAGTCATGACGCTGAGATGGTAAATGTGGTTGATCCATCAGTGCTTAAACCTTCGAACAACAGGGTGTCATCTGCTGTTACATTATCCTGTTCTAACTTCTGTCACGTCTAAGTTGGCATGTTCCACTGGAGAGTGGTATAAAGAACAGCTAATTACCTAATGTAGTCTTACAGATTAAACATGAAATTGGTCCCTCTGCTTTTTAAATCTAAGGCCCAGGGAAAAGAATATCCTAGAGGTAGTTTATGGCCTTTCTTGTTTAAAGAAGGTTCATGTAGTTATTTTGCAATCACTCTGAAATTTCAAACTTGTGGATTGCTTTGGGCGACACTAGTTCAGGGAAATAAGATTAACATCTTTAACTGCATTTCTTATTCGTGTTTCTTTTTCTTCTACCTGTAGTTGTAATGGCTGTGCTCACAGGAAAGTTGTCTTTCGTGCCTACTATCCCTTGTTATGTATTTATAGATAGATTGACAAATCCAATCAATCCGTAAATTCTTCTATTTCAGTCATATAGATGATATGAACCATAAACCAGAATATATTTTCTTTTTTGTAAAATTAAAAGGAAGTCGGACAAATCACGGGATGTCTCTTTTCCATTTGTGATATGCAGTCTCCCACTGAATCCAGTCTATTGTGGTAGATGTGATGACCTCTTGGGAGAAACTCCGGATGTCATAGTTTAATTGTTCTCATTTGATAGATTCAAGTAACTGCTTGCTTATTCATCCAACTGATTGGGTTTAGCTCGATGGTTTTACTGGATTGTCTTCTTCTTTTCATGTTCAATGCAGCTAATGGACATAGTAGTCAGACATGGATCTGTAACACCTTTCATGGATAAATGCAGGTACTGCTCAGAAGAAGATAACTCAATAGACACCACAGAAGAAGATAGTCCTTACTGCTCAGAAGAAGATAACTCAATAGACACCACAGAAGAGGATAGTCCTTACTGCTCAGAAGAAGATAACTCAATAGACACCACAGAAGAAGATAGTCCAAGTGAAACAGATGCAGGGCAAAGCAAATCAACTTCAAAAAAGAAGAGAAGATTGTCTTAACCATGGCGGGACTATGGGTTGCACTCGCGCCAATCTATTATGAGGGTTGGCTTGCGAAGCATGCCCGTTGAATTGGTTTGCGAGTTGCTGAGGAAGTGAACTGGGTCATTTCGATTTCAATGCCTTTATCTTTTCCCCTTTTTCGGTCTCTACTAGAAGTTTTCTAACGTGTGCACCTTCAAGTAGAATTCAAAACCACTATCAGGTTTCGCATCATGCTACTGATATGGTTGAGGAACTTTTTCCTCTCCTTCTTTATGATTTGTGATGCAGAGTGCATTAATCCAAAGTTATGTGGATTCTTGTTGAACGGCCATGGTCTCCCAAGTTGCTCTGTGAAATTTATCATATAGACCTCTGTTACCCGTCTTAATCCAATTAATGATGCCAATGCTTCATACTTTGAGATAGTAGTGTTGATCTAATTGTCTCAAAGGTCAAAAGTTCTATACAGGGAAGATTAGTTGATGTCTCTACTGTTGCTAGGCAGATTGCATTGGATGGGTACAAAGCCTTGTGTCATAACTGGTGGCTTCTTTGAACCCTAGTGTTTGAGCTTGTAGCAGGTCGCTCACTGGTTTTTGTGCCATCGACAAAATTTATAGAGGGATGTTGATACCTAAATTTTTTGCCCTGGAGGACTCATCCGAGGGCTTGATTTAGATCAATAAATCGAACGGCTCATGAAAAAAAGGGATTGTATTAATGTTGCAGGACACATAGATTGGTCCTGGAGTGTAAAATCAAGGCTTTATATTAATATTGTCCAATATGGATCAAGTTTTTGCACATTTGCTTTAACTATATGTCGGATTTTAATGTTTAGGAATAAAAATCGAAAAGATTGCATGAAATTAGCTTTTGCGAAAAGAAAAAAGGTAGCAATTTATGGTAGTTTGTTCACCATAACTTATTTAAGTCCCTGTGTCCAATGGTCTGGACCGTAGAGGTTAATTGAGCTCTCACGCTCTCCTAGGCTTCAAACTGGCTTGGTTAAAGGTTAGTGGCAATTCTGGTCTTGTTCAATTGATAATAGACGAAAATCTAAGTTGTTGTCGCTAGGGCTTGGAAGAATCCATGCGAAGTGTGAGTGCTGCCTCACATGAGGACTATTTGCGCCCGCCTAGCAATCCATTAGCTCTCTCAACTTTCACGTCAAGAGGGTCGCCACAAGGCAAAAGAAAAAAAAAGAGTAGATAGAATGGAATTTTACCATTGAACGGCATTATAACAAAGCCCCATTCCCTCCCAGTTAACATTAATTGGACACATTACTCACATAGTCTTTGCTGTGAAGTGCCTAACCATGTCCGTGTTGATTCTCAAGTTTCAGCTACAGTTTTGAGTTGCTTCTTGTTGAGAGGAACTCCAAAGTTTCATGGCTGAACATTGCTTGAATGACAAGTTACTAGGATTAGCTTTCTGTTCCGGATTCGGACCGGGAGGAGGAAAAGAGGTTGCCCCCGGTCCAGATCTTACCGCCACACATCAATGGCAAAAAGGGGGGGGGGAAGTGTTGCAGAAATCCTAAACTTTTTTTTTGTGCCAATTAAGTCCTAAACCTTTTGTTTTGATGCTAATTCAGTCCTTCCGACTAACTTTGGCCGGATTTTATTGACGTGGACGCCGGCCAGCCGGTCACCGGAGCTGATGTGGACAATTTTAATAATATTTTAATCTATATTTTTTCTTTTTTTCTTTTTCGTTCTCCTCTCCATCCAGTAGATCGTCGGAGGGCTGACTGGTCGGAGCCCCGAGGCCGGCAAGGTCGACCTCGCCGGCCTTGGGCGAGCCCCGCCGACCACTGGTGAGGCGGGTCCTCGCCAGATCTGGCGAGGTCGTGCCTCGCCCAGCCGTCGGTGAGGTCAAGCCTCGTCGGATTTGGCATTGTCGAGCCTCGCTGGTAATTAGGCGAGGTCGACCTCGCCGGCCTCGGGCCTCTGACCAATCGCCGCTCCGGCGACCAACTGGAGGAAGAGGAGAAAGAAAAAAAAGAAGAAAAAAATTCAAAAAAATATTAAAATATTATTAAAATTTGTCCACGTTAGTTTTGGTGATCGGTCGCTAGCCAGTCGGCGTTTACGTCAGCAAAATCCGGCTAAAGTTAGCTGAAAGGACTGAATTGGCATCAAATTAAAAGATTTGGAATTCAATTGGTACCAAAAAAAAGTTTAGGACTAAATTGGCATCATCCCAAAAGGTTTAGGACTTTTTCAATACTTTTCCCGCAAAAGGGGAGAGGGTGGGCTCTATATGCAGAATATGATCAAGTGAGTATTTCCGGTGATAGAGGTGATTGAGGATTGGGTATTGTGTTGGGGAGGCCACATCTGCGACTAGGCGAGGAAAGGCCAGTTAGCCGTGCTTAGTCTCCAATTTTTCTCACAATCGGATCAAAGGTAAGCCCATAGTTCCTCCATTAGGGGTTTGGATTAGGGCGAAGATCTTGCCGGAAAATGACTTGCTGCTGTTGAAATTGTGCCTTTCCAATGGGTGGGGACAAATGGGTCGGATCAGGTCGGGTCAATCGATCATATATTGGTTTGGACCGGATTGATCCATGTTCATTCTTTCATCCTAATTAGCTCATATTCAACCTATCCCAACCAAACCGATATCCAAATCTACCGAAATGGGTTTTATTTTGAATATAATAGAGTAATCAAAAATTGGATCTGAACGGTATTTATTCTCATATGCCTAGTGGCCCTAGCCTAAGCAGATGAGTTGTACACATTTATTCAAGTCCTGGTGCCTTTTATTTAGAAGATGAAAATGTCGGCACGCTTGGAGCAAGAAGAACAAATAGCTCTTATTTGTTTTGGGTGGGCTTGTTTTGGATGGGCTCGGGTAGATCCAAAACAAGCTTTAGCCTTGTTTGTACTGTTACCCAAATAAGTTAAGGCCAACCCGACCCAATGCGAAAATTCTTTATTTGGGTTGAGTCGGTTCGGGTCGGATCATGTTTGAGCGGGTATTTTTGACACTCCTACGTCAACCTATAGCATTATTTCTAACGGAAAAATTAACAAAAAAGTCCTAAATTTATTACACTTTTATTAAATTAGTCCTAAAGTTTTTAAGTTTGTCTATTGAGTTGGAAACCTTCACATATCTTGCCAATTGAGTCGTAAATCTTTACACTTATTATCAATTCAGTCAATCAAGTTAATTTTAGCTGAAAATCACTGACGTGGACGTCGGCCGGCCATGTGACGCTGACATGAACATTTTAAAATAATATCTTAATAATTTTTTTGAAATTTTTATGATTTTTTTCCTTTTCCCCTTTTTTTTTTTTTTCGATTTGAGAGTTAGCCAGGGAGGGTGGCTGATCGACCCTCCCCGGCTCAAGGCGAGGGCCGCAACGATCTCACCGGCCAAAGCGAGGGTGTGCTAGCCCTCGCCCAAATCTGGCGAGGGCCGCGACACCCTCGCCAGATCTAGCTAGGCGAGGCCTGGGCGGCCCTCGCCGGTTCTAAGGCGAGGGTGTCGCAGGCCCGAGAACTTGTATACAAGCGCTCTGCGTTGTTCTTGGCCTGGAGGAAGGAAAAGTGGTCGATGCGTCATGCGAGATCCAAATATTTGTTAATGGCCGAAGGGTGATTTGGCAATCGACAGCCTTTTATTCGTTGGAATCCGATAGTGTGTGGCTTAAATATTTCTCACGCGGTCAGCTGTATAAAAATGTGGAGAAGCATCTGCGAGACGAACGGAGCCAATTCCAAGTTAGCCTCAGACCATCGAGAGCAAGCATAAAAAAGTGCGGATTCCGTCTAATATGCGCGCAACGTGAGGATGACACGAGGGTCGTGCTCCAACACCGTCAGCCGATTGAAAACAAATTGGAAAGAGACTCGGAAGAAGACAACTCGTACAATCTCTCTCCCTCTCTCTCGCTTGAACTTTACTGTGTTTCCTCGTTTGTAGTGTTTGGATTCCGACGGGTCCAGAAGGAACAGCGGCTGCCATTGTTTTTTTGCGTTTGTCCGGAGCTTCGCTCTTCGTGTTTTCCACTTCGATTCCTGCGAATGCATGTTCTCCGTCCTGGAACCGATTGATTCTACTCGAATTAACTCTGTTAAATCCTTCTACTTCGAGATTAGAGGGTTCGTCTGTCCATCGGTTACCGAATCCTTTCCCGTTCCATTCTGGTTTAGCTGGAGGGATCTGAGGATGAAATTGCTGAACCCTCGGCGCCGATACATTCGGTTATCGGAAATCCATCTACGCGGTTGTCTTCCCCATGCTATACCTGTTTCACGGCCGGTTATGGAGGTTATCCATCTAGGCAAGCACTAACCCAGGGTGAGACATGTATGAAAAACGCCTTCTGCTGTTTGGATTCAAATAATGGCGCTGAGATGGTAAATGTGGCTGATCCGGCAGTGCTTGAACCTTCGAACAACAGGGTGTCATCTCCTGTTACATTATCCTGTTCTAACTTCTGTCACGTCTAAGTTGGCATGTTCTACTGGAGAGTGGTATAAAGAACAGCTAATTACCTAATGTAGTCTTACGGATTAAACACCTCTGCTTTTTTAAATCTGGGGCCCAGGGAAAAGAACATGCTAGAGGTAATTTATGGCCTTTCTTGTTTAAAGAAGGTTCACGTGGTTATTTTGCAATTGCTCTGAAATTTCGAACTTGTGAATTGCTTTGGGCGACACTAGTTCGGGGAAATAAGATTAACATCTTTAACTGCATTTTTTATTCTTGTTTCTTGTTCTTCTACCTGTAGTTGGAATGGCTGCGCGCACAGGAAAGTTGTCTTTCGTGCCTGCTATCCCTTTTTATGTATTTATAGAGAGATTGACAAATCCAATCAATCTGTAAATTCTTCTATTTCATTCATATAGATGACATGAACCATAAACCAGAACATATTTTCTTTTTTATAAAATTAAAAGAAAGTTGGACAAATTATGGGATGTCTCTTTTCCATTTGTGATATGCAGCCTCCCATTGAATCCAGTGTATTTTGGTAGATGTAATGACCTCTTGGGAGAAACTCCAGATGTCATAGTTTAATTGTTATCATAGGATAGATTCAAGTAACTGCTTGCTTATTCATCCAACTGACTGGGTTTAGTTCGATGCTTTTGCTGGATTGTCATCTTCTTTGCATGTTTAATGCAGCAAATGGACATATCAGACAAACATTGGATTTGTAACACCTTTCATGGATAAATGCAGGTACTGCAGGAGGGCAAAGGCTGTATTCAAGGAATTGAACCAGACACCTCATGTTGTTGAACTTGATGAGAGAGGTTTGTTTGCAAATTGCTAGTTCTTTGGTGATTTCTTCAGTGTTGGTACAGCAACTAAGTATTGGCCTTTTGTCCCTACAACAAGGATTGATGCGAAGCTCTTTACAAGAAAAGCAAAACGGGATTGATGTATATATAAAGCCTAATGTTTTTACAACTGAAAAAAAGTAACTGTAGGTTTGTCCAACCTTGCAATCCTCCAAAGCTTTTCTTGGCAGAAAACTCGTAGATCATGCTTTATGCTGCAGCATTGTAACTGAAATGTGGTTGAATATGTCAAAGTATGTCTTGTGAATAGTTAATAGGAGCTCACTTTGTGTCCACAGATGATGGATGGAAAATTCAGGATGCCTTAAGTCAAAGAATAGGAAGGCGTACTGTACCCCAGGTGTTTATAAATGGGAAGCACATTGGAGGTTCCGATGGTAAACTGCTTATGTACCTTGTAAAGTGCTTTTTAATGATAACAGGTCCAACAAAGAATTTGAGCTTATTGTTGGTCATCATTGCAGATACAGTTGAAGCATATGAAAGTGGTGAATTAAGTAAGCTCCTTGGAATTGATGGAAAACAGGAGGAGGAACTATGAGGAATTGTATTGTGAATGGATAACTGAGCAATACTTCCAGTTAATTCTTCAAGTAAGCTTTCATATGAACAATGCATTGAAGTTTAATATTTTTATATGCAATTCATGTTTGCCAAGCAGTGTATATTCAATCATATGAGTAACGTGATCACGAATGGTATGATGCAGTGCCTTTTGCAATTACAGTCATGACAAATGGTAGAACTATTAGCTTAAATATCTAAATCAGGTCTTTATTTCAAACTGAGCAAACACATTCATATATGTATATATATATATATATATATATATATATATATATAAATGGTCTTACGGACATAATTGAAAATGTACAAGATAACCGTTCTCTGATTTTACCTTTCCTCTCTTGTGATACTCCATGTAAATGAATTCCCTGCAAATCCCCAGTCGAGAAGTCCCATATCAAGGATAAAATCCCTATAGACCTCTCAGTTGAGCTACTTTCCTCTCAACGTCCTTTCATTCCATTACTCCATAACATGAGTTAGATATATGTTATTATCACAGATTCTCTTCCAAACACTTTCATCTCATTATTGATCTCTCTACAAAATTATCTGGTAAATGTATGTCTTGGTGGCCCATAAATGCCATGAAACAACCAAGTTTTCTCGTCGGGCCCAGAGTCTTTAAGTGCGGCAGTAATGTTCCATGTCTCCATGCAAGGCAAAGAAACCTGCACTTTTTTGGGCATCTATCAATTTCAAGTGGCTAAAACCCAAAGTTGCTACTATTCTTGCTGCTTTAACAGTAAGAATCTTCATTTCAGACCAAAACGTGTCTGGATTGAGTTTTCTTATCCAGATCCTTAACTGAGAAACTTTGGACCTGTCACTTGATCCTGAAAATTCCCCACAACCACGATCATGGCAATGAATATGAAAGTGGCAACCATTAGAGCATCAACAGAAATTAAGCCGAAGAAGCAATTAGCTGGGGTTACACCCAAAGGCAATATCACTGACAGTAATCTAACACATTGACTCCCTAAGTATGAAGCTACCTGAAGGTGTCAAAGTTCTTTGCAATCTCTAGTTGTGGGATGTTCCAATTTTCTCTCCTTCCACTGACTTTGGCTTGTTTGCTGCGGGGTTCAAGGATGCGTGGGTGGGAAAACTATTGGTGTTGTGCTAATTGGATGGAGATATGGTGTTGACTGAGGAAATATGATCAGGTAACTGAGTTTTTGGTTAGGATCTAAAAAATTTGGGGAATTAGTCCCCAAGGTGAGAAAAGAAGCTCTACAATGACTATGGGGGAGAGCGGAAGGGAGGGAGGGAGACCACAAAATGATAGTTGCATCTGAATCGAGAAGTATTAAATCATTATCAGTTTGAGAACTAAATTTCCAAAGGCAATAAGATTTTAAAAGTCTGAAGACTTTTGGCTTTATTTATTCGATCAGTGTCGTTTTATGACATATGATGTAAGGAGAAGTACGGTTGATTGTGCCATATGTAACAAGGACATCATGGCATGGTCATAATAAGTCACTCAACAAAATAAGTAGAGTTCTCTCCTGTCGGAGGAGGAGGCAAGTGCACAAACATTTTTATTTTGTCAGTGCACAAACAGTTGAATTGTGTATAAAGGTAATGGAATCATGTCTATGGGCCATATGCAACATACTGACTACATAATGTGAAAGCAGTCGATTCTTAAAAATCACCCAAGAAGTAGAGAGATGACAACCCGCTGCAAAACATAGCAAATAAGATTGGAGTTATAATGAAAACAGTCCAATGAATCAGGGAGAGGATGTGACAAACTTGAGTTAGCCACAATTACATGGGAGAGCAACCTTAATGTGCATGGCTTCTTGATTGCTATAAAAGTGATCCCTAAGAGCATAAATCTACATGGAAAGTGTAGAGAGAGAATAAAAGTGCTGGAAGTCTTAGTGCTTCAAATTAGATAATCCTTCCTTTCTTTCTTTCCGTTAGGGTGGAGAGCATAGAAGGAAGCAATGTGTGTGCATGAGTGAGAGGAAGAAAATCAGGATGAAACTGAAAGAGTTTTGCGGTGACAAATCACTTAGGAATTTGTTGTTTTAGAGTTAGAATGAATGTGGGCAGTTTTCCTGGAACAGTTCTGTTGGTTCATTGAGACGACTCAACTAACTCAACTAACCAGACACGCCCGTCCGTTCTCTCTCAATGAAACCCCAAAGATTTTAAAGGGCTAGAACCAGACAGAATTAGGAGAGTGAATGAGGGGGAAGAAAAAGTTTCAGAAACACAGATGAGCTTCATACTTTTATATAGTTCTTTAGATCCGATGGTTTGATTAGATTAAAATTAAAAGAGTTTCCTGATTTAACAGCAGGAGTTGATTTAAAGCCACGAGCTACCTGCAAACTGCTTAAGAAGAATAAGTAGAAAGAAACTGGTAGCAATTTTAGCTTTGATTTTTACCCATCCTGCTATTATAAAGTTTACCAAACGTTATACGGAATTGAGAAGGGATTTACTGTTTTATTCGTTGCATTTGTTATATTTTCTTCTCTCTGAGCATTGACTTCCTCATTTGTTTTGAGGTTACCATGAAGATTGACTAAACTGCACTGACGATTGTGTAATGTGATTATTTTTCTTGCAGTACTTGGCTTATTCTGCTGAGGATATGGATAAGTACACATGGCTGGAAATACATCGGCTCTTTGATTGTTCTATGTTATAATTGTAGCAAGTGCTATATTATGTGAACTTTTTTTCTTGTTTTATGGAACTTTTTGGACTTTTCTGGGAAGGGACATGCTCTTTTTTGCAATTTCATCCCATTTATCTAAGGTGTTTCCTCTTTCCATCAGTTTGACTGCCGTATGGTGGTTCTATGCAACAGTGACAACATCATTGTCTTACTTTTACTTTGGTCAGGCCTAAGGAAAACAGAGTCTATTAACTGTTTAGCTTCTTTGTAAATTGTCAAATCCAAGAGCTTTCGAATCGTAATGCCCAGAGTGGAGCGTAAAGGAAAACTTTAGTTCTTGATGATTCTGGTGGCCGTGATGGAGGTTGTGGTAGCATGGTGGGGAGGCAATGCTGGTGGGAGCAGTGGAGTCGACAATCGGCATCGAAGAAGGGTTGATGATTAATGAGTGATTGAAGTGTTGGTGTGGTGGTGTGGTGGTGAATAGATATGATAAATGGGTGAGTTGAGTTCGGTTTGAGTTGGTCGAAAATAGATTCGATTCAAATTAATCCATTTTACTTATATTAATCCAATTTTATGAAACATAATTTTACCGACCTATGTCCGATCCGAATCAAATTGATATTCAACTAAATTCATACTACTAAAATAAATTCATATTTAATACAATCAATTAAAATTTATACTCACTCGTTTAATGCTCTCTCTCAGCTCTTCACGTGAGTAGCCTATTTGGAGAGAATTTTATATCAAATTAAAAAGTAGAATTAACAAAATAAAATGATGTTAGTAAATAAATAAAAAATTGGTAAGAAAACTTAAAAGGTGAAAAGCTTATAAAAAAGGGCTTTGCTAGTATAACAGTTATTAGGTTATTGTAAGAATAAATGATGTAGTGAGTACCTTACCAAAAAAAAAAAGGATGTCGTGAGTCATAAATTTTCGAAAGAGTAAACCCCACAACAATTTATAATTATTTATTATTTATTTTTTATGATCCATAACATGCTGTTATTCTCACACTGAATTAATGATTGTCCCTTAATCATTTGTCACAAAAAAATTAGATAATTATGCATGTGTTGTGATGAGCACTAATTAAAGAAGAAGACAGTGATTAAGTATGAGTCATAGATAATAATAATATTGGACGGAAACAAATTAACAAAATAATCTGAATACTGTACAAATTTGCTCAATAATTTTCTCAATGGAATCCATCTTAAAGCTGGAAAATACAGAAGAATTAGCCCCAGAATGAATTATAAGTTCAAAGCCTTCGGCAAGAAAAAAAAAGTTGGTCCGTAATGCCAAGGTTGCATCAATACCATTAGATGAAAAAATATTGGGTATTTCTTGAGAGTTACAAGGGATTGCGCAAATCCACTCATCAGTTGCCATGTGTGCAGACGTAGGCCTACTCATTTTTATTTTTTTGACATTTGAGATGTAAATGCTAAGAAGGATCCACTTTGCACAAAACTGGTTGAACCGAACGAAGAAGCTGCCACACACTACACGAATGGGCCTCACATCTAGCGTCATAAAACAATCTTTTCCACAATCCACAATTACATTTTGATTCCATCTTCTGCCTCTCCGTCTCTCTCTTTCTTCTTCAAATTCCTAAATCCAAACTCCAAAAGAAAAATTCATTAAAATCGTTCGTAGGATGTTGTTTGCGATTGTATCCGTGATGGGTTGTCATTTGCAAGAGCTGTTTGTAGTAGGATTGCAAGACATGCTTCTCGTGACCATTTCTTGCGTTTCCACGATGCACCCTTGTCATCATTGTTCACGAAATAGAGCGGGCGCGATTCTCATGAGTTATGGGGTGAGGCCTCTTGTTTTTAGGGCCTTTGGTTCGTTGGCTATTCCAACTTGCAATCTGACCTTGTTAGCCATGTGAGAGGCTCTTGATTTCTAAGAAACATTACTTCATTTTTTCATGAAAAATTAGTTTGATCTATTGATTGCGTGGAGATTCAGGTTAATATTTCAAGATGAGGGACGGAGAAAGGCCGGGCATATGTGGATTGGGTTCTCTTCTCATTGGCTGTTTCTTTAGATTTGGCAATACGACATTCCAAAAATGGGATAATTGCCCAAAAAGTCTTAAACTTATTGTGCGATGGCCGATTCAGTCGTAAAACATTTTAATTCTGTCAATTTAGTCCTAAACCTTTTGATGATTTGTCAATTTAATCCTAAACTTTTCAATTGTGTCAATTTAGCTCTAAACCTTTTGATGATTTACCAATTTAGTCATAAATCTATTATTTAGATATTTGGCCGAAAAGATTACATTGGAAAATTATCAAAAAATATATTATTAAATTGGCAAATTATCAAAATGCTTAAAACTAAATTGGTATAATTGAAAGATTTATGACTAAATTGGCAAATCGTTAAATGGTTTAGGACTAAATCAGCATAATTGAAATGTTTAGGTTTAAATTGGCCTTTTCACAGTAGGTTTAGAAATCATATGGAGTCTTCTTTTCATGCGAAAGGGTTCACGCGCTATTTTAGTCCTTAATTAGCGGATGGTTCTTAATTTGGTCAATATAAAGTTGCCGTAATTATAGGAATTGGTTTACTTAGGTGATAATTTATCCAATAACGAAGGATTCAACCTATCTTTTTATCCACCAAACAAACTCTAGTATCCAGAAGATGCTAAACACGCCCCACCATAATTACAAATTTACCAAACTACACATGAACCTTTCAAACATCTCTAGACTTGAGTCAAGAAGTAGATCGATAAAATAGTCAGGAGGAAGGAAAGGAAATTGGACTCCGAATTAACGTGATTCGGTCGGAATTTCAAAATCTATGTCCACGGAAGAGAGCGGCATGAAATTCTATTAGAAATAATCGATACAATGGAGATTAGAATTATTCGAGCACTCAAATACTTTCTCGATATTTCTCAGCCTTCAATTCCGTCTAATAACTCACTCGACGTTCACCCTCATAATTTTTAGTGAAGTCTCGCTCAAGGAATTACACATCCTCTCGTCCTCTCTGACCCTTCTGTACCCAACCAAGGGCAAGGGCCCCTTCGTATGTTATATTTATTGTCTAAAGAATCTCCACATTTATCATAGTATGTCAGCAGATGAAGACAGTCCATGACAGACGAACGTAGCCTGTGGCTCCCTCCATAATCATTTGGGGGCTCCTTCAATTCGAGAAAATATTAGGCGGTGGGATTTCCATATTTGCTGGCTGAGCAAATCTCTTCTCTGACTCCAGTTACCGCTAATGAAGGTGATCAAGAGCGAGAGAAGAAAGCGATGAATGGCCAGAGGCGCGATCGTGAATTCTCACATTCTATTCTTCTTTTGTTTTTGAAGTTGAAGGCACATTGTCATGCCGATCCTTTATAATACGTTTCTACGTTTGTCCCGGAGTCCGTTATCGATTCCTCGTGTTATTTTTTCCTTGATATTCATTTGAAAGCATGATGAAGGTCAACATGCACGAATCTATATTGAAGTAATTTGATTTTAGCTCTAGATATCTCTTAAGATTTTTTCTTTTTTTTTTTTGGTTGGGAAATTTTCTTAAAAATTATATATATATTTTACCAGTCCGGTCCAAGCGGGCAAGTGAACGGTTCCATACCTAGAACTAGGAATCGAATGGTACTCATCGATTCTTGCAAAGTGGAACCGGAAACTGGACAGGGTCCCATGAAAACCGCCGGTTTCGGGCGGTCCGGGTGGTTCCCGGTTCGATTGGACACCCCTAATGTGCAGCTGCTGGACCGAAGAAGAAGCCCCACGAAATCACAAGGTCGGTCAGCTTAATTTATTTTAGACCAAGTATTGTTTAATGGGTTTAAATTCAAAATATATTTTCAATAGGTGCTACATAGGCTCACTTGGCATTCGAATCGCGACAAAACTCATCCCGACAAAATCACCGCCATTCTAGCTTTTCACCGAAATTTCCTGAAGAAAAATCCAATTCTACCCGTGAAAGAGGAGAGAAACAGGGAAAAGGGCAAAACAAAAAAAAGGTTTAAAAAAAAAGAAGATGTACGGAGCAGCCCCATTGGCTGGCCCTAATCACTGCTCCTTCCCAGCAAATGCACCGTCGACCGCGTTCATGGAGATATAACATACGCCTCCACGAACTGTCTTCCACCTCACGACCATCATTCGCTCTCTGAAGAACTGGCAACCCCCTCCCCTCTCTTTCTACTGCTAACGATGAATCGCCGCCCACGATCCCGACCCTTTCAACGAGGAAGAAGACCTCCATTCTCGGTGAGTGGCTCTCTGTCCCTCTCTCTCTCTCCCCCGCCTCCTCGCAGATCTGCGCTCATTTCTGCGCTTCCGGTCGCTGCTCTTCTCTCTCGCACGCTCGAGTCTAGATCTGCTCGCTCCGTGTGGTCCGGTTCCCATTGCATACGAAAATGGTTCGATACCGAAAATGGTTCTGTTGATCGAACCGATAATTTTTCTGGGGTCTTGCGAGAGGTTTCATTTTTTGACATTTCTCCTGACTCTTTGATCGCGAGGATTTGTTGCGTTGCTCCTCTGCTCGCAGTCCTAGGTTTGGAGTCGGGGGTTTAGCCCGTTGTGTCTTCTGGGTATTGTGGATGAGTTTATGTAATGCTTGGTTTGCGGGTTGATGGTGGCTCTTGTGCCGTGGACTTGCTTGAGCGTCCTCGGATAAATGGATTTGTTTCCAAGTTGGGTGATGGCTCTCTCTACTTAATTCCTATTAGAAACAGTTGCTTCGCTGGGCATTTCTGATCCTTGATTCGGTTCATTTGTTGAGCTTTTCTTTTCTTTTGTTTGCAGTGAGCTTTACAAGAACAACATTCGAGATTTGCAGCTCCTCTCTTGGCCCTTCTCAAACTATATCAGTTTGGTTTGGTCTGGTCGTATTTGTTTGTGCTGAAAACAAAAAAAAAAGGAGGAAAAACCGAAAACCAAGCTGTGAATAAAAAGCAAAACAAAAAAAAAAGAAGAAGAAGAAACCGAAAACCGAACCGAACCGAACCGGACCGGTTTTTCGGTTCGGTTCATATTTGGTTCGAGTGAGATTCAGTTCGGTTCAAGGGTGCACCTTTAACAGTTTGGTTTTTCAAGAGAATCAAACTGAACCGAACCAAACCGTTTTCACCCCTAGCAAACATCCTGCGGAAGCACGTCAACCACCATCATCTCTTTCGATGGCTGCTTCTTCTTCTAATCTGAAAAGAAATTACCACGTGTTTCTGAGCTTCAGGGGCACGAACGTCCGCAACGAATTCCTCAGCCATCTTTATGCGGCTCTGGACCAGAAAGGAATACACACTTTCAGGGATAGTGATGAACTCCGGAAAGGAGAGCAGATATCGCCGGCGCTTATGAAGGCGATCGAGGAGTCGCATGCCGCGATCATCGTTTTCTCCAAGGACTATGCTTCCTCGCAATGGTGCTTGGAAGAGTTGGCCAGAATTATGGAGTGCAAGGAGCAAAGAGACCTCAAGGTCTTTCCTGTGTTTTACAAAGTGGAACCCAGGGAAGTGAGAACACCAAGAGAGAGTTACAAAGAAGCTATGGATAAGCATGAGTCCAAGTTCGGGAAGGATTCTGAGAAAGTGAAGAAATGGGAGAAGGCTCTCTTCGACGCGGGTAGCTTATCTGGGTGGCATTTCCATGAGGGGTACGCATGTTTTTCCTTTTGATAAATGCTATGATATCTCTTTTAACTGGTCTCAATCTCATGCTTCATTTTTATCTTGTTTTTTACCCTCCCCTTACTAGTTGCATGCATGAATTAGAAGGGTGTGCGCTTACTGTGCCCACGCCCCTGGACACATGTACTGTCTACATCTGACGGATTGTCGGATCTGTCTCCTGGTCCCCACCAGAGATCCAACCAAAAACTCATCTCTCGGCCTGCATAGACCTGCAGCCCAACCACCATGGCACATTCACCGTCGCCTCATTTGAGCCATCGTCTCCGGCCTTCGCTCGCTAGCGTCGTAGGGCCGATCGCCCGGCCTTGTCTGGCCGGGTGCAAGGCCAATAGCCATTCCAGGCCATTGTTTGGCAGTCTGGCCTGGTCTCCAGACCAGGCTCCCCCAAGTCTGCCACGACGCCTTGTATTGTCCAACTGATCCTCCGGGGTCCCGAGCCTTTCACAAACCTTTGCAAATATCTGCTCTTGCCAAAAATTCGAGACATCAACATCTTTCATGCCCCTAAACGTTGAATTTAGAAGCTAATTAGAGATTCTATATAATTAATTCAATCACCCAAGAACAGAAAAGATACACTGCCACTTAGAAACTGATAGATATTGTCAAATTGATCTTTCGATTGAAGATACAAAGCGGAAATATACTAGACAGTCAACAAAAAAGTCGAATAACCAAAACTGCAAGCTAGCAAATTCTTTGAATTCGATTCTTGCTGTCTAGATAATGGGAAATTTGTCTTAGATTAAAAGTGTGGTTCATAGTACCCGAATCGTCATTATCTTTAGGCTCAGGTTCTTTATAGTTTTTCCTTGTGCAGATCTTGGCGCAGGTTTACCCAAATGTGTTATTTCTTTTCATCTCATTTTTAGCTAATCTTCTGGCGAGATTTTCCTTGTGACGTTAGAGTTCAAATTCCTGCCATTGCTCGGACATGCTAAAACAGGTTTATCTTTCTTTTGGGTGCTTATTAGGGATGAAGCGGAGCTCATACAATGCATCGTGAAGGATATTATCCGTTCATCTAGAGCGTACACCCTTACATGTCGCTAAGTATCCAGTTGGAATAGATTCTCGAGTTCAAACACTGATATCGTTGTCACAAAAAGAGTCAGGTGATAATGATGTTCTCATGATAGGTCTATGGGGACTTGGAGGCATAGGGAAGACAACGATTGCAAAAGCCCTATATAATGCTATTGAGAGACAATTCCAGGGTTCTAGCTTTTTAGCGCGAGTTAGAGAAAGTTCGGGCAAAGGCAATGGTCTTGTTGCGTTGCAAGAAAAACTTCTATCTGAGATCTTATCTCATGGACATTTAACGGTATATGGTGTCGACGGAGGAATCAATTTGATACGGGAAAGACTTTGTTGCAAAAAGGTTCTCTTAGTTCTTGATGATGTTGACCAGTTGGATCAACTGAACGCATTAGCTGGAGAAGGCCATTGGTTTGGCAAAGGAAGTAGAATTATTGTTACATCAAGAGATAAACATTTGCTAAATTCTCATGGCATAAATTTTGTGTACGAAGTGAAGACTTTAGATGACAATGAAGCACTAGACCTTTTCGGTCGGTATGCCTTTCCAAATAGCAAGAAAGTTGAAATAAGGAGGGATCTCATAGATAGAGCACTACGTTATGCTAACGGACTTCCGTTAGCCCTCGAAGTGTTGGGCTCATTCTTATGTGGAAGAAAGGAACCTGCATGGGAAAGTGCGCTGCATAAAATCTCCAAAAGTCCTTACCAAACTGTCAATCGAGTTCTCAAGACAAGCTTCGATGGATTGGAGGATAATGAGAGGGAAATTTTCCTTGATATTGCTTGTTTCTTTAAGGGGAAAAGAATAAAAGAGATCAAGAAAATTCTTGACAGCTGTGATTTTGACACAACTATAGGAATAGAAATTCTCGTGGAGAGGTCCTTGATAACATATGAGCATGGGTACCTGCAAATGCACGATTTGGTTCAGTCAATGGGTAAGGATATTGTTAATCAGGAATGTCCCGATGATCCCGGGAAACGCAGTAGATTATGGACTTTTGAAGATGTTCTAGACATTCTATGTGAAGATACGGTAAAAGTTGTTTTATGTCGATGTTGCTACATCTTAGTTTTTATATTACTCTAATTTGAACAGTCAATGTAAATCTCGACGGAAATTTTATGTGACCATTGAATTTGCTCTGTTATGGATAGGGAATGAATGCAGTAAAGGCCATAGTATTGGACTCGCCCGAACCAGAAGAGATAACTATCAGTCCTCATGCTTTCACAAACATGAAAAGGTTGAGAATGCTCATTTTGTCTGAAGTGCATATCTCTTCACAAGGTCCTGTATGTCTCCCTAATGAGCTAAGATGGCTTGAATGGCCTAACGCGCCGGATCTAGAATTTGGCCCTGGCCCAAAGAAACTTGTTAGAATTGATGTCCGGGGAAGTCGTATCAAACAATTCGGAGGCAAACTTATGGTAAGCCCACGTGATGATTAGCTTTCCCTTTTATCGCTATAAGTATTTGCAGAACTTAATGATTGCACTGTTATGTTTTTGCAGAATTTTAGAAGGTTGAAGTCCATAAATTTCTGGCGATGCGAGTCCCTTGCTAGTGTTCCTGACCTTTCAATGGCTCCAAATCTGGAGAGCTTGATTCTTGATTACTGCATTAGTTTGGTGGAGGTTCACCAATCCGTCGGATACCTTGACAAGTTAAGGCTTTTGTCACTAAATGAGTGCTCAAATCTTAGTATCTTTCCCAACAAACTCAAGACAAAATCTCTTCAATCCCTTAATCTCTTTTATTGCTCTAAACTCGAGAAGTTCCCTGATATTCTGGGAAAGATGGAACATCTAGAATATCTGGGTATTGAAGGGACAGCTATTAAAGAACTCCCTGCATCAATTGAAAATCTTGTTTCTTTGGAACGGATGTATTTAGAACGGTGTGGCAACCTTACAAGGCTTCCATCGAGCATTTATAAGTTGCACAATCTCCAGATTCTGTGTCTTCAAGGATGCTTGAATTTAGTCATGTTTCCAAAGAACTTGGAGGATTCAACTAACCGCGATGACCATTTAAGATTCCCAAATCTATACTTACTAGACCTTGCTGGCTGCAATCTATCGGAATTAGATTTCCTTGAGAGTTTTCCCAAATTGGGAGCCCTATATCTTTCAGAAAACAAGTTTACTCATCTACCAACATTCATCAGCAAATACGATAAATTGGTATGGT
The DNA here is from genome assembly GCA_031216285.1 of Syzygium syzygioides. Classification (NCBI taxonomy): domain Eukaryota; kingdom Viridiplantae; phylum Streptophyta; class Magnoliopsida; order Myrtales; family Myrtaceae; genus Syzygium; species Syzygium syzygioides. The sequence goes on along the minus strand of CM062244.1, from coordinate 33,241,225 downwards.
TGGATGTGGAGCGATGCCAGCAACTACAAGAGATTCCTCAGCTTCCATCAAATATGCAGACCCTAAAAGCAAATGGCTGCAAATCTCTGCAGAAACTCCCAAATTTGTCGAGTCTCTCCTCCGACGTCCTTGAAGTTGACTTGTCGTCATGCTGTGAATTATTCCGCAGAGGGGTCAAGATGGGTGATGTGCCATTACTCGAGGTCAGACTCTCTCTCTCTCTCTCTCTCGCACTCGCGCAAACACTTGATATGCGTACCATCTGTATGACAGGGACTCCCGAAGATGAGGCATGTCGACGTTCGCCTAATTGGAGGAGAAATGCCAGAGTGGTTTCTCCACTGTAAAGAGGATTCCATATCTTTCCTGATCCCCCAGGACTTGTATGACAAGTTCTTGGGTCTAGCGCTCTGCGTTGTTCTTGGCCTGGAGGGAGGAAAAGTGGTCAATGCGCACTGCGCGATCAAAATATTTGTTAATGGCCGAAGGGTGATTAGCCAATCGAATGACTTTGATTCAATGGAATCCTATCATGTGTGGCTTACATATTTCTCACGCGGTCAGCTGTATGAAGTGGAGAAGCATCTACGAGATGAATGGAGCCAATTCCAAGTTTACTTCAGACCATGGGGAGCAAGTGTAAAAAAGTGCGGATTCCGTCTAGTATGCGAGCAGCAGGAGGATGATATGAGGGTCGTGCTCCAACACCATCAGCCGATTGAAAACAAATTGGACAGTGACTCGGAAGAAGACAGCTCGTACAATCTCTCTCCCTCTCTCTTGCTTGAACTTTACTGTGTTTCCTCGTTTTTAGTGTTTGGATTCCGACGAGTCCAGAGGAACAGCGGCTGCCATTGTTTTTTCGCTTGTCCGGAGCTTCGCTCTTCGTGTTTTCCACTTCGATTCCTGCGAATGCATGTTCTCTGTCCCGGAATCGATTGATTCTACCCGAATTAACTATGTTAAATCCTTCTACTTCGAGATTAGAGGGTTGGTCTGTTCATCGGTTACTGAATCCTTTCCTGTTCCATTCTGGTTTAGCTGGAGGATTTGAGGATGAAATTGCTGAACCCTTGGTGCCGATACATTCGGTTATCGGAAATCCTTCTATGCGGTTGTTTTCCCCCATGCTATACCTGTTTCACAGCCGGTTATGGAGGTTAGAACTTTGGGAGAATGTCTGGATGGATGATGTTGGTACTCTGGGGATTCTTGATTAGTCGACCCTGATGAATGGACTGCTGTCTGATGTTTCTAGTTCAACCTCTCCTCAATTGTGTAACCATGAGCCTGTACTTATCAATTAATGTTTTTTGTTACTGTTAAAGTTTCTCGGCAAATTGTGGTTGATGGTTAGGCTCTTTGGAACAACTGTTTGTTTGATCAAATTGTTGGCAAACCTGAGTCATATTCGAGTTACTGCAATTATGTTATGGGGAACAAATGGTTCGATTGATGGGCATAGATGGAATAATGACTTGTTTATCTTTAAATTCCCTGATTCCAGTTCTTGTGATTGGGTTTAGGCTGGTGGTCCCTGGCACATTAATCACCAAACCTTAGTTCTTCGTTGATGGCAGTTCGATCTTTAATCTGAGAAGATGAGTTCTGTTCCAGTTTGCATTATACTTTGGGTTTACAGATTGCAACTAACTACAAATGAAGCTCTAAGCTATACTGGCAGTGCAATAAATATTACTTTGTATGTGGATGAAAACACACAAATGATGTAGACATGGGATTTTGTTAGAATATGTGTAAAGGTTCCTCTTGTTTCCCAGGTGGTTGATTCAACCTAAAAATTATCTTGAAAGCTTGCACTCTTTGCAAAGAGGAGATGACATTATATTGGATGCTAATCTTAGCCTACGAATCGGCCCGTCAAACATGGAGCGCACCAGTGAAGTGAAGCAAGATGAGAATCGGGAGGAAGTCGACTTGGAGCTTCGACTCGGCTGTGGCCGGTAATTTATTATGCTTTGATTTAGGTTTGAGAAATTTATAATTATTGTACAGATGATATTCTTTCAGACTTGCTATATATTCTAAAGGAGCTGTTTGGATTCAAGTCATGATGCTGAGATGGTAAATGTGGTTGATCCGGCAGTGATTAAACCTTCGAACAACAGGGTGTCATCTCCTGTTACATTATCCTGTTCTAACTTCTGTCACGTCTAAGTTGGCATGTTCTGCTGGAGAGTGGTATAAAGAACAGCTAATTACCTAATGTAGTCTTACAGATAAAACATGAAATTAGTCCTTCTGCTTTTTAAATCTAAGGCCTGGGGAAAAGAACATGCTAGGGGTCGTTTATGGCCTTTCTTGTTTAAAGAAGGTTCACGTGGTTATTTTGCAATTACTGTGAAATTTCGAACTTGTGGATTGCTTTGGGCGACACTAGTTCAGGGAAATAAGATTAACATCTTTAACTGCATTTTTTATTCGTGTTTCTTTTTCTTCTACCTGTAGTTGTAATGGCTGTGCTCACAGGAAAGTTGTCTTTTGTGCCTGCGATCCCTTGTTTTGTATTTATAGATATATTGACAAATCCAATCAATCTGTAAATTCTTCTATTTCAGTCATATAGATGATATGAACCGTAAACCAGAATATATTTTCTTTTTTGTAATATTAAAAGGAAGTCGGACAAATCACGGGATGTTTCTTTTCCATTTGTGATGTGCAGCCTCCCATTGAATCCAGTGTATTGTGGTAGATGTGATGACCTCTTGTGAGAAACTCCGGATGTCATAGTTTAATTGTTATCATTTAATAGATTCAAGTAACCGCTTGCTTATTCATCCAACTGATTGGGTTTAGCTCGATGCTTTTGCTGGATTGTCTTCTTCTTTTCATGTTCAATGCAGCTAATGGACATAGTAGTCAAACATGGATCTGTAACACCTTTCATGGATAAATGCAGGTACTGCTCAGAAGAAGACAACTCAATAGACACCACAGAAGAAGATAGTGCAAGTGAAACCGATGTAGGGGAAAGCAAATCAACTTCAAACAAGAAGAGAAGATTGTCTTAACTATGGCGGGACTATGGGTTGCACTCGCGCCAATCTATTACGAGTGTTGGCTTGCGAAGCATGCCTGTTGAATTGGTTCGCGAGTTGCTGAGGAAGTGAACTGGGTGATTTCGATTCCAATGCCTTTTGCTTTTCCCCTTTTTCGGTCTCTACTAGAGGTTTTCTAATGTATGCACCTTCAATTAGAATTCCAAACCACTATCAGGCTTCGCATCATGCTACTGATATGGTTGAGGAACTTTTTCCTCTCCTTTATGATTTGTGATGCAGAGTGCATTAATCCAAAGTTATGTGGATTCTTGTTGAATGGCCATGGTCTCCCAAGTTGCTCTGTGAAATTTATCATATAGACCTCTGTTACCCGTCTTAATCCAATTAATGATGCCAATGCTTCATACTTTGAGATAGTAGTGTTGATCTAATTGTCTCAAAGGTCAAAAGTTCTATACAGGGAGGATCAGTTGATGTCTCTACTGTTGCTAGGCAGATTGCATTGGATGGGTACAGAGCCTTGTGTCATAACTGGTGGCTTCTTTGAACCCTAGTGTTTGAGCTTGTAGCAGGTCGCTCACTGGTTTTTGTGCCATCGACAAAATTTATAGAGGGATGTTCATACCTAAATTTTTTGCCCTGGAGGACTCATCCGAGGGCTTGATTTAGATCAATAAATCGTACGGCTCGTGAAAAAAGGGATTGTATTAATGTTGCAGGACACATCGATTGGTCCTGGAGTGTAAAATCAAGGCGTTATATTAATATTGTCCAATATTGATCAAGTTTTTGCACATTTGCTTTAACCATATTTTTATTATTACGAAGTGATTTTTATTGTTTGCGCACTTAAGCCTGGCCTTACGGATTTGCATGTTTGAAAATAAAAATTGAAAAAGATTGCATGAAATTAGCTTTTACGAAAAGAAAAAAGGTAGCAATTTATGGTAGTTTGTTCACCATAACGTATTTAAGTCCCTGTGTCCAATGGTCTGGACCGTAGAGGTTAATTGAGCTCTCACGCTCTCCTAGGCTTCAAACTAGCTTGGTTAAAGGTTAGTGGGAATTCTGGTCTTGTTCAATTGATAATAGACGAAAATCTAAGTTGTTGTCGCTAGGGCTTGGAAGAATCCATGTGAAGTGTGAGTGCTGCCTCACATGAGGACTATTTGCGCCCGCCTAGCAATCCATTAGCTCTCTCAACTTTCACGTCAAGAGGGTCGCCACAAGGCAAAAGAACGAAAAAAAGAGTAGATAGAATGGAATTTTACCATTGAACGGCATTATAACAAAGCCCTATTCCCTCCCAGTTAACATTAATTGGACACATTACTCACATAGTCTTTGCTGCGAAGTGCCTAACCATGTTCGTGTTGATTCTCAAGTTTCAGCTATAGTTTTGAGTTGCTCCTTGTTGAGAGGAACTCCAAAGTTTCATGGCTGAGCATTGCTTGAATGACAAGTTACTAGGATTAGCTTTTTGTTCCGGATTCGGAACGGGAGGAGGAAAAGAGGTTGCCCATGGCAAAAGGAGGGGGGGTTTAAAAGTGTTGCAGAAGTCCTAAACCTTTTTTTGGTGTCAATTAAGTCCTAAACCTTTTGTTTTGATGCTAATTTAGTCTTTCCGGCTAACTTTGGCCTGATTTTGCTGACGTGGACATTGGCCAACCGGTTACCGGAGCTGACGTGAATAATTTTAATAATATTTTAATATATATTTTTCTTTTTCCTTCTCATCTTCATCCAGTCGGTCGTCGGAGGGCCGACCGGCCGGAGCCTCGAGGCTGGCAAGGTTGACCTCACCGGTCTCGGGCGAGCCCCACTAGCCATTGGTGAGGAGGGACCTTGTCAGATTTGACGAGGTCATGCCTTGCCCAGCCGTCAGCGAGGTCGAGCCTCGCCGGATCTGGCAAGGTCGAGCCTCGCCGACAATTGGGCTAGGTCGACCTCGTCGGCCTCTGGCCTTTGATCGGTTGCCGCTCCGGCGACCGGCTGGAGGAAGAGGAGAAGGAAAAAAATAAAAAAAAAATTCAAAAAAATATTAAAATATTATTAAAATTTGTTCACGTTAGTTCCGATGATCGACCGCTAGCCAGCCGGCGTTTACGTTAGCAAAAGCCAGCCAAAGTTAGCTGGAAGAACCGGATTGACACCAAAATAAAAGGTTTAGGACTCAATTGGCACAGAAAAAAAGTTTAGGACTAAATTGGCATCATCTCAAAAGGTTTAGGACTTTTTCAACACTTTTCCTGCAAAAGGGGAGAGGGAGGGCTCTATATGCAGAATATGATCAGGTGAGTTTTTTCGGTGATAGAGGTGATTGAGGACCGGGTATTGTGTTGGTGAGGCCACATCTGTGACTAGGCGAGGAAAGGCCAGTTAGCCGTGCTTAGTCTCCAATTTTTCTCACAATCGGATCAAAGGTAAGCCCATAGTTCCTCCATTAGGGGGTTGGATTAGGGCGAAGATCTTGCTGGAAAATGACTTGCCGCTGTTGAAATTGTGCCTTTCCAATGGGTGGGGACAAATGGGTCGGATCAGGTCGGGTCAATCGATCATATATTGGTTTGGACCGGATTGATCCATGTTCATTCTTTCATCCTAATTGGCTCATATTCAACCTATCCCGACCAAACCGATATCCAAATCTACCAAAATGGGTTTTATTTTGAATATAATAGAGTAATCAAAAATTGGATCTGAACGGTATTTATTCTCATATGCCTAGTGGCCCTAGCCTAAGTAGATGAGTTGTACACATTTATTCAAAGTCCTGGTGCCTTTTATTTAGAAGATGAAAATGTGCACGTCAACCCATAACATTATTTCTAACGGAAAAATTACCAAAAAAGTCCTAAATTTATTGCACTTTTATTAAATTAGTCCTAAATTTTTTAAGTTTGTCTATTAAGTTCTAAACCTTCACATATCTTGTCAATTGAGTCCTAAACCTTTATACTTATTGTCAATTCAGTCAATCAAATCAATTTTAGCAGGAAATCGCTGACATGAATGTCAGCCGGCCACGTGGCGCTGACATGAACATTTTTAAATAATACCTTAATAATACTTTTGAAATTTTTATGATTTTTTTTCCTTTTCGCCATTTTTTTTTTCGGTTTTAGAGGTAGCCAGGAAGGGTGGTTGATTAACCCTCCCCGGCTCAAGGCGAGGGCCGCAACGACCTCACCGGCCAAAGCGAGGGCATGCTAGCCCTCGCCCAGATCTGGCGAGGGCCGCGACACCCTCGCCAGATCTGGCTAGGCGAGGGCTGGGCGGCCCTCGCCGGTGCTAAGGCGAGGGTGTCGCGGGCCCGAGAACTTGTATACTAGCGCTCTGCGTTGTTCTTAGCGTCGAGGAAGGAAAAGTGGTCGATGCGTCATGCGAGATCCAAATATTTGTTAATGGCCGAAGGGTGATTTGGCAATCGAATGCCTTTTATTCGTTGGAATCCGATCATGTGTGGCTTACATATTTCCCACGCCCTCAGCTGTATGAAGTGGAGAAGCATCTGCGAGACGAACGGAGCCAATTCCAAGTTTGCCTCAGACCATCGAGAGCAAGCATAAAAAAGTGCGGATTCCGTCTAATATGCGAGCAGCAGGAGGATGATACGAGGGTCGTGCTCCAACACCATCAGCCGATTGAAAACAAGTTGGAGAGAGACTCGGAAGAAGACAACTCGTACAATCTCTCTCCCTCTCTCCCGCTTGAACTTTACTGTGTTTCCTCGTTTGTGGTGTTTGGATTCCGACGGGTCCAGAAGGAACAGCGGCTGCCATTGTTTTTTTGCGTTTGTCCGGAGCTTCGCTCTTCGTGTTTTCCACTTCGATTCCTGCGAATGCATGTTCTCCGTCCTGGAACCGATTGATTCTACCCGAATTAACTCTGTTGAGTCCTTCTACTTCGAGATTAGAGGGTTGGTCTGTCCATCGGTTACTGAATCCTTTCCCGTTCCATTCTGGTTTAGCTGGAGGGATCTGAGGATGAAATTGCTGAACCCTCGGCGCCGATACATTCGGTTATCGGAAATCCATCTACGCGGTTGTCTTCCCCATGCTATACCTGTTTCGCAGCCGGTTATGGAGGTTATCCATCTAGGCAAGCACTAACCAGGGTGAGACACGTATGAAAAACGCCTTCTGCTGTTTGGATTCAAATAATGGCGCCGGGATGGTAAATGTGGTTGATCCGGCAGTGCTTGAACCTTCGAACAACAGGGTGTCATCTTCTGTTGCATTATCCTGTTCTAACTTCTGTCACGTCTAATTTGGCATGTTCTACTGGAGAGTGGTATAAAGAACAGCTAATTACCTAATGTAGTCTTACGGATTAAACACCTCTGCTTTTTAAATCTGAGGCCCAGGGAAAAGAACATGCTAGAGGTGATTTATGGCCTTTCTTGTTTAAAGAAGGTTCATGTGGTTATTTTGCAATTACTCTGAAATTTTGAACTTGTGAATTGCTTTGGGCGACACTAGTTCAGGGAAATAAGATTAACATCTTTAACTGCATTTTTTATTCTTGTTTCTTTTTCTTCTACCTGTAGTTGGAATGGCTGCGCGCACAGGAAAGTTGTCTTTCGTGCCTGCTATCCCTTGTTATGTATTTATAGAGAGATTGACAAATCCAATCAGTCTTTAAATTCTTCTATTTCAGTCATATAGATGATATGAACCACAAACCAGAATATATTTTCTTTTTTTATAAAATTGAAAGAAAGTCGGACAAATCATGTGACGTCTCCTTTCCATTCGTGATATGCAGCCTCCCATTGCATCCAGTGTATTTTGGTAGATGTAATGACCTCTTGGGAGAAACTCCGGATGTCATAGTTTAATTGTTATCATATGATAGATTCAAGTAGCTGCTTGCTTATTCATCCAACTGACTGGGTTTAGTTCGATGCTTTCGCTGGATTGTCATCTTCTTTGCATGTTTAATGCAGCAAATGGACACAGTAGACAAACATGGATTTGTAACACCTTTCATGGATATATGCAGGCACTGCAGGAGGGCAAAGCTGTATTCAAGGAATTAAACCAGATACCTCGTGTTGTTGAGCTTGATGAGAGAGGTTTGTTTGCAAATTGCTAGTTTGTTGGTGATTTCTTCAGTGTTGGTAGGACAACTGAGTAGTGGCCTCTTGTCACTAAGACAAGGATTGCAGCGAAGCTCTTTAAAAGAAAAGAAAAAAAGGGATTGATGTATGTCTGATGTAAAGCCTAATGCTTTTACGACTGAAATGAAATAATTGTAGGTTTGTCCAACCTTGCATTCCTCCAAAACTTTTCTTGGCAGAAAAGTTGTAGATCATGCTTTGTGCTGCAGTGGGGTATCTGAAATGTGGTTGAATATGTCAAAATATATCTTGTGAGTAATTGATAGGAGCTCCTTTATGTCCACAGATGATGGACGGAAATTTCAGGATGCCTCAAGTCAAAGAATAGGGAGGCATACTGTACCCCAGGTGTTTATAAATAATGGCCAGCACATTGGAGGTTCCGATAGTAAACTGATTATGTTCCTCCTAAATTGCTTTTTGTTGATATCAGGTCTAACAAAGAATTTGAGCTTATTGTTGATCATCGTTGCAGATACAGTCGAAGCATATGAAAGTGGTGAATTGAGTAAGCTCCTAGGAATTGATGGAAAAGAAGAGGACGAACTGTGAGGAAGTGTTTTGTGAATGGATAACTGAGCATTACTTTCATGTAATTCTTCCTGTAAGCTTCGATATGAAGGATGCATTCGTAGCTTCAGATTTTTCTTGCAGTTGATGTTTACCACGCTGTGTATATTTCAATCATACACACCATTCAATAATACAGGTAATGTGATTACGAATGATATGATGCGGTGCCTTTTGCAATTACAGTCATGACTGATGGTAGAACTATTAGATTATATATCTAAATCAGGTCCTTAATTTAAACTGAGCAAGTATATCTGTATTTATATATATAAATGGTCTTACAAACATAGCTGAAAATGTACAAGATAACTGTTCTCTGATTTTGCCTTTCCTCTCTTATCTTACTCGATGTAAATGTATTCCCTGCAAATCCCCAGTTGAGAAGTCCCATGTCAGAGGCAATCCCTATAGACCTCTCAGTTGAGCTACTTTCCTCCCAACATCCTTTCTTTCCATTACTCCATAACATGAGTTAAAAATATCTTATAATCAGAGAGGGTCATCCAAGCACTTTCACCTCATTTTTGATGTCCCTCCAAAAATATCTGGCAGATGTTTGTCTTGGTCTGCGATAAATGCCAAGAAACAAAAGTTTTCTCATTGGGACCAGAGTCTTTAAGTGCAGCAATAGTGTTCCATGTCTCAATGCAAGGCAAAGAAACCTGCACTTTTTGGGCATCTATCAATTTCGAGTGGCTAAAACCCAAAGTTGTTACTATTCTTGCCAATTTAACAGTAAGAATCTTCATTTCAGACCTAGACCAAGTTGTCTGGTTTGAGTTTTCTGATCCAGACCCTCAACTCGTAAGCTTTGCACCTGTTTGATCTTGTACCCCACAACCACAATCATGGCAATCAAAATGGAAGTCGCGACCAGTAGAGCATCAACAGAAATTAAGCCAAAGAAGCATTTAACTGGGGTTACACCCAAAGGCAGTTATCGCTGACAGTAATCTAGCACATCAAACCACTAAGTATGAAGCTGCCTGAAGGTGGCAAGGTTCTTTGCAATCTCCAGTTGTGGTGGGATTTTTCAATTTCCTTTCCTTCCACTGACTTTGGCTTGTTTGCTGCGGCCTTGAAGGATGCGCGGGTGGGAAAACTACCGGGGTTTTGCTAATGGAAAGGTGGTGTTGACTGAGGAAATATAATTAGGTAACTGACTGTTTGTTAGGATCTAAAAGATTTGGGCAATTAGTCTCAAAGGTGAGAAAATAATCATATACTTGATTGCACATTTGTCAGCATCTAGAAGTCTCAGATTCCTTACAGGCCAGTCAAGATAGTCGATATCTGCTGCAAGATTAGTTGTATTGGGTTCTGGATAGTCTATATCCGCTGAAGGATTAGTTGTTTTTGGGTCCCTGAATGATCCAGTAGGTACATGTATCCACTGCATTATCTTGATATGAAAAATGACAGACTATTTTCATTTGTTAAACCTAGTACTGCGGGTCAAATTTATCATTGGAGCTCATATAATTGGTGTGTTTGTTCGATTATTTTCTTTAGGTACCATAAAGTCTGACATACATGATGACCTACTAAATCGTGAAGCACGCCATCTGCATAAAATAATGAAGGCTTCTTTTGCTTATCTATGGGAAACTTTTCTTTGTCTCCTCTCATGTTATACTTTAATGAGACTCATCAAATTCAATCATTGGAACAAAGGAAGCGAACATCATTTACTACTGGAATTGCATCAATGGTTGAGCCATCCATTAATTTGAAAGAATTTGAGGTAGTAAATCATTATCAGTTAGAGAACTGAATTTCCAAAATCAACAATATTTGGTAAGATTTTATAGCATAAAGAATTTTTGCTTTATTTATTCGGTCAGTGTTGTTTCATGATATATGATGTAAGGTGAAGTTCGAATGATGGTGCCATATGTAATGAGGACAAAATGGCATAATCATAATAGACCAATCGACAAAACAGGAAGTGGAGTTCTATCCTGTCAGAGGAGGAGGCAAGTGCACAAACAGTTGAATTGTGTAAAAAGATAATGGAATCATGTCTGCGGGCCATATGCAACACACTGACTACATTATGCGAAAGGAGTCAATTCTTGGAAAGCACACAAGTACAAGTAGAGAGATGACAACCCGCCGCAGAAAAATAGCAAATAAGATTGGAGTTAAATGAAAACAGTCCAATGAATCAGGGAGACGATGTGACAAACTTGAGATTGCCACAAATACATGGGAGAGCGACCATAATAGTTATGGCTTCTTGCTTGCTATAAGGGTGATTCCCCCGAGCATAAATCCACATGGAAACAAGTTCTGATGAGAGAACAGAGAGAATCAAAGTATTGGAAGTCTGAGTGCTTCAATTTAGATAATCCTTGCTTTCTTTCTTTCTGTTAGGATGGAGAGCACAAAAGGAAGCAATGTGAAGTGCATGAGTGAGGAAGAAAATGAGGATGGAAGAGTTTCGCGGTGACAAATCACTTAGGAATTTGTTGTATTAGAGCTAGAATGAATGTGGGTAGTTTTCCTGGAACAGTTATGTTGGTTAATTGAGGCGACTCAACTAACTCAAATAACCAGACACACCTGTCCGTTCTATCTCGATGAATCCCAAAGACTTTAAAGGGGTAGAATAGGATAGAATTAGGACCTTTCAATTGTATCAATTTAGCTCTAAATTTTTTGATGATTTACCAATTTAGTCATAAATCTATTATTTAGATATTTGGCCGAAAGGATTACATTGGCAAATTGTCAAAAGATATATGATTAAATTGGCAAATTATCAAAATGTTTAAAACTAAATTGGTACAACTGAAAGGTTTATGACTAAATTGGTAAATCGTTAAAAGGTTTAGGACTAAATCGGTATAATTAAATGTTTAGGATTAAATTGGTCTCTACACAATAGGTTTATAACTTTTTAGATAACTTTCCCCTTCAAAAGTTGGTTACAGAAACTTGTTTTTTGTAGTTTAGGCCTCAAAGTGGCTTTGCAAATTGTTTCTTCACATCGCAAGCGAGTCGATGTTAAAGCATAACTGACCATAAATGATTGTTATGAGTCTAATATTATAAATTACAATCTTGTTTGAGGATTTATCAGTACGAGATTAGATTTGTGATGCTATTTATTTTGCGTGGCTCATCAGATTCTTGTCAATGTCCCATGACTAGTAATGGCCAAATGAGATGACTTGACAATGAAGGGTCACATGGTGATTAGCGATTAGTTTTATTCATTGCGCTTTTCAGACGTCGAGGGGATCTAGCTTCGTTAGTTTCATTCATTTTGTTATAAGTTCTATAATTTAAAACCTTTTGAAGATCGACAATGCTCAGAGTTACGTAAAAATCTCACTTCTAAAGATGAAACACGAAATTTTTTACTTGGTTGTCCGGAAGTATTCGTAACAATTCTAAGATAAGTAGAGTGATAAGTAGAGTCATATGTCATTTTAATATCTATAGAGCTTGTGTTTGTTTCTTGCCGATTCGGATATCTTCATAGAAACATGTTTGCCCAATTGCATAGTTTGTTTTGAAGTTCCAGTCTGCCCCAACCATCTTCATTGACATTATACGAAGATATCATACCATAAAAAACTATGGAAAGGTTGGTGGCCCGTGGCTATGAAAGAATTAAGATGAACCGCAAATTCCACAAAAGAGTACAAACATCACGCGATGGATTAATAATTACCAAAGACGATAAATGAATGCAGCATCGACCTGCGAAGAGCAAGTAATTCAGGTATCTTATATGTTGGCTAGGCCATGATCAGCGAGATGCACATTGAACCCATTATATTCATTGCCAAAATTCAGTTTAGTATATATATTACACTCATGTATAATAATTTCACATTAGCAGCAGTAACCCATAAGCCAGAGGATGCTAGTAAAATTCAATATAATTTATCATGATATTCGATCCAAGTATGTTCGTATCATGCATATATTTTTAGTGTTGATTAATAGCCATTAGAAATAATATGGAATCTTCCTTTCATGTGAAAGGGGTCATGCGCTGTTGTAGTGCTTAATTAGCGGATGGTTCTTAATTTGGTCAATATAAAGTTGCCGTAATTATAGGAATCGGTTTACTTAGGCAATAATTTATCCAATAACGAAGGATTCAACACATCTTTTTATCCAACAAACAAACTCTAGTATCCAGAAGATGCTAAACACACCCCACCATAATTACAAATTTACCAAACTACACATGAACATTTCAAACATCTCTAGACTAGAGTCAAGAAGTAGATCGATAAAATAGTCAGAAGGAAGGAAAGGAAATTGGATTCCGAATTAACGTAGTTTGGTCAGAATATCAAAATCTACATCCATGGAAGAGAACAACATGAAATTCCATTATAGAAACAAGCAATACAATGAAGATTAGAATCATTCGAGCACTCAAACACTTTTTTGGTATTTCCCGACCTTCAATTCCGCCTAATAACCCACTCAACGTTCACCCTCATAATTTTTAGTGAAGTTTCACTCAAAGAATTACACATCCTCTCGTCCTCTCTGCCCCTTCTGTACCCAACCAAGGGCAAGGGCCCCTTCATATATGTTATATTTATTTTCTAAAGAATCTCCACATTTATTATAGTATGTCAGCAGATGAAGACAGTCCATGACAGACAAACGTAGCCTGTGACTCCCTCCATATAATCATTTGTGGGCTCCTTCAATTCGAGAAAATATTAGGCAGTGGGATTTCCATATTTGCTGGCTGAGCATATCTCTTCTCTGACTCCAGTTACTGCTCCGTATAGTGCCAAGGATAGAGTGAATAAAACATTTTCTGTCTGCTGCTTTCTTTGTGTTCTACGCATGCAGAGAAATAAATGCAAACTGAAATCCATGTGCAATCTTCTTCTCCTTACAATTGCGGCTGAACATAGACGAAACCATGTGCAAGCAGGGGTGAGCAAGCATGGTCCGGATGAACAATTTTTACCGTGAAATTAAAAATCACCTATTAATGACCTTTTTTCAAAAAGTTAGAATTAAAAACTGCTCGTTGGTTCTGAGAATCCACCTAGGGTGGTCCGGTCTGATTTTGAGTGGGTTCATAGAATCGATTTCACCAAGTTTCACGCAAATGAAAATGACTGAGAGCGAGATAGGGAAGCGATGGATGGCCAGGGGCGCAGCCGTGAATTCTCACATTCTATTCTTCTTTTGTTTTTGAAGTTGAAGGCATATTGTCATGCCGATCGTTCATAATATGTTTCTACGTTTGTCCAGGAGTCCATTATCGATTCCTTGTGCTATTTTTTCCTTGATATTCAACTGAAAGCATGATGAAGGTCAACATGCACGGATCTATATTGAAGCAATTTGATTTTAGCTCTAGATGTCTCTTAAGATTTTTTCTTTTATTTTTTTGGGTTTGGAAATTTTCTTAAAAATTATATATATATTTTACTAGTCCGATCTAAGAGGGCAGGTGGACGGTTCCATGTCTAGAACTGGGAACAGAACTGTACTCACCAATTCTTGCAAATTGGAATCGGGAATTGGACCAGTCCCTATAGGAACCACCGGTTTCGGGTGGTTTGGGTGGTTCTCTGTTTCATTGCACATCTATAATGTGCAGCTGCTGGATTGAAGAAGAAGTCCCACAAAATCACAAGATCGATCAACCTAATTTATTGACCAACTATTATTTAATGGATTTAAACTCGAAGTATATTTTCAATAGGTGCTCTAGAGACTCTCTTGGTATTCCAATCGCAACAAAACTCATCCCGCCAAAATCACCGCCGTTCTAGCTTTTCACCGAAATTTCCTGAAGAAAAAATCCAATTCTACCCGTGTAAGAGAGAAACAGGGAAAAGGGCAAAACAAGAAAAGGTTAAAAAAAAGAAGAAGATGTACGGAGCAGCCCCATCGGCTGGCCCTAATCACTTCTCCTTCCAAGCAAATGCACCGTTGACCGCGTTCATGGAGATAACACACGCCTCCACGAGCTCTCTCCTAGTTTGTTGGATTGAAGATTGGCCGAAGGCCTAATTAAACATTTTGCAACGGTTTGGTACTCTGGTATCTTTATCTTTTTCTATGTTTTTTTTTTTGGTATGCGTATGACAAGGCTCATTGATTAACTTACACAAGATCAATAACCCGTATATTATCTTTACCAAAAAAAAAAATAACCCGTATATTGTGCGGCACCATCGATAATTTTTTTCGGGATTGAGATTTCTCAAAGCTTTGAAGCTTTAATGACTACTGGTATCCCGCTATTGAATATTGTACAGGTAAGGCATCTTGTATGATGGCACGAACCGTCTAGTCTAGAAATGTAAGCTCCGGTGTGGAATCATCTTGCGTTCACATGCAAGAGCCCAAAAAACGATATGACCATCGGTCTTGAAATACCAAATAATAAATAAAAAAATAAATAAATATATTTTTTTATCGATGATAAGTTAATTTCCTGGAAACGAAGAGGAAAAAGGAAAAAAAATAGCGAAAGCAAAAAGGGGAGCGGGGATGGGCCGGATGGCAACCCCTCTTTTTCTACTGCTGCGATGAATCGCCGGCCACGATCCCAACCCTTTCAACGAGGAAGAAGACCTCCATTCTCGGTGAGTGCTCTCTGTCCCTCTCTCTCTCTCCCCCCCGCCTCGCAGCAGATCTGCGCTCGTTTCTGCGCTTCCGGTCGCTGCTCTTCTTCTCTCCCGCACGCTCGAGTCTAGATCTGCTCGCTCTGTGCGGTCGGGTTCCCGTAGCATAAGAAAACGGTTCGATACCGAAAATGGTTCTGTTGATCGAGCCGATAATTCTTCTGGGGTCTTGCGAGAGGTTCCATATTTGGACATTTCTCCTGACTCTTTGATCGCGAGGATTTGTTGCGTTGCTCCTCTGCTCGCAGTCCTAGGTTTGGAGTCGGGGGTCTAGCCCGTTGTGTCTTCTGGGTACTGTGGATCAGTTTATGTAATGCTTGGTTTGCGGGTTGATGGTGGCTCTTGTACTGTGGACTTGCTTGAGCGTCCTCGGATAAATGGATTTGTTTCGAAGTTGGGTGATGGCTCTCCCTGTTTAATTCCTATTAGAAACAGTTGCTTCGCTGGGCATTTCTAATGCTTGATTCGGTTCATTTGTTGAGCTGTTCTTTCTTTTGTTT
Organism: Syzygium syzygioides; assembly: GCA_031216285.1. Classification (NCBI taxonomy): domain Eukaryota; kingdom Viridiplantae; phylum Streptophyta; class Magnoliopsida; order Myrtales; family Myrtaceae; genus Syzygium; species Syzygium syzygioides. The sequence continues at coordinate 33,225,375 of CM062244.1, read as the reverse complement.
GCAGCGAGCTTTGCAAGAACAACATTCGAGATTTGCAGCTCCTTTCTTGGCCCTTCTCAAATCATAACAGTTTGGTTTGGTCTGGTCGTGTTTGTTTGTGCTGAAAACGAAAAAACGAAGAAGGAAAAACTGAAAACCAAGCTGTGAATTAAAAGCAGAAAAAAAGAAGAAGAAGAAGAAGAAACCGAAAACCGAACCGATTCAAACCGGTTTTTCGGTTCGGTTCATATTTGGTTTGAGCGATATTCAGTTCGGTTCAAGGGTGCACCTCTAACGGTTCGGCTTTTCAAGAGAACCGAATCGAGCCGAACCGTTTACACCCTTAGCAAACATCCTGCGGAAGCACGTCAACCACCATCATCTCTTTGGATGGCTGCTTCTTCTTCTAATCTGAAAAGAAATTACCACGTGTTTCTGAGCTTCAGGGGCACGAACGTCCGCAACAAATTCCTCAGCCATCTTTATGCGGCTCTGGACCAGAAAGGAATACACACTTTCAGGGATAGTGATGAACTCCGGAAAGGAGAGCAGATATCGCCGGCGCTTATGAAGGTGATCGAGGAGTCGCGTGCCGCGATTATCGTTTTCTCCAAGGACTATGCTTCCTCGCAATGGTGCTTGGAAGAGTTGGCCAGAATTATGGAGTGCAAGGAGCAAGGAGACCTCAAGGTCCTTCCCGTGTTTTACAAAGTGGAACCCAGGGAAGTGAGAACACCAAGAGAGAGTTACAAAGAAGCTATGGATAAGCATGAGTCCAAGCTCGGGAAGGATTCTGAGAAAGTGAAGAAATGGGAGAAGGCTCTCTTCGACGCGGGTAGCTTATCTGGGTGGCATTTCCATAAGGGGTAAGCATATGTCTTTCCTTTTGATAAATGCAATGATATCTCTTTTAACTGGTCTCAATCTCATGCTTCATTTGTATCTTGTTTTTTACCCTCCCCTTACTAGTTGCATGCATGAATTAGAAGGGTGTGCGCTTACTGTGCCCACGCCCCTGGACACACGTACTGTCCCCATCTGACGGATTGTCGGATCTGTCTCCTGGTGCCCACCAGAGATCCAACCAAAAACTCATCTCTCGGCCTGCATAGACCTGCTGCCCAACCACCACGGCGCGTTCACCGTCGCCTCATTTGAGCCATTGTCTCTGGCCTTCGCTCGCTAGCGCCGTAGGGCCGATCGCCCGGCCTTGTCTGGCCGGGTGCAAGGGCAATAGCCATTCCAGGCCATTGTTTGGCAGTCTGGCCTGGTCTCCAGACCAGGCTCCCCCAAGTCTGCCACGACGCCTTGTATTGTCCAACTGATCCTCCGGGGTCCCAAACCTTTCACAAACCTTTGCAAATATTTGCTCTTGCCAAAAATTGGAGACATCAACATCTTTCATGCCCCTAAACGTTGAATTTAGAAGCTAATTAGAGAATCTATATAATTAATTCAATCACCCAAGAATAGAAAAGATACACTGCCACTTAGAAACTGATAGATATTGTCAAATTGATCTTTCGATTGAAGATACAAAGCGGAAATATACTAGACAGTCGACAAAAAAGTCGAATAACCTAAACTGCAAGCTCGCAAATTCTTTGAATTCGATTCTTGCTGTCTAGATAATGGGAAATTTGTCTTAGATTAAAAGTGTGGTTCATAGTACCCGAGTCGTCATTATCTTCAGGCTCAGGTTCTTTATAGTTTTTCCTTGTGCAGATCTTGGCGTAGGTTTACCCGAATGTGTTATTTCTTTTCATCTCATTTTTAGCTAATCTTCTTGCGAGATTTTCCTTGTGACGTTAGAGTTTAAGTTCCTGCCATTGCTCAGACATGCTAAAACATGTTTATCTTTCTTTTGGGTGCTTATTAGAGATGAAGCGGAGCTCATACAACGCATCGTGAAGGAATTATCCATTCATCTAGAGCGTACACCCTTACATGTCGCTAAGTATCCAGTCGGAATAGATTCCCGAGTTCAAACACTGATATCGATGTCACAAAAAGAGTCAGGTGATAATGATGTTCTCATGATAGGTCTATGGGGACTTGGAGGCATAGGGAAGACAACGATTGCAAAAGCCCTATATAATGCTATTGAGAGACAATTCCAGGGTTCTAGCTTTTTGGCGCGAGTTAGAGAAAGTTCGGGCAAAGGCAATGGTCTTTTTGCGTTGCAAAAAAAACTTCTATCTAAGATCTTATCTCATAGACATTTAACAGTAGATAGTGTCGACGAAGGAATTAATTTGATACGGGAAAGACTTTGTTGCAAAAAGGTTCTCTTGGTTCTTGATGATGTTGACCAGTTGGATCAACTGAATGCATTAGCTGGAGAAGGCCATTGGTTTGGCAAAGGAAGTAGAATTATTGTTACATCAAGAGATAAACAATTGCTAAATTCTCATGGCATAAATTTTGTGTACGAAGTGAAGACTTTAGATGACAATGAAGCACTAGACCTTTTCAGTCGGTATGCCTTTCCAAATAGCAGGAAAGTTGAAATAAGGAGGGATCTCATAGATAGAGCACTGCGTTATGCTAACGGCCTTCCGTTGGCCCTCGAAGTGTTGGGCTCATTCTTATGTGGAAGAAAGGAACCTGCATGGGAAAGTGCACTGCATAAACTCTCCAAAAGTCCTGACCAAACTGTCAATCGAGTTCTCAAGACAAGCTTCAATGGATTGGGGGATAATGAGAGGGAAATTTTCCTTGACATCGCTTGTTTCTTTAAGGGAGAAGGAATAGAAGGCATCAAGAAAATTCTTGACAGTTGTGATTTTGAAACAACTATAGGAATAGAAATTCTCATGGAGAGGTCCTTGATAACAAATGAGAATGGGTGCCTGCAAATGCATGATTTGGTTCAGTCAATGGGTAAGGATATTGTTATTCAGGAATGTCCGGATGATCCCGGAAAACGCAGTAGATTGTGGATTTTCGAAGATGTTTTGGACATTCTATATGAAGATACGGTAAAAGTTGTTTATGTCAATGTTGCTACATTTTAGTTTTTATATCACTATAATTTGAACAGAAGATGTAAATCTCAATGGAAATTTTCTGTGACCATTTGTTCTGTTATGGACAGAGAACGAATGCAGTAAAGGCCATAGTATTGGACTCGTTCGAACCAGAAGAGATAACTATTAGTCCTCATGCTTTCACAAACATGAAAGGGTTGAGATTGCTCATTTGGCCTGGAGTGCATATCTCTTCACAAGGTCCTGTATGTCTCCCTAACGAGCTAAGATGGCTTGAATGGCCTAACGCGCCGGATCTGGAATTTGGCCCCGGCTCAAAGAAACTTGTTAGGATTGATGTCCGGGGAAGTCGTATCAAACAGTTCGGAGGCAAACTTATGGTAAGCCCATGTGATGATTAGCTTTCCCTTTTATAGCTGTAAGTATTTGCACAACCTAATGATTGCGCTGTTATGTTTTTGCAGAATTTTAAAAGGTTGAAGTCCATAGATTTCTCGCAATGCGAGTCCCTTGCTAGTGTTCCTGACCTTTCAATGGCTCCAAATCTGGAGAGCTTGAATCTCAATTACTGCATTAGTTTGGTGGAGGTTCACCAATCCGTCGGATACCTTGACAAGTTAAGGTTTTTGTCACTAAATCAGTGCTCAAATCTTAGTATCTTTCCCAACAAACTCAAGACAAAATCTCTTCGAACCCTTTGTCTCTATTATTGCTCTAAACTCGAGAAGTTCCCTGATATTCTGGGAAAGATGGAACATCTAGAATATATTTGTTTTGAAGGGACAGCTATTAAAGAACTCCCTGCATCAATTGAAAATCTTGTTTGTTTGAAATGGATGCGTTTAGATCGGTGCGAGAACCTTACAAGGCTTCCATCGAGCATTTATAAGTTGCACATTTATAAGTTGCACAATCTCAAGGTTTTGAGTCTTAAAGGATGCTTGAATTTAGTCATGTTTCCAAAGAACTTGGAGGATTCAACTAACCGCGATGACCATTTAAGATTCCCAAATCTATGCTTGTTACACCTTGCTGGCTGCAATCTATCGGAATTAGATTTCCTTGAGAGTTTTCCCAAATTGGAAACCCTATATCTTTCAGAAAACAAGTTTACTCATCTACCAACATGCATCAGCAAATACGATAATTTGAAATTGTTGGATGTGGCGCGATGCCCGCAACTACAAGAGATTCCTCAGCTTCCATCAAATATGCGGACCCTAAGAGCATATGGTTGCAAATCTCTGCAGAAACTCCCAAATTTGTCGAGTGTCTCCTCCGACGTCCTTGAAGTTGACTTGTCGTCATGCTGTGAATTATTCCGCAGAGGGGTCAAGATGGGTGATGTGCCATTACTGGAGGTCAGACTCTCTCTCTCTCTCTCTCTCTCACTCGCGCGCAAACACTTGATATGCGTACCATCTGTATGACAGGGACTCCCGAAGATGAGGCATGTCGACGTTCGCCTAATTGGAGGAGAAATGCCAGAATGGTTTCTCCACTGTAAAGAGGATTCCATATCTTTCGTGATCCCCCAGGACTTGTGTGACAAGTTCTTGGGACTAGCGCTCTGCGTTGTTCTTGGCCTGGAGGAAGGAAAAGTGGTCGATGCGGAATGCGAGATCCAAATATTTGTTAATGGCCGAATGGTGAATAGGCAAGAGAATGCCTTTTATTCGTTGGAATCCGATTATGTGTGGCTTAAATATATCTCACGCGGTCAGCTGTATGGAGCGGAGAAGCATCTGCGAAACGAATGGAGCCAATTCCAAGTTTGCCTCAGACCATGGGAAGCAAGCATAAAAAAGTGCGGACTCCGTCTAATATGGGCGCAGCAGGAGGATGATATGAGGGTCGTGCTCCAACACCATCAGCCGATTGAAAACAAATTGGACAGAGACTCGGAAGAAGAAAAGTCGTACAATCTCTCTCCCTCTCTCTCGCTTTAACTTTACTGTGTTTCCTTGTTTGTAGTGTTTGGATTCTGACGAGTCCAGAGGAACAGCGGCTGCCATTGTTTTTTTGCTTGTCCGGAGCTTCGCTCTTCGTGTTTTCCACTTCGACTCCTGCGAATGCATGTTCTCCGTCCCAGAATCGATTGATTCTACTTGAATTAACTCTGTTAAATCCTTCTACTTCGAGATTAGAGGGTTGGTCTGTTCATCGGTTAATGAATCCTTTCCCGTTCCATTCTGGTTTAGCTGGAGGGACTTGAGGATGAAATTTGTGAACCCTCGGTGCCGATACATTCGGTTATCGGAAATCCTTCTATGCGGTTGTTTTGCCCCATGCTATACCTGTTTCACAGCCGGTTATGGAGGTTAGAACTTTGGGAGAATGTCTGGATGGATGATGTTGGTATTCTGGGGATTCTTGATTAGTCGACCCTGATGAATGGACTGCTGTCTGATGTTTCTAGTTCAACCTCTCCTCAATTGTGTAACCACGAGCCTGTACTTATCAATTAATGTTGTTTGTTACTGTTAAAGTTTCTCGGCAAATTGTGGTTGATGGTTAGGCTCTTCGGTACAACTGTTTGTTTGATCAAATTATTGGCAAACCTGAGTCATATTCGAGCTACTGCAATTATGTTAGGGGGAACAAATGGTTCGATTGATGGGCATAGATGGAATAATGACTTGTTTATCTTTAAATTCCCTGATTCCAGTACTTGTGATTGGGTTTAGGCTGGTGGTCCCTGGCACATTAATCACCAAACCTTAGTTCTTCGTTGATGGCAGTTCGATCTTTAATCTGAGAAGATGAGTTCTGTTCCAGTTTGCATTATACTTTGGGTTTACAGATTGCAACTAACGACAAATGAAGCTCTAAGCTATACTGGCAGTGCAATAAGTATTCCTTTGTATGTGGATGAAAACACACAAATGATGTAGACATGGGATTTTGTTAGAATGTGTGTAGAGGTTCCTCTTGTTTCCCTGTTGGTTGATTCAGTTCCTGTTGTTCTTGAGGAGGGCACTTCCTTTGAGTTAAACCTGAGTAGTTATGGAAGCCTATCACTTGTAAGAGATGAAATGAGATTGGGCATGATGTTGACTTTAGTAGAAAGAAGAAAATTTGACATTGATTAAATAATTCACAAGGTCTGGAATGCTGTTTGGCGACCTAAATCTACACATATTTCTCAACCTGTTGAAACTAGGGAAGCACTAATCAGGGTGAGACATGTATGAAAAATGCTTTCTGCTGTTTGGATTCAAGTCATGACGCTGAGATGGTAAATGTGGTTGATCCATCAGTGCTTAAACCTTCGAACAACAGGGTGTCATCTGCTGTTACATTATCCTGTTCTAACTTCTGTCACGTCTAAGTTGGCATGTTCCACTGGAGAGTGGTATAAAGAACAGCTAATTACCTAATGTAGTCTTACAGATTAAACATGAAATTGGTCCCTCTGCTTTTTAAATCTAAGGCCCGGGGAAAAGAATATCCTAGAGGTAGTTTATGGCCTTTCTTGTTTAAAGAAGGTTCATGTAGTTATTTTGCAATCACTCTGAAATTTCGTACTTGTGGATTGCTTTGGGCGACACTAGTTCAGGGAAATAAGATTATCATCTTTAACTGCATTTCTTATTTGTGTTTCCTTTTCTTCTACTTGTAGTTGTAATGGCTGTGCTCACAGGAAAGTTGTCTTTCGTGCCTGCTATCCCTTGTTATGTATTTATAGATAGATTGACAAATCCAATCAATCTGTAAATTCTTCTATTTCAGTCATATAGATGATATGAACCATAAACCAGAATATATTTTCTTTTTTGTAAAATTAAAAGGAAGTCGGACAAATCACGGGATGTCTCTTTTCCATTTGTGATATGCAGCCTCCCACCAAATCCTGTCTATTGTGCTAGATGTGATGATCTCTTGGGAGAAACTCCGGATGTCATAGTTTAATTGTTCTCATTTGATAGATTCAAGTAACTGCTTGCTTATTCATCCAACTGATTGGGTTTAGCTCGATGCTTTTGCTGGATTGTCTTCTTCTTTTCATGTTCAATGCAGCTAATGGACATAGTAGTCAGACATGGATCTGTAACACCTTTCATAAATAACTGCAGGTACTGCTCGGAAGAAGATAACTCAATAGACACCACAGAAGAAGATAGTGCAAGTGAAACAGATGCAGGGCAAAGCAAATCAACTTCAAATAAGAAGAGAAGATTGTCTTAACCATGGCGGGACTATGGGTTGCACTTGCGCCAATCTATTATGAGGGTTGGCTTGCGAAGCATGCCCATTGAATTGGTTCGTGAGTTGCTGAGGAAGTGAACTGGGTCATTTCGATTTCAATGCCTTTATCTTTTCCCCTTTTTCGGTCTCTACTAGAAGTTTTCTAACGTGTGCACCTTCAAGTAGAATTCAAAACCACTATCAGGTTTCGCATAATGCTACTGATATGGTTGAGGAACCTTTTCCTCTCCTTTATGATTTGTGATGCAGAGTGCATTAATCCAAAGTTATGTGGATTCTTGTTGAATGGCCATGGTCTCCCAAGTTGCTCTGTGAAATTTATCATATAGACCTCTGTTACCCGTCTTAATCCAATTAATGATGCCAATGCTTCATACTTTGAGATAGTAGTGTTGATCTAATTGTCTCAAAGGTCAAAAGTTCTATACAGGGAAGATTAGTTGATGTCTCTACTGTTGCTGGGCAGATTGCATTGGATGGGTACAAAGCCTTGTGTCATAACTGGTGGCTTCTTTGAAGCCTAATGTTTGAGCTTGTAGCAGGTCGCTCACTGGTTTTTGTGCCATCGATAAAATTTATAGAGGGATGTTGATACCTAAATTTTTGGTCCCGGAGGACTCATCCAAGGGCTTGATTTAGATCAATAAATTGTACGACTCATGAAAAAAGGGATTGTATTAATGTTGCAGGACACATAGATTGGTCCTGGAGTGTAAAATCAAGGCTTTATATTAATATTGTCCAATATGGATCAAGTTTTTGCACATTTGCTTTAACTATATGTTTATTATTACAAAGTGATTTTTATTGTTTGCGCACTTAAGCCTGGCCTGACGGATTTGCATGTTTAGGAATAAAAATCGAAAAGATTGCATGAAATTAGCTTTTGCGAAAAGAAAAAAAGGTAGTAATTTATGGTAGTTTGTTCACCATAACTTATTTAAGTCCCTGTGTCCAATGGTCTGGACCGTAGAGGTTAATTGAGCTCTCACGCTCTCCTAGGCTTCAAGCTGGCTTGGTTAAAGGTTAGTGGCAATTCTGGTCTTGTTCAATTGATAATAGACGAAAATCTAAGTTGTTGTCGCTAGGGCTTGGAAGAATCCATGCGAAGAGTGAGTGCTGCCTCACATGAGGACTATTTGTGTCCGCCTAGCAATCCATTAGCTCTCTCAACTTTCACGTCAAGAGGGTCGCCACAAGGCAAAAGAACAAAAAAGAGAGTAGATAGAATGGAATTTTACTATTGAACGGCATTATAACAAAGCCCCATTCCCTCCCAGTTAACATTAATTGGACACATTACTCACATAGTCTTTGCTGCGAAGTGCCTGACCATGTCCGTGTTGATTCTCAAGTTTCAGCTACAGTTTTGAGTTGCTCCCTGTTGAGAGGAACTCCAAAGTTTCATGGCTGAACATTGCTTGAATGACAAGTTACTAGGATTAGCTTTCTGTTCTGGATTCGGAACGGGAGGAGGAAAAGAGGTTGCCCATGGTCCAAAACGGGGGGACGGGGGGGGGAGGGGGTGTGGTTAAAAGTGTTGCAGAAGTCCTAAACCTTTTTTTGGTGTCAATTAAGTCCTAAATCTTTTGTTTTGACGCTAATTCAATCTTTCCGGCTAACTTTGGCCGGATTTTGCTGACGTGAACATTGGCCAGCCGGTTACCGGAGCTGACGTGAATAATTTTAATATATATTTTTTCTTTTTTTTCTTTTTCCTTCTCCTCTTCATCCAGTCGGTCGTTGGAGGGCCGACCGGCCGGAGCCCTGAGGCCGGCAAGGTCGACCTCGCTGGCCTCGGGCAAGCCCTGCCGGCCATTGGCAAGGCGGCACCTCGCCAGATCTAGCGAGGTCGTGCCTCTCCCAACCGTTGGCGAGGTCAAGCCTCACCGGATCTGGCAAGGTTGAGCCTTGCCGACGATTGGGCGAGGTCGACCTCGTTGGCCTCGGGCCTTTGACCGGTCGCCACTCCGGCAACCGACTGGAGGAAGAGGAGAAGGAAAAAAAGAAAAGAAAAATTCAAAAAAATATTAAAATATTATTAAAATTTGTCTATGTCAGTTTCGGTGACCAGCCGCTAGCCAGCCGGTGTTTACGTCAGCAAAAGCCGGCCAAAGTTAGCTGGAAGGACTGAATTGGCACCAAAATAAAAGGTTTATGACTCAATTGGCACAAAAAAAGGTTTAGGACTAAATTGACATCATCTCAAAAGGTTTAGGACTTTTCAACACTTTTCCCGCAAAAGGGGAGAGGGAGGGCTCTATATGCAGAATATGATTAGGTGAGTTTTTTCGGTGATAGAGGACCGGGTATTGTGTTGGTGAGGCCACATCTGTGACTAGGCGAGGAAAGGCCAGTTAGCCGTGCTTAGTCTCCAATTTTTCTCACAATCGGATCAAAGGTGAGCCCATATTTCCTCCATTATGGGGTTGGATTAGGGCGAAGATCTTGCCGGAAAATGACTTGCCGTTGTTGAAATTGTGCCTTTCCAATGGGTGGGGACAAATGGGTCGGATCAGGTCGGGTCAATCGATCATATATTGGTTTGGACCGGATTGATCCATGTTCATTCTTTCATCCTAATTGGCTCATATTCAACCTATCCCGACCAAACCTATATCCAAATCTACTGAAAATGGGTTTTATTTTGAATATAATAGAGTAATCAAAAATTGGATCTGAACGGTATTTATTCTCATGTGCCTGGTGGCCCTAGCCTAAGCAGACGAGTCGTACATTTATTCAAGTCCTGGTGCCTTCTATTTAGAAGATGAAAATGTCCACGTCAACCCATAACATTATTTCTGACGGGAAAATTGTCAAAAAAATCTTAAATTCATTACACTTTTATTAATTTAGTCTTAAATTTTTTAAGTTTATTTATTGAGATTTAAACCTTCACATATTTTACCAATTGAGTCCTAAACCTTTATACTTTTTATTAATTTAGTCTATCAAGTGAATTTTAACTGGAAATCGCCGATGTGGATGTCAATCGGCCACGTGGCGTTGACATGAACATTTTTAAATAATATTTTAATAATTTTTTGATATTTTTATGATTTTTTTTCCTTTTCTCCGTTTGTTTTTTTTGGGTTTTAGAGTTAGCCAGGGATGGTCGCCGATCGACCCTCGCCGGCCATAGACGAGGGCCGCGACACCCTCGCCAGATCTGGCTAGGCGAGGGCTGGGCGGCCCTCGCTGGTTCTAAGGCGAGGGTGTCGCGGGCCCGAGAACTTGTATACTAGCGCTCTGCGTTGTTTTTGGCCTGGAGGAAGGAAAAGTGGTCGATGCGTCATGCAAGATCCAAATATTTGTTAATGGCCGAAGGGTGATTTGGCAATGGAAAGCCTTTTATTCGTTGGAATCCGATCATGTGTGGCTTACATATTTCCCACGCCCTTAGCTGTATGAAGTGGAGAAGCATCTGCGAGTCGAATGGAGCCAATTCCAAAGTTTGCCTCAGACCATCGGGAGCAAGCATAAAAAAGTGCGGATTCCGTCTAATATGCGCGCAACGTGAGGATGATACGAGGGTCGTGCTCCAACACCATCAGCCGATTGAAAACAAGTTGGAGAGAGACTCGGAAGAAGACAACTCGTACAATCTCTCTCCCTCTCTCTCGCTTTAACTTTACTGTGTTTCCTCGTTTGTAGTGTTTGGATTCCGACGGGTCCAGAAGGAACAGCGGCTGCCATTGTTTTTTTGCGTTTGTCCGGAGCTTCGCTCTTCTGTGTTTTCCACTTCGATTCCTGCGAATGCGTGTTCTCCGTGTCACGGCCCGTACCCAAACGTGGCCTAAACATCCGCCCAGGGTCTAAACGAAGTGCGACGCTCCCAGGAATGCGTCACCGACCCGGTTTCAACCCAATCAGAGATAACATGCCAAGAGCGGAAACGACGTATATATAATGTATATATACACCCAGACAAATAATAGCAACCATGAATAGTAAACTAAAACAAATTACGATCTATTAAACCAAAATATACAATCTTTACAAACTTGAATACAATATCCCTTTGATCAACAAAAAGTACACCAAAAGGGCCACGAAGCAGCAGGGATCAGTGGCCAAGGGATATTAATCTATCTACCGGAGGGCTATAGTAAAAAAGTATCGGCCCTCACTCCTAAGGCTGGGACCTAAACTAGGGCTCCCAGTCGGGATTAGGTCCAGACGTCTCAAAAGAACTCTCGGACTGCCCTGGCTCTTCCTCTGAACTCATAGGCTCGTACTCTGTCTCAGCTCAGGGTCTTGCTCTTCAGCCTCAAGATTCATGGCCGGGGATCTGAAATGTTCGGTTTTACCACAACCGTGAGAAACTCAGCAAGTAATAAATATCTAATCCGAAACTAGACTAAGTGTACCTCCAGAGGGTAAATAAAACAGATAATTAAATGAACCAGTGCAACAATAAATGTCCAATTCACCCGGGCCCAAGGCCCAATTCACTATAACATCCTGCAGGTAAGACTTTCAATATCAATCTAAAGAGTATGCAGTCATATCGACGTCACGACCCTAAGGCCAATAATCTATCCCGATCCGCAGGCCCGATCCGAAGACCTCAAATTGTAACGACCCGTAGGCCCAGTTCGAAGACCACAATTTATCTCGACCCGTAGGCCCGACCTGAAGGCCCCAACTGTTCCGACCCGAAGGCCCGGTCCGAAGACCACAACTGTTATGACCCGAAGGCCCGATCCGAAGACCACAAATTGTAACGACCCGTAGGCCCGGTCCGAAGACCACAATTGTTTCGACCCGAAGGCCCGACCCGAAGGCCACCGTTGTTTCGACCCGAAGGCCCGACCCGAAGGCCACAGTTGTTTCGACTGACACGTGCATCGACAATTCCCATTTCCAATTACATAAAGGTGCACTCGGTCTTTTCCATTCAACACCCACTAAATTTCCGGCGCTCATCCGCGCACTAAATGCGTAACTTAGCATTGCAAGGATCCAATCCGTTTAGGACTCAGCATAACCAACCAAACTCAACCATTAAATCCCCAAATCTTGTATCACCCCGCGGGATCCCAACAAGTCCAACATCGACTCTAAAATGCCAAGCTTTCAAGCCATTACCCAATAGGCCAATTGACGCTCAAATTAGGCAAATTAATGCAATTTCGGACTTCCATGAACCATGCTCAACATCATGCAAATTTCTAGCTTTCAATCAATTCTAAACAACCTAGTTTAATCCCAATTAATCATTGGATCTCCCGGTTTAGACAACCACATCAAGAATCCAATTAATCCCACTTAGGCAAATTTTCCCAAATTCGGTTTTGGGCATGAACAGTACCCAACAGCCATAAACTTGTCTCTAAAACACACTTAAACATCATTATTAAGTCCCAATTAAGTCCTATAATTAGCCCATACACAATCCCCAACAATTAAACCATAATTAGCTTAATTACCCCACTAATTTACCCCTAAAAATCCACAATTAGGCTAATTAGGGTTTAGAAATTTTTACTCGCCTATTAACGGTCTTGGGATGACGGGAGCGAGCGGTCGATCACCGACTAGCGGTGAGAATTGATGGCGGCGCTCCGGGGGCAAGCCGGCGGTCACGGCGGCTTCGGCGAGCTCAAGGCCAATCTCGGCCAAAACAGAGGCTGTGCTGGTCGGCGGGGCTGAGGACAGGTGGAGAGGAGGCTGAGGACGGCGAGGCGGTCGCCGGGGGCGACGCTTGGCGGCGGACGGCAGCGCGGCACCGGCGGGCAAGCCGGCGTCGCTGCTGCTACTCCCTCTCGCCTGGACAGAGCAGCGGCTGAGGCGGCGGGAAACGAGGGGAGACGGCGGCCGACGGGGCTGGGACGGCGCCTGGGGAGTCGGCGGGCGGCGGACGACCCAGCAGCTCCGGCGTCGCGGCCGTCTCCGGCGAGGACAGCAGCCGGCGAAGCAAGAACGGCACCGGCGAGGGGAAAGCGTGGAGGGGAAGCTGATCGGGGAGAGAGAGAGAGAAGAGAGAGAGAAGTCTGAAGAGAGGAGAGAGAGAGGGTCAAAAGGTGGTCAAAGTGTGCTAGTGGAGTCCACGTGTCGCAATCCTAGGGCTTAGGACACTCTACCCTTTGATCCAAGGGCTCAAATTGAATTTCCACTTAAAAAGCAAGGGCAAAATGGTCAATCTCCCCCTAACCATGGCTGACCAGGTCTGGTTAGTCCCAACTAACCCTAGTTAGACCTCAAAAATTGATTAAAATTCGGAATTAAATAAAACACTATAGGGGCATTTTCGTAATTTTCCGGTCTCGGACCGAAATTTTAATTTTTGCCCATACCGGTCCTAAATATTCTTGGGAGTCATAATCCGGTGTCGGATTCGCGAAATTAAATTTCTAAGCCCTCGGAAATCGTCCGTGAAATCCCGGGAATAAAATAATATTATTTTTCAATTTTTGTCGAAATTCAACTTTTTGGCCAAAACCGCTCTAAATGCGTGTGGCCACCCCAAAATGACCTTGGCCGCGAAAAATAACCTCGATTGGTGTCCGAATCGGGTCCCGGTGTTCCCAGGGGCAAAACCGTCTTTTTCTCAATTTCTGTCGGATTTTCAGTTTTCAACCGCACTAGTCCCAAACATGAATGGCCACTCTAAATTGACGTCTGTCTTGCAAAATAGTCGCAATTACCCTCGATATTTTGACATCGAAGTTCGTGCCCAATATCGCTATCTAATTTGCTCGCTTTGCAGTTTTAGGGTCTCTCGCTAACAGGTGGCTGTTTAGGTATTACGCGTATCGACCTAAGATTGTCCGAGTCATGATGGCCTCAATTTCGAGACAACGAGAGGAACTATCACTAGTACCGGGGTCGCAATCGTTTGGATTAAAATCGGGGTTCATTTGTCAGGCGTACTTTCGGACGTGCGAAATCACTCGCGATCCGATCGTACGTTACTGAAAATATCGACCCGTCATTTTTCCTAGGATCGGCCTATATTGGTTCAAAATATTTCCTTGACGTTCCTCAAAATCGGCGCTCAATCGCGGTCGGGTTCTCGGTCCACGTACCTGATCCTATTTAGCCTTTCCTTTTTGGTTAGTATCCCGTGATTGATCAATTCCGGGTGAGACTTACTAAAATTACACGAGAATTCACATACACTTTATTGGACTCGATAACGGTTCAAAATTCGGGCTGTTACACTCCGTCCTGGAACCGATTGATTCTATCTGAATTAACTATGTTAAATCCTTCTACTTCGAGATTAGAGGGTTCGTCTGTCCATCGGTTACTGAATCCTTTCCCGTTCCATTCTGGTTTAGCTGGAGGGATCTGAGGATGAAATTGCTGAACCCTCGGCGCCGATACATTCGGTTATCGGAAATCCATCTACGCGGTTGTCTTCCCCATGCTATACCTGTTTCGCAGCCGGTTATGGAGGTTATCCATCTAGGCAAGCACTAACCCAGGGTGAGACATGTATGAAAAACGCCTTCTGCTGTTTGGATTCAAATAATGGCGCCGGGATGGTAAGTGTGGTTGATCCGGCAGTGCTTAAACCTTCGAACAACAGGGTGTCATCTCCTGTTACATTATCCTGTTCTAACTTCTGTCACGTCTAATTTGGCATGTTCAACTGGGGAGTGGTATAAAGAACAGCTAATCACCTAATGTAGTCTTACGGATTAAACACCTCTATTTTTTAAATCTAAGGCCCAGGGAAAAGAACATGCTAGAGGTGATTTATGGCCTTTCTTGTTTAAAGAAGGTTCATGTGGTTATTTTGCAATTACTCTGAAATTTCGAACTCGTGAATTGCTTTGGGCAACACTAGTTCAGGGAAATAAGATTAACATCTTTAACTGCATTTTTTATTCTTTTTTCTTTTTCTTCTACCTGTAGTTGTAATGGCTGCGCTCACAGGAAAGTTGTCTTTCGTGCCTGCGATCCCTTGTTATGTATTAATAGATAGATTGACAAATCCAATCAATCTGTAAATTCTTCTATTTCAGTCATATAGATGACATGAACCATAAACCAGAATAAATTTTGTTTTTTATAAAATTAAAAGAAAGTTGGACAAATCATGGGATGTCTCTTTTCCATTCGTGATATGCAGCCTCCCATTGAATCCAGTGTATTTTGGTAGATGTAATGACCTCTTGGGAGAAACTCCAGATGTCATAGTTTAATTGTTATCATATGATAGATTCAAGTAACTGCTTGCTTATTCATCCGACTGTCTGGGTTTAGTTCGATGCTTTTCCTGGGTTGTCCTCTTCTTTGCATGTTTAATGCTGCAAATGGACATAGTACACAAACATGGATTTGTAACACCTTTCATGGATAAATGCAGGTACTGCAGGAGGGCAAAGGCTGTATTCAAGGAATTAAACCAGATACCTCATGTTGTTGAGCTTGATGAGAGAGGTTTGTTTGCAAATTGCTAGTTCGTTGGTGATTTCTTCAGTGTTGGTAGGACAACTGAGTAGTGGCCTCTTGTCACTAAAACAAGGATTGAAGCGAAGCTCTTCAAAAGAAAAGAAAAAAGGGATTGATGTGTGTCTGATGTAAAGCCTAATGGTTTTACGTCTGAAATGAAATAATTGTAGGTTTGTCCAACCTTGCATTCCTCCAAAACTTTTCTTTGCAGAAAAGTCGTAGATCATGCTTTATGCTGCAGTGGTGTATCTGAAATGTGGTTGAATATGTCAAAATATATCTTGTGAGTAATTGATAGGCGCTCCTTTATGTCCACAGATGATGGATGGAAATTTCAGGATGTCTCAAGTCAAAGAATAGGGAGGCATACTGTACCCCAGGTGTTTATAAATAATGGCTAGACATTGGAGGTTCCGATAGTAAACTGATTATGTTCCTCCTAAATTGGTTTTTGTTGATATCAGGTCTAACAAAGAATTTGAGCTTATTGTTGGTCATCATTGCAGATACAGTTGAAGCATATGAAAGAGGTGAATTAAGTAAGCTCCTTGGAATTGATGGAAAACAGGAGGAGGAACTGTGAGGAATTGTATTGTGAATGGATAACTGAGCAATACTTCCAGGTAATTCTTCAAGTAAGCTTTCTTATGAACAATGCATTGAAGTTTAATATTTTATTTGCAATTCATGTTTGCCAAGCAGTGTATATTCAATCATATGAGTAATGTGATCACAAATGATATGATGCAGTGCCTTTTGCAATTACAGTCATGACTAATGGTAGAACTATTAGCTTAAATATCTAAATCAGGTCTTTATTTCAAACTGAGCAAACACATTCATATATATATATATATATATATATATATATAAATGGTCTTACGGACATAATTGAAAATGTACAAGATAACCGTTCTCTGATTTTACCTTTCCTCTCTCATGTTACTCCATGTAAATGAATTCCCTGCAAAATCCCCAGTTGAGAAGTCCCATATCAAAGACAAAATCCCTATAGACCTCTCAGTTGAGCTACTTTCCTCTCAACGTCCTTTCATTCCATTACCCCATAACATGAATTAGATATATGTTATTATCACAGAGTCTCTTCCAAGCACTTTCACCTCATTATTGATCTCTCTACAAATTATCTGGTAAATGGATGTCTTGGTGGCCCGTAAATGCCACGAAACAACCAAGTTTTCTTGTCGGGCCCAGAGTCTTTAAGTGCAGCAATAATGTTCCATGTCTCCATGCAAGGCAAAGAAACCTGCACTTTTTTGGGCATCTATCAATTTCAAGTGGCTAAAACCCAAAGTTGCTACCATTCTTGCCGCTTTAACAGTAAGAATCTTCATTTCAGACCAAAACGTGTCTGGATTGAGTTTTCTTATCCAGACCCTTAACTGAGAAACTTTGGACCTGTCACTTGATCCTGAAAATTCCCCACAACCACAATCATGTCAATGAATATGAAAGTGGCAACCATTAGAGCATCAACAGAAATTAAGCCGAAAAGAAGCAATTAGCTGGGGTTACACCCAAAGGCAATATCACTGACAGTAATCTAGCACATTGACTCCCTAAGTATGAAGCTACCCGAAGGTGACAAGGTTCTTTTTTTTTTTTTTTGGTAAGTGAAGGTGACAAGGTTCTTTGCATTCTCTAGTTGTGGGATGTTCCAATTTTCTCTCCTTCCACTGACTTTGGCTTGTTTGCTGCGGGGTTAAAGGATATGTGGGTGGGAAAACTATTGGTGTTGTGCTAATTGGGTGGAAATATGGTGTCGACTGAGGAAATATAATCAGGTAACTGAGTTTTTGGTTAGGATCTAAAAAATTTGGGGAATTAGTCCCCAAGGTGAGAAAAGAAGCTCTACAAGGACTAAGGGGGAGAGAGGGAAGGAGGGAGGGAGGGAGGGAGGGAGACCACAAAATGATAGTTGCATCTGAATCAAGAAGTATCAAAATATTATCAGTTTGAGAACTAAATTTCCAAAGGCAATAAGATTTTAAAAGTCTGAAGACTGTTTGCTTTATTTATTCGATCAGTGTCGTTTTATGACATATGATGTAAGGATAAGTACGGTTGATTGTGCCATACGTAACAAGGACATCATGGCATAGTCATAATAAGTCACTCAACAAAAGAAGTAGAGTTCTCTCCTGTCGGAGGAGGAGGCAAGTGCACAAACATTTTTATTTTGTCAGCGCACAAACAGTTGAATTGTGTATAAAGGTAATGGAATCATGTCTATGGGCCATTTGCAACATACTGACTACATAATGTGAAAGCAGTCGATTCTTAAAAATCACCCAAGAAGTAGAGAGATGACAACCTGCTGCAAAACATAGCAAATAAGATTGGAGTTATAATGAAAACAGTCCAACGAATCAGGGAGAGGATGTGACAAACTTGAGTTAGCCACAATTACATGGGAGAGCGACCTTAATGTCTTTTTTTTGGTAAGGAAGAGAGCGACCTTAATGTCCATGGCTTCTTATTGCTATAAAGGTGATCCCCAAGAGCATAAATCTACATGGAAAGTGGAGAGAGTGAATAAAAGTGCTGGAAGTCTGAGTGCTTCAAATTAGATAATCCTTCCTTTCTTTCTTTCCGTTAGGGTGGAGAGCATAGAAGGAAGCAATGTGTGTGCATGAGTGAGAGGAAGAAAATCAAGATGAAACTGACAGAGTTTTGCGGTGACAAAACACTTAGGAATTTGTTGTTTTAGAGTTAGAATGAATGTGGGCAGTTTTCCTGGAACAGTTCTGTTGGTTCATTGAGACGACTCAACTAACTCAACTAACTAGACACGCTTGTCTGTTCTCTCTCAATGAAATCCCAAAGATTTTAAAGGGCTAGAACTGGATAGAATTAGGAGAGTGAATGAGGGGGAAGAAAAAGTTTCAAAAACATAGATGAGCTTCGTACTTTTATATAGTTCTTTAGATCCAAAAGTTTGATTAGATTAAAATTAAAAGAGTTTCCTGATTTAACAGCAGGAGTTGATTTAAAGGCATGAGCTACCTGCAAACTGCTTAAGAAGAATAAGTAGAAAGAAACTGGTAGCAATTTTAGCTTTGATTTTTACCCATCCTGCTATTATAAAGTTTACCAAACGTTGTACGGGATTGAGAAGGGATGTACTGTAGTATTCGTTGCATTTGTTATATTTTCTTCTCTCTGAGCATTGACTTCCTCATTTGTTTTGAGGTTACTGTGAAGATTGACTAAACTGCACTGACGATTGTGTAATGTGATTATTTTTCTTGCAGTACTGGGCTTATTCTACTGAGGATATGGATAAGTATACATGGCTCGAAATGCATCAGCTCTTTGATTGTTCTATGTTGTAATTGTAGCAAGTGCTGGGAAGGGACATGCTCTTTTTTGCAATTTCATCCCATTTATCTAAGGTGTTTCCTCTTTCAATCAGTTTGACCGCCGTATGGAGGTTTTATTCAACAGTGACACCATCGTTGTCGTACTTTTACTTTGGTTCAGGCCTAAGGAAAACACAGTCTATTAACTGTTTAGCTTCTTTGTGACATGTCAAATCCAAGAGCTTTCGAATCGTAATGCCCAGAGTGGAGCGTAAAGGAAAACTTTAGTTCTCGATGATTCTGGTGGTCGTGATGGAGGTTGTGGTAGCATGGGGGGAGGCAATGCTGGTGGGAGCAGTGGAGCCGACAATCAGCATCGAAGAAGGGTTGATGATTAATGAGTGATTGGAGTGTTGGTGTGGTGGTGAATAGATCTGATAAATGGGTGAGTTGAGTTTGGTTTGAGTTGGTTGAAAATAGATTCGATTCAAATTAATCCATTTTACTTATATTAATCCAATTTTATGAAACATAATCCTACCGACCTATATCCGATCCGAATCAAATTCATATTCAACTAAATTCATAGTACTAAAACACATTCATATTTAATACAGTCTATTAAAATTTTTACTCGCTCATTTAATGCTCTCTCTCAGCTCTCCACGTGAGTAGGCTATTTGGAGAGAATTTTACATCAAATTAAAAAATAGAATTGGCAAAATAAAATGATGTTAGTAAATAAATCAAAAATTGGTAAGATAACTAAAAAGGTGAAAAGCTTTTAAAAAAGGGCTTTGCTAGTATAATAGTTTTATGCATGTTTTGTGATGAGCACTAATTAAAGAAGACAGACGATGATTGAGTATGAGCCATAGATAATAATAATACTGGGCAGAAATAAATTAACAAAACAATCTGATACTATACAAATTTGCTCAATAAGATTCTCAATGGAATCCTTCTTACAACTGGAAAATACAGAAGAATTAGCCCCAAAATGAATTATAAGTTCAAAACCTTCGGCAAGAAAAAAAAAGTTGGTCCGTAATGCCAAGGTTACATCAATACCATTAGATGAAAAAATATTGGGTATTTCTTGAGTGCCACAAGGGATTTACGCAAATCCACTCATCAGTTGCCATATATGCAGACAGAGGCCTGCTCATTTTTTTTTTTTTTTACATTTGAGATTTAAATGCTAAGTAGGATCCACTTTGCACAAAACTGGTTGAACCGAACAAAAAAGTTGCCACACACTACACGAATGGGCCTCACATCTAGCTTCGTAAAACAATCTTGAAAACATTTCAAATTTCTTTTTCCTTTCCACAATCCACAATTACATTTTGATTCCATCTTCTCTCTCTCTCTCTCTCTCTCTCTCTCTCTCTCTCTCTCTCTCTCTCTCTCTCTCTCTCTCTCTCTCTCTTCTTCAAGTCCCTAAATCCAAACTCCAAAAGAAAAATTCATTAAAATCGTTCTTGGGATGTTGTTTGCGATCATATCCGTGATGGGTTGTCGTTTGTGAGAGCTGTTTGTAGTAAGATTGCGTGACATGCTTCTCGTGACCATTTCTTGTGCTTCCACGGTGCACCCTTGTCATCGTTGTTCACGAAATAGAGCGGGCGCGATTCTCATGAGTTATGGGGTGAGGCCTCTTGTTTTTAGGGCCTTTGGTTCGCTGGCTATTCCAACTTGCAATCTGACCTTGTTAGCCATGTGAGAAGCTCTTGATTTCTAAGAAACATTACTTCATTTTTTCATGAAAAATTAGTTTGATCTATTGATTGCGTTGAGATTCAGGTTAATATTTCAAGATGAGGGACGGAGAAGGGCCGGGCATATGTGGATTGGGTTCTCTTCTCATTGGCTGTTTCTTTAAATTTGGTAATACGACATTCCAAAAGTGGGATAATTGCCCAAAAAGTCTTAAACTTATTGTGCGATGGCCGATTAAGTCGTAAACATTTCAATTTAGTCAATTTAGTCCTAAATCTTTTGATAATTTGTCAATTTAGTCCGAAACCTTTCAATTGTGGCAATTTAGCTCTAAACCTTTTGATAATTTACCAATTTAGTCATAAATCTATTATTTAGATATTTGACCAAAAGGATTACATTGGCAAATTGTCAAAAGATATATGATTAAATTGGTTAATTATCAAAATGTTTAAAACTAAATTAGTACAATGAAAGGTTTATGACTAAATTGGCAAATTGTTAAAAGGTTTAGGACTAAATCGGCATAATTGAAATGTTTACAGTTAAATTGGCCTCTCCACAATAGATTTATAACTTTTTGGACAATTTTCCTCTTCAAAAGTAGGTGGCAGAAACTTGTTTTTTTGCTGTTTAGGCCTCAAAGTGGCTTGCAAATTGTTTCTTTGCATTGCAGGCAAGTTGATGTTAAAGTATAACGGGCCATAAATGATTGTTAATTATGAGTCCAGTACTATAAATTACAACCTTGTTTGAGGATTTATCAGTACGAGATTAGATGTGAGATGCTATTTATTTTGCGTGGCTCATCAGATTCTTGTCAATGTCCCATGACTAGTTATGGCCAAATGAGATGACTTGACAATGAAGGGTCACATGGTGATTAGCGATTAGTTTTATTCATTGCGCTTTCCAGACGTCGAGGGGATCCGGCTTTGTTAGTTTCATTCATTTTGTTATAAGTTATATAATTTAAAACCTTTTGAAGATCGACGATGCTCAGAGTTACGTAAAAATCTCACTTCTAAAGATGAAACACGAAATTTTTTACTTAGCTGTCTGGAAACATACGTAACAATTCTAAGATAAGTTGAGTCATACGTTATTGTAATATCTATAGAGCTTGTGTTTGTTTCTCGCCGATTCGGATATCTTCATAGAAAGATGTTTGCCCAATTGCATAATTTGTTTTGAAGTTCCAGTCTGCCCCAAGCATTTTCATTGACATTATATGAAGATATCGTACCTTAAAAAACTATTGCGGAAATTGAACAATATAACAATTTTGATGTCAATTATAGTATAAGATACTCATGATAATTAAACTATTATATGGATGATGAAAAGGTCTACAAACCCCATCCATGAATCCAAATGACCTGAAACCAAGTCCTAGAGATCAAAACTCATTCAAATACAAATGAATTCCGGCTGAGTCGTTTTTATGAATTTTTCTTTGGGGTTTGGATTTAGGGATTTGAAGAAGACGAAGAGGATGTTTTGGAAAGCGGCATGTGAATGCCCTCTAGGATCCCGCTCGAGAAAAGGATTTTACTATAGGTCCTTATTTGAAGTTTCTCAAGAAATTTTATCGTTTCTCGATTTTTGATGAAGTCAAATGCGGGGCCCATCCACGTACTGTATAGTAGCTTCGTCTTTTGGTCCAGATGACTTTGTGAATAGTGAGTTCTACATGACATTTACACCTTAAATAAAAAGAAAATAAATTGGTCCATGTCTACACACACGCACGACAACCAGTGAGTGGGATTTGCATAAAGCGCTCACGCGGCACTCGAGTAGCACCCGACATTTTCTCCTAGAAGACCGTGTCCAATGAAATGCAAAGAAATTCCAAAGAATCCTAGTCAAACACGTTTCAGTTGTTTAACTGAATTTATTATCAACGGAATAACAAAATAGGCGCAATATTTATGAAAAGTTAAATTGAACGGACTCATGTCCCAATCTTGACCGAAACGAAAATGCAATGAAGGTTCGTCTCAGGAGCTTGCCGACTCCTCGTCAAAAGCTGCAAAGGCAATGAAGGTTCGTCCCGATCACTGCTCCTTCCCCAGCAAAATGCACCGTCGACCGCGTTCATGGAGATAACATACGCCTCCGCGAACTGTCTCCACCTCACGATCATCAATCGCTCTCTGAAACCCATACTCTTCCTCTCTTTCTACTGCTGCGATAAATCGCCACCACGATCCCAACCCTTTCAACGAGGAAGAAGACCTCCATTCTCGGTGAGTGCTTTCTGTCCCCCTCTCTCTCCCCGCCTCCTCGCAGCAGATTGGCGCTCATTTCTGCGCTTCCGGTCGCTGCTCTTCTCTCCCGCACGCTCGAGTCTAGATCTGCTCGCTCTGTGTGGTCGGGTTCCCATAGCATACGAAAACGGTTCGATACCGAAACTGGTTCTACTGATCGAGCCGATAATTCTTCTGGGGTCTTGCGAGAGGTTCCAGTTTTTGACATTTCTCCCTACTCTTTGATCGCGAGGATTTGTTGCGTTGCTCCTCTGCTCGCAGTCTAAGGTTGGAGTCGGGGGTTTAGCCCGTTGTGTCTTCTGGGTACTGTGGATTAGTTTACGTAATGATTGGTTTGCGGGTTGATGGTGGCTCTTGTACCGTGGACTTGCTTGAGCGTCCTCGGATAAATGGATTTGTTTCCAAGTTGGGCGATGGCTCTCTCTATTTAATTCCTATTAGAAGCGGTTGCTTCGCTGGGCATTCTGATCCTTGATTCGGTTCATTTGTTGAGCTTTTCTTTCTTTTGTTTGCAGTGAGCTTTGCAAGAACAGCATTCGAGATTTGCAGCTCCTTTCTTGGCCCTTCTCAAACCATATCAGTTTGGTTTGGTCTGGTCGTGTTTTTTTTTTTTTTTGGTAAGAACGTTTGTTTGTGCTGAAAACAAAAAAAAAGAAAAGAAGAAAAAACCGAAAACCAAGCTGTCAATAAAAAGCAAAAAAAAAACAGAACAAGAAACCGAAAACCGAAAAGCGAACCGAATCAAACTGATTTTTTGGTTCGGTTCATATTTGGTTCGAGCGAAATTCAATTCGGTTCAAGGGTGCACCTCTAACGGTTCGGTTTTTCAAGAGACCCGAACCGAACCGTTTACACCCCTAGCAAACATCCTGCGGAAGCACGTCAACCACCATCATCTCTTTCGATGGCTGCTTCTTCTTCTATTCTGAAAAGAAATTACCACGTGTTTCTGAGCTTCAGAGGCACGGACGTCCGCAACAAATTCCTCGGCCATCTGTATGCGGCTCTGGACCAGAAAGGAATATGCACTTTCAGGGATAGCGATGAACTCCGGAAAGGAGAGCAGATATCGCCAGCGCTTATGAAGGCGATCGAGGAGTCGCGTGCTGCGATCATCGTTTTTTCCGAGGACTATGCTTCCTCGCCATGGTGCTTGGAAGAGTTGGCCAGAATTATGGAGTGCAAGGAGCAAAGAGACCTCAAGGTTTTTCCCATGTTTTACAAAGTGGAACCTAGAGAAGTGAGAACACCAAGAGAGAGTTACAAAAAAGCTATGGATAAGCATGAGTCCAAGTTCGGGAAGGATTCTGAGAAAGTGAAGAAATGGGAGAAGGCTCTCTTTGACGCGGGTAGCTTATCTGGGTGGGATTTCCATGAGGGGTACGCATGTTTTTCCTTTTGATAAATGCTATGATATCTCTTTTAACTGGTCTCAATCTCATTCTTCGTTTGTATCTTGTTTTTTACCCTCGCCTTGCTAGTTGCATGCATGAATTAGAAGGGTGTGCGCTTACTGTGCCCACGCCCCTGGACACATGTACTGTACCCATCCGACGGATTGTTGGATCTGTCTCCCGGTGCCCACCAGAGATCCAACCAAAAACTCATCTCTCTGCCTGCATAGACCTGCAGCCCCAACCACCACGGCGCATTCACCGTCGCCTCATTCCAGCCATCGTCTCCGGCCTTCGCCCACTAGCGCCGTAGGGCCGATCGCCCGGCCTTGTCTGGCCGGGTGCAAGGGCAATAGCCATTCCAAGCCATTGTTTGGCAGTCTGGCCTGGTCTCCAGACCAGGCTCCCCCAAGTCTGCCACGACGCCTTGTATTGTCCAACTGATCCTCCAGGGTCCCGAACCTTTCACAAACCTTTGCAAATATTTGCTCTTGCCAAAAATTCGAGACATCGACATCTTTCATGCCCCTAAACGTTGAATTTAGAAGCTAATTAGAGATTCTATATAGTTAATTCAATCACCCAAGAATAGAAAAGATACACTGCCACTTAGAAGCTGATAGATATTGTCAAATTGATCTTTCGATTGAAGATACAAAGCGGAAATATACTAGACAGTCAACAAAAAAGTCGAATAACCAAAACTGCAAGCTAGCAAATTCTTTGCATTCGATTCTTTCTGTCTAGATAATGGGAAATTTGTCTTAGATTAAAAGTGTGGTTCATAGTACCCGAGTCGTCATTATCTTTAGGCTCAGGTTCTTTATAGTTTTTCCTTGTGCAGATCTTGGCGCAGGTTTACCCAAATGTATTATTTCTTTTCATCTCATTTTTAGCTAATTTTCTGGCGAGATTTTCCCTGTGACTTTAGAGTTCAAATTCCTGCCATTGCTCGGACATGCTAAAACATGTTTATCTTTCTTTTGGGTGCTTATTAGAGATGAAGCGGAGCTCATACAATGCATCGTGAAGGAATTATCCATTCATCTAGAGCGTACACCCTTACATGTCGCTAAGTATCTAGTCGGAATAGATTCTCAAGTTCAGACACTGATATCGTTGTCACAAAAAGAGTCGGGTGATAATGATGTTCTCATGATAGGTCTATGGGGACTTGGAGGCATAGGGAAGACAACGATTGCAAAAGCCTTATATAATGCTATTGAGAGACAATTCCAGGGTTCTAGCTTTTTAGCGCGAGTTAGAGAAAGTTCGGACAAAGGCAATGGTCTTGTTGCGTTGCAAGAAAAACTTCTATTTGAGATCTTATCTCATAGACATTTAACGGTATATAGCGTCGACGGAGGAATTAATTTGATACGGGAAAGACTTTGTTGCAAAAAGGTTCTCTTAGTTCTTGATGATGTTGACCAGTTGGATCAACTGAATGCATTAGCTGGAGAAGGCCATTGGTTTGGCAAAGGAAGTAGAATTATTGTTACATCAAGAGATAAACATTTGCTAAATTCTCATGGCATAAATTTTGTGTACGAAGTGAAGACTTTAGATGACAATGAAGCACTAGAGCTTTTCGGTCGGTATGCCTTTCCAAATAGCAAGAAAGTTGAAATAAGGAGGGATCTCATAGATAGAGCACTGCATTATGCTAACGGACTTCCGTTAGCCCTCGAAGTGTTGGGCTCATTCTTATGTGGAAGAAAGGAACCTGCATGGGAAAGTGCACTGCATAAAATCTCCAAAAGTCCTGACCAAACTGTCAATCGAGTTCTCAAGACAAGCTTCGATGGATTGGAGAGTAATGAGAGGGAAATTTTCCTTGATATCGCTTGTTTCTTTAAGGGGAAAATAATAAAAGTTATCAAGGAAATTCTTGACAGCTGTGATTTTGACACAACTATAGGAATGGAAATTCTCGTGGAGAGATCCTTGATAACATATGAGGATGGGTACCTGCAAATGCACGATTTGGTTCAGTCAATGGGTAAGGATATTGTTAATCAGGAATGTCCCGATGATCCTGGGAAACGCAGTAGATTATGGACTTTTGAAGATGTTCAAGGCATTCTATTTGAAGATACGGTAAAAGTTGTTTTATGTCAATGTTGCTACATCTTAGTTTTTATATTACTCTAATTTGAACAATTAATGCAAATCTCATTCGAAATTTCCTGTGACCATAGAATTTGCTCTGTTATGGACAGGGAACGAACGCAGTAAAGGCCATAGTATTGGACTCGTTCGAACCAGAAGAGATAACTATGAGTCCTCATGCTTTCACAAACAAGAAAGGGTTGAGATTGCTCATTTTGCCTGGAGTGCATATCTCTTCACAAGGTCCTGTACGTCTCCCTAATGAGCTAAGATGGCTTAAATGGGCCAATGCGCCGGATCTGGAATTTGGCCCTGGTCCAAAGAAACTTGTTGCAATTGATATCCGGAGAGGTCGTATCAAACAGTTCGGAGGCAAGCTTATGGTAAGCCCTTGTGATGATTAGCTTTTCCTTTTATAGCTATGAGTATCTGCAGAACTTAATGATTGCGCTGTTATGTTTTTGCAGAATTTTAGAAGGTTGAAGTCCATAGAGCTCTTGCGATGCGAGTCCCTTGCCAGTGTTGCTGACCTTGAAATGGCTCCAAATCTGGAGTGCTTGATGCTTGATTACTGCAATAGTTTGGTGGAGGTTCACCAATCCGTCGGATACCTTGACAAGTTAAGGCTTTTGTTAGTAAGAGTGTGCCCAAATCTTAGTATCTTTCCCAACAAACTCAAGACAAAATCTCTTCAAACCCTTTGTCTATATCATTGCCCTAAACTCGAGAAGTTCCCTGATATTCTGGGAAAGATGGAACATATAGAATATTTTGGTATTGTAGATACAGCTATTAAAGAAGTCCCTGCATCAATTGAAAATCTTGTTTCTTTGGAACAAATGTATTTAGAACAGTGTGGCAACCTTACAGGGCTTCCATCGAGCATTTATAAGTTGCACAATCTCAGGCTTCTGTGTCTTCAAGGATGCTTGAATTTAGTCATGTTTCCAAAGAACTTGGAGGATTCAACTAACCGCGATGACCATTTGAGATTCCCAAATCTACGCTATTTAGACCTTACTGGCTGCAATATATCGGAATTAGATTTCCTTGAGAGTTTTCCCAAATTGGAAACCCTACATCTTTCAGAAAACAAATTTACTCATCTACCAACATGCATCAGCAAATACGATAATTTGAGTCAATTGTATGTGGAGCGATGCCCGCAACCACAAGAGATTCCTCAGCTTCTATCAAATATGCTGCATACCCTAAGCGCAAATGGTTGCAAATCTCTGCAGAAACTCCCAAATTTGTCGAGTCTCTCCTCCGACGTCCTTGATGTTGACTTGTCGTCATGCTGTGAATTATTCCGCAGAGGGGTCAAGATGGGTACTGTGCCATTACTCGAGGTCAGACTCTCTCTCTCTCTCTCTCTCACTCGCGCGCAAACACTTGATATGCGTACCATCTGTATGACAGGGACTCCCGAAGATGAGCAATGTCGACGTTCGCCTAATTGGAGGAGAAATGGCAGAATGGTTCCCCCACTGTAAAGAGGATTCCATATCTTTCGTGATCCCCCAGGACTTGTGTGACAAGCTCTTGGGACTAGCGCTCTGCATTGTTCTTGGCCCGGAGGAAGGAAAAATGGTCGATGCGTCGTGCGATATCGAAATATTTGTTAATGGCCAAATGGTGAATATGCAAGAGGAGAATGCCTTTTCTTCGTTGGAATCCGATATTGTGTGGCTTAAATATTTCTCACGCTTTGAGCTGTATGGAGCGGAGAAGCATCTGCGAGGCGAATGGAGCCAATTCCAAGTTTTCCTCAGACCATCGGGAGCAAGCGTAAAAAAGTGCGGATTCCGTCTAATATGGGAGCAGCAGGAGGATGATATGAGGGTCGTGCTCCAACACCATCAGCCGATTGAAAACAAATTGGACACAGACTCGGAAGAAGACAACTCGTACAATCTCTCTCCCTCTCTCTCGCTTTAACTTTACTGTGTTTCCTCGTTTTTAGTGTTTGGATTCCGACGAGTCCAGAGGAACAGCGGCTTCCATTGTTTTTTTTTTTTTGCGTTTGTCCGGAGCTTCGCTCTTCGTGTTTTCCACTTCGATTCCTGCGAATGCATGTTCTCTGTCCCGGAATCGATTGATTCTACCCGAATTAACTATGTTAAATCCTTCTACTTCGAGATTAGAGGGTTGGTCTGTTCATCGGTTACTGAATCCTTTCCCGTTCCATTCTGGTTTAGCTGGAGGGATTTGAGGATGAAATTGCTGAACCCTCGGTGCCGATACATTTGGTTATCGGAAATCCTTCTATGCGGTTGTTTTCCGCCCATGCTATACCTGTTTCACAGCCGGTTATGGAGGTTAGAACTTTGGGAGAATGTCTGGATGGATGATGTTGGTATTCTGGGGATTCTTGAATAGTCGACCCTGATGAATGGACTGCTGTCTGATGTTTCTAGTTCAACCTCTCCTCAATTGTGTAACCATGAGCCTGTACTTATCAATGAATGTTGTTTGTTACTGTTAAAGTTTCTCGGCAAATTGTGGTTGATGGTTAGGCTCTTCGGTACAACTGTTTGTTTGATCAAATTGTTGGCAAACCTGAGTCATATTCGAGCTACTGCAATTATGTTAGGGGGAACAAATGGTTCGATTGATGGGCATAGATAGAATAATGACTTGTTTTTCTTTAAATT
Organism: Syzygium syzygioides; assembly: GCA_031216285.1. Lineage (NCBI taxonomy): Eukaryota > Viridiplantae > Streptophyta > Magnoliopsida > Myrtales > Myrtaceae > Syzygium > Syzygium syzygioides. The sequence goes on along the minus strand of CM062244.1, from coordinate 33,196,307 downwards.
CCCTGATTCCAGTTCTTGTGATTGGGTTTAGGCTGGTGGTCCCTGGCACATTAATCACCAAACCTTAGTTCTTCGTTGATGGCAGTTCGATCTTTAATTTGAGAAGATGAGTTCTGTTCCAGTTTGCATTAAACTTTGGGTTTACAGATTGCAACTAACTACAAATGAAGCTCTAAGCTATACTGGCAGTGCAATAAGTATTACTTTGTATGTGGATGAAAACACACAAATGATGTAGACATGTGATTTTGTTAGAATATGTGTAGAGGTTCCTCTTGTTTCCCTGTTGGTTGATTCAGTTCCTGTTGTTCTTGAGGAGGGCACTTCCTTTGAGTTAAACCTGAGTATTTATGGAAGCCTATCACTTGTAAGAGATGAAAAGAGATTGGGCATGATGTTGACTTTAGTAGAAAGAAGAAAATTTGACATTGATTAAATAATTCACAAGGCTTGGAATGCTGTTTGGCGACCTAAATCTACACATATTTCTCAACCTGTTGAAACTAGGCAAGCACTAATCAGGGTGAGACATGTATGAAAAATGCTTTCTGCTGTTTGGATTCAAGTCATGACGCTGAGATGGTAAATGTGGTTGATCCATCGGTGCTTAAACCTTCGAACAGCAGGGTGTCATCTCCTGTTACATTATCCTGTTCTAACTTCTGTCACGTCTAAGTTGGCATGTTCCACTGGAGAGTGGTATAAAGAACAGCTAATTACCTAATGTAGTCTAACAGATTAAACATGAAATTGGTCCCTCTGCTTTTTAAATCTAAGGCCCAGGGAAAAGAATATCCTAGAGGTAGTTTATGGCCTTTCTTGTTTAAAGAAGGTTCATGTAGTTATTTTGCAATCACTCTGAAATTTCGAACTTGTGGATTGCTTTGGGCGACACTAGTTCAGGGAACTAAGATTAACATCTTTAACTGCATTTCTCATTCGTGTTTCTTTTTCTTCTACCTTAATGGCTGTGCTCACAGGAAAGTTGTCTTTCGTGCCTGCTATCCCTTGTTATGTATTTATAGATAGATTGACAAATCCAATCAATCTGTAAATTCTTCTATTTCAGTCATATAGATGATATGAACCATAAACCAGAATATATTTTCTTTTTTGTAAAATTAAAAGGAAGTCGGACAAATCACGGGATGTCTCTTTTCCATTTGTGATATGCGGCCTCCCACTGAATCCAGTCTATTGTGGTAGATGTGATGACCTCTTGGGAGAAACTCCGGATGTCATAGTTTAATTGTTCTCATTTGATAGATTCAAGTAACTGCTTGCTTATTCATCCAACTGATTGGGTTTAGCTCGATGCTTTTGCTGGATTGTCTTCTTCTTTTCATGTTCAATGCAGCTAATGGACATAGTAGTCAGACATGGATCTGTAACACCTTTCATGGATAAATGCAGGTACTGCTTAGAAGAAGATAACTCAATGGACACCACAGAAGAAGATAACTCAATAGACACCACAGAAGAAGATAGTCCAAGTGAAACAGATGCAGGGCAAAGCAAATCAACTTCAAAAAAGAAGAGAAGATTGTCTTAACCATGGCGGGACTATGGGTTGCACTCGCGCCAATCTATTATGAGGGTTGGCTTGCGAAGCATGCCCGTTGAATTGGTTCGTGAGTTGCTGAGGAAGTGAACTGGGTCATTTCGATTTCAATGCCTTTATCTTTTCCCCTTTTTTGGTCTCTACTAGAAGTTTTCTAACGTGTGCACCCTCAAGTAGAATTCAAAACCACTATCAGGTTTCGCATCATGCTACTGATATGGTTGAGGAACTTTTTCCTCTCCTTCTTTATGATTTGTGATGCAGAGTGCATTAATCCAAAGTTATGTGGATTCTTGTTGAATGGCCATGGTCTCCCAAGTTGCTCTGTGAAATTTATCATATAGACCTCTGTTACCTGTCTTAATCCAATTAATGATGCCAATGCTTCGTACTTTGAGATAGTAGTGTTGATCTAATTGTCTCAAAGGTCAAAAGTTCTATACAGGGAAGATTAGTTGATGTCCCTACTGTTGCTAGGAAGATTGCATTGAATGGGTACAAAGCCTTGTGTCATAACTGGTGGCTTCTTCGAACCCTAATGTTTGAGCTTGTAGCAGGTCGCTCACTGGTTTTTGTGCCATCGACAAAATTTATAGAGGGATGTTGATACCTAAATTTTTGGCCCCGGAGGACTCATCCGAGGGCTTGATTTAGATCAATAAATCGTACGGCTCATGAAAAAAGGGATTGTATTAATGTTGCAGGACACATAGATTGGTCCTGGAGTGTAAAATCAAGGCTTTATATTAATATTGTCCAATATGGATCAAGTTTTTGCACATTTGCTTTAACTATATATTTATTATTACGAAGTGATTTTTATGGTTTGCGCACTTAAGCCTGGCCTTACGGATTTGCATGTTTAGGAATAAAAATCAAAAAAGATTGCATGAAATTAGCTTTTACGAAAAGAAAAAAGGTAGCAATTTATGGTAGTTTGTTCACCAATAACGTATTTAAGTCCCTGTGTCCAATGGTCTGGACCGTAAAGGTTAATTGAGCTCTCACGCTCTCCTAGGCTTCAAACTGGCTTGGTTAAAGGTTAGTGGGAATTCTGGTCTTGTTCAATTGATAATAGATGAAAATCTAAGTCGTTGTCGCTAGGGCTTGGAAGAATCCATGTGAAGTGTGAGTGCTGCCTCACATGAGGACTATTTGCGCCCGCCTAGCCATCCGTTAGCTCTCTTAACTTTCACGTCAAGAGGGTCGCCACAATGCAAAAGAAAATAAAAAGAGTAGATAGAATGGAATTCTACCATTGAACGGCATTATAACAAAGACCCATTCCCTCCCAGTTAACATTAATTGGACACATTACTCACATAGTCTTTGCTGCTGCGAAGTGCCTGACCATGTCCGTGTTGATTCTCAAGTTTCAGCTACATTTTTGAGTTGCTTCCTGCTGAGAGGAACTCCAAAGTTTCATGGCTGAACATTGCTTGAATGACAAGTTACTAGGATTAGCTTTCTGTTTCGGATTCGGACCAGGAGGAGGAAAAGAGGTTGCCCCCGGTCCAGATCTTACCGCCACACATCAATGGCAAAAAGGGGGGGGGGAAGTGTTGCAGAAATCCTAAACTTTTTTTTTGTGCCAATTAAGTCCTAAACCTTTTATTTTGATCTAATTCAGTCCTTCCGACTAACTTTGGTCGGATTTTATTGACGTGGACGCCGGCTAGCCGGTCACCAAAGTCGACGTGGACAATTTTAATAATATTTTAGTATATATTTTTTCTTTTTTTTATTTTTCCTTCTCCTCTTCATCCAGTTGGTCGTTGGAGGGTCGACCGGGCGGAGCCCTGATCGCACGTGGACCGGGGACCCGATCGCGAATCGGACGCAGATTCCGGGAAATGGCGGGAAAGTATTTTGGGCTAGTGTGGGCCGATCCTAGGAAGGTAATGGATTTGGTTTGGCCAACGATGTACGATCGGATCGCGGGTGATTCCGCTCGACCGAGAGTGCGCGTGGCAAATAAATACCGAACCTAAACCGAACGATCGTGACTCCTGGAATAATCAATAATTCCTCGCATTCTCTCGGAAATCGAGAACGTCACGACTCGAGTGATCCTAGGTCGATACGCGTAACCCCTAAACAGCCACTCGTCAGTGAGAGGCTCTAAAATTCTGAATTGAGTGATTTTGATCGCCAAATTGGACCCGAACTTCGATGTCGAAATTCTATGGGTGTTTGCGATTATTTTGAGAGGCTGACGTCATTTTTGAGTGGCCAATCATATTTGGGGTCGGTACGGTCGAAAATGAAATTTCGATCCGGGACCGGAAAATTACGAATATGCCACTGTGTCCTATTTTTGGGTTCCGAATTTTGGACTATCTTTGGGATTAAATTGTGGATAATTATCAAGAAAATTCAGAATTATTGAAAGACCAAAAGGCCCATCAATTATTGGGTAGGAATGAATAATGTCCATTGGATCAAAGGGCAAAATGGTCCAATGCACAGGATTGCGACACATGGCGTGAATTATTGGATTATTTGATCAATTTTGACTGCATTTTCTCTCTCCTCCCTCTTCATTTCACGCCAGCCATCTTCTTCCCCTTCCTCCTGCGCACTTCTTCTTCTCTTTCATTTTTCTTTCCTTTTCCTTTGGCTGTGAGAAGCCCTCATCGGAGCGCCGTCGCCGCCGCCGTTCACCGCCAAGCACCGCCGTGAGGACGCCAAAGCACCACTGCTGAACCGGTTTGATCTAGCTACTGTTCAGCCTGTTTTTCCTCTTGTTCAGCCCACTTTTGGAAGCTTAATCTAGGTGAGTGGAAATCCTAACCCCTAATTAGGATTTTATGCACTTTGGACAAGTTTTAGGGGTTATTAGGGTATTTTAGGGGTAATTAGTATGGGCTGATTTGGGGCTAAAGTTATGGAGATTTTAATAGCCTAATGTGATGATCTAAGGATGGTATTAAGGCTGTGGAGACTGGTTTAGAGGTTGTATAAGCTTGATTGGCTTAATGGTGCAAGTTTAGTGATTCTCGGATTACTGGATTTTACTGTACCTCTGTGTTTTGTTATTTTTTTTGTGATCATTATGGGCCGACGTTGAGGAAGGTTTCTTCATGAAAGTTGTTCCCAACATCTTGAGGTATAACATACTTTAATTTGGGAATTTTTGGAGATCGTTTGATGCCATTCGGAAGTCCATCTTTGGACCGAAATGGATCTGCCCGATTTACTGTTCATCCGACCTTCGGGTCTGTTCGAATTTTTATAAATTTTTTCAGGCCTATTTTCAAAATACTTCCTTCACAGAAATTGTTTGGGACATTTGTGGCTATAACATATAAATATTTTAGAGGTTTCCAAAATGATTTGGGTACCGAATGAGTTGTATTTTGATGGCCTGAGGGGCTTTCCAAGCGAACCAGATTTTGTCCGAAGTTGAGTGTCAAAACGAGGTGTTTAAGGTTAGAACCGAGTTTCGAGTTCTCCATGAAAAATGTTCATTGAGATGTTTTGTACAACATATCCAAATTTCAGAAATATTGGAATTTATTTACTATTTATTTCAAATGAATTTCGGTCACTGTGCAACTGCCCAGTTTGGACCCGATTTTGTATATTTTCGGTTTATCTCTCTCGGGCTGATTAGTGGTTTATTGTGCCGATTAGAGCTGAATCGGAAGCTAAGGTTCGGATGAATAATGGCTGTCCACTTTGGGACTTAGTTGGTTCATTGATTAATGTCTTGAAATTAGGCAATTTGGGGACTATTTAGAGCTTGTATAAATCCTATCGGGTGTCGCCATGTTCGAGGATTGATCGGTTAAGTTTGATTGGTCATGGCGGGCCTTAGGCGCATTGAGTTGGATTGATATGAATGCGCGGTACAAAGGTCGGACTAATTGGGCTAGAATGGGATTAAATTGAATATGCCAATAATGTGTTGAATTTTGCCTAAATTGTGAATGATTGTTGCTTGTTGAGGCCCAATTGGGGTGTTGCCATGCCGCGTGTTTGCGTGATCGACTGAATGCGGTGTGTGATTGGCCAATCATTGGTGTGAATGATTATTGCTCAAGTGCGTGAATCATGTTTTGGGCCACATGGTATTAGTTGGTCGAGTGCGCATATTGTGCTATTAAATTGGGCAACTGATTGGCGTTTGAGCACGTGGGCTTGGCATGTTTGTTGAAATGCCGCGTTGAAATTGAATGCTTATGTTGCATTGTACGACATTACATGGCCACGCATTGTTTATGCCGAGAATGGAGCATGAGATGAGATTGTGTGAGAATGCGTGCCTGACATGAGCATGTGTGATCACCTAAATGCCTAATGCGTTTACGCGGGGCTCAGATAAAATTTGGCAGTGTGCCGTGTGATCACTTAAGGCCTTTGGGTCGTGGCCTTCGGGTCGATTCCGTCCGCTGCGTTTACGCGGGACGATGCCCGGTTTGTCCGGAAGATTGAGGAGATCGGTGTTGCGCCTGCGGGCTAGAGACACCGGGCCATATGTGCTTCGGCGTGGGCCGTGAAGTGTTGTTGGCCTTCGGATCGGGCCTTCGGGTCGGAATATTTGTTGGCCTTCGGGTCGGGCCTTCGGGTCGGAATATTTGTTGACCTTCGGGTTGGGCCTTCGGGTCGGTTTATTACTGTGGCCTTCGGGTCGTGGCCTTCGGGTCGGTTTATAAACTGCAAAATAAGCCGTGTGCCAGAGTGCATGATTTGAGAAAATTCATAAGCATGGAAAATGTGTGCCAGAGTATGTGGCTAATGTGCGTGCTGGTGATTCGTGTGTGAGACAGGCACTTTGAAGCATGAGCATGCGTATGGCGTACGTGTGACCAGTGTGTCGCGTATGTGCCGTGATTTATATAAAATGCCTAACCTGCAGAGTCAGTTGTATGTTTGATCTGGGCCCGAGGGCCTAGGTTTGTTGTTCGTTGATTTGCTTGTCGGGAGGTGCATGTTAGTCTAGTTTCGGTTTAGGAGGCCTACTCACTGAGATTCGTCTCATAGTTGTTTAAATCCCATTTTTCAGACCTCTGTTAGAGGATACTTGGTGTACCCGATCTATGTGAGGATCCGGAGCCTATAGAGCAAGATCCCGAATAGGATGGCGAGGTCGAGCAGATGGACTCGGAGGATGAGACAATCGAGGCTGAGTCCGAGTCATTAAGATTTGATCCTGATTTAATTTCCTAGGATCAACCTTAGCCATAGAGTGGTAGAGCCAGTAATCTTTTGACTTTAGTGGCCACTGATCTGTTTGTAGTAGGCTATTTGTATTTGATGTGTAAGATGAATATTGTAAGCGTTTTTTTTTATGGCGCTTAATGGTGCTGGTTGATATTCGTGGATTGATGTTTTGCTACCCTTGGTCATGTATTGTTTTGTACGGGTGTTTTAATAATTGCTTCCGCATGTGCCTTATGCTCTGCGTGGGGAGTTGGGTCGGCGACGCGTCCTGGGACGTCGCAGGAAATTAGACCGGTACGTGGGATGATGGCGCTTCGAGGGGTTCGGGGTGTGACAAGTATTGCCGGTGATAAAGGTGATTGAGGACCGGGCATTGTGTTGGGGAGGCCACATCTGCGACTAGGCAAGGAAAGGCCAGTTAGCCGTGCTTAGTCTCCAATTTTTCTCACAATTGGATCAAAGGTAAGCCCATAGTTCCTCCATTAGGGGTTTGGATTAGGGCGAAGATCTTGCCAGAAAATGACCTGTTGCCGTTGAAATTGTGCCTTTCCAATGGGTGGGGACAAATGGATCGGATCGGGTCGGGTCAATCGATTATATATTGGTTTGGATCGGATTGATCCATGTTCATTCTTTCATCCTAATTGGCTCACATTCAACATATCCCGACCAAACCTACATCCAAATCTACCGAAATGGGTTTTATTTTGAATATAATAGAGTAATTAAAAATTGGATCTGAACAGTATTTATTCTCATATGCCTAGTGGCCCTAGCCTAAGCAAATGAGTTGTACACATTTATTCAAGTCCCGGTGCCTTTTATTTGGCAGATGAAAATGTCCACGTCAACCCATAACATTATTTTGGACGAAAAATTATTAAAAAAGTCATAAATTTATTGTATTTTTATTAATTTAGTCCTAAATCTTTTAAATTTATCTATTGAGTTCTGAACCTTTATATATTTTGCCAATTGAGTCCTAAATTTTTATACTTTTGGTCAATTCAGTTTATCAGGTCAATTTTAGCTGAAAATCGCTGACGTGGATGTTGACCGGTCACGTGGCGCTGACATGAACATTTTTAAATGATATTTTAATAATTTTTTGAAATTTTTATGATTTTTTTTTTCGGTTTCAGAATTAGCCAGGGAGGGTGGCCGATCGACCCTCGCCGGCCATAGGCGAGGGCCGGCGACCCTCCCCGGCTCTAGGCGAGGGCCGCGACGACCGCACAGGCCAAAGCAAGGGCGTGCTAGCCCTCGCCCAGATCTGGTGAGGGCTGGGCGGCCCTCGCCGGTGCTAAGGCGAGGGTGTCGCGGCCCGAGAACTTGTATACCAGCGCTCTGCGTTGTTCTTAGCGTCGAGGAAGGAAAAGTGGTCGATGCGTCATGCGAGATCCAAAATATTTGTTAATGGCCGGAGGGTAATTTGGCAATCGAATGCCTTTTTATTCGTTGGAATCCGATAATGTGTGGCTTAGATATTTCCCACGCCCTCAGCTGTATGAAGTGAAGAAGCATCTGCGAGACGAACGGAGCCAATTCCGAGTTTGCCTCAGACCATCGGAAGCAAGCATAAAAAAGTGCGGATTCCGTCTAATATGCGCGCAGCAGGAGGATGATACGAGGGTCGTGCTCCAACACCATCAGCCGATTGAAAACAAATTGGAAAGAGACTCGGAAGAAGACAACTCGTAGAATCTCTCTCCCTCTCTCTCGCTTGAACGTCACTGTGTTTCCTCGTTTGCAGTGTTTGGATTCCGACGGGTCCAGAAGGAACAGCGGCGATTCCTGCGAATGCATGTTCTCCGTCCTGGAACCGATTGATTCTACTCTAATTAACTCTGTTAAATCCTTCTACTTCGAGATTAGAGGGTTCGTCTGTACATCGGTTACTGAATCCTTTCCCGTTCCATTCTGGTTTAGCTGGAGGGATCTGAGGATGGAATTGCTGAACCCTCGGGGCCGATACATTCGGTTATCGGAAATCCATCTACGCGGTTGTCTTCCCCATGCTATACCTGTTTCGCAGCCGGTTATGGAGGTTATCCATCTAGGCAAGCACTAACCAGGGTGAGACAAGTATGAAAAACGCCTTCTGCTGTTTGGATTCAAATAATGGCGCCGAGATGGTAAATGTGGCTGATCCGGCAGTGCTTGAACCTTCGAACAACAGGGTGTCATCTCCTGTTACATTATCCTGTTCTAACTTCTGTCACGTCTAATTTGGCATGTTCTACTGGAGAGTGGCATAAAGAACAGCTAATTACCTAATGTAGTCTTACGGATTAAACACCTCTGCTTTTTAAATCTAAGGCCCAGGGAAAAGAACATGCCAGAGGTGATTTATGGCCTTTCTTGTTTAAAGAAGGTTCATGTGGTTATTTTGCAATTACTCTGAAATTTCGAACTTGTGAATTGCTTTGGGCAACACTAGTTCAGGGAAATAAGATTAACATCTTTAACTGCATTTTTTATTCTTGTTTCTTGTTCTTCTACCTGTAGTTGTAATGGCTGCGCTCACAGGAAAGTTGTCTTTCGTGCCTGCTACCCCTTGTTATGTAATTATAGAGAGATTGACAAATCCAATCAATCTGTAAATTCTTCTATTTCAGTCATATAGATGATATGAACCACAAACCAGAATATATTTTCTTTTTTATAAAATTAAAAGAAAGTTGGACAAATCATGGGATGTCTCTTTTCCATTTGTGATATGCAGCCTCCCATTGCATCCAGTGTATTTTGGTAGATGTAATGACCTCTTGGGAGAAACTCCAGATGTCATAGTTTAATTGTTATCATATGATAGATTCAAGTAGCTGCTTGCTTATTCATCCAACTGACTGGGTTTAGTTCGATGCTTTTCCTGGATTGTCATCTTCTTTGCATGTTTAATGCAGCAAATGGACATAGTAGAAAAACATGGATTTGTAACACCTTTCATGGATATATGCAGGCACTGGAGGAGGGCAAAGCTGTATTCAAGGAATTAAACCAGATAACTCATGTTGTTGAGCTTGATGAGAGAGGTTTGTTTGCAAATTGCTAGTTTGTTGGTGATTTCTTCAGTGTTGGTAGGACAACTGAGTAGTGGCCTCTTGTCACTAAAACAAGGATTGAAGCGAAGCTCTTTAAAAGAAAAGAAAAAAGGGATTGATATATGTCTGATGTAAAGCCTAATGGTTTTACGTCTGAAATGAAATAATTGTAGGTTTGTCCAACCTTGCATTCCTCCAAAAACTTTTGTTTGCAGAAAAGTCGTAGATCATGCTTTATGCTGCAGTGGGGTATCTGAAATGTGGTTGAACATGTCAAAATATATATCGTGAGTAATTGATAGGAGTTCCTTTATGTCCACAGATGATGGGTGGAAATTTCAGGATCCCTCAAGTCAAAGAATAGGGAGGCATACTGTACCCCAGGTGTTTATAAATGGCCAGCACATTGGAGGTTCCGATAGTAAACTGATTATGTTCCTCCTAAATTGCTTTTTGTCGATATCAGGTCTAACAAAGAATTTGAGCTTATTGTTGATCATCGCTGCAGATATAGTCGAAGCATATGAAAGTGGTGAATTGAGTAAGCTCCTAGGAATTGATGGAAAAGAGGAGGACGAACTGTGAGAAAGTGTTTTGTGAATGGATAACTGAGCATTACTTTCATGTAATTCTTCCTGTAAACTTCGACATGAAGGATGCATTCGTAGTTTCATATTTTTCTTGCAGTTGATGTTTACCATGCTGTGTATATTTTAATCATACACACCATTCAATAATACAGGTAATGTGATTACGAATGATATGATGCGGTGCCTTTTGCAATTACAGTCATGACTGGTGGTAGAACTATTAGATTATATATCTAAATCCGGTCCTTAATTTAAACTGAGCAAGTATATCTGTATTCATATATATAAATGGCATTACAAACATAGCTGAAAATGTACAAGATAACTGTTCTCTGATTTTGCCTTTCCTCTCTTATCTTACTCGATGTAAATGTATTCCCTGCAAATCCCCAGTTGAGAAGTCCCATGTCAAAGGCAATCCCTATAGACCTCTCAGTTGAGCTACTTTCCTCCCAACATCCTTTCTTTCCATTACTCCATAACATGAGTTAGAAATATCTTATAATCAGAGAGGGTCATCCAAACACTTTCACCTCATTTTTGATGTCCCTCCAGAAATATCTGGCAGATGTTTGTCTTGGTCTGCGATAAATGCCACGAAACAAAAGTTTTCTCATTGGGACCAGAGTCTTTAAGTGCAGCAATAGTGTTCCATGTCTCAATGCAAGGCAAAGAAACCTGCACTTTTTGGGCATCTATCAATTCCGAGTGGCTAAAACCCAAAGTTGTTACTATTCTTGCCGATTTAACAGTAAGAATCTTCATTTCAGACTTAGACCAAGTTGTCTGGTTTGAGTTTTCTGATCCAGACCCTCAACTCGTAAGCTTTGCACCTGTTTGATCTTGTACCCCACAACCACAATCATGGCAATCAAAATGGAAATCGCGACCAGTAGAGCATCAACAGAAATTAAGCCAAAGAAGCATTTAACTGGGGGTTACACCCAAAGGCAATTATCACTGACATTAATCTAGCACATCAAACCACTAAGTATGAAGCTGCCTGAAGGTGACAAGGTTCTTTGCAATCTCCAGTTGTGGTGGGATTTTTCAATTTCCTTTCCTTCCACTAACTTTGGCTTGTTTGCTGTGGCCTTGAAGGATGCGCGGGTGGGAAAACTATTGGGGTTGTGCTAATGGAAAGGTGGTGTTGACTGAGGAAATATAATTAGGTAACTGACTGTTTGTTAGGATCTAAAAGATTTGGGCAATTAGTCTCAAAGGTGAGAAAATAATCATATACTTGACTGCACATTTGTCAGCATCTAGGGGCGCGTTTGGTAACGCTTCTGTTTCTCTATTTTTTTGTTTTTCAGTTCCCTGGAACAAAAAAAGAACAGAAATCCGTTTGGTAACGCATTTTATTTTTCTATTTCCTGGAATAGAAAAGTGGCCAAAAAATAGATTTGAAGCAGAAATAAGAAGTAGAAAAAATCTACTTCTTTGTTCCTAGAAATAGAAATAGTATTAGAAAGGTCCGGTCCTCAAGCCGCAACCTTAGCTCCTCCTCCATCCTCCGTCGTCTGCAAACCGTCTCAAAGCACCGGTCCGATCCATTCTCGGCAGAAATAATAAAAAAATTTAAAAAATTAATTAAATTATAAAAAATTCCAAAAATTCCAAAAATTCATAAAAATCAGAAAAATTCTTAGAAAATCCATAAAAATCAGAAAAACTCAGAAAACCCATAAAAATTTGTAAAATTACGAAATTGAAAAAATTTTAAAAAATTCATAAAAAGCTTTCTAAAAAATAAAAGGAGACAAATTTCGGGAAAGTAAAAAGTTTTAATAAAATTTTCCCCAAAAAAATAAAAAATAAAAAATTCACATAATGGCTTAGAATAAATTAAAAAATTCCGAAAATTCATAAAAATTAGAAAAATTTCAGAAAAATCCCATAAAAAATTAGAAAATTAAAAAATTCCCAAAATTCATATAAATCAAAAAAATTCTAGGAAGATCCATAAAAATCAGAAAAACTCAGAAAACCCTTAAATATTTGCAAAATTCCGAAATTGAAAAAATTTAAAAATTTTCATAAAAAAATTTTCGGAAAATAAAAAGAATCAAATTTAGGGAAAGTAAAAATTTTAATAAATTTTACCACAAAAAAATATAAAAAAAATTTACATAATGGCTTAGAATACCTGTGGCCATCTACTTTGAACGAAATTTAAATTTTTGAGGTGCTCAAGTAGTATTTTTGAAGATTCCTTAGTTTAGGGATTAAAAGGGGTTTTAAACCCCTAAAAAGGATTAGACAAACCAATAAATCATGCTTATTGATTTTTTTTTCACTTATAACTTGCACTTATAATTAAATAAAAGATATAAATTTGAATGCAAAAAATTGGGAATAGAAATTTTATGCAGTTACCAAACGCATTTATGTTCTAGAAATAGAAATTTTGTGCAGTTACCAAACGCATTATTTTGCTCAGAAACTCTTCCAGGAAATAGAAATAGAAAAAACTATTTCTGAAAAGAAATTGTTCCCAGAAATAGAAACGTTACCAAACGCGCCCTAGAAGTCTCAGATTCCTTACAGGCCAGTCAAGATAGTCGATATCTGCTGCAAGATTAGTTGTATTGGGTTCTGGATAGTCTATATTCGCTGAAGGATTAGTGGTTTTTGGGTCCCTGAATGATCCAGTAGATACATGTATCCACTGCATTATCTTGATATGAAAAATGACAAATACTATTTTTATTTGTTAAACCTAGTACTGCGGGTCAAATTTATCATTGGAGCTCATATAATTGGTGTGTTTGTTCGATTATTTTCTTTAGGTACCATAAAGTCTGACATACATGATGACCTACTAAATCGTGAAGCACGCCATCTGCATAAAATAATGAAGGCTTCTTTTGCGCATCTATAGGAAACTTTTCTCTATCTCCTCTCATGTTATACTTTAATGAGACTCATCAAATTCAATCATTGGAACAAAGGAAGCGAACATCATTTACTACTGGAATTGCATCAATGGTTGAGCCATCCATTAATTTGAAAGAATTTAAGGTAGTAAATCATTATCAGTTAGAGAACTGAATTTCTAAAAGCAACAATATTTAGTAAGATTTTATAGCTTTTTTTGCTTTATTTATTCGGTCAGTGTTGTTTCATGATATATAATGTAAGGTGAAGTTCGAATGATGGTGCCATATGTAATGAGGACAAAATGGCATAATCATAATAGACCAATCAACAAAACAGGAAGTGGAGTTCTATCCTGTCAGAGGAGGAGGCAAGTGGACAAACAGTTGAATTGTGTAAAAAGATAATGGAATGATGTCTACGGGCCATATGCAGCATACTGACTACATTATGTGAAAGGAGTCAATTCTTGGAAAGCACACAAGTACAAGTAGAGAGATGACAACCCGCCGCAGAAAAATAGTAAATAAGATTGTAGTTAAATGAAAACAGTCCAATGAATCAGGGAGACGATGTGATAAACTTGAGATTGTCACAAATACATGGGAGACGACCATAATAGTTATGGCTTCTTGCTTGCTACAAGGGTGATTCCCCCGAGCATAAATCCACATGGAAACAAGTTCTGAAGAGAGAATAGAGAGAATCAAAGTATTGGAAGTCTAAGTGCTTCAATTTAGATAATCCTTGCTTTCTTTCTTTCTGTTAGGATGGAGAGCACAGAAGGAAGCAATGTGAAGTGTATGAGTGAGGAAGAAAATGAGGATGGAAGAGTTTCGCGGTGACAAATCACTTAGGAATTTGTTGTCTTAGAGAATGAATGTGGGCAGTTTTCCTGGAACAGTTTTGTTGATTAATTGAGGCGACTCAACTAACTCAACTAACCAGACACCTGTCCGTTCTATCTCGATGAATCCCAAAGACTTTAAAGGGGTAGAACCGGACAGAATTAGGAGTGTGAATGAGGGGAAAGAAAAAGTTCAGAAACATAGACGAGCTTTGAACTTTTTTATAGTTTTTTTGGTTAATACCACGAAAAACTTCAAACTGATACATCTGTGATAATTTTACCCCCAAACATAGACGAGCTTTGCAAATTGGAATCTTAATGTGCAACCTTAATGTGCATGGCTTCTTGATTGCTATAAAAGTGATCCCCAAGAGCATAAATCTACATGGAAAGTGTAGAGAGAGAATAAAAGTGCTGGAAGTCTTAGTGATTCAAATTAGATAATCCTTCCTTTCTTTCTTTCCGTTAGGGTGGAGAGCATAGAAGGAAGCAATGTGTGTGCATGACTGAGAGGAAGAAAATCAGGATGAAACTAAAAGAGTTTTGCGGTGACAAATCACGTAGGAATTTGTTGTTTTAGAGTTAGAATGAATGTGGGCAGTTTTCCGGGGGCAGTTCTGTTGATTCATTGAGATGACTCAACTAACTCAACTAACCGGACACGCCTGTCCGCTCTCTCTCAATGAAAACCCCAAAGATTTTAAAGGGCTAGAACCGGACAGAATTAGGAGAGTGAATGAGGAGGAAGAAAAAGTTTCAGAAACACAGATGAGCTTCATACTTTTATATAGTTCTTTAGATCCAAATGTTTTATTAGATTAAACTTAAAAGAGTTTCCTGATTTAACAGCAGGAGTTGATTTAAAGGCACCAGCTACCTGCAAACTGCTTAAGAAGAATAAGTAGAAAGAAACTGGTAGCAATTTTAGCTTTGGTTTTTACCCATCCTGCTATTATAAAGTTTACCAAACGCTGTACGGGATTGAGAAGGGATGTACTGTTGTATTCGTTGCATTTGTTATATTTTCTTCTCTTTGAGCATTGACTTCCTCATTTGTTTTGAGGTTACTGTGAAGATTGACTAAACTGCACTGACGATTGTGTAATGTGATTATTTTTCTTGCAGTACTGGGCTTATTCTGCTGAGGATATGGATAAGTACACATGGCTCAAAATACATCAGCTCTTTGATTGTTCTATGTTATAATTGTAGCAAGTGCTGGGAAGGGACATGCTCTTTTTTGCAATTTCATCCCATTTATCTAAGGTGTTTTCTCTTTCAATCAGTTTGACCGCCGTATGGTGGCTCTATGCAACAGTGGCACCATCGTTGTCTTACTTTTACTTTGGTTCAGGCCTAAGGAAAACACCGTCTATTAACTGTTTAGCTTCTTTGTAACATGTCAAATCCAAGAGCTTTCAAATCGTAATGCCTAGAGTGGAGCGTAAAGGAAAACTTTAGTTCTCGATGATTCTTGTGGCCATGATGGAGGTTGTGGTAGCATGGTGGGGAGGCAATGCTGGTGGGAGTAGTGGAGCCGACAATCGGCATCGAAGAAGGGCTGATGGTTAATTAGTGATTGGAGTGTTGGTGCGGTGGTGAATAGATCTGATAAATGGGTGAGTTGAGTTTGGTTTGAGTTGGTCGAAAATAGATTCGATTCAAATTTATCCATTTTACTTATATTAATCCAATTTTATGCAACATAATTTTACCAACCTACGTCCGATCTGAATCAAATTGATATTCAACTAAATTCATACTACTAAAATACATTCATATTTAATACAATCAATTAAAATTTATACTCACTCATTTAATGCTCTCTCTCAGCTCTTCACATGAGTAGGCTATTTGGAGAGAATTTTATATCAAATTAAAAAATAGAATTAACAAAATAAAATGATGTTCGTAACTAAATAAAAAATTGGTAAGAAAACTTAAAAGGTGAAAAGCTTATAAAAAAGGGCTTTGCTAGTATAACAGTTATTAGGCTACTTTAAGAATAAAGGATGTCGTGAGTACCTTACCAAAAAAAAAGAGGATGTCGTGAGTCACAAATTCTCGAAAGAGTAAACCCCACAACAATTTATAATTATTTATTGTTTATTTTTTATGGTCCATAATATGCTGTTATTCTCAAACTGAATTAATGATTGTCCCTTAATCATTTGTCACAAAAAAATTAGATAATTATGCATGTGTTGTGATGAGCACTAATTAAAGAAGAAGACAGTGATTAAGTCTGAGTCATTGATAATAATAATATTGGACGAAAATAAATTAACACAATAATCTGAATACTGTACAAATTTGCTTAATAATTTTCTCAATGGAATCCATCTTAAAACTGGAAAATACAGAAGAATTAGCCCCAGAATGAATTATAAGTTCAAAGCCTTCAGCAAGAAAAAAAAGGTTGGTCCGTAATGCCAAGGCTACATCAATACCATTAGATGAAAAAATATTGGGTATTTCTTGAGTGCCACAAGGGATTTACGCAAATCCACTCATCAGTTGCCATGTATGCAAACGTAGGCCTACTCATTTTTTTTTTAAACATTTGAGATGTAAATGCTAAGTAGGATCCACTTTGCACAAAACTGGTTGAATGGAACGAAGAAGCTGCCACACACTACACGAATGGGCCTCACATCTAGCTTCATAAAACAATCTTAAAAACATTTCAAATTTCTTTTTCCTTTCCACAATTCACAATTACATTTTGATTCCACCTTCTCTCTCTCTCTCTCTCTCTCTTCTTCAAATCCCTAAATCCAAACTCCAAAAGAAAAATTCATTAAAATCGTTCTTGGGATGTTGTTTGCGATTGTATCCGTGATGGGTAGTCGTTGGCAAGAGCTGTTTGTAGTAAGATTGCGTAACATCCTTCTCGTGACCATTTCTTGTGCTTCCACGATGCACCCTTGTCATCGTTGTTCACGAAATAGAGCGGGGCGAATCTCATGAGTTATGGGGTGAGGCCTCTTTTTTTAGGGCCTTTGGTTCGTTGGCTATTCCAACTTGCAATCTGACCTTGTTAGCCATGCGAGAAGCTCTTGATTTCTAAGAAACATTACTTCATTTTTTTCGTGAAAAATTAGTTTGATCTATTGATTGCGTTGAGATTTAGGTTAATATTTCAAGATGAGGGACGGAGAAGGGCCGGGCATATGTGGATTGGGTTCTCTTCTCATTGGCTGTTTCTTTAGATTTGGTAATACCACATTCCAGAAGTGGGATAATTGCCCAAAAAGTCTTAAACTTATTGTGCGATGGCTGATTCAGTTGTAAACATTTCAATTCAATCAATTTAGTTCTAAACCTTTTGATGATTTGTCAATTTAGTCTGAAACCTTTCAATTGTGTCAATTTAGCTCTAAACCTTTTGATGATTTACCAATTTAGTCATAAATCTATTATTTAGATATTTGGCCGAAATGATTACATTGGCAAATTGTCAAAAGATATATGATTAAATTGGCAAATTATCAAAATGTTTAAAACTAAATTGGTACAATTGAAAGGTTTATGACTAAATTAGCAAATCGTTAAAAGGTTTGGGACTAAATCGGCATAATTGAAATATTTAGGATTAAATTGGCCTCTGCACAATAGGTTTATATCTTTTTGGATAATTTTCCCCTTCCGAAGTTGGTTGCAGAAACTTGTTTTTTGCAGTTTGGGCCTCAAAGTGGCTTTGCAAATTGTTTCTTCGCATTGCAGGCGAGTTGATGTTAAAGTATAACAGGCCATAAACGATTATTATGAGTCCGGTACTATAAATTACAATCTTGTTTGATGATTCATCAGTACGAGATTAGATATGTGATGCTATTTATTTTGCAGGGCTCATCAGATTCTTGTCAATGTCCCATGACTAGTTATGGCCAAATGAGATGACTTGACAATGAAGGGTCACAAGGTGATTGGCGATTAGTTTTATTCATTGCACTTTCCAGACGTCGAGGGGATCCAGTTTTGCTAGTTTCATTCATTTTGTTATAAGTCATATAATTTAAAACCTTTCAAAGATCGACGATGGTCAAAGTTATGTAAAAATCTCACTTCTCAAGATGAAACACGAAATTTTTTACTTAGTTGTCCGGAAACATACGTAACAATTCTAAGATAAGTAGTGTCATATGTCATTATAATATCTATAGAGCTTGTGTTTGTTTCTCGCTGATTTGGATATCTTCATAGAAACATATTTGCCCAATTCCATAATTTGTTTTGAAGTTCCGGTCCGCCCCAAGCAGTTTCATTGACATTATATGAAGATATCGCACCTTAAAAAACTATTGCGGAAATTGAACAGTATAACAATTTTGATGTCCATTATAGTATAAGATACTCATGATAATTAAACTATCATATGGATGATGAAAAGGTCTACAAACCCCATCCATGAATCTAAATGACCTGAAACCAAGTCCTAGAGATCAAAACTCATTCACATACAAATGAATTCCGGCTGAGTCATTTTTATGAATTTTTCTTTGGAGTTTGGATTTAGGGATTTGAAGAAGAGGAAGAGGATGTTTTGGAAAGTGGCATGTGAGTGCCCTCCAGGATCTTGTGCGAGAAAAGGTTTCACTATAGGTCCTTATTTGAAGTTTCTCAAGAAATTTAATCTTTTTTCGATTTTTGATGAAGTCAAATGCAGGGCCCATCCACGTACTATATAGCAGCTTCGTTTTTTTGGTCCAGATGACTTTGTACATAGTGAATCCTACATGACATTTACATCTTAAATAAAAAGAAAATAAATTGGTCCGAGTCTGCATACACAACAACCGGTGAGTGGATTTTCATAAAGCCTCATGCAGCACTCAAGTAGCACCCCATATTTTCTCCTAGAAGACCATGTCTAATGAAATGCAAAGAAATTCCAAAGAATCCTAATCAAACACGTTTCAGTTGTTTAACTAAATTTATTATCAACAGAATAACAAAATAGGCGCAATATTTATGAAAAGTTAAATTCAATGGACTCATGTCCCAATCACAGAAATGGAAATGCAATGAAGGTTCGTCTCAGGAGCTCACTGACTCCTCGTCAAAAGCTGCAAAGGCAATGAGTACTTCATCAAGACACTCATTTTCTATGCAAGACGGAGAGAGAGAGAGAGAGAGAGAGAGAGAGAGAGAGAGAGAGAGAGAGAGAGAGAGAGAGAGAGAGAGAGAGAGAGAGAGAGAGAGAGAGAGAAAAGGAGGGTTCATTAGAACTGCTTAGGCATAGCAACATTCGTGCATGGGTTATCTGAATTTTGAGTAGTATGGGTTGAAAATGAATATGTTGCAGACCTGTTACAAAAATTAGGCTTTTCTACTTTAATCCATAGCTACATGTTTTTAAAACTTTAATAAATCTACATACAACTCGGCCCGCTAAATACGAATTAAAAAGTGGGTCTTTGGCTTTTTTTTTTGCCACATATAGTAATATCTTTAAAAGTTAGTAAATCTAAAATGCTCCTCAGAAATGCAAATAAATGTTTGTAAATGATTAAAAAATTTGGCAAATTAAAAAACAAATGCTCCGCAATTGTCAATAGCCCCACGTGGAATTGGAAGAGGTACACAAATAGTGGTGGAATGGGCCCAAATATATTCATTAGGTTTTGGAAAAGTTGGAGTACCGTGGCTATGAAATGATTAAGATGAACCGCAAATTCCACAAACGAGTACAAACATCACGCGATGGATGAATAATTACCAAAGACGATAAATGAATGCAGCATCGACCTGCGACGAGCAAGTAATTCGGGTATGTAATATGTTGGCTAGGCCATGATCAACGAGATGCACATTGAACCCATTATATTCAGTGCCAAAATTCAATTTAGTATATATATTACACTCATGTATAATAATTTCACATTAGCAGCAGTAACCCATAAGCCAGAGGATGCTAGAAAAACTCAATACAATTTATCATGATGTTCGATCCAAGTATGTTCGTATCATGCATATATTTTTAGTGTTGATTAATAGCTATTAGAAATCATATGGAATCTTCTTTTCATGTGAAAGGGTTCACGCACTATTGTAGTCCTTAATTAGCGGATGGTTCTTAATTTGGTCAATATAAAGTTGCCGTAATTATAAGAATTGGTTTACTTAGGTGATAATTTATCCAATAACGAAGGATTCAACACATCTTTTTATCCAACAAACAAACTCTAGTATCCAGAAGATGCTAAACACACCCCACCATAATTACAAATTTACCAAACTACACATGAACCTTTCAAACATCTCTAGACTTGAGTCAAGAAGTAGATCGATAAAATAGTTAGAAGGAAAGAAAGGAAATTGGACTCCGAATTAACATAGTTCGGTCAGAATATCAAAACCTACGTCAACAAAAGAAAGTAGCATGGAATTCAACTATAGAAACAAGTGACACAATGGAGATTAGAATTATTCGAGCACTCAAACACTTTTTCGGTATTTTCCAGCCTTCAATTCCGTCTAATAACTCACTCGACGTTCACCCTCATAATTTTTAGTGAAGTCTCGCTCAAGGAATTACACATCCTCTCGTCCTCTCTGACCCTTCTGTACCCAACCAAGGGCAAGGGCCCCTTCATATGTTATATTTATTGTCTAAAGAATCTCCACATTTATTATAGTATGTCAGCAGATGAAGATAGTCCATGACAGACGAACGTAGCCTGTGGCTCCCTCCATAATCATTTGTGGGCTCCTTCAATTCGAGAAAATGTTAGGCAGTGGGATTTCCGTATTTGCTGGCTGAGCAAATCTCTTCTCTGACTACAGTTACTGCTCCGTATAGTGGCAAGGATAGAGAGTGAATAAAACATTTTCTCTCTACTGCTTTCTCTGTCTTCTACGCATGCAGAGAAATAAATGCCAAATGAAATCCATGTGCAATCTTCTTCTCCTCACAATTGCGCCTGAACAAAAACGCAACCATGCGCAAGTAGCAGAGGCGAGCATGATTCAGATAAGCAGTTTCTATCGTGAAATCGCGAATCGCCCGTTAATGAACGTTTCCAAAAAATTAGAACTCGAAACTGCTCGTTAGTTTCGAGGATCCACCTAGGGTGGTTCGATCCGAATCTGAGTGGGTCTATGGAACTGATCCTACCAAGCTTTACGCAAATGGAGGTAACCGTGAGCGAGAGAGGGAAGCGACGAATGGCCAGAGGCGCGGCCGTGAATTCTCGCATTCTATTCTTCTTTTATTTTTGAAGTTGAAGGCATATTGTCATGCCGATCCTTTATAATATGTTTCTACGTTTGTCCTGGAGTCCATTATCGATTCCTCGTGTTATTTTTTCCATGATATTCAACTAAAAGCATGATGAAGGTCAACATGCACCAATCTATATTGAAGTAATTTGATTTTAGCTCTAGATATCTCTTAAGATTTTTTCTGTTTGTTTTTTTGGTTGGGAAATTTTCTTAAAAATTATATATATATTTTACCAGTCCTGTCCAAGCGTGTAGATAGACGGTTTTATGCCTAGAACTGGGAACCGAATAGTACTCACCGATTCTTGCAAATTGGAATCGGGAACCAAATCGGTTCCCATGAGAATCGCCAGTTTCGGACGGTTCGGGTGGTTCCTGGTTTCGTTGCGCGCCCCTAATGTGCAACTGCTGGACCGAAGAAGAAGTCTCACAAAATCACGAGGTCGGTCGGTCTAATTTATTGATCAAGTATTGTTTAATGGGTTTAAACTCGAAACATGTTTTTAATAGGTGCTATACAGGCTCACTTGGTATTCGAATCGCAACAAAACTCATCCCGACAAAATCACCGCCATTCTAGCTTTTCACCGAAATTTCCTGAAAAGAAGTCCAATTCTACCCGTGAAACAGAGAAACGGGGAAGGGGCAAAACCAAAAAAAAGGTTTAAAAAAAAAAAGATGTACGGAGCACTCCTTCCCAGCAAATGCACCGTCGACCGCGTTCATGGAGATAACATGCTGGCCCCAATCACTGCTCCTTCCCAGCAAATGCACCGTCGACCGCGTCCATCAATCGCTCTCTGAAAAACTGGCAACCCCCTCTCCCTTTCTACTGCTACGATAAATCGCCGGCCACGATCCCAACCCTTTCAACGAGGAAGAAGACCTCGAGTCCATTCTCGGTGAGTGCTCTCTGTCCCTCTCTCTCTCTCTCCCCGCCTCCCTCGCAGCAGATCTGCGCTCATTTCTGCGCTTCCGGTCGCTGCTCTTCCCTCTCACACGCTGGAGTCTAGATCTGCTCGCTCTGTGCGGTCGGGTTTCCGTAGCATAAGAAAACGGTTCGATACCGAAACTGGTTCTGTTGATCGAGCCGATAATTCTTCTGGGGTCTTGCGAGAGGTTCCATATTTGGACATTTCTCCTGACTCTTTGATCGCGAGGATTTGTTGCGCTACTCCTCTGCTCGCAGTCTTAGGTTGGAGTCGGGGGTCTAGCCCGTTGTGTCTTCTGGGTACTGTGGATCAGTTTATGTAATGCTTGGCTTGCGGGTTGATGGTGGCTCTTGTACCGTGGACTTGCTTGAGCGTCCTCGGATAAATGGATTTGTTTCCAAGTTGGGTGATGGCTCTCTCTATTTAATTCCTATTAGAAACAGTTGCTTCGCTGGGCATTTCTAATGCTTGATTCGGTTCATTTGTTGAGCTGTTCTTTTCTTTTGTTTGCAGCGAGCTTTACAAGAACAACATTCGAGATTTGCAGCTCCTTTCTTGGCCCTTCTCAAACCATATCAGTTTGGTTTGGTCTGGTCGTATTTTTTTTTTTTTTTTTTTTTTTTGGTAACCCAGGGAACCCCCGCACGGCCGACAGCCGGGAAGTAAACCCTGGGGGCGACACGTGCTAGCCACCACACACGTGCCACCAGGTTAAGTCACCCTGCGGCGCCCGGGATTCGAACACTCAACCTTTTGCGAGAGGAAGAGTGCGCGTTCCAGCAGCGCCACCCAGGCGGGTGGTGGTCTGGTCGTATTTGTTTGTGCTGAAAACAAAAAAAAAGAAGGCAAAACCGAAAACCAAGCCGTGAATAAAAAGCAGAAAAGAAGAAGAAGAAGAAACCGAAAACTGAAAACCGAACCGATTCAAACCGGTTTTTTGGTTCAGTTCATATTTGGTTCGAGCGAGATTCAGTTCCGTTCAAGGGTGCACCTCTAACGGTTCAGTTTTTCAAGAGAACCGAACCCAACCGAACCGTTTACACCCCTAGCAAGCATCCTGTGGAAGCACGTCAACCACCATCATCTCTTTCGATGGCTGCTTCTTCTTCTGATCTGAAAAGAAATTACCACGTGTTTCTGAGCTTCAGAGGCATGGATGTCCGCAATAGCTTTCTCAGCCATCTTTATGCGGCTCTGGACCAGAAAGGAATACACACTTTCAGGGATAGTGATGAACTCCGGAAAGGAGAGCAGATATCGCCAGCGCTTATGAAGGCGATCGAGGAGTCGCGTGCCGCGATCATCGTTTTCTCCAAGGATTATGCTTCCTCACCATGGTGCTTGGAAGAGTTGGCCAGAATTATGGAGTGCAAGGAGCAAAGAGACCTCAAGGTCTTTCCCGTGTTTTACAAAGTGGAACCCAAGGAAGTGAGGACACCAAGAGTGAGCTACAAAGAAGCTATGGATAAGCATGAGTCCAAGTTTGGAAAGGATTCTGAGAAAGTGAAGAAATGGGAGAAGGCTCTCTTTGGCGCAGGTAGCTTATCTGGGTGGCATTTCCATGAGGGGTAAGCATGTTTTTCCTTTTGATAAATGCAATGATATCTCTTTTAACTGGTCTCAATCTCATGCTTCGTTTGTATCTTGTTTTTTACCCTCCCCTTACTAGTTGCATGCATGAATTAGAAGGGTGTGCGCTTACTGTGCCCATGCGCCTGGACACATGTACTGTCCCCATCTGACGGATTGTCGGATCTGTCTCCTGGTGCCCACTAGAGATCCAACCAAAAACTCATCTCTCTGTCTGCATAGACCTGCTGCCCAACCACCACGGCGCGTTCACCGTCGCCTCATTTGAGCCATCGTCTCCGGCCTTCGCTCGCTAGCGTCGTAGGGCCGATCGCCCGGCCTTGTCTGGCTGAGTGCAAGGGCAATAGCCATTCCAGGCCATTGTTTGGCAGTCTGGCCTGGTCTCCAGACCAGGCTCCCCCAAGTCTGCCACGACACCTTGTATTGTCCAACTGATCCTCCGGGGTCCTGAGCCTTTCAAAAACCTTTGCAAATATCTGCTCTTGCCAAAAATTCGAGACATCAACATCTTTCATGCCCCTAAACGTTGAATTTAGAAGCTAATTAGAGATGCTATATAATTAATTCAATCACCTAAGAATAGAAAAGATACACTGCCACTTAGAAACTGATAGATATTGTCAAATTGATCTTTCGATTGAAGATGCAAAGCGTAAATATACTAGACAGTCAACAAAAAAGTCGAATAACCAAAACTGCAAGCTAGCAAATTCTTTGAATTCGATTCTTTCTGTCTAGATAATGGGAAA
The DNA here is from genome assembly GCA_031216285.1 of Syzygium syzygioides. Classification (NCBI taxonomy): domain Eukaryota; kingdom Viridiplantae; phylum Streptophyta; class Magnoliopsida; order Myrtales; family Myrtaceae; genus Syzygium; species Syzygium syzygioides. The sequence goes on along the minus strand of CM062244.1, from coordinate 33,171,718 downwards.
TTTGTCTTAGATTAAAAGTGTGGCTCATAGTACCCGAGTCGTCATTATCTTTAGGCTCAGGTTCTTTATAGTTTTTCCTTGCGCAGATCTTGGCGCAGGTTTACCTGAATGTGTTATTTCTTTTCATCTCATTTTTAGCTAATCTTCTGGCGAGATTTTCCTTGTGACGTCAGAGTTCAAATTCCTGCCATTGCTCGGACATGCTAAAACAGGTTTATCTTTCTTTTGGGTGCTTATTAGGGATGAAGCGGAGCTCATACAATGCATCGTGAAGGAATTATCCATTCATCTAGAGCGTACACCCTTACATGTCGCTAAGTATCCAGTCGGAATAGATTCTCGAGTTCAAACACTGATATCGTTGTCGCAAAAAGAGTCAGGTGATAATGATGTTCTCATGATAGGTCTATGGGGACTTGGAGGCATAGGGAAGACAACGATTGCGAAAGCCTTATATAATGCTATTGAGAGACAATTCCAGGGTTCTAGCTTTTTAGCGCGAGTTAGAGAAAGTTCGGGCAAAGGCAATGATGGTCTTGTTGCGTTGCAAGAAAAACTTCTATCTGAGATCTTATCTCTTGGACATTTCACAGTAAATACTGTTGACAGAGGAATTAATTTGATACGGGAAAGTCTTTGTTGCAAAAAGGTTCTCTTAGTTCTTGATGATGTTGACCAGTTGGATCAACTGAATGCATTAGCTGGAGAAGGCCATTGGTTTGGCAAAGGAAGTAGAATTATTGTTACATCAAGAGATAAACATTTACTAAATTCTCATGGCATAAATTTTGTGTACGAAGTGAAGACTTTACATAACGATGAAGCACTAGACCTTTTCGATCGGTATGCCTTTCCAAATAGCAAGAAATTTGAAATAAGGAGGGATCTCATAGATAGAGCACTGCGTTATGCTAATGGCCTTCCGTTAGCCCTCGAAGTGTTGGGCTCATTCTTATGTGGAAGAAAGGAACCTGCATGGGAAAGTGCACTGCATAAAATCTCCAAAAGTCCTGACCAAACTGTCAATCGAGTTCTGAAGACAAGCTTCGATGGATTGGGGGATAATGAGAGGGAAATTTTCCTTGACATCGCTTGTTTCTTTAAGGGGAAAATAATAGAAGTTATCAAGGAAATTCTTGACAGCTGTTATTTTGGCACAACTATAGGATTGGAAATTCTCGTGGAGAGGTCCTTGATAACATATGAGAATGGGTACCTGCAAATGCACGATTTGGTTCAGTCAATGGGTAAGGATATTGTTAATCAGGAATGTCCCGATGATCCCGGGAAACGCAGTAGATTATGGACTTTTGAAGATGTTCTAGACATTCTATGTGAAGATACGGTAAAAGTTGTTTTATGACGATGTTGCTACATCTTAGTTTTTATATTACTCTAATTTGAACAGTCAATGTAAATCTCAACGGAAATTTTCTGTGACCATTGAATTTGCTCTGTTATGGATAGGGAACGAATGCAGTAAAGGCCATAGTATTGGACTCGCCCGAAGCAGAAGAGATAACTATCAGTCCTCATGCTTTCACAAACACGAAAAGGTTGAGAATGCTCATTTTGCCTGAAGTGCATATCTCTTCACAAGGTCCTGTACGTCTCCCTAATGAGCTAAGATGGCTTAAATGGGCCAATGCCCCGGATCTAGAATTTGGCCCTGGCCCAAAGAAACTTGTTGCAATTGATGTCTTGGGAAGTCCTATGAAACAGGTGGGAGGCAAGTTTATGGTAAGCCCTTGTGATGATTAGCTTTCCCTTTTATAGCTATGAGTATTTGCAGAACTTAATGATTGCGCTGTTATGTTTTTACAGAATTTTAGAAGGTTGAAGTCCATAAATTTCTCGCGATGCGAGTCCCTTGCTAGTGTTCCTGACCTTTCAATGGCTCCAAATCTGGAGAGCTTGATTCTTGATTACTGCATTAGTTTGGTGGAGGTTCACCAAACCGTCGGATACCTTGACAAGTTAAGGCTTTTGTCACTAAAATTGTGCTCAAATCTTAGTATCTTTCCCAACAAACTCAAGACAAAATCTCTTCGAACCCTTAATCTCCATAAATGCTCTAAACTCGAGAAGTTCCCTCATATTCTGGGAAAGATGGAACATCTAAAATATATTTATATGGAAAGGACAGCTATTAAAGAACTCCCTGCATCAATTGAAAATCTTGTTTCTTTGAAATGGATGTATTTAGATTGGTGTGGCAACCTTACAAGGCTTCCATCGAGCATTTATAAGTTGCACAATCTCGAGGTTCTGTGTCTTCAAGGATGCTTGAATTTAGTCATGTTTCCAAAGAACTTGGAGGATTCAACTAACCGCGATGACCATTTAAGATTCCCAAATCTATACTTATTAGACCTTACTGGCTGCAATCTATCGGAATTAGATTTCCTTGAGAGTTTTCCCAAATTGGGAGCCCTATATCTTTCAGAAAACAAGTTTACTCATCTACCAACATGCATCAGCAAATACGATGATTTGAGGCGGTTGGATGTGGAGCGATGCCCGCAACTACAAGAGATTCCTCAGCTTCCATCAAATATGCAGACCCTAAAAGCAAATGGTTGCAAATCTCTGCAGAAACTCCCAGATTTGTCGAGGCTCTCCTCCGACTGCCTTGATGTTGACTTGTCGTCATGTTGTGAATTATTCCGTAAAGGGGTCAAGATGGGTGATGTGCCATTACCCGAGGTCAGACTCTCTCTCTCTCTCTCTCTCTCTCTCTCTCTCTCTCTCTCTCTCTCTCTCTCGTGCAAACACTTGATATGTGTACCATCTGTATGACAGGGACTCCCGGAGATGAGCAGTGTCGACGTTCGCCTAATTGGAGGAGAAATGCCAGAATGGTTTCTCCACTGTAAAGAGGATTCCATATCTTTCATGATCCCCCAGGACTTGTATGACAAGTTCTTGGGACTAGCGCTCTGCGTTGTTCTTGGCCTGGAGGAAGGAAAAGTGGTCGATGTGCACTGCGAGATCCAAATATTTGTTAATGGCCGAAAGGTGATTAGGCGATGGGAGGCCTTTGATTCAATGGAATCCGATATTGTGTGGCTTACATATTTCTCACGAAGTTGGCTATATGAAGCGGAGAAGCATCTGCGAGATGAATGGAGCCAATTCCAAGTTTGCCTCAGACCATCGGAAGCAAGCGTAAAAAAGTGCGGATTCCGTCTAATATGCGAGCAGCAGGAGGATGATATGAGGGTCGTGCTCCAACACCATCAGCCAATTGAAAACAAATTGGACAGTGACTCGGAAGAAGACAACTCGCACAATCTCTCTCCCTCTCTCTCGCTTGAACTTTACCGTGTTTCCTCGTTTTTAGTGTTTGGATTCCGACGAGTCCAGAGGAACAGCGGCTGCCATTGTTTTTTCGCTTGTCCGGAGCTTCGCTCTTCGTGTTTTCCACTTCGATTCCTGCGAATGCATGTTCTCCGTCCCGGAATCGATTGATTCTACCCGAATTAACTATGTTGAGTCCTTCTACTTCGAGATTAGAGGGTTGGTCTGTTCATCGGTTACTGAATCCTTTCCCGTGTCATTCTGGTTTAGCTGGAGGGATTTGAGGATGAAATTGCTGAACCCTCGGTGCTGATACATTCGGTTATCGGAAATCCTTCTATGCGGTTGTTTTCCCCCATGCTATACCTGTTTCACAGCCGGTTATGGAGGTTAGAACTTTGGGAGAATGTCTGGATGGATGATGTTGGTACTGTGGGGATTCTTGATTAGTCGACCTGGACGAATGGACTGCTGTCTGATGTTTCTAGTTCATTCTCTCCTCAATTGTGTAACCATGAGCCTGTACTTATCAATTAATGTTGTTTGTTACTGTTAAAGCTTCTCGGCAAATTGTGGTTGATGGTTAGGCTCTTCGGCACAACTGTTTGTTTGATCAAATTGTTGGCAAACCTGAGTCATATTCGAGCTACTGCAATTATGTTATGGGGAACAAATGGTTCGATTGATGGGCATAGATGGAATAGTGACTTGTTTATCTTTAAATTCCCTGATGCTAGTACTTGTGATTGGGTTTAGGCTGGTGGTCCCTGGCACATTAATCACCAAACCTTAGTTCTTCGTTGATGGCAGTTCGATCTTTAATCTGAGAAGATGAGTTCTGTTCCAGTTTGCATTAAACTTTGGCTTTACAGATTGCAACTAATGACAAATGAAGCTCTAAGCTATACTGGCAGAGCAATAAGTATTACTTTGTATGTGGGTGAAAACACACAATTGATGTAGACATTGGATTTTGTTAGAATATGTGTAAAGGTTCCTCTTGTTTCCCAGGTGGTTGATTCAACCTAAAAATTATCTTGAAAGCTTGCACTCTTTGCAAAGAGGAGATGACATTATATTGGATGCTAATCTTAGCCTACGAATCGGCCCGTCAAACATGGAGCGCACCAGTGAAGTGAAGCAAGATGAGAATCGGGAGGAAGTCGACTTGGAGCTTCGACTCGGCTGTAACCGGTAATTTATTATGCTTTGATTTAGGTTTGAGAAATTTATAATTATTGTACAGATGATATTCTTTCAGACTTGCTATATATTCTAAAGGAGCTGTTTGGATTCAAGTCCTGACGCTGAGATGGTAAATGTGGTTGATCCGGCAGTGATTAAACCTTCGAACAACAGGGTGTCATCTCCTGTTACATTATCCTGTTCTAACTTCTGTCACGTCTAAGTTGGCATGTTCTGCTGGAGAGTGGTATAAAGAACAGCTAATTACCTAATGTAGTCTTACAGATAAAACATGAAATTGGTCCCTCTGCTTTTTAAATCTAAGGCCCAGGGAAAAGAACATGCTAGGGATAGTTTATGGCCTTTCTTGTTTAAAGAAGGTTCACGTGGTTATTTTGCAATTACTGTGAAATTTCGAACTTGTGGATTGCTTTGGGCGACACTAGTTCAGGGAAATAAGATTAACATCTTTAACTGCATTTTTTATTCGTGTTTCTTTTTCTTCTACCTGTAGTTGTAATGGCTGTGCTCACAGGAAAGTTGTCTTTTGTGCCTGCGATCCCTTGTTTTGTATTTATAGATAGATTGACAAATCCAATCAATCTGTAAATTCTTCTATTTCAGTCATATAGATGATATGAACCATAAACCAGAGTATATTTTCTTTTTTGTAATATTAAAAGGAAGTCGGACAAATCACGGGATGTTTCTTTTCCATTTGTGATGTGCAGCCTCCCATTGAATCCAGTGTATTGTGGTAGATGTGATGACCTCTTGTGAGAAACTCCGGATGTCATAGTTTAATTGTTATCATTTAATAGATTCAAGTAACCGCTTGCTTATTCATCCAACTGATTGGGTTTAGCTCGATGCTTTTGCTGGATTGTCTTCTTCTTTTCATGTTCAATGAAGCTAATGGACATAGTAGTCAAACATGGATCTGTAACACCTTTCATGGATAAATGTAGGTACTGCTCAGAAGAAGATAACTCAATAGACACCACAGAAGAAGATAGTCCAAGTGAAACAGATGCAGGGCAAAGCAAATCAACTTCAAACAAGAAGAGAAGATTGTCTTAACCATGGCGGGACTATGGGTTGCACTCGCGCCAATCTATTATGAGGGTTGGCTTGCGAAGCATGCCTGTTGAATTGGTTCGTGAGTTGCTAAGGAAGTGAACTGGGTCATTTCGATTTCAATGCCTTTATCTTTTCCCCGTTTTTGGTCTCTTCTAGAAGTTTTCTAACGTGTGCACCTTCAAGTAGAATTCAAAACCACTATCCGGTTTCGCATCATGCTACTGATATGGTTGAGGAACTTTTTCCTCTCCTTCTTTATGATTTGTGATGCAGAGTGCATTAATCCAAAGTTATGTGGATTCTTGTTGAATGGCCATGGTCTGTCACGCCCCTTACCCCACTGGAACGCAACATCCCGTCATGGTCGATTATGGTGCAACGCTCCCAGGAAGCATTGCCGACCCAACGCCCAAACAGAGATCAGACACATGCGGAAGCAACGTATATAAATAAATATATATACCCGTACAATATAATACATGAGACCAAGGTAGAATAACCAAATAACAGTCAAGCACCTCAGAAAATATATACACTAGTATTACCAACGAAAACTTTTTACAATGTTCACTACAACCAAAAAGGAAACACCAACAGCTGGGATTAACTAAACAGCCGCTTCTCCGTTCTGCTCCGTCTCCATCGAGGTGCATGCTCGACGACCGCTGGATAAAATGCGGTATTCCAAAAAGAGGTGGTGACCTCGGCATCCTACTGCTGGGGGTCTGAAAATGTGGGTTATAACAACCGTGAGACGAATCTCAGCGAGTATAACCCCCCTAAACCTAGACTAGGCTAACATGCAATCTCCTGACTGACAGCACAAAATAACACAGCAATCCAACTCATAAATAAACTCCGATCTAGGCCCTCTGGCCCAGATCACTTACCTGGCTGACCCTGCAGGTTATTCACAATAATCATATAATCAAATCACATACCCAAGCACTTGGTTCACGCGTACGTCAAACGCATGTTCAAACTCTATAGTGATAATATCGCGTGTCATTCACCGAGTCCCGCATGCTCGCATTCTGGCTCACGCATTCTTATGCATGCAAATGTCCACATTCATGTCTCGGCTCACTAGCCCACACTGGCACACTGAAACTTTCTCAATTTATCAATTACTACGACCCGCGTAAAACGCATCAGGTCTCTTTCTCTAATCACAACACTTCGTGGCCCGCGTTAAAACGCATCAAATGGCCCAGTGTCTCTAGCTCGCGTCAAAACGCATCAGGCGCAACACCGATCTCCTCACGAACCAGAGTCCGCGTAAAACGCATCAGGATGGTCGTCTTCCGGACGTACCGGGCATCGTCCCGCGTAACACGCATCAGGACGGCACACCCCGCGTAACACGCATCAGGGCGAAATGTGATCACACGTACATACAGCCAATTATTATCTGAACCCCGCGTAACACGCATCAGGGCATTTAGGTGATCACATGCTCATGGCAGGCACGCATTCTCGCACAATTCGTCACACGCCTCATTCCCGGCATTCACTATGCATACCATGTAATGCAACACAATGCAACATGAGCATCAAATATCATTAGGCACTCAGTCAATTTCATGTCGCAACAAACGTTCACTGGCCAATTAATACCGTGCGGCCCAATTTCACAATGGATAATTCAATAATATTCAATAATCCAATCAAGCCATTGAATGGCCAATCACACTCCGCATGAGTCGGCCACGCAGTCACGCGACATGGCATTATTCAAATTTCCCACAATTGGGCACAGGAATCAACTAATTACTCAGTTCGGGCATACCTGACAGTCCAATCACATAATCCCCGACTAATCCAAATTAGCCCAATAATTATCTCTAATAATCCCACTAATTTTCTTGAATTTATTCCACCAATTGGTCCTCAATCTAGTACGAATTTTATACCGATACCACCTAAACCAGTCCAGACTACACTGATAATACCTAGGCCAGTCCAGAAAAACGCACAATCAATCCTAATCCGGGTTTAGGAAATATACTCACCTAATTTCCGAACCACGGCGACGGGGAACGGCGGCCGATCACTGATGAAGAGTGAAATCGGCGGTGGAATTCCCGGGCGAGCGCATTGTTCACGACGGTACTGTTCACGCGCGTACTGTTCACAGGCTGAACGGACAGGGGCTGGACGGTGGCCGGCGAGACGACGACGACGGGCCGTACGGACGGCGAGTGAACAGTATCCGTACGGACGCGAACAGTAACTTCCGTATGGACACTGTACGGACAGGGATGGTCGGCGACGTACGGGCGTGCTGGTCGACTGGGCTTCGACGGCGCGTCGATCGGAGCTCCGGCAAAGCTCCGGCGACCCTCCGAAGTGGCGGCGGTGTGAACCCGAGAGAGAAAAAGAAGGAAAAAGAGAGGAAAAGGGAGAGAGAAAAGGCTGGCCAGCGGTGGGGCTGAGGCTGGGGGACTGTGTGGGTCGACGGCAAGGCACGGCGGTCGGCGGCGGCGCTCCGGTGGCCGGCGACAAGCTCCGACGAGAGAAAAACCAAGAGAGAAATGGAGAAGAAGAGAGGAAGAAGGAAGAGAAGCTGCTGGTTTTGGGGAGTTCAGGCGTGAATGAGGGCTGAGGAGAGAGAAAGAGGATGGTCAGCTGGTCAAAAAGGGCAGTCCACGTGCCACGTGTCGCCGATCCGTCGGTTTTGACCAAAATATCCCTAATCCGACGGTTCTAATTCAATCTTATTCAAAAATGAGGGGCAAAGTGGTCTTTTGGTCCAATAATGCAGCTGATATTCCTCTGATAATTATCCCAAAATTTTCCCAAAAATTTTCGGAATTAATACCGGCCCAGGGGCAAAATGGTCATTTTTTCGGTCCAGGGGCGAAATTCCAATTTTTGCACATACGCGTTCCATACGTGTGTGGCCAACATAATATGGCGTCAGATTCGCGAAATTCACTTTTTAAGCCCTCGAAAATCGATTGCGAAGTTCCGTGAATAAAATAATATTTTTTTTTTCAATTTTTGTCGAAATTTCAATTTTCGACCGGAACCACTCTAAATGTGTCTAGATGCCTCAAAATGACCTTGGCCGCGAAAAATAACCTCAAACGGTCTCCGAATCCAGTCCCGGTGTCCACAGGGGCAGAACCGTAATTTTCCCGATTTTCGTCAAAATTTCAATTTCTGGCCAGATTAGCCCTAAATGTGCGTGGCCACACCAAAACAACGTTGGTTTTGAAAAATAATCGTAAACGTCCACAAAATTTCGACGTCGAAATTCGGGTCCAATCTCGCAATTAAATTTGCTCATTTTAAAATTCTAGAGCCTCTCACTAACGGGTGGCTGTTTAGGTGTTACGCGTATCGACCTAGGGTTGTCCGAATCGTAATGGCCTCGATTTTCAAAAGAGCGCGAGGAATTATCACTAGTACCGGAGGTCTCGGTCATTTAGGTTAGTTCGGGAATCGTTTGCCATGTATACTCTCGGTCATGCGGAATCACCCGCGATCCGATCGTATATCATTGGCCGAATCGAATCCGTCACCTTCCTAAGATCGGCCCACGTTGGTCCAAAATATTCCCTCGACGTTCTTCGAAGTCCGTGCCCAACTCGCGATCGGGTTCCCGGTCCACGTACCTATTCCTATTTAGCCTTTCCCACAAGGTTAGCATCCCGTGATTGATCAGGTCCGGACGAGACTTTCTAAAATTAAATGAGAAATAATTTACACTTTATTGATCCCGAAAATAGGTCGAAATTCAGGATGTTACAATTCTTCCCCCCTTACAAAAATTTCGTCCTCGAAATTTGTAACTTATTCTTATTTACTCAAATAACTGGGGGTGTTGACGTCTCATGGCCTCTTCACTTTCCCACGTGGCACCTTCCGTTCCATGGTACTCCCAGACAACCTTGACCATTGGGATCGTTTTCGATCCTCGATCCTGACGGGTCTTTCCACGTACGACACCCTGTCGTCCACGTCTATCTCCTCGTAACTTAGAACGTGGGTCGGATCTGGTTCATACTTCCTTAGCATTGACACGTGGAATATATGGTGTACCTCGGATAAATTAGGCGGCAATACCAAACGATAGGCCATATCTTTCCAACTCGAAGTCCTTTCGCACAGCTAGAAAGTGCGTTGATTTAGTCAGTCTATCCACTATTACCCAAATTGAATCATGCCCTCTCTGGCTTCTTGGCAGTCCCGTCACGAAATCCATGGTGATGTGCTCCCATTTCCATTCAGGGATCTCTAACGGTCGCAGTCCTCCGGGCTTACAATGTTGTGCCTTCGCTTGTTGGCACGTCAAACACTTGGCCACATCAACCTTCATTCCGTTCCACCAAAAGTGCTGTCGAAGGTTCTGGTACATCTTAGTACTACCCGGGTGAATGCTGCACTTACTACGGTGAGCTTCACTTAAAATTTCTTCCTTGAGCTCCAAATCATCGGGTACACATAGTCGCCCACGAAACTTCAAAACTCCATCCTCGGACACTTGAAAGTCCGACTTCCTCTTGGCGACGTCCATTTCAATCATTTTCTAAATTTTCGGATCCGTAGATTGTAATTCTCGGATCTTGGTCTGAATCTCCGGTTCTATCCTCAAAGCAACTAGTAAATTCGATATGTGGCTCACTTCAAACTTGACTCCGAATCTCTGAGCCTCTCTAGTAAGGTCTATTCCTTTACCATCATGTACGCCATACTCGATTTACGACTCAATGCATCAGCGACTCGATTCGCCTTTCCCGGGTGATACATGATATCGCAGTCATAGTCCTTTAGTAGCTCCATCCATCGACGCTGCCTCATGTTCAACTCCTTCTACGATAACAAATACTTGAGGCTCTGATGATCCGTGTAGATCTAGAACTTCTCTTCACATAGATAGTGCCTCCAAATTTTGAGCGCAAATACAATTGCAGCCAATTCCAAATCGTGCGTCGGATAATTTAGCTCATGTGGCCTCAACTGACGCGACACATACGCTACTACCTTTCCATGCTGCATTAACACACACCCAAGTCCTCTTAATGATGCATCACTATATACCTGAAAACCACCTGGTCCGAATGGAATAGTCAAAACTGGGGCTGTTGTCAGTCTACGCTTCAGTTCTTAAAAACGTTTCTTGCACTTATCATCCCATTCGAACTTGGCTTCCTTCTTTAATAACCGTATCATCGGCATGGCTATCGACAAGAATCCTTCCACGAAACGTCGGTAGTAGCCAGCCAAACCTAGAAAGCTTCGGATTTCTGTCACAGAAGTCGGTCTAGGCCACTTAAGTATTGCCTCAATCTTCGTTGGATCCACTGAAACCCCTTCTCCTGAAATTATATAACCAAGAAATGCTACTCTATTTAGCCAAAACTCGCACTTACTAAACTTAGCGTAAAGTGCATGTTCTTTTAGCGTCCGTAGTACCTCTGCTAAATGCATTTCGTGCTCTTCTCGACTTTTTGAGTATACCAGGATATCATTAATAAACACTATCACAAATTGATCCAAGAATTCATTGAACACCGTGTTTATCAAGTCCATAAATGCAGCTAGGGCATTCGTCAATCCAAAGGGCATAACCGTAAATTCATAATGCCCGTACCTAGTCCTGAAAGCAGTTTTTGGGATATCTTCTTTCCGGATTCTCAATTGATGATACCCAGTCCATAGATCTATCTTGGAAAATACAAACGCTCCTTGCAGCTGGTCAAGCAGATCGTCGATTCTCGGCAATGGATACTTATTTTTCACTGTCACTTGATTCAATTACCGATAATCTATACACAACCTTAAAGTCCCGTCTTTCTTCCTCACAAACAAAACTAGTGCTCCCCATGGGAACGCACTAGAACGAATGAAGCCCTTATCCAAGAGTTCTTGCATCTGAACCTTCAGTTCCTTTAATCCCGACAGTGACATTCTATATGGTGCCTTCGAAATGGGTTCAGTTCCTGGGGCCAATTCAATCACGAATTCTACTTCCCGCTCATGTGGCAATCCTAGCAGCTCTTGAGAAAAAACCTTGGGGAAATTGCACACCACAGGTATTTCTTCCAAACTGGGTCCTTCAATCGTCAAATTAACCACATTCACCATATACCCTTCGCAACCATCATCAATTAACTTGGTCGCCTCGAGGAAAGCAATCCAAGGGATCGAGATTCCTCCTCGATTACCCTGAAATTCATATTTAGGACGTCCAACCGGATTAAATTGGATCATCCTGCTACTACAATCCATCAAGGCCTTCTGCCTTACTAGCCAGTCCATTCCTATTATGACATCAAAATCGAACATGGCCAACACTGCCAAGTCGATATTCTCCTCAATACCACCAATCACTATTTTACAGCCGGGACATCCAAATGAAACTAACATCCTATCGTTCAAAGGCGTCAACACTCACAACATAGTTTCAAGCAAAACTGGTTCCATACCAACTAATCGAACAAACTGCTCTGAAATAAACGAATGGGTTGCCCCCGGATCAAATAATGCATATGCAGCATGATCACAGAGAGAAATCGTACCTGTGATCACGCCAGGCGCTACCTCTGCTTCTCTGCGCGCTATCGCATACACTCGTCCTTGTGCTGGCAGCCTCTCTTGATTAGCTGGTGGGGGATTTACAGCTTGATTCCCAATTTGATTTCCAGCCTGTGGCGGTGGCAACCTTGGCAGTCCCGAGGGTTGCTGCTGTGGGCAATTCCTAATCTGATGGTCTAAGCTTCCACATCTGAAGCATGCGCCAAATCTTCTTGGCTGGGGACTCGGCTTCCCAATATTTCGCCGAACTGGTGGGGCGAAATGTCTATTACCGATTGCCGATTTCTTCCCAAAGCGGCGATTATCCCTATTCTGAGCAAACCGCGAAACAGATGCGGCCGCTCTTTCTTGTTGATCTCGTTCGATAATCTGGGCCCGCCTATACATTTCCCCATATTCCTTAATGTCATGTGACAAAATCTGACTTCGCAGATCTGGTTTTAGTCCATCCCGGAATCTTCGGGCCCTATCCCTCGGATTTTCCACCATCGTTGGCGCAAACTTTGCCAACCTTGCAAATTCTGCTTCATATTGGTCAACAGTCATCTGGCCCTGTCGCAATCTCATAAACTCCATCAATTTCTTTTCCTGTGCATTTTCTGAAAAGTATTTCTCATAAAAACTCTCAACGAACACCGCCCAGGTCGGGGCTGTTCCCTCTGGAAATATTCTGCCCTCCGTGGCCTTCCACCAATCATTTGCATCCTCTTGCAACTGGTACACAGCTAACGCTACTTTCTCCTCGTCGGTGCACCCCAGCACCTTAAAAATCTTTTCCAATTCTTCCACCCATCGTGGTGCAATCTCGGGGTCACCTCGACCATGGAATTTAGGCGGCTTCAGCTTAACAAACTGTTCCACTAACTGGGGCATCTGTCTAACCCCTACTGGTTGAGCTGGCCCTTGCTGGGCTTGGTTTCCTCCAACACCAGCGATAGGCGCGGCCTCGGCAGCCTGTGCATACGCTGCGGCCCTTTCTTGCGCCTGCAACTCCATAACACGCCCTATCTCCCGTAGGGTATTCATCACATCATCGAACCTGGGATCTCTAGCCTCACGGGCTCCCTCACTAGTCTGGGCTTGGGGCTCCTTCCCCCTTCTCCTGTTTGGGGTTTGAATAATGTCCTCTAGTCGGCGGTCTCGAGCCTCTTGGCCTCCTGAGCTCGACTGACCTTGGGATTCTTTTCCCTTTCTTCTATTCATCCTCGCCACTCAGCTATACCACTTCCTGCTATAATTCCACCAAGGAATTAAAGACTTAAACGAATCTATCCCAGTCTAAGTCCTAGGCAAGTATTAAACAACAATCAACAATCAGCATGCGGCCTAACAATTATCCAACATATCACCCAAGGGATTCACGTACTCACCTCGGGTCCTGCCGCACCGCACTGCAAGGGTCACACCAATAAACACACACAATCAATGCACAACTGTCAGGAGATGCATGTAGCACACAAGGTCACCCTACTGGCTACCCATGGTCTCATCGCTCCTTATCACTCCAGGTATCGACTAAATGGAATCGAGCTGACCTTGCTCTGATATCAATTCAAGAGGGGATGTCACGCCCCTTACCCCACTGGAATGCAACATCCTGTTATGGTCGATTATGGTGCAACGCTCCCAGGAAGCATTGTCGACCCAACGCCCAAACAGAGATCAAACACATGCGGAAGCAACGTATATAAATAAATATATACACCCGTACAATATAATACATGAGACCAAGGTAGAACAACCAAATAACAGTCAAGCACCTCAGAAAATATATACACTAGTATTACCAACGAAAACTTTTTACAATGTTCACTACAACCAAAAAGGAAACACCAACAGCTGGGATTAACTAAACAGCCGCTTCTCCGTTATGCTCCGTCTCCACCGAGATGCATGCTCGACGATCGCTGGATAAAATACGGTATTCCAAAAAGAGGTGGTGACCTCGGCATCCTACTGCTGGGGGTCTGAAAATGTGGGTTATAACAACCGTGAGACGAATCTCAGCGAGTATAACCCCCCTAAACCTAAACTAGACTAACATGCAATCTCCTGACTGACAGCACAAAATAACACAGCAATCCAACTCATAAATAAACTCCGATCTAGGCCCTCTGGCCCAGATAACTTACCTGGCTGACCCTGCAGGTTATTCACAATAATCATATAATCAAATCACATACCCAAGCACTCGGTTCACGCGTACGTCAAACGCATGTTCAAACTCTATAGTGATAATATCGCGTGTCATTCACCGAGTCCCGCATGCTCGCATTCTGGCTCACGCATTCTTATGCATGCAAATGTCCACATTCATGTCTCGGCTCACTAGCCCACACTGGCACACTGAAACTTTCTCAATTTATCAATTACTACGACCCGCGTAAAAAGCATCAGGTCTCTTTCTCTAATCACAACACTTCGTGGCCCGCGTTAAAACGCATCAAATGGCCCAGTGTCTCTAGCTCGCGTCAAAACGCATCAGGCGCAACACCGATCTCCTCACGAACCAGAGTCCGCGTAAAACGCATCAGGATGGTCGTCTTCCGGACGTACCGGGCATCGTCCCGCGTAACACGCATCAGGGCGGCACATCCCGCGTAACACGCATCAGGGCGAAATGTGATCACACGTACATACAGCCAATTATTATCTGAACACCGCGTAACACGCATCAGGGCATTTAGGTGATCACATGCTCATGGCAGGCATGCATTCTCGCACAATTCGTCACACGCCTCATTCTCGGCATTCACTATGCGTACCATGCAATGCAACACAATGCAACATGAGCATCAAATATCATTAGGCACTCAGTCAATTTCATGTCGCAACAAACGTTCACTGGCCAATTAATACCGTGCGGCCCAATTTCACAATGGATAATTCAATAATATTCAATAATCCAATCAAGCCATTGAATGGCCAATCACACTCCGCACGAGTCGGCCACGCAGTCACGCGACATGGCATTATTCAAATTTCCCACAATTGGGCACAGAAATCAACCAATCACTCAGCTCGGGCATACCCGACAGTCCAATCACATAATCCCCGACTAATCCAAATTAGCCCAATAATTATCTCTAATAATTCCACTAATTTTCTTGAATTTATTCCACCAATTGGTCCTCAATCTAGTACGAATTTTATACCGATACCACCTAAACCAGTCCAGACTACACTGATAATACCTAGGCCAGTCTAGAAAAACGCACAATCAATCCTAATCCGGGTTTAGGAAATATACTCACCTAATTTCCGAACCACGGCGACGGGGAACGGCGGCCGATCACTGATGAACAGTGAAACCGGCGGAGGAATTCCCGGGCGAGCGCACTGTTCACGACGGTACTGTTCATGCGTGTACTGTTCACAGGTTGAACGGACAGGGGCTGGACGGTGGCCGGCGAGACGACGACGACGGGCCGTACGGACGGCGAGTGAACAGTATCCGTACGGACGCGAACAGTAACTTCCGTACGGACACTGTACGGACAAGGATGTCGGCGACGTACGGGCGTGCTGGTTGTCTGGGCTTCGACGGCGCGTCGATCGGAGCTCCGGCGAAGCTCCGGCGACCCTCCGAAGTGGCGGCGGTGTGAACCCGAGAGAGAAAAAGAAGGAAAAAGAGAGGAAAAGGGAGAGAGAAAAGGCTGGCCAGCGGTGGGGCTGAGGCTGGGGGACTGTGTGGGTCGACGGCAAGGCACGGCGGTCGGCGGCGGCGCTCCGGTGGCCGGCGACAAGCTCCGACGAGAGAAAAACCAAGAGAGAAATGGAGAAGAAGAGAGGAAGAAGGAAGAGAAGCTGCTGGTTTTGGGGAGTTCAGGCGTGAATGAGGGCTGAGGAGAGAGAAAGAGGATGGTCAGCTGGTCAAAAAGGGCAGTCCACGTGCCACGTGTCGCCGATCCGTCGGTTTTGACCAAAATATCCCTAATCCGACGGTTCTAATTCAATCTTATCCAAAAATGAGGGGCAAAGTGGTCTTTTGGTCCAATAATGCAGCTGATATTCCTCTGATAATTATCCCAAAATTTTCCCAAAAATTTTCGGAATTAATACCGGCCCAGGGGCAAAATGGTCATTTTTTCGGTCCCGGGGCGAAATTCCAATTTTTGCACATACGCGTTTCATATGTGTGTGACCAACATAATATGGCGTCAGATTCGCGAATTTCACTTTTTAAGCCCTCGGAAATCGACTGCGAAGTTCCGGGAATAAAATAATATTATTTTTTTCAATTTTTGTCAAAATTCCAATTTTCGACCGGAACCACTCTAAATGTGTCTGGATGCCTCAAAATAACCTTGGCCGCGAAAAATAACCTCAAACGGTCTCCGAATCCAGTCCCGGTACCCACAGAGGCAAAACCGTAATTTTCTCGATTTTCGTCAAAATTTCAATTTCTGGCCAGATTAGCCCTAAATGTGCGTGGCCACACCAAAACAGCGTTGGTCTTGCAAAATAATCGTAAACGTCCACAAAATTTCGACGTCGAAATTCGGGTCCAATCTCGCGATTAAATTTGCTCATTTTAAAATTCTAGAGCCTCTCATTAACGGGTGGCTGTTTAGGTGTTACGCGTATCGACCTAGGGTTGTCCGAATCGTAATGGCCTTGATTTTCAAAAGAACGCGAGGAATTATCACTAGTACCGAAGGTCTCGGTCATTTAGGTTAGTTTGAGAATCGTCGCCATGTATACTCTCGGTCATGCGGAATCACCCGCGATCCGATCGTATATCATTGGCCGAATCGAATCCGTCACCTTCCTAAGATCGGCTCACGTTGGTCCAAAATATTCCCTCGACGTTCTTCGAAGTCCGTGCCGAACTCGCGATCGGGTTCCCGGTCCACGTACCTATTTCTATTTAGCCTTTCCCATAAGGTTAGCATCCCGTGATTGATCAGGTCCGGGCGAGACTTTCTAAAATTAAATGAGAAATAATTTACACTTTATTGATCCCGAAAATAGGTCGAAATTCAGGATGTTACATGGTCTCCCAAGTTGCTCTGTGAAATTTATCATATAGACCTCTGTTACACGTCTTAATCCAATTAATGATGCCAATGCTTCATACTTTGAGATAGTAGTGTTGATCTAATTGTCTCAAAGGTCAAAAGTTCTATACAGGGAAGATTAGTTGATGTCTCTACTGTTGCTAGGCAGATTGCATTGGATGGGTACAAAGCATTGTGTCATAACTGGTGGCTTCTTTGAACCCTAGTGTTTGAGCTTGTAGCAGGTCGCTCACTGGTTTTTGTGCCATCGACAAAATTTATAGAGGGATGTTGATACCTAAATTTTTGGCCCCGGAGGACTCATCCGAGGGCTTGATTTAGATCAATAAATCGTACGGCTCATGAAAAAAGGGATTGTATTAATGTTGCAGGACACATAGATTGGTCCTGGAGTGTAAAATCACGGCTTTATATTAATATTGTCCAATATGGATCAAGTTTTTGCACATTTGCTTTAACTATATGTTTATTATTACGAAGTGAATTTTATTGTTTGCGCACTTAAGCCTGGCCTGACGGATTTGCATGTTTAGGAATAAAAATCGAAAAAGATTGCATGAAATTAGCTTTTACGAAAAGAAAAAAGGTAGCAATTTATGGTAGTTTGTTCACCATAACGTATTTAAGTCCCTGTGTCCCAATGGTCTGGACCGTAGAGGTTAATTGAGCTCTCACGCTCTCCTAGGCTTCAAATTGGCTTGGTTGAAGGTTAGTGGGAATTCTAGTCTTGTTCAATTGATAATAGACGAAAATCTAAGTTGTTGTCGCTAGGGCTTGGAAGAATCCATGCGAAGTGTGAGTGCTGCCTCACATGAGGACTATTTGCGCCCGCCTAGCAATCCATTAGCTCTCTCAACTTTCACGTCAAGAGGGTCGCCACAAGGCAAAAGAAAAAAAAAGAGTAGATAGAATGGAATTTTACCATTGAACGGCATTATAACAAAGCCCCATTCCCTCCCAGTTAACATTAATTGGACACATTACTCACATAGTCTTTGCTGCGAAGTGCCTGACCATGTCCGTGTTGATTCTCAAGTTTCAGCTACAGTTTTGAGTTGCTTCCTGTTGAGAGGAACTCCGAAGTTTCATGGCTGAAAATTGCTTGAATGACAAGTTACTAGGATTAGCTTTCTGTTCCGGATTCAGACCAGGAGGAGGAAAAGAGGTTGCCCCCGGTCCAAATCTTACCGCCACACATCAATGGCAAAAGGGGGGGGGGAAGGTGTTGCAGAAATCCTAAACCTTTTTTTGGTGCCAATTAAATCTTAAACCTTTTGTTTTGATGCTAATTTAGTCTTTCCGACTAACTTTGGCCGGATGTTGTTGACGTGGACGCCGGCCAGTCGGTCACTGGAGCTGACGTGGATAATTTTAATAATATTTTAATATATTTTTTTCTTTTTTTTCTTTTTCCTTCTCTTCTTCATCCAGTCGGTCGTCGGAGGGCCAACCGGCCGGAGCCCCGAGGCCGGCAAGGTTGACCTCGCCGGACTTGGGCGAGTCTCGCTGGTGACTAGGCGAGGTCGACCTCGCCGGCCTCACGCCTCTGACCGATCGCCGCTCCGGCGACCGACTGGAGGAGGAGGAGAAAGAAAAAAAGAAAAGAAAAAAAATTCAAAAAAATATTAAAATATTATTAAAATTTGTCCACATCAGTTTTGGTGATTGGCCGCTAGCCAGCCGACGTTTACGTTAGCAAAATCCGGCCAAAGTTAGCTAAAAGGACTAAATTGGCATCAAAATAAAAGATTTAGAATTCAATTGGCACCAAAAAAGATTTAGAACCAAATTGACATCATCCCAAAAGGTTTAGAACTTTTTCAACACTTTTCCCGCAAAAGGGGAGAGGGTGGGCTCTATATGCAGAATATGATCAAGTGAGTATTTCCGGTGATAGAGGTGATTGAGGACTGGGTATTGTGTTGGGGAGGCCACATCTGCGACTAGGCGAGGAAAGGCCAGTTAGCTGTGCTTGGCCACATCTGCGACTAGGCGAGGAAAGGCCAGTTAGCTATGCTTAGTCTCCAATTTTTCTCACAATCGAATCAAAGGTAAGCCCATAGTTCCTCCATTAGGGGTTTGGATTAGGGCAAAGATCTTGCCGGAAAATGACTTGCTGCTGTTGAAATTGTGCCTTTCCAATGGGTGGGGACAAATGGGTCGGATCAGGTCGGGTCAATCGATCATATATTGGTTTGGACTGAATTGATCCATGTTCATTCTTTCATCCTAATTGGCTCATATCCAACCTATCCCAACCAAACCTATATCCAAATCTATCGAAATGGGTTTTATTTTGAATATAATAGTGTAATTAAAAATTGGATCTGAACGGTATTTATTCTCATATGCCTAGTGGCCCTAGCCTAAGTAGATGAGTTGTACATCTATTCAAGTCCTTGTGATAGAAGATGAAAATGTCCACGTCAACCCGTAACATTATTTCTGGCGGGAAAATTATCAAAAAAGTCTTAAATCTATTACATTTTTATCAATTTAGTCCTAAATCTTTCAAGTTTATCTATTGAGTTATAAACCTTCACATATCTTGCCAATTAAGTCTTAAACACTACAAAAAAGGCCGGGTTTAGCCACGAATTTTGCCACGAAAAATTACGCAAAATTCGTGGCAAAATGAATTTGCGACGAAATTAGCGACGGAAAAAAATTCGTCGCTAATAGGTCGTCGCAAAATTTTGCCACGGAAAATTGCAAATTTCGTGGCTAATTTGCGACGGAAAAAATTCGTCGCAAATTTTTCGTGGCAAAATTCGTGGCTAATTTGCAACGAAAAAATTCGTGGCAAAAATTAGTCGCTAATTATTCGTGGCAAAATTCGTGGCTAATTTGCGACGAAATAAATTCGTGGCTAATTTGCGACGAAATAAATTCGTGGCAAAATTCGTGGCTAATTTGTCATGAACATTATTCGTGACAAAAATCCGTCGCTAATTTGCGACGACATATATTCGTGGCAAAATTCGTGGCTAATTTGTCATGAACAGTATTCGTGGCAAAAATCCGTCGCTAATTTGCAACGAACATTATTCGGTATTGCGACGAAATATTTTCGTCGCAAAAGTCGTTGCTAATTATCCATGGCAAAATGGCTCGTATTTCGTGGCAAAGTTCGTGGCTAATTTGCCAAAACTAATTTTTTTTATTTTTGCCACAAATAATTTCGTGGCAAAATTCGTGGCTAATTTTCAAAATTTTTTTTTTCAATTATTTGGGACGAACTTATTCGTGACTAATATTAGTGGCTAATTTCCCACAAAAAAATTTCGTGGCTAAATGTTTTTCAATTATTTGCAATGAATTTATTCGTGGCTAAAATTCGTGACTAATTTTTTTTTGCGACGAACCGTTTTTTTGGTCGAATTTTTGTGACGAACTTATTTGACTAATTTAGCAACGAGTGTTGTTTATGAACGATTTCGATTAGAAATCTAATTAATAGAAAATTACAGTCAATACAAGAAGAAATCCCAAAAAGAAAGAAATAAAATAAAGTTCTAAATTAGTCAGTTCGCAAACTGTTCATCTTGCCAAGAAGTTCTTCCACGTTATCTATAGTGTTCATCCTGTCCATCCATCTGCAGTGCAAACATCACAATATCAAACTCCTAACCCCTATTAATTTTTCACATCTATTCAATAGCATGAAGATATAAGTACCTCTTGGAAATTTAAACTAGCAAGGATCATCAGCAGCATCATCATCAGCATCGTCATCAGCATCGTCAGCAGGAATCTCATTGTCATTATCATTGTGGCCAGCACCTACTGGAGGAACGTCAAGACCTTGGAGGTTGAGGTGTCGCATGATCAATTGCAAATGTTGTTTCACTCCTATCATTTCTTCATCCTTCTGTACCAGTAATTGTCTCAGGCGGTTCAATTCTTGGTCCGTTCGCTCATCGTGTTGTGCCCTTGAAAAAGCCGCACTGGAGGATGGAGTTGCAGCAACCGGCGTTTTGTACATCCTTGACAAGGATCCCATCCCAAATATTTGACCTTTTCTCATTCCACCCGATGCCTCCATCCATAACGCCATACTGTCAACCGATGGCTCGGACGCAGCACCACCATCACCATCACCACTACCACTAGCAGCAGCCGTGCTCATTACAAGTTCATCATATTTGTCCTACATTAACAATATAGATAAAAATAAAAAAAACTTTATATATATGTAAATACAAAATATAACCTTACATACATACCTTAATAGCTTTTGCCCGATTGCCAGTCCATGTCTTATCTTTTTTCTAAAAGGTGCGTTCAAATGTAGCCATAAATGTTGGTTCCGTCCCCAATTCACGTGCCTACAAAATATAAACATAAATGAGTAATTATTGATTTAACTTACAACATGTCTTTTAAACATGACTTACCATTCTTTTTTTATGCTTCCCGATATTGATAGAGCCCCCAGCATATGTGGCAGACCCTTCACTGGAACTAGAAGCTCGATTCTTTTTATTAACTTCACTGATTCTCTGATGCTTTTCGGTGTCCCAAGTTCTCTGAAATTCCGCTCAATTGTCAGCTGTAATAAAATCTGGCTTTTCTTGCTTTCTCTTTGCTCTATTCATCACATTTCGTATGTGATCACCGACTTTCTTCTTAAAAATTCTTTTAATTTCTCTCTCTTCCACTTCATCCCACCTGAACTTCCGCTGCAAGCAAGCAAGCAAGCAATCAATCAATAGAAAAATAATTGTACACTTAATATAGTAAATCGAACTTAGTTTGTGAGGAAATAGAATGACAAAACTTACCTTGAACTCATTCCACCACAATTCCTTTACTTCTTTTGGAGTGGTGGTCCAAGTACTATATTGCCCCATCCAATGGTTATTGATTATTTTATTAAGTATCCTCACAACTTGCGTAGCATCCGTGAATCTGCAAACGGGTTATACAAATAAAGAATGTGAACATACGTCGTAGCATGTGAACATACATAGCATCATACGGACAATTCAGTTGACATCCATAATAATTAACATATAGTTAAAACAATGAAATACTTACGAATCTCCAAACGGGGCTATCATGAATCGGGTATCTTCTTCATGTGTCGAGTGTTGCGTTGAAAAAGAAGAAGGTGGAACCGAAGGCGATGGAACTGAAGTAAATTCAGTTGGCATTTGAGGGAATTCAGTTGGCATCTGAGGGAATTCAGTTCGCATTTGAGGGAATTCAGTTGGCATTTGAGGGTCGGAGGAAGGGCCAATGTGTCCAGGGCCAATGAGTCCATGTACTAGTTGAGGATTAGATGAAAGGGCAGGGGTAGGGGAAGCGGAAAGGGACGAGGCTGAAGCGGAAAGGGCCGGTCTTCTTTGTGAAGCATCACCACGACGCATGTGACCTCCACGTTTATACTAAAAATTGCAAGGTTAGATAAAAATGTAAAAAATAATGAACATGTATTAAAGAACATAATGATGTACGTTGTGAAGCTTACCATTTTGTTATTGAGAGTGAGAGCAAGAGAGAAACTTGGCCCTTGAAAAAAAGGAAGCAATTAGAGGCCTGATTGATTCAACTTGAACATACACACTTGATTTTACTTATGGTGAGCATACACACTTGATTTTACTTATGGTGAGCTCCTGATTTGATTGGGACTTTGTGAACAAGTCTTTGGTTGACCAAAATGAAACCTTTCTAGTCTAAAATTGACTAAAAAACGGAAACTTTAGAACTTATTTCAGCACTTACCAATAAGTTATCCGGGAATGAGGTGAAGTTAATACCTTTTACAAACAGTTTTTTGTCACTTATCAATTTTTTTAGCAATTTAATATGTATCACATTGATGGATTTTTAGGAAAAACATTACCTTTGTTGATTTTGGACATGAAAGTAAATAGCTGAAAAGTAAAGGACTTGAAAAATGCAAGTACTAGGATTAAAGATTGCAAGAAAGGCAGGTAAATGTGTTCTGTGATTGATCAAGGGAACATTTAAAAAGATTACCACATAGTTACTTATATTGTACTAGCAGCAGCAGCAGCAATCATGTGCCTATGCACAATCCTTTATAATCTAATAGTTGTTTTCCACAAGGAGTTGCGTGTTCCAAGATCATAGGGATAACCAACAGACTAGCAACACTCTTAGAAGATGTTCACAAGAAAATGCAGGAAATGAAGACAACTAACCTAAAGTTGCCTTTCCAAATTGCCCCGATATGAGCTCACTGTTACGGAAATAAACAAAACCAAAAACCAAAACAATCATTAGGGCACAAAATGACTCCGAAACGACAAAAATAGAGATTAACGTCCAAATGACTGCGAAACGAAAAAAAAACACAAATTGTCACAAAAAACACTATTCACCAGAATCGTTTTTCACCAAAAAACCCATCTAAACGACTTCAAAATGCCAAAAAACCACTTGCGTCACGGCCGTAGGGGGTGAGTTTGGATCAGCAAGCCGTTTCCACTTGACCGATCAAATTTCAGCTCATTCCGACCATATTTCACCTAATTTCGACCAAATTTCAAACAAATTTCAACTAAATTTCAACCCAAATGTAATCAAATTTCAGCGCATTCCGATCAAATTTCAACCTAAATCCAACAACATTTCAACTTAAATATGAGCAATTTGATTCTGTTTGGTGGGCGAAACAGATTGGGTCTGTTTCGCCCACGAACATAATCAAATTCATGGGCGAAACAGACCCAATACCATTATGTTTCGCCCACGAGCCAGCCAACACAGCCAGCCAACACAGACAGACGCAGAAGCAGAAGCCAACGCAGAAGCAGCAGGCAGAACAGAACAGAAGCCGAAGCCACAGAAGCAGAGGCACACCCAACACGCACACCCAACAGAAGCGAAAGCACAGAAACGCAGAACAGAAAGCGGCAAAACAGAATCGGAAGCAGCCAACGAACACAGAAGCAGAACAGAATGAAATTCGTTGGGGAAACAGAAACAGAACCATTCTGTTTCACCCACGAATAGAACGACGCAGACCAAACATAGAAGCAGAAGCAGAAGCAAGCAGATCAAGCAGAAGCAGAAGCAGAGCAAGCAGATCAAGCAGAAGCAAGCAGAAGCAGAAGCAGAAGCAAGCAAAGCAAGCAGAAGCAGAAGCAGAAGCAAGCAAAGCAAGCAAAGCAAGTAGAAGCAAGCAGAAGCGCAGAAGCAGCAGAAGCGCAGAAGCAGCAGAAGCGCACTCACCGTCTCAGCCGCCGAAGATCGCCAAGCGAAGAAGCAACAGCAGAATCGTTCGCCCGAGAGAGACTCTGAAGAACCCTAATTAATGGAAAGTTGAGCTGAAATTAGCCACGGATATGAATTCGTGGCTAATTCCGTCGCAAATTAGCGACGGATACAAATTCGTGGCTAATTCCGTCGTAAATTAGCCACGGATCTAAATTCGTGGCTAATTCCGTCGCAAATTAGCCACGAATTTAAATCCGTGGCTAATTTGCGACGGAATTAGCCACGAATTTGAATTTTCTCGCGGCAAATTCAAATAGAAATGTAAAATTCTCGCGGCTATTTTTATGAAATTCGTGGCAAAAATCCGTGGCAAATTAGCCACGGATTTTTGCCACGAATTTCAAAGAAATCGAATTTTCTAGGCTATTTTAATTAAAGGAAATTCGTGGCAAAAATCCGTGGCTAATTTGCCACGGATTTTTGCCACGAATTTCCTATAATTCGAATTTTTTTCGGTTTTTTTATTTTCATGAAATTCGTGGCAAAAATCCGTGGCAAATTAGCCACGGATTTTTGCCACGAATTTCCTATAACATAATTAAAAAACCCAAAAAAATTAGAATTTTCATGAATTTCGTGGCAAAAATCCGTGGCTAATTTGCCACGGATTTTTGCCACGAATTTCCTATAAAATAATAAAAAAAAACAAAAAACAATTTATTTTCATGAAATTCGTGGCAAAAATCCGTGGCTAATTTGCCACGGATTTTTGCCACGAATTTCCTATAATTCGAATTTTTTTCGATTTTTTATTTTCATGAAATTCGTGGCAAAAATCCGTGGCAAATTAGCCACGGATTTTTGCCACGAATTTCCTATAACATAATTAAAAAACCCAAAAAAATTGGAATTTTCATGAATTTCGTGGCAAAAATCCGTGGCAAATTTGCCACGGATTTTTGCCACGAATTTCCTATAACATAATAAAACAAACAAAAAAAAATTTATTTTCATTAAATTCGTGGCAAAAATCCGTGGCAAATTAGCCACGGATTTTTGCCACGAATTTCCTATAATTCGATTTTTTTTCGGTTTTTTATTTTCATGAAATTCGTGGCAAAAATCCGTGGCAAATTAGCCACGGATTTTTGCCACGAATTTCCTATAACATAATTAAAAAACCCAAAAAAATTGGAATTTTCATGAATTTCGTGGCAAAAATCCGTGGCTAATTTGCCACGGATTTTTGCCACGAATTTCCTATAACATAATAAAAAAACCAAAAAAAAATTATTTTCATTAAATTCGTGGCAAAAATCCGTGGCTAATTTGCCACGGATTTTTGCCACGAATTTCCTATAATTCGAATTTTTTTCGGTTTTTTATTTTCATGAAATTCGTGGCAAAAATCCGTGGCTAATTTGCCACGGATTTTTGCCACGAATTTCCTATAACATAATTAAAAAACCCAAAAAAATTAGAATTTTCATGAATTTCGTGGCAAAAATCCGTGGCTAATTTGCCACGGATTTTTGCCACGAATTTCCTATAACATAATAAAAAAACAAAAAAAAAGTTTATTTTCATTAAATTCGTGGCAAAAATCCGTGGCAAATTAGCCACGGATTTTTGCCACGAATTTCCTATAACATAATTAAAAAACCCAAAAAAATTGGAATTTTCATGAATTTCGTGGCAAAAATCCGTGGCAAATTAGCCACGGATTTTTGCCACGAATTTCCTATAACATAATTAAAAAACCCAAAAAAATTAGAATTTTCATGAATTTCGTGGCAAAAATCCGTGGCAAATTAGCCACGGATTTTTGCCACGAATTTCCAATAACATAATAAAAAACCCAAAAAAAATTTATTTTCATGAATTTCGTGGCAAAAATCCGTGGCAAATTAGCCACGGATTTTTGCCACGAATTTCCTATAACATAATAAAAAAAACCAAAAAAATTTTATTTTCATTAAATTCGTGGCAAAATTCCGTGGCTAATTTGCCACGGATTTTTGCCACGAATTTCCTATAATTCGAATTTTTTTCGGTTTTTTATTTTCATGAAATTCGTGGCAAAAATCCGTGGCAAATTAGCCACGGATTTTTGCCACGAATTTCATGAAAATTCGAATTTTTTTGGGTTTTTTTATTATGTTATAGGAAATTCGTGGCAAAAATCCGTGGCTAATTTGCCACGGAATTTTGCCACGAAATTCATGAAAATAAATTTTTTTTGGGTTTTTTATTATGTTATTGGAAATTCGTGGCAAAAATCCGTGGCTAATTTGCCACGAATTTAATGAAAATTCGAATTTTTTTGGGTTTTTTTATTATCTTATAGGAAATTCGTGGCAAAAATCCGTGGCTAATTTGCCACGGATTTTTGCCACGAATTTTATGAAAATAAAAAACCGAAAAAAATTCGAATTATAGGAAATTCGTGGCAAAATTCCGTGGCAAATTAGCCACGGATTTTTGCCACGAATTTCCTATAATATAATAAAAAAACCCAAAAAAATTCGAATTTTCATGAAATTCGTGGCAAAAATTCGTGGCAAATTAGCCACGGATTTTTGCCACGAATTTCCTATAATATAATTTAATAAAAAAACCCAAAAAAATTCGAATTTTCATGAAATTCGTGGCAAAATTCCGTGGCAAATTAGCCACGGATTTTTGCCACGAATTTCCTATAATATAATTTAATAAAAAAACCCAAAAAAATTCGAATTTTCATGAAATTCGTGGCAAAATTCCGTGGCAAATTAGCCACGGATTTTTGCCACGAATTTCCTATAATATAATAAAAAACCCAAAAAAATTCGAATTTTCATGAAATTCGTGGCAAATTAGCCACGGATTTTTGCCACGAATTTCCTATAATATAATTTAATAAAAAAACCCAAAAAAATTTGAATTTTCATGAAATTCGAATTTTTATTCCGTGGCAAATTAGCCACGGATTTTTGCCACGAATTTCCTATAATATAATTTAATAAAAAAACCCAAAAAAATTCAAATTTTCATGAAATTCGTGGCGAAAATCCGTGGCTAATTTGCCACGGATTTTTGCCACGAATTTCAAAAAAACCCACAAAAATTCGAATTTTCATGAAATTTGTGGAAAAAATCCGTGGCTAATTCGCCACGGATTTCATTTCTACTATCCCACCCGTGTAATTCATTTTTTTTTCCAGACAATAACATTAACAGTATTCAACAACAATTACAATGATAATAATAACACAAAACAACAACAATAATAAACTTTTGTCATAATAATAATTAGTAAAAATGTCTCAAAAATCTTCATCTTCACCTTCGTCTTCATCTTGAGCATCATCATCCTCCTCATCATCATCTTCATCATCCTCATCGTCCTCATCGTCCTCTGTCTCAAAATCTGATTTTGCAACAGCTTCTAAATTTGATTCGCGAATTTCAGTTACAGCTACATCTATCATTGCTCCACATGGATCTCGTAGAGTAGGAATGTTATATTCCTCAGTTTCAACCACATTATAAACTTCCTCTTGTTGATAGGCTGTATCCTTCCAATGTTCCTCGACTTTTCTTCGTGCTTTGGTTTTACATGCAGCCCACCAATCAGCTTTGTCACGTTTCAAACTAGGATATGATGCATAATTTACTTGAATTGCTTGTTGTCCCAACACAAATGGTTCGTATTTCTTATACCTTTTCTTGTGATTTATTTCAACCAAATTAAACTTCGTATGCACCTTCATTCCTTTGACGGGGTTGAACCACATGCACTTAAATAACACAACCCGCATTAATGGTCCGGGATACTCTATCTCAATGATTTCATCCAACAAGCCATAAAAATCATCTTTTGAACTACCACAATTGGATGACCGAACACACACACCACTATTCATTGTGGCTTTTCCCATTCCATATGCTTGAGTGTGAAAATTATACCCGTTTATGAAATATGCTGGCCAAGTGCGTATGGTTGCTTGTGGACCCCATGATAGATAATATAGCAATCCTTGCTTTTTACCTTGATCACGGTGAACCTAAGATTACACACGCAAAGTCAATAATATATATGTATAAAATATTAATAACTTGGTTTTGGTCTATAGGCAACTTACATATGTTTTGAACCATGCTGCAAATTGTTCATCGTACAAACGGTCGAACTCATTTGGTGGTAGTCTATACATTGAATCTTGAAAAATCCTATTAACAATTTACATTTATATATTAGTAAATATTTGACAAGCAATACATATATTTGCAAATATACACTTACTGGAAGTATGGCTCCACTTCTGGACAGTTCAGCAAAATATAGGTATGGGCAGCCTGCCATTCTTCGCCTGTTAAGCAACGAAATTGACATGCACCGCTTGGTCGACCGAGATAATTGAAAATAGAGAATGATTTGCAATTGGGATCGATGGGACCCTCATCATTTCTTCCAGCTCTCCGCCTCTTGCACTGCACGTGCGGCTCAAAATAGTATGATGCAAATGTTGTCACTTCTTCCATAATATATGCATTACAAATTGAAGCTTCTACACATGCCTTATTCTTCACTTTTCTCTTCAAATGATATAAGAACCTTGTTGCAATAGAAAGAAGTTTATCAGAACATAATATTTACTAAAGTATTTTTAAATTTATTTTGAAAATTTTTTTACCTCTCAAATGGATACATCCATCGAAATTGGACGGGACCTGCAACTTTGGCCTCATAAGGCAAGTGAACTAAGAGATGCTCCATTGAATCGAAAAACGATGGAGGAAATATCCTTTCTAAATTGCAAAGAATAATTGGAATGTCTCTCTCCAGTTTCTCCATGTGTGATGCTTTTAACACTGTTGATCAAATATCATGAAGGAAATTACTTAACTCTGTAATGGCACCCCATACAAAGTTAGGTAGAAGTTCCTTCAAAGCTATTGGAATTAATCTTTCCATAAATATGTGACAATCATGACTCTTTAATCCTATCAACTTGCATTCATTCAAATCAACACATCTTCCAATATTTGAAGCATATCCATCAGGAAACCGCACAAATTTCAACCATTGACAAACGACTCGTCTCTGCTCCTTATCCAATGTATAAACTGCTTTTGGTTTTGGTCCCCTGCTGCTTGCAGCCACATCTAATGTTGGCCGATCACAAATATCTCTCATATCTTTTCTTGCATTCAAGTTGTCTTTTGTTTTTCCGGTGACATCCATAACAGTATTTATGACATTGTCGAAAATATTCTTCTCAATATGCATGACGTCAAGATTATGATGAATAAGATGGGCCTTCCAATATGGTAGATCCAAAAATATACTGCGTTTAGTCCACTTATGTGCACTTCCGTACGCAATAGTTGTGCCATGAGGGTTTTCAACAACAGTTGGAAAGTTCTGCACTCGCTCCCATATTTGATCACCGGTCAACCTCAATGGTGGATGAGTTCTTTTAATCCTATTCTTGATGAACTCTTTTTTATTCCTTCTGAATGTATGATTCATCGGCAAAAATTACCTGTGACAGTCAAAATAGCAGGGCTTCTTACCATGTCTTAATCTGAATGATTTCGATCTCTCCAAACATATCGGACATCCTAAAATCCCAGCTGTACTCCATCCAGATAACATTCCATATACTGGAAAGTCATTTATCGTCCAAAGAAGAGCAGCCTTCATTAGAAATGTTTGCTTAGTAGAAACATCATACGTAACGACACCTTCATTCCATAGCCGTTGTAACTCTTCAATCAATGGTTGCATATAAACATCTATCAACTTTTTTGGATTTTGCGGGCCAGGCACGATCAATGTCAAAAACATATAAGGTGTCTTCATGCACATACCAGGTGGAAGATTGTACGGAGTTACGATAACTGGCCAACATGAATAACTTTTCCTTGATTTTCCAAATGGCGCAAATCCATCAGCATAGAGACCTAACCTGATATTTCGAGGCTCCATCGCAAACTCAGGGTATGTTATATCAAAATGTTTCCATGCCTCTGCATCTGAAGGATGACACATTAGACCCTCTTCTGTTTCATGATTTGCATGCCAAGTCATGTGTTCAGCAGTGGCTTCAGACGCATAAAACCTTTGCAATCTGGGGATTAAAGGCAGATAAAACATTTGCTTGCATGGTCTACGCTTCTGATTATGACCCTGCCTCCAATTATGACCCTGTGACCTGTTAATCTTGTACCTGGGAAGGCTACAGAATTTGCAAGATTCTGCATTTTCATCATCTCTCCAATATAACATACAACCCCTACTACATACATCAATCCTTTCAACTGGAAGACCTAAGTTATTCACTAACTTCTTCATATCGTAAAAATCACTTGGCATGATGCTATCACGAGGCATTGTTTCTCGCATTACTTCAACAAAAGAGTTAAAGCAATTCTCAGACACATTATGCTCTGCCTTGATATTTAACAATCTTGCTGTCACTGATAACTGAGTATGGTTGTCACAACCTGCCCATAAAGGTTCATCTGCTGCTTTCAACACTTCCCAGAACTGATTAGATGGAAACGTTTCATTACCCACATTCTCATCAAAACCTGTTACTCCTATCTCTTCCTCAAGTGTAGGAGTGAAACTAGTACTTGCATGGTTTCGGATCTGAAACAACATTCTGACCAGTTGCATCAATCACCATCCTCTGATATGGGTTCAATTGATCATAATAGCTACATTCTTCTCTAACTGAAAATTGATCACTTATTCCATATCCTTCATCAGATATAAAAGATTCACCATGACAAGTCCAATTATAGTAGTTCGGAGTAAACCCAAATCTACAAAGATGTTCTCTAACTGTATCACACACATGAAATTTACCATTACTGCACTTTCTATACGGACACCTTAACTTATTTCCATCCATCAACTCATATTTACTACTAGCGAAGTCCAAAAATAGTTCCAACCCAGCACAAAACTCATCGGTCAATCCTCGACGTCCAGGTAAGTTCTTATTATACATCAAAACCCTGTCTCTTTGCATTGTGTCTATATAAAAATAACAAAATCTCGTAAAATATTTAAAACAAAAATAATCAATAAATTTATTACTTTGAAATTTTAAAAAATAAAACAATTACCCAAGTATTTGACTGAAATCTTTGTAGTTGAAGATGAGAATTGCAACGTTCACTTCATCTGCGAAACTTTTAAATGGATACGTACCTACAAAAAAAAATTGACTTCATATTTTATTTTTTTATAATAATTTTTTCCCCGATATTTTTTAAAATTTTAATTTTTTTTTCGAATTTTTTTCCCTACATATTTTTCTCCGGTCGTCGGTCTGGCGACCGGTGACCGGCTGAGGCCAGCGAGTTCGACCTTGCCAGCCATGGGCGATGTCACCTCGCCGGCTAGATCTGGGTGGCGAGGTCGAGAAGCATCACTATAATTACTTGGCATAACCATACAAATAAATTATTTCCATAAATCCCATAAATACTTTCATATAACAATTGATGACATAATCATCACTATACAAGTTGGAAATCATAATTTGAGATTCAAGATTTTCTGAAATAATAATAAATAAATGTGTATTTTCCACAATTCAAAATATTTTCTCGAATCGAAATCATTCAAATCATTTTCGAAATACGCCAACTTATACGGCGTAATACAACATTGGCATCACAATTCGATATTGAAAATCATCCAAAATACTAATATTTAATTTTCGGAATTTAATTATTTAATAATAAAATATTAATATTTCAATTCCAAAATAATAAAATAATAATTAATTCTGACAATATTAATATTAATAACATAATCAACAATAATAATATAATTGATAGCGTATCACCATATTCACGATAACTTATCGCACATTTACCGATACCCTGTCACCTAATCCCAATTAACTAAACAATTAATAAATTAATCTAAACAATCCTAAGCAAGTTTAACATCCTAAACACGGGATTAGGGGTTAACTTACTCGGCTAACGCAGGCGACGACGCGATGACAAGGGCGGCGACGAGGGCGGTCCGCGGCTCGGGCTCGGCCACCGGCGGACGGGCGACGAACGGCGGCAAACGAGCACGGCAAAGGGAGCGACTGAAATGGAGGTTGGCGATGGTGGTCTCAGCAGTCGGGACAACAATAGCAAGCGACGAGGCCGGGCGTAGGTGGATCGGCGGCTGGGTTGCGGGAGGTGCGACGCGCGTGTTGGCTGAAACAAGTCAGCAATGGCGGTCGTGGGCGGCAACGGGCTAGCCGGGGTGGTGGCGGTTTGGCAGCAAGAAGGCGGTGCGTGGCGGAGCTGGTCCGACGAAGGGCAAGCCGGCAAGAAGTGCGGCAACAAGCAGAAGTCGAGCGGAATAAGAGGACCAGCGAACGAAGGAGAAGAAGAAAGGAAGAAAGGGAAAGAAGAAAAAGAAAAGGAAGAAAAGAAAGAAAAGGACGAAAGGGGAAATAATGAGGGTAGGTGGTGTCAGGCGCATGAGGGGGGACCTGCAGCGTGGAAAAAGGGTAGAGAGCGAAGGAGAAGAAGAAAGGAAGAAAAGGAAAGAAGAAAAAGAAAAAGAAAAGGAAGAAAGGGGAAATGATGGGGTAGGTGGTGTCAGGCGCATGAGGGCGGGACCAGCGTGGAAAAAGGGTAAAGAGAGAGAGAGGAGAGAAAGAGGAAAAGTCAGATCGCAATAATTGCGAGCCAACGGCCACGATTCAAATTCAAAAACAATCTAACGGTCCCGAAAAATTCTAATTAATAATTTAGGATTTGACCAAATGGTATCAATAAAAATACACCGCGAGAGAAGTCTATCAGTCCAAATCAATACCCGGTCAAAAATTCACTTTTCACCTATCCCGAGTAATATCGCGGCTTGCCACAATAATATCGACATCGTCCAATTAAATTCATCCCAGAATTCTGAGAAATTCGACACTAAAGTTCGGGCTCCAAATAATGGCGAAATCCATCGCTAACTCCGTTGCAAATTAGCTATGACAAAATTTTTCATCGCAAAATTCGTAGCAAATTTGCGACAAAATATTTTCTTTCTTCGCAAATTAGCAACGGAAAAAAATTCATCGCTAATTTCGTCGCAAATTAGCCACGAATTTTTTTCCGTGGCAAACTCCGTCACAAATTAGCCACGAATGTTTTTCGTGGCAAATATTGTCGCAATGTCGCAAAAATATCATCGCAAATTAGCCACGAAATTTTTTTCGTGGCTAAATCCGTCGCAAATTAGCCACGAAACAAAATTCGTGGCTAAATCCGTCGCAAATTAGCCACGAATTTTTTTTCGCCGCTAAATCCGTCGCAAATTAGCCACGAATTTTTTTCGTAGCTAAATCCGTCGCAAATTAGCCACTAATTTTTTTTCGTGGCTAAATCCGTCGCAAATTAGCCACGAATTTTTTTTCGTGGCTAAATCCGTTGCAAATTAGCCACGAATTTTTTTTCGTGGCTAAATCCATCGCAAATTTGCCACGAATTTTTTTCGTGGCTAATTCCGTCGCAAATTAGCCACGAATTTTTTTTCGTGGCTAATTCCGTCGCAAATTAGCCACGAATTATTTTTCGTCGCAAAATTTGTCGGTAATTTGCGACGAATTTTTTTTCCGTCGCTAATTTAATTTTTCGTCGCAAATTTGCGACGGAAAAAATTTCGTTGCAAAGTCCGTCGGAAATTAGCAACGAAAAATTATTCGTCGCAAATTTCCGTGGCTAAATCCTTGTTTTTTTGTAGTGAAACCTTTACACTTTTTGTCAATTCAGCCTATCAGGTCAATTTTAGCTAGAAATCATTGACGTAGATGTCGGCCAGCCACGTGGAGCTGACATGAACATTTTCAAATAATATTTTAATAGTTTTTTGAAAATTTTTAATAGCCAGGGAGGGTGGTCGATTGACCCTTGTAGGCCATAGGCGAGGGCCGGCGACCCTCGCCGGCTCTAGGTGAGGGCTGCGACGACCTCACTGGCCAAAACAAGGGTGTGCTAGCCCTCGCCCAGATCTGGCGAGGGCCGCGACACCCTCGCCAGATCTGGCTAGGCGAGGGCTGGGCAGCCCTCGCCGGTTCTAAGGTGAGGGTGTCGCGGGCCCGAGACCTTGTATACTAGCGCTCTGCGTTGCTCTTAGCGTCGAGGAAGGAAAAGTGGTCGATGCGTCATGCGATATCCAAATATTTGTTAATGGCCGAAGGGTGATTTGGCAATCGAATGCCTTTTATTCGTTGGAATCCGATGATGTGTGGCTTATATATTTCCCACGCCCTCAGCTGTATGAAGTGGAGAAGCATCTGCGAGTCGAATGGAGCCAATTCCAAGTTAGCCTCAGACCATCGGGAGCAAGCATAAAAAAGTGCGGATTCCGTCTAATATGGGCGCAGCAGGAGGATGACACGAGGGTCATGCTCCAACACCATCAGCCGATTGAAAGCAAGTTGGACAGAGACTCGGAAGAAGACAACTCGTACAATCTCTCTCCCTCTCTCTCGCTTGAACGTTACTGTGTTTCCTCGTTTGTAGTGTTTGGATTCCGACGGGTCCAGAGGAACAGCGGCTGCCATTGTTTTTTTGCGTTTGTCCGGAGCTTCGTTCTGCGAATGCGTGTTCTCCGTCCTGGAACCGATTGATTCTACCCGAATTAACTCTGTTGAGTCCTTCTACTTCGAGGTTAGAGGGTTGGTCTGTTCATCGGTTACTGAATCCTTTCCCTTTCCATTCTGGTTTAGCTGGAGGGATCTGAGGATGAAATTGCTGAACCCTCGGTGCCGATACATTCGGTTATCGGAAATCCATCTACGCGGTTGTCTTCCCCATGCTATACCTGTTTCGCAGCCGGTTATGGAGGTTATCCATCTAGGCAAGCACTGACCAGGGTGAGACACGTATGAAAAACGCCTTCTGCTGTTTGGATTCAAATAATGGTGCCGGGATGGTAAGTGTGGTTGATCCGGCAGTGCTTAAACCTTCGAACAACAGGGTGTCATCTCCTGTTACATTATCCTGTTCTAACTTCTGTCACGTCTAAGTTGGCATGTTCTACTGGAGAGTGGCATAAAGAACAGCTAATTACCTAATGTAGTCTTACGGATTAAACACCTCTGCTTTTTAAATCTGAGGCCTGGGGAAAAGAACATGCTAGAGGTAATTTATGGCCTTTCTTGTTTAAAGAAGGTTCATGTGGTTATTTTGCAATTACTCTGAAATTTCGAACTTGTGAATTGCTTTGGGCGACACTAGTTCAGGGAAATAAGATTAACATCTTTAACTGCATTTTTTATTCTTGTTTCTTGTTCTTCTACCTGTAGTTGTAATGGCTGCGCTCACAGGAAAGTTGTCTTCTACCTGTAGGTTTGTCCAACCTTGCATTCCTCCAAAACTTTTCTTGGCAGAAAAGTCGTAGATCATGCTTTATGCTGCAGTGGTGTATCTGAAATGTGGTTGAATATGTCAAAATATATCTTGTGAGTAATTGATAGGAGCTCCTTCATGTCCACAGATGATGGATGGAAATTTCAGGATGTCTCAAGTCAAAGAATAGGGAGGCATACTGTACCCCAGGTGTTTATAAATGGCCAGCACATTGGAGTTTCCGATCGTAAACTGATTATGTTCCTCCTAAATTGCTTTTTGTTGATATCAGGTCCAACAAAGAATTTGAGCTTATTGTTGGTCATCATTGCAGATACAGTTGAAGCATATGAAAGTGGTGAATTAAGTAAGCTCCTTGGAATTGATGGAAAACAGGAGGAGGAACTGTGAGGAATTGTATTGTGAATGGATAACTGAGCAATACTTCCAGGTAATTCTTCAAGTAAGCTTTCATATGAACAATGCATTGAAGTTTAATATTTTATTTGCAATTCATGTTTGCCAAGCAGTGTATATTTAATCATATGAGTAATGTGATCACAAATGATATGATGCAGTGCCTTTTGCAATTACAGTCATGACTAATGGTAGAACTATTAGCTTAAATATCTAAATCAGGTCTTTATTTCAAACTGAGCAAACACATTCATATATATATAAATGGTCTTACGGACATAATTGAAAATGTACAAGATAACCGTTCTCTGATTTTACCTTTCCTCTCTCATGTTACTCCATGTAAATGAATTCCCTGCAAAATCCCCAGTTGAGAAGTCCCATATCAAAGACAAAATCCCTATAGACCTCTCAGTTGAGCTACTTTCCTCTCAACGTCCTTTCATTCCATTACTCCATAACATGAATTAGATATATGTTATTATCACAGAGTCTCTTCCAAACACTTTCACCTCATTATTGATCTCTCTACAAAATTATCTGGTAAATGTATGTCTTGGTGGCCCATAAATGCCAAGAAACAACCAAGTTTTCTTGTCAGGCCGAGAGTCTTTAAGTGCAGCAGTAATGTTCCATGTCTCCATGCAAGGCAAAGAAACCTGCACTTTTTTGGGCATCTATCAATTTCAAGTGGCTAAAACCCAAAGTTGCTACCATTCTTGCCGCTTTAACAGTAAGAATCTTCATTTCAGACCAAAACGTGTCTGGATTGAGTTTTCTTATCCAGACCCTTAACTGAGAAACTTTGGACCTGTCACTTGATCCTGAAAATTCCCCACAACCACGATCGTGGCAATGAATATGAAAGTGGCAACCATTAGAGCATCAACAGAAATTAAGCTTAGCTGGGGTTACACCCAAAGGCAATATCACTGACAGTAATCTAGCACATTGACTCCCTAAGTATGAAGCTACCTGAAGGTGACAAGGTTCTTTGCAATCTCTAGTTGTGGGATGTTCCAATTTGCTCTCCTTCCACTGGCTTTGGCTTGTTTGCTGCGGGAAAACTATTGGTGTTGTGCTAATTGGGTGGAAATATGGTGTTGACTGAGGAAATATAATCAGGTAACTGAGTTTTTGGTTAGGATCTAAAAAATTTGGGGAATTAGTCCCCAAGGTGAGAAAAGAAGCTCAATAATCTGAATACTGTACAAATTTGCTCAATAATTTTCTCAATGGAATCCATCTTAAAACTGGAAAATACAGAAGAATTAGCCCCAGAATGAATTATAAGTTCAAAGCCTTCAGCAAGAAAAAAAAGGTTGGTCCGTAATGCCAAGGCTACATCAATACCATTAGATGAAAAAATATTGGGTATTTCTTGAGTGCCACAAGGGATTTATGCAAATCCACTCATCAGTTGCCATGTATGCAAACGTAGGCCTACTCATTTTTTTTTTAACATTTGAGATGTAAATGCTAAGTAGGATCCACTTTGCACAAAACTGGTTGAACCGAACGAAGAAGCTGCCACACACTACACGAATGGGCCTCACATCTAGCTTCATAAAACAATCATGAAAACATTTCAAATTTCTTTTTCCTTTCCACAATCCACAATTACATTTTGATTCCACCTTCTCTCTCTCTCTCTCTCTCTCTCTCTCTCTCTCTTTCTTCTTCAAATCCCTAAATCCAAACTCCAAAAGAAAAATTCATTAAAATCGTTCTTGGGATGTTGTTTGCGATTGTATCCGTGATGGGTAGTCGTTTGCAAGAGCTGTTTGTAGTAAGATTGCGTAACATCCTTCTCGTGACCATTTCTTGTGCTTCCACGATGCACCCTTGTCATCGTTGTTCACGAAATAGAGCGGGGGCGATTCTCATGAGTTATGGGGTGAGGCCTCTTTTTTTAGGGCCTTTGGTTCGCTGGCTATTCCAACTTGTAATCTGACCTTGTTAGCCATGTGAGAAGCTCTTGATTTCTAAGAAACATTACTTCATTTTTTCATGAAAAATTAGTTTGATCTATTGATTGCGTTGAGATTCAGGTTAATATTTCAAGATGAGGGACGGAGAAGGGCCGGGCATATGTGGATTGGGTTCTCTTCTCATTGGCTGTTTCTTTAAATTTGGTAATATGACATTCCAGAAGTAGGATAATTGCCCAAAAAGTCTTAAACTTATCGTGCGATGGCCGATTCAGTCGTAAATATTTCAATTCTGTCAATTTAGTGCTAAACCTTTTAATGATTTGTCAATTTAGTCCGAAACATTTCAATTGTGTCAATTTAGCTCTAAACCTTTTCATGATCTACCAATTTAGTCATAAATCTATTATTTAGATATTTGGCCGAAAGGATTACATTGACAAATGATCAAAAAATATATGATTAAATTGGTAAATTATCAAAATGTTTAAAACTAAATTGGTACAATTGAAAGGTTTATAACTAAATTGGCAAATCGTTAAAAGGTTTAGGACTAAATCGGCATAATTGAAATGTTTAGGATTAAATTAGCCTATGCACAATAGATTTATAACTTTTTAGACAATTTTCCCCTTCAGAAGTTGGTTACAGAAACTTGTTTTTTGTAGTTTAGGCCTCAAAGTGGCTTTGCAAATTGTTTCTTCGCATTGCAGGCGAGTCGATGTCAAAGTATGACGGGCCATAAACGATTGTTATGAGTCCGGTACTATAAATTACAATCTTGTTTGAGGATTTATCAGTATGAGATTAGATATGTGATGCTATTTATTTTGCGGGGCTCATCAGATTCTTGTCAATGTCCCTTGACTAGTTATGGCCAAATGAGATGACTTGACAATCAAGGGTCACATGGTGATTAGCGATTAGTTTTATTCGTTGAGCTTTCCAGACGTCAAGGGGATCCGGCTTTGTTAGTTTCATTCATTTTGTTATAAGTTATATAATTTAAAACCTTTTGAAGATCGACAATGCTCGGAGTTACGTAAAAATCTCCCTTCTAAAGATTAAACACGAAATTTTTTACTTAGTTGTCCGGAAACATACGTAACAATTCCAAGATAAGTAGAGTCATACGTCATTGTAATATCTATAGAGCTTGTGTTCGTTTCTTGCCGATTCGGATATCTTCATAGAAACATGTTTGCCCAATTGCATAATTTGTTTTGAAGTTCCAGTCCGCCCCAAGCATTTTCATTGACATTATATGAAGACATCGTACCTTAAAAAACTACTGCAGAAATTGAACAATATAACAATTTTGATGTCAATTATAGTATAAGATACTCATGATAATTAAACTATTATATGGAAGATGAAAAGGTCTACAAACCCCATCCATGAATCTAAATGACCTGAAACCAAGTCCTAGAGATCAAAACTCATTCAAATACAAATGAATTCCGGCTGAGTCGTTTTTATGAATTTTTCTTTGGAGTTTGGATTTAGGGATTTGAAGAAGAGGAAGAGGATGTTTTGGAAAGTGGCATGTGAGTGCCCTCTAGGATCTTGTTTGAGAAAAAGGTTTCACTATAGGTCCTTATTTAAAGTTTCTCAAGAAATTTAATCTTTTCTCGATTTTTGATGAAGTCAAATGCGGGACCCATCCACGTACTATATAGCAGCTTTGTCTTTTGGTCCATATGACTTTGTGTATAGTGAATCTCACATGACATTTATATCTTAAATAAAAAGAAAATAAATTGGTTCGAGTTTGCACACACGACAATCGGTGAGTGAATTTGGATAAAGCCTCAGGTTGCACTCAAGGAGCACCCGATATTTTCTCCTAGAAGACCATGTCTAATGAAATGCAAAGAAATTCCAAAGAATCCTAATCAAACACGTTTCAGTTGTTTAACTGAATTTATTATCAACAGAATAACAAAATAGGCGCAATATTTATGAAAAGTTAAATTCAACGGACTCATGTCCCAATCACCGAAACGAAAATGCAATGAAGGTTCGTCTCAGAAGCTCGCTGACTCCTCGTCAAAAGCTGCAAAGGCAATGAGCACTTCATCGAGACACTCATTTTCTATGCAAGACTGAGAGAGAGAGAGAGAGAGAGAGAGAGAGAGAGAGAGAGAGAGAGAGAGAGAGAGAGAGAGAGAGAGAGAGAGAGAGAGAGAGAGAGAGAGAAGGAGGGTTCATTAGAACTGCTTAGGCATAGCAACAATCGTGCATGGGTTATCTGAATTTTGAGTAGTACGGGTTGAAAATGAGCATGTTGTAGACCTGTTACAAAAATTAGGCTTTTCTACTTAAATTTATAGCTACATGTTTTTAAAAATTTAATAAATCTACATACAACTCGGCCCGCTAAATACGAATTAAAAAGTGGGTCTTTGGCTCTTTTTTTTTTGCCACATATAGTAATATCTTTAAAAGTTAGTAAATCTAAAATGCTCCTCAGAAATGCAAATAAATGTTTGTAAATGATTAAAAAATTTGGCAAATTAAACAACAAATGCCCCGCAATTGTCAATAGCCCCACATGGAATTGGAAGAGGTACACAAATAGTGGTGGAATGGGCCCAAATATATTCATTAGGTTTTGGAAAAGTTGGAGTACCGTGGCTATGAAATGATTAAGATGAACCGCAAATTCCACAAACGAGTACAAACATCACGCGATGGATGAATAATTACCAAAGACGATAAATGAATGCAGCATCAACCTGCGACGAGCAAGTAATTCGGGTATCCAATATGTTGGCTAGGCCATGATCAGCGAGATGCACATTGAACCCATTATATTCAGTGCCAAAATTCAATTTAGTATATATATTACACTCATGTATAATAATTTCACATTAGCAGCAGTAACCCATAAGCCAGAGGATGCTAGAAAAACTCAATACAATTTATCATGATGTTCGATCCAAGTATGTTCGTATCATGCATATATTTTTAGTGTTGATTAATAGCTATTAGAAATCATATGGAATCTTCTTTTCATGTGAAAGGGTTCACGCACTATTGTAGTCCTTAATTAGCGGATGGTTCTTAATTTGGTCAATATAAAGTTGCCGTAATTATAGGAATTGGTTTACTTAGGTGATAATTTATCCAATAACGAAGGATTCAACACATCTTTTTATCCAACAAACAAACTCTAGTATCCAGAAGATGCTAAACACACCCCACCATAATTACAAATTTACCAAACTACACATGAACCTTTCAAACATCTCTAGACTTGAGTCAAGAAGTAGATCGATAAAATAGTTAGAAGGAAAGAAAAAAAATTGGACTCCGAATTAACATAGTTCGGTCCGAATACTAAAACTTACGTCAACAGAAGAGAGCAGCATGGAATTCAACTATAGAAACAAGCGACACAATAGATATTAGAATTATTCGAGCACTCAAACACTTTCTCGATATTTTCCAGCCTTCAATTCCGTCTAATAACTCACTCAACGTTCACCCTCATAATTTTTAGTGAAGTCTCGCTCAAGGAATCACACATCCTCTCGTCCTCTCTGACCCTTCTGTACCCAACCAAGGGCAAGGGCCCCTTCGTATGTTATATTTATTGTCTAAAGAATCTCCACATTTATTATAGTATGTCAGCAGATGAAGATAGTCCATGAAAGACGAACGTAGCCTGTGGCTCCCTCCATAATCATTTGGGGGCTCCTTCAATTCGAGAAAATATTAGGCGGTGGGATTTCCATATTTGCTGGCTGAGCAAATCTCTTCTCTGACTCCAGTTACCGCTAATGAAGGTGATCAAGAGCGAGAGAAGAAAGCGATGAATGGCCAGAGGCGCGGCCGTGAATTCTCACATTCTATTCTTCTTTTGTTTTTGAAGTTGAAGGCACATTGTCATGCCGATCCTTTATAATACGTTTCTACGTTTGTCTCGGAGTCCGTTATCGATTCCTCGTGTTATTTTTTCCTTGATATTCATCTGAAAGCATGATGAAGGTCAATATGCACTAATCTATATTGAAGTAATTTGATTTTAGCTCTAGATATCTCTTAATATTTTTTCTTTTTTTTTGGTTGGGAAAATTTCTTAAAAATTATATATATATTTTACCAATCTGGTCCAAGCGAGCAAGTGAACGATTCCATACCTAGAACTAGGAACCGAACGGTACTCACCGATTCTTGCAAAGTGGAATCGGAAACTGGACCGGTCCCCATGAAAACAGCCGGTTTCGGGCGGTCCGAGTGGTTCCCGGTTCGATTGGACACCCCTAATGTGCAGCTGCTGGACCGAAGAAGAAGCCTCCACGGAATCACGAGGTCGGTCAGCTTAATTTATTTTAGACCAAGTATTGTTTAATGGGTTTAAATTCAAAATATATTTTCAATAGGTGCTACATAGACTCACTAGGCATTCGAATCGCGACAAAACTCATCCCGACAAAATCACCGCCATTCTAGCTTTTCACCGAAATTTCCTGAAGAAAAATCCAATTCTACCCGTGAAAGAGGAGAGAAACAGGGAAAAGGGCAAAACAGAAAAAAGGTTTAAAAAAAAAGAAGATGTACGGAGCAGCCCCATTGGCTGGCCCTGATCACTGCTCCTTCCCAGCAAATGCACCGTCGACCGCGTTCATGGAGATATAACATACGCCTCCACGAACTGTCTTCCACCTCACGACCATCATTCGCTCTCTGAAGAACTGGCAACCCCCTCTCTTTCTACTGCTAACGATAAATCGCCGCCCACGATCCCGACCCTTCCAACGAGGAAGAAGACCTCCATTCTCGGTGAGTGCTCTCTGTCCCTCTCTCTCTCTCCCCGCCGCCTCGCAGCAGATCTGCGCTCATTTCTGCGCTTCCGGTGGCTGCCCTTCCCTCTCGCACGCTCGAGTCTAGATCTGCTCGCTCCGTGTGGTCGGGTTTCCGTAGCATAAGAAAACGGTTCGATACCGAAACTGGCTCTGTTGATCGAGCCGATAATTCTTCTGGGGTCTTGCGAGAGGTTCCATTTTTTGACATTTCTCCCGACTCTTTGATCGCGAGGATCTGTTGCGTTGCTCCTCTGCTCGCAGTCTTAGGTTTGGAGTCGGGGGTTTAGCCCGTTGTGTCTTCTGGGTACTGTGGATCAGTTTATGTAATGCTTGGCTTGCGGGTTGATGGTGGCTCTTGTACCGTGGACTTGCTTGAGCGTCCTCGGATAAATGGATTTGTTTCCAAGTTGGGTGATGGCTCTCTCTACTTAATTCCTATTAGAAACAGTTGCTTCGCTGGGCATTTCTGATCCTTGATTCGGTTCATTTGTTGAGCTTTTCTTTTCTTTTGTTTGCAGTGAGCTTTACAAGAACAGCATTCGAGATTTGCAGCTCCTTTCTTGGCCCTTCTCAAACCATATCAGTTTGGTTTGGTCTGGTCGTGTTTGTTTGTGCTGAAAACAAAAAAAAAAGAAAAGAAGAAAAAACCGAAAACCAAGCTGTCAATAAAAAGCAAAAAAAAAAAAGGAACAAGAAACCGAAAACCGAAAAGCGAACTGAACCAAACCGGTTTTTCGGTTCGGTTCATATTTGGTTCGAGCGAGATTCAATTTGGTTCAAGGGTGCACCTCTAACGGTTCGGTTTTTCAAGAGAACCGAACCGAACCGAACCGTTTACACCCCTAGCAAACATCCTGCGGAAGCACGTCAACCACCATCATCTCTTTCGATGGCTGCTTCTTCTTCTAATCTGAAAAGAAATTACCACGTGTTTCTGAGCTTCAGAGGCACAAATGTCCGCAACGAATTCCTCGGCCATCTTTATGTGGCTCTGGACCAGAAAGGAATATACACTTTCAGGGATAGTGATGAACTCTGGAAAGGAGAGCAGATATCGCCGGCGCTTATGAAGGCGATCGAGGAGTCGCGTGCCGCGATCATCGTTTTCTCCAAGGACTATGCTTCCTCGCCATGGTGCTTGGAAGAGTTGGCCAGAATTATGGAGTGCAAGGAGCAAAGAGACCTCAAGGTCTTTCCCGTGTTTTACAAAGTGGAACCCAGGGAAGTGAGAACACCAAGAGAGAGTTACAAAGAAGCTATGGATAAGCATGAGTCCAAGTTCGGGAAGGATTCTGAGAAAGTGAAGAAATGGGAGAAGGCTCTCTTCGACGCGGGTAGCTTATCTGGGTGGCATTTCCATGAGGGGTACGCATGTTTTTCCTTTTGATAAATGCTATGATATCTCTTTTAACTGGTCTCAATCTCATGCTTCGTTTGTATCTTGTTTTTTACCCTCCCCTTACTAGTTGCATGCATAAATTAGAAGGGTGTGCGCTTACTGTGCCCACGCCCCTGGACACATGTACTGTCCCCATCTGACGGATTGTCGGATCTGTCTCCCGGTGCCCACCAGAGATCCAACCAAAAACTCATCTCTTGGCCTGCATAGACCTGTAGCCCAACCACCACGGCGCGTTCATCATCGCCTCATTCCAGCAATCGTCTCCGGCCTTCGCCTGCTAGCACTGTAGGGCCGATCGCCTGGCCTTGTCTGGCCGGGTGCAAGGCCAATAGCCATTCCAGGCCATTGTTTGGCAGTCTGGCCTGGTCTCCAGACCAGGCTCCCCCAAGTC
The DNA here is from genome assembly GCA_031216285.1 of Syzygium syzygioides. Lineage (NCBI taxonomy): Eukaryota > Viridiplantae > Streptophyta > Magnoliopsida > Myrtales > Myrtaceae > Syzygium > Syzygium syzygioides. The sequence goes on along the minus strand of CM062244.1, from coordinate 33,127,088 downwards.
TGCCACGACGCCTTGTATTGTCCAACTGATCCTCCGGGGTCCCGAGCCTTTCACAAACCTTTGCAAATATTTGCTCTTGCCAAAAATTCGAGACATCAACATCTTTCATGCCCCTAAACGTTGAATTTAGAAGCTAATTAGAGATTCTATATAATTAATTCAATCACCCAAGAATAGAAAAGATACACTGCCACTTAGAAACTGATAGATATTGTCAAATTGATCTTTCGATTGAAGATACAAAGCGGAAATATACTAGACAGTCGACAAAAAAGTCGAATAACCAAAACTGCAAGCTCGCAAATTCTTTGAATTCGATTCTTGCTGTCTAGATAATGGGAAATTTGTCTTAGATTAAAAGTGTGGTTCATAGTACCCGAGTCGTCATTATCTTCAGGCTCAGGTTCTTTATAGTTTTTCCTTGTGCAGATCTTGGCGTAGGTTTACCCGAATGTGTTATTTCTTTTCATCTCATTTTTAGCTAATCTTCTGGCGAGATTTTCCTTGTGACGTCAGAGTTCAAATTCCTGCCATTGCTCGGACATGCTAAAACATGTTTATCTTTCTTTTGGGTGCTTATTAGGGATGAAGCGGAGCTCATACAACACATCGTGAAGGAATTATCCATTCATCTAGAGCGTACACCCTTACATGTCGCTAAGTATCCAGTCGGAATAGATTCCCGAGTTCAAACACTGATATCGATGTCGCAAAAAGAGTCAGGTGATAATGATGTTCTCATGATAGGTCTATGGGGACTTGGAGGCATAGGGAAGACAACGATTGCGAAAGCCCTATATAATGCTATTGAGAGACAATTCCAGGGTTCTAGCTTTTTGGCGCGAGTTAGAGAAAGTTCAGGCAAAGGCAATGGTCTTGTTGCGTTGCAAAAAAAACTTCTATCTAAGATCTTATCTCATAGACATTTAACAGTAGATAGTGTCGACGAAGGAATTAATTTGATACGGGAAAGACTTTGTTGCAAAAAGGTTCTCTTGGTTCTTGATGATGTTGACCAGTTGGATCAACTGAATGCATTAGCTGGAGAAGGCCATTGGTTTGGCAAAGGAAGTAGAATTATTGTTACATCAAGAGATGAACATTTGCTAAATTCTCATGGCATAAATTTTGTGTACGAAGTGAAGACTTTAGATGACAATGAAGCACTAGACCTTTTCGGTCGGTATGCCTTTCCAAATAGCAGGAAAGTTGAAATAAGGAGGGATCTCATAGATAGAGCACTGCGTTATGCTAACGGCCTTCCATTAGCCCTCGAAGTGTTGGGCTCATTCTTATGTGGAAGAAAGGAACCTGCATGGGAAAGTGCACTGCATAAACTCTCCAAAAGTCCTGACCAAACTGTCAATCGAGTTCTCAAGACAAGCTTCGATGGATTGGGGGATAATGAGAGGGAAATTTTCCTTGACATCGCTTGTTTCTTTAAGGGAGAAGGAATAGAAGGCATCAAGAAAATTCTTGACAGTTGTGATTTTGAAACAACTATAGGAATAGAAATTCTCAAGGAGAGGTCCTTGATAACAAATGAGAATGGGTGCCTACAAATGCATGATTTGGTTCAGTCAATGGGTAAGGATATTGTTAATCAGGAATGTCCGGATGATCCCGGAAAACGCAGTAGATTGTGGATTTTCGAAGATGTTTTGGACATTCTATATGAAGATACGGTAAAAGTTGTTTATGTCAATGTTGCTACATTTTAGTTTTTATATTACTATAATTTGAACAGAAAATGTAAATCTCAATGGAAATTTTCTGTGACCATTTGTTCTGTTATGGACAGGGAACGAATGCAGTAAAGGCCATAGTATTGGACTCGTTCGAACCAGAAGAGATAACTATTAGTCCTCATGCTTTCACAAACATGAAAGGGTTGAGATTGCTCATTTGGCCTGGAGTGCATATCTCTTCACAAGGTCCTGTATGTCTCCCTAACGAGCTAAGATGGCTTGAATGGCCTAACGCGCCGGATCTGGAATTTGGCCCTGGCCCAAAGAAACTTGTTAGAATTGATGTCCGGGGAAGTCGTATCAAACAGTTCGGAGGCAAACTTATGGTAAGCCCACGTGATGATTAGCTTTCCCTTTTATAGCTGTAAGTATTTGCACAACCTAATGATTGCGCTGTTATGTTTTTGCAGAATTTTAAAAGGTTGAAGTCCATAGATTTCTCGCAATGCGAGTCCCTTGCTAGTGTTCCTGACCTTTCAATGGCTCCAAATCTGGAGAGCTTGAATCTCAATTACTGCATTAGTTTGGTGGAGGTTCACCAATCCGTCGGATACCTTGACAAGTTAAGGCATTTGTCACTAAATATGTGCTCAAATCTTAGTATCTTTCCCAACGAACTCAAGACAAAATCTCTTGAAACCCTTTGTCTCTATTATTGCTCTAAACTCGAGAAGTTCCCTGATATTCTGGGAAAGATGGAACATCTAGAATATATTTGTTTTGAAGGGACAGCTATTAAAGAACTCCCTGCATCAATTGAAAATCTTGTTTCTTTGAAATGGATGCGTTTAGATCGGTGCGAGAACCTTACAAGGCTTCCATCGAGCATTTATAAGTTGCACAATCTCAAGGTTCTGAGTCTTCAAGGATGCTTGAATTTAGTCATGTTTCCAAAGAACTTGGAGGATTCAACTAACCGCGATGACCATTTAAGATTCCCAAATCTGTACTTGTTACACCTTGCTGGCTGCAATCTATTGGAATTAGATTTCCTTGAGAGTTTTCCCAAATTGGAAACCCTATATCTTTCAGAAAACAAGTTTACTCATCTACCAACATGCATCAGCAAATACGATGATTTGATGTGGTTGTATGTGGAGCGATGCCCGCAACTACAAGAGATTCCTCAGCTTCCATCAAATATGCTGCATACCCTAAGCGCAAATGGTTGCAAATCTCTGCAGAAACTCCCAAATTTGTCGAGTGTCTCCTCCGACGTCCTTGATGTTGACTTGTCGTCATGCTGTGAATTATTCCGCAGAGGGGTCAAGATGGGTGATGTGCCATTACTGGAGGTCAGACTCTCTCTCTCTCTCTCTCTCTCTCTCTCTCTCTCTCTCTCTCTCTCTCTCTCTCTCTCTGCACTCGCGCGCAAACACTTGATATGCGTACCATCTGTATGACAGGGACTCCTGAAGATGAGGAGTGTCGACGTTCGCCTAATTGGAGGAGAAATGCCAGAATGGTTTCTCCACTGTAAAGAGGATTCCATATCTTTCCTGATCCCCCAGGACTTGTATGACAAGTTCTTGGGACTAGCGCTCTGCGTTGTTCTTGGCCTGGAGGAAGGAAAAGTGGTCGATGCGTCATGCGAGATCCAAATATTTGTTAATGGCCGAATGGTGATTTGGGAATCGAATGGCTTTTCTTCGTTGGAATCCGATAATGTGTGGCTTAAATATTTCTCACGCCGTCAGCTGTTTAAAGCGGAGAAGCATTTGCGAGACGAATGGAGCCAATTCCAAGTTTACTTCAGACCATGGAGAGCAAGCGTAAAAAAGTGCGGATTCCGTCTAATATGCGAGCAGCAGGAGGATGATATGAGGGTCGTGCTCCAACACCATCAGCCGATTGAAAACAAATTGGAGAGAGACTCGGAAGAAGACAACTCGTATAATCTCTCTCCCTCTCTCTCTCGCTTGAACTTTACTGTGTTTCCTCATTTTTAGTGTTTGGATTCCAACAAGTCCAGAGGAACAGCGGCTGCCATTGTTTTTTTGCTTGTCGGGAGCTTGGCTCTTCATGTTTTTCACTTCGATTCCTGCGAATGCATGTTCTCTGTCCCGGAATCGATTGATTCTACCCGGATTAACTATGTTCAATCCTTCTACTTCGAGATTAGAGGGTTGGTCTGTTCATCGGTTACTGAATCCTTTCCCGTTCCATTTTGGTTTAGCTGGAGGGATTTGAGGATGAAATTGCTGAACCCTCGGTGCCGATACATTCGGTTATCGGAAATCCTTCTATGCGGTTGTTTTCCCCGATGCTATACCTGTTTCACAGCCGGTTATGGAGGTTAGAACTTTGGGAGAATGTCTGGATGGATGATGTTGGTACTCTGGGGATTCTTGATTAGTCGACCCTGATGAATGGACTGCTGTCTGATGTTTCTAGTTCAACCTCTCCTCAGTTGTGTAACCATGAGCCTGTACTTATCAATTAATGTTGTTTGTTACTGTTAAAGTTTCTCGGCAAATTGTGGTTGATGGTTAGGCTCTTCGGTACAACTGTTTGTTTGATCAAATTGTTGGCAAACCTGAGTCATATTCGAGCTACTGCAATTATGTTATGGGGAACAGATGGTTCGATTGATGGGCATAGATGGAATAATGACTTGTTTATCTTTAAATTCCCTGATTCCAGTTCTTGTGATTGGGTTTAGGCTGGTGGTCCCTGGCACATTAATCGCCAAACCTTAGTTCTTCGTTGATGGCAGTTCGATCTTTAATCTGAGAAGATGAGTTCTGTTCCAGTTTGCATTAGACTTTGGGTTTACAGATTGCAACTAACTACAAATGAAGCTCTAAGCTATACTGGCAGTGCAATAAGTATTACTTTGTATGTGGATGAAAACACACAAATGATGTAGACATGGGATTTTGTTAGAATATGTGTAGAGGTTCCTCTTGTTTCCCTGTTGGTTGATTCAGTTCCTGTTGTTCTTGAGGAGGGCACTTCCTTTGAGTTAAACCTGAGTATTTATGGAAGCCTATCACTTGTAAGAGATGAAATGAGATTGGGCATGATGTTGACGTTTGTAGAAAGAAGAAAATTTGACATTGATTAAATAATTCACAAGGCTTGGAATGCTGTTTGGCGACCTAAATCTACACATATTTTTCAACCTGTTGAAACTAGGTAAGCACTAATCAGGGTGAGACATGTATGAAAAATGCTTTCTGCTGTTTGGATTCAAGTCATGACGCTGAGATGGTAAATGTGGTTGATCCATCAGTGCTTAAACCTTCAAACAACAGGGTGTCATCTGCTGTTACATTATCCTGTTCTAACTTCTGTCACGTCTAAGTTTGCATGTTCCACTGGACAGTGGTATAAGGAACAGATAATTACCTAATGTAGTCTTACAGATTAAACATGAAATTGGTCCCTCTGCTTTTTAAATCTAAGGCCCGGGGAAAAGAATGTCCTAGAGGTAGTTTATGGCCTTTCTTGTTTAAAGAAGGTTCATGTAGTTATTAACTTATTTTGCAATCACTCTGAAATTTCGTACTTGTGGATTGCTTTGGGCGACACTAGTTCAGGGAAATAAGATTAACATCTTTAACTGCATTTCTTATTCGTGTTTCTTTTTCTTCTACCTTAATGGCTGTGCTCACGGGAAAGTTGTCTTTCATGCCTGCTATCCCTTGTTATGTATTTATAGATAGATTGACAAATCCAATCAATCTGTAAATTCTTCTATTTCAGTCATATAGATGATATGAACCATAAACCATAATATATTTTCTTTTTTGTAAAATTAAAAGGAAGTCAGACAAATCACGGGATGTCTCTTTTCCATTTGTGATATGCAGCCTCCCATTGAATCCAGTGTATTGTGGTAGATGTGATGACCTCTTGGGAGAAACTCCGGATGTCATAGTTTAATTGTTATCATTTGATAGATTCAAGTAACTGCTTGCTTATTCATCCAACTGATTGGGTTTAGTTCGATGGTTTTGCTGGATTGTCTTCTTCTTTTCATGTTCAATGCAGCTGATGGACATAGTAGACAAACATGGATCTGTAACACCTTTCATGGATAAATGCAGGTACTGCTCAGAAGAAGATAACTCAACAGACACCACAGAAGAAGATAACAGACACCACAGAAGAAGATAGTCCAAGTGAAACAGATGCAGGGCAAAGCAAATCAACTTCAAAAAAGAAGAGAAGATTGTCTTAACCATGGCGGGACTATGGGTTGCACTCGCGCCAATCTATTATGAGGGTTGGCTTGCGAAGCATGCCCGTTGAATTGGTTCGTGAGTTGCTGAGGAAGTGAACTGGGTCATTTCGATTTCAATGCCTTTATCTTTTCCCCTTTTTCGGTCTCTACTAGAAGTTTTCTAACGTGTGCACCTTCAAGTAGAATTCAAAACCACTATCCGGTTTCGCATCATGCTACTGATATGGTTGAGGAACTTTTTCCTCTCCTTCTTTATGATTTGTGATGCAGAGTGCATTAATCCAAAATTATGTGGATTCTTGTTGAATGGCCATGGTCTCCCAAGTTGCTCTGTGAAATTTATCATATAGACCTCTGTTACCCATCTTAATCCAATTAATGATGCCAATGCTTCATACTTTGAGATAGTAGTGTTGATCTAATTGTCTCAAAGGTCAAAAGTTCTATACAGGGAATATTAGTTGATGTCTCTACTGTTGCTAGGCAGATTGCATTGGATGGGTACAAAGCCTTGTGTCATAACTAGTGGCTTCTTTGAACCGTAATGTTTGAGCTTGTAGCAGGTCGCTCACTGGTTTTTGTGCCATCGATAAAATTTATAGAGGGATGTTGATACCTAAATTTTTGGCCCCGGAGGACTCATTCGGGGGCTTGATTTTGATCAATAAATCGTATGGATCATGAAAAAAAGGGTTGTATTAATGTTGCAGGACACATAGATTGGTCCTGGAGTGTAAAATCAAGGCGTTATATTAATATTGTCCAATATGGATCAAGTTTTTGCACATTTGCTTTAACTATATGTTTATTATTACGAAGTGATTTTTATTGTTTGCGCACTTAAGCCTGGCCTTACGGATTTGCATGTTTAGGAATAAAAATCGAAAAAGATTGCATGAAATTGGCTTTTACGAAAAGAAAAAAGGTAGCAATTTATGGTAGTTTGTTCACCATAACGTATTTAAGTCCCTGTGTCCAATGGTCTGGACCGTAGAGGTTAATTGAGCTCTCACGCTCTCCTAGGCTTCAAACTGGCTTGGTTAAAGGTTAGTGGCAATTCTGGTCTTGTTCAATTGATAATAGACGAAAATCTAAGTCGTTGTCGCTAGGGCTTGGAAGAATCCATGCGAAGTGTGAGTGCTGCCTCGGATGAGGACTGTTTGCGCCCAGCTAGCAATCCATTAGCTCTCTCAACTTTCACGTCAAGAGGGTCGCCACAAGGCAAAAGATAAAAAAAGAGTAGATGGAATGGAATTTTACCATTGAACGACATTATAACAAATCCCCATTCCTCCCAGTTAACATTAATTGGACACATTACTCACATAGTCTTTGCTGCGAAGTGCCTGACCATCTACGTGTTGATTCTCAGGTTTCAGCTACAGTTTTGAGTTGCTCCCTATTGAGAGGAACTCCAAAGTTTCATGGCTGAACATTGCTTGAATGACAAGTTACTAGGATTAGCTTTCTGTTCCGGATTCAGACCGGGAGGAGGAAAAGAGGTTGCCCCCGGTCCAGATCCTACCGCCACACATGAATGGCAGAAGGAGGGGCGGGGAAAGTGTTGCAGAAGTCCTAAACCTTTTTTTGGTACCAATTAAGTTCTAAACCTTTTGTTTTGATGCTAATTCAGTCTATTAGGCTAACTTTGGGCGGATTTTGCTGACGTGGACGCCGGCTAACCGGTCACCGGAGCTGATGTGAACAATTTTAATAATATTTTAATACATTCTTTTCTTTTTTTTCTTTTTCCTTCTCCTCTTCATCCAGTTAATCGTCGGAAGGCTGACCGGCCGAAGCCTCGAGGTCGACCAAGTAGACCTCGCTTGGCCACTGGCAAGGCAGGACCTCGCCTGATCTGGCGAGGTCGTGCCTCGCTCAACCGTCGGCGAGATTAAGCCTCACCGAATCTGGCAAGGTCGAGCCTCGCCGGCGACTGGGCGAGGTCGACCTCGCCGACCTCGGGCCTCTGATCGATCGCCACTTTGGCCATCGGCTGGAGGAAGAGGAGAAGGAAAAAAAGAAAAGAAAAAAGAAAAAAAAATTAAAATATTATTAAATTTGTTAATATCAGTTCCGGTAACCGGTCGCTAGCTAGCCAGCATTTACGTTAGCAAAATCCGGCCAAAGTTAGATGGAAGGACTAAATTGACATCAAAACAAAAGATTTAGGACTCAATTGACACTAAAAAAATTTTTAAAACTAAATTGACATCATCTCAAAAGATATAGGACTTTTTCAATACTTTTCTCGCAAAAGAGGAGAGGGAGGGCTCTATATGCAGAATATGATCAGGTGAGTTTTTCCGGTGATAGAGGTGATTGAGGACCGGGTATTGTGTTGGTGAGGCCACATCTGCGACTAGGCGAGGAAAGGCCAGTTAGCCGTGCTTAGTCTCCAATTTTTCTCACAATCGGATCAAAGGTAAGCCCATAGTTCCTCCATTAGGGGTTTGGATTAGGGCGAAGATCTTGCCGGAAAATGACTTGCCGTTATTGAAATTGTGCCTTTCCAATGGGTGGGGACAAATGGGTCGGATTAGGTCGGGTTAATCGAACATATATTGGTTTGGACCAGATTGATCCATGTTCATTCTTTCATCCTAATTGGCTCATATTCAACCTATCCCGACCAAACCTATATCCAAATCTATCGAAATGGGTTTTATTTTGAATATAATAGTGTAATTAAAAATTGGATCTGAACGGTATTTATTCTCATATGCCTAGTGGCCCTAGCCTAAGCAGATGAGTTGTACATTTATTCAAGTCCTTGTGCCTTTTATTTAGAAGATGAAAATGTCCATGTCAACCCATAACATTATTTGTCACGCCCCAAACCCCCATCGAGCTCGCAGCATCCCCTGCTCCGGTCGAAAAGATGCGACGTCCTAGGAACGTCGCCGACTCAACCCAAAAATCAGAGCCACATGCGGAAGCGAATATAAAAACCCCGGACAGAAAGATGACGACAACGGGGTAGAACACCACAGCAATCAAACAGCAACATATTTAAACAGTACCAAATATACAAACATCATATTACAGACATAATTAACAATTAAACATCCACAGTCACCGATTTAACAAAAGATCAGGGGTCTGGTTACCCTAACTTCATTATCGGTCTACTCAATCTACACAACCCCTAAAATACCCTAGGGAAAGCCTACTAATCGCCTCCTATCCAATCCGCTCCTGTTTCCCTGGCTTGGATCTTTGGACGATCGCCTGCAGTTCCACTGGGCACCAAAAGCGTTTCCTCGAACGTCCAAAAAGAAAAGGCGCACTTCCCGGGTTTATGGCTGGGGGTCTGAAAGTGTCGATTATACAACCGTGAGACGAATCTCAATAAGTATACAACCCCAAACCCCACGTAGGCACTCACGTAGCGCCAGACGAAAACACGCGTAACACACGACCATCAATTAAACTAACAACCACACACGACCCTACCTGGAATCCAACATACCCGCCCCTCCACGTTAGGCAATAATACAGCCAATATATTACAGCAATGAATCACAGACGTGCACGTGTCTCAATTATAAAATAAAACCCACTTGGGCACGTCCCATATCGTGCCTAGCAGTTTTTATCCCATAATTAAGCATCACGTCACGCGATACAAATACACTCGCACACGAACTCACACCACACGTCACTTTCTTAATTTCACTCGTCTCGCCAATTCTTGCTCATTCTCAACCTTTCCACCACTACCGTGCCCGCGTAAAACGCATCAGGCCAACGGTCTTCTGACCTCATCAAGCATCGTCATCCCGTCGGGCCGGGCATCGTCACCTCGTCAGGGACGGCATCGTCCCGCGTAAACGAACACGCCTCAGGACGGAATCCTACACACACTTTCCTTCTACCATGCCCGCGTAAAACGCATCGGGCCAACGGTCTTCTGACCACGTCAGGCATCGACACCTCGTCAGGCCGGGCATCGTCACCTCATCAGGGACGGCATCGTCCCGCGTAAACGTACACGCCTCAGGACGGATCCACTTTTCCCAACCAATCTTACACATCCGTACCCTCATTCCACTCGCACCACATGTACCACACGGCCACTCGAACACGCTATCACACACAATCTCACACCTCCCTTACACATCACAAATGCATATATTCTCATCACACGAACACATTCCACGACCCACATACGCTTATCACACGAATTCAATGCACATTCACATTTTCACGCCACCACACATCTCAGCCACACACATGGTACACCACTGCATCACATTCAGTCCAATGCACAATTCAGAACCAACCAACCACAGCACACAAACATTTAATCCAACAAACTCAATTAAGCCAATACAATTCCAATTATCATACCATTCAACCCCGATCGATCCTCAATATCACAGTCCTAACCGAGCCTCCTAAACCTCGAATTTCCCTCATCAATCAGTTCATAACCATCAATTATCCAGTCCCTAATTCAGTCATAAATAGCCACCAAATCAGTCAAAAAATATTCACAATTTCGTATAAACCGGGTCCTAAACGAGCCTAGAAATACCCGAGGTCCTAAATGACATTTGGGGAAAACATTTACCTAAAAAGTGAGATAGAACGGGGCTGGAATGGGCTGAAACAGCGGCAGCGGCGTCGCCGGCGACGTACGGACCGGCGGTGAATAGTACCGGGATGAACAGTAATTCTGTATGGAACTGTACGGATAGCCGGAAAACGGTGGCCAGCGAGGCGCCGGTGACGGCCGAGACATTTTTCCGACGAATGAACAGTAATCCGTACGGACGTGAACAGTAAAATCCATACGGACACTATACGGACTGGGCTGGACGACGACGTATGAAGGTGCTGGACGTCCCGGTGTCAACGGAATGGCGATCGGAGCTTGGTGAAGCTCCGGCGTTACTGTTTGCAGACCCGAGAGAGAGAAAAAGAGAGAAACAAGGCTGTTTTGGACACAAACCGGGGCTGTGGTGGCTGCACAGAGGGGGAAAGGGTTGCTGGTGGTGCTGGCTTGCCGGGGACAGCTCCGGTCGGTACTGTTCCGGCGTGAACAGTACCCGGAAATGCAGAAACGCACAAACAAAACAGAAACGGAAGAGAAAGAAGGGGAAAATGGAGAGGAAAACTGCTGAAGGGGGCTGGTCTGTCGTGGAGGGTGAGAGAGGAGAGAGAAAAGTCAGTCCAATTGGTCAAAACATAGGCTTAGGGGTGCCAAGTGTCAAAAATCCAAGTCTTGGACACTTTTGCCCCTAATCCAAAGGCCCAAATTCATCCAAATCTAATAATTCAATGGCATTTTGGTCATTTCTCCTTAACCATGGTTGACCAGACCTGGTTTAGCCCTAACTAACCTTGGTTAATCCCAAAATTAAATCCAAAATTCGGAATTAATTAAAAGTGGCCTAAGGGCAAAATGGTAATTTTCCGGTCCCGGGGTGAAATTCCAATTTTCGCACATACGCATTCCAAATATGCGTGGCCAACCTAATATGGTGTCGAAATCGCGAAATTCACTTTCTAAGTCCTCGAAAATCGACTGCGAAGTTCCGGGAATAAAATAATATTATTTTTTCGATTTTTGTCGAAATTCCCGTTTTTGTCCAAAACCACTCTAAATGTGCGTGGCCACTCCAAAATGACCCTGGCCGCGAAAAATAACCTCAAACGGCCTCCGAATCCAGCCCCGGTACCCACAGGGGCAAAACTGTAATTTTTTCGGCCCGGACCGAAATCCATTTTTTTGCAGAAATGGGTGGCCCCAAAGTTGGCCAAGCCAAAAACGTCATCGTCCGCTCAAAATTGTCACTTTCAAAATTCTCGATTCCCGGGCCCGAATTCCAAGAAATGACTAAAATTGACTAATCGCGACTTTAGCTTATTTCTGGCTAACAGGTGGCTCATTAGGATTACGCACTCTCGACCCGTGACCGATACTAAGTCAAATCACGTTTAAGTTTGCTCGAACCAAGGCGACCTCGATTGTCATATAATTGCGAGGGTCTGTCACTAGTGTCCTTCGGACACGATCAATCAAATAGATCGGTCTCGGTTGGCTCAAAACATTCCCTCGTCAATCCATATGGTCGAAGATCGAATCAAGGTCAAGTTCTTTGGTCGTGCGAACTCAATCCCATACTGGCCTTACCCCTAAGGTTAGCATCCCGAGAATGCGCGGGTCTCGGGTGAGATCTCACCATAGTGCATCGATCAATTTCATTTATTAAATCCCGGGAAAATGATCGAAAATTCAGACTGTTACATTATTTCTGGCAAGAAAATTACCAAAAAAGTCTTAAACCTATTGCACTTTCATCAATTTAGTCTTAAATCTTTCAAGTTTGTCTATTGAGTTATAAACCTTCACATATCTTGCCAATTGAGTCCTAAACATTTATACTTTTTGTCAATTTAGTCTATTAGGTCAATTTTAGCTGGAAATCATTGACGTAGATGTCGGCCGGCCACGTGGCGTTGACATGAACATTTTCAAATAATATTTTAATAGTTTTTTGAAATTTTTATGATTTTTTTTTTCCTTTTTTCCGTTTTTTTTTCTGTTTTAGAGTTAGCCAGGGAGGGTGGCCGATTGACCCTGGCAGGCCATAGGTGAGGGCCAGCGGCCCTCGCCGGCTCTAGGCGAGGGCCGCGACGACCTCATCGGCCAAAGCGAGGGCGTGCTAGCCCTCGCCCAGATCTGGCGAGGGCCGCGACACCCTCGCCAGATCTGGCTAGGCTAGGGCAAGGCGGCCCTTGCCGGTGCTAGGGCGAGGTTGTTGCGGGCCTGAGAACTTGTATACTAGCGCTCTGCGTTGTTCTTAGCGTCGAGGAAGGAAAAGTGGTCGATGCGTCATGCGAGATCCAAATATTTGTTAATGGCCGAAGGGTGATTTGGCAATCGAATGCCTTTTATTCGTTGGAATCCGATCATGTGTGGCTTACATATTTCCCACGCCCTCATCTGTTCATCGGTTACTGAATCCTTTCCCGTTCCATTCTGGTTTAGCTGGAGGGATCCGAGGATGAAATTGCTGAACCCTCGGCGCCGATACATTCGGTTATCGGAAATCCATCTACGCGGTTGTCTTCCCCATGCTATACCTGTTTCGCAGCCGGTTATGGAGGTTATCCATCTAGGCAAGCACTAACCAGGGTGAGACATGTATGCAAAACGCCTTCTGCTGTTTGGATTCAAATGATGGCGCTGAGATGGTAAATGTGGTTGATCCGGCAGTGCTTAAACCTTCGAACAACAGGGTGTCATCTCCTGTTACATTATCCTGTTCTAACTTCTGTCACGTCTAATTTGGCATGTTCTACTGGAGAGTGGCATAAAGAACACCTAATTCCCTAATGTAGTCTTACGGATTAAACACCTCTGCTTTTTAAATCTAAGGCCTAGGGAAAAGAACATGCTAGAGGTATTTTATGGCCTTTCTTGTTTAAAGAAGGTTCATGTGGTTATTTTGCAATTACTCTGAAATTTCGAACTTGTGAATTGCTTTGGGCAACACTAGTTCAGGGAAATAAGATTAACATCTTTAACTGCATTTTTTTTTTCTTGTTTCTTTTTCTTCTACCCGCAGTTGTAATGGCTGCGCTCACAGGAAAGTTGTCTTTCGTGCCTGCTATCCCTTGTTATGTATTTATAGAGAGATTGACAAGTCCAATCAATCTGTAATTCTTCTATTTCAGTCATATAGATGAGATGAACGGTAAACCAGAATATATTTTCTTTTTTATAAAATTGAAAGAAAGTTGGACAGGACAAATCATGGGATGTCTCTTTTCCATTCGTGATATGCAGCCTCCCACTGAATCCAGTCTATTTTTGTAGATGTAATGACCTCTTGGGAGAAACTCCAGATGTCATAGTTTAATTGTTATCATATGATAGATTCAAGTAACTGCTTGCTTATTCATCCAACTGACTGGGTTTAGTTCGATGCTTTTGCTGGATTGTCATCTTCTTTGCATGTTTAATGCAGCAAATGGACATAGTAGAAAACATGGATTTGTAACACCTTTCATGGATATATGCAGGCACTGCAGGAAGGCAAAGCTGTATTCGAGGAATTAAACCAGATAACTCATGTTGTTGAGCTTGATGAGAGAGGTTTGTTTGCAAATTGCTAGTTTGTTGGTGATTTCTTCAGTGTTGGTAGGACAACTGAGTAGTGGCCTCTTGTCACTAAAACAAGGATTGAAGCGAAGCTCTTTAAAAGAAAAGGAAAAAGGGATTGATATATGTCTGATGTAAAGCCTAATGCTTTTATGACTGAAATGAAATAATTGTAGGTTTGTCCAACCTTGCACTCCTCCAAAACTTTTCTTGGCAGAAAAGTTGTAGATCATGCTTTATGCTGCAGTGGGGTATCTGAAATGTGGTTGAATATGTCAAAATATATATTGTGAGTAATTGATAGGAGCTCCTTTATGTCCAGAGATGATGGACAGAAATTTCAGGATGCCTCAAGTCAAAGAATAGGGAGGCATACTGTACCCCAGGTGTTTATAAATAATGGCCAGCACATTGGAGGTTCCGATAGTAAACTGGTTATGTTCCTCCTAAATTGCTTTTTGTTGATATCAGGTCTAACAAAGAATTTGAGCTTATTGTTGATCATCGTTGCAGATACAGTCGAAGCATATGAAAGTGGTGAATTGAGTAAGCTCCTAGGAATTGATGGAAAAGAGGAGGACGAACTGTGAGGAAGTGTTTTGTGAATGGATAACTGAGCATTACTTTCATGTAATTCTTCCTGTAAGCTTCGATATGAAGGATGCATTCGTAGTTTCATATTTTTCTTGCAGTTGATGTTTACCACGCTGTGTATATTTTAATCATACACACCATTCAATAATACAGGTAATGTGATTACGAATGATATGATGCGGTGCCTTTTGCAATCACAGTCATGACTGACGGTAGAACTATTAGATTATATATCTAAATCAGGTCCTTAATTTAAACTGAGCAAGTATATCTGTATTCATATATATAAATGGTCTTACAAACATAGCTGAAAATGTACAAGATAACTGTTCTCTGATTTTGCCTTTCCTCTCTTATCATACTCGATGTAAATGTATTCCCTGCAAATCCCCAGTTGAGAAGTCCCATGTCAAAGGCAATCCCTATAGACCTCTCAGTTGAGCTACTTTCCTCCCAACATCCTTTCTTTCCATTACTCCATAACATGAGTTAGAAATATCTTATAATCAGAGAGGGTCATCCAAACACTTTCACCTCATTTTTGATGTCCCTCCAAAAATATCTGGCAGATGTTTGTCTTGGTCTGCAATAAATGCCGCGAAAAAAAAGTTTTCTCATTGGGACCAGAGTCTTTAAGTGCAGCAATAGTGTTCTATGTCTCAATGCAAGGCAAAGAAACCTGCACTTTTTGGGCATCTATCAATTCCGAGTGGCTAAAACCCAAAGTTGTTACTATTCTTGCCGATTTAACTGTAAGAATCTTCATTTCAGACCTAGACCATGTTGTCTGGTTTGAGTTTTCTGATCCAGACCCTCAACTCGTAAGCTTTGCACCTGTTTGATCTTGTACCCCACAACCACAATCATGGCAATCAAAATGGAAGTCACGACCAGTAGAGCATCAACAGAAATTAAGCCAAAGAAGCATTTAACTAGGGTTACACCCAAAGGCAGTGTCACTGACAGTAATCTAGCACATCAAACCACTACATATGAAGCTGCCTGAAGGTGGTAAGGTTCTTTGCAATCTCCAGTTGTGGTGGGATTTTTCAATTTCCTTTCCTTACACTGACTTTGGCTTGTTTTCTTTCCTTGCACATCAAAGCCTCTTCTAAGATTTTGAGCACAGCAGTAATCAATTTTTTCACTTCTTTATGCATACGTTCATGGCGATTGATTGAGCAGATGACTTAATGATGTGTGTTTTGGAGGATGATGAACTAGTGTGGATTTAGGGTCGTTTGCCTTGCAAAGAACTTCATGATGAAGGAAGATATTTTCCTTGGAAATAATTTTCAAGGAAAACCATTAGCTTTCATGGTTTAGGAAAAGTATTTTTCTTCTTGTTAGAAGCGGGAATTTGTTTCCCGCCATTTAAGCTTGTTTTCAGGAAATTATTTTCCGACTTTCTGGTAGACGTAGACCACTTGTTTGGGTTGGATCATTCATATCTTCCTTGATTCATTCTATCGAACCTTTTAACGGATTATTTACTTTTAACCCGAAAATTCTGCAACCAGAATGGGTGTATTTTGAGTTGATACAAAATTTGATTGATCTGCTTAATCAAATATGGATTATTATTCACTCGTGAATAGGTGACGTGGTAAAATTCGTGGGCGCTAGAATTTTTTTATCATGCTATAAATTTGATTTTGATAAAAAGAAATGTCATTCCCTTAATTTAATTTTCTAAGCTTTGGTAAAAATAGGATGGATTCAGACTCAAAGGAATCAGACTACAATGCACCGGTGCATTACATGACCGGGTTTGCGGTGGTGGAGCCGAGAAACGAATCCACGAAGCAATTGGGAGTCAGCGCGGGGCGTTCGGCGAGCAGCTACGAGTGGAGCTCGAGGACCGGGCATCAGGACAAGCAGTCCGGGGACTACGTGCACGCGACGGCCAAGCAGACTTTCTCCAGTGGGGACACGTTCAAGGAGAGGTCCACGGGGAGGGTCGGGTACAAGGACGAGTTCAAGGAGACGTCCACCGTCAGGGTCGGGAACAAGAGTGGCTACTCCGAGTATCAGGTCCAGGAGAGGCTCCGGATCGTCACGTGCGGCGAGGGCAGCAGCGGCAAGGGTCATAACAACAGCCTGACCCAAAAGAAGTATTGAGTATTCACTGTGCGAGTACGATGGATCTAGTGCCGCTCTAGGAGTTTCTCGTGACATTTTCATCGAATAATCGGACACCGTCTTTGTTCATTTTGTAAGTTGTTGGATTGGCTGGTTCATTTGGGATTTCGAGACAGATTTAATTTGAACTTGTGGTCTTTGTTACTTCTAGTTCTTTCCCCTCCTCTTAGACGGATTATCATAGTAGTAACTAGCATCCCACTTCACATTTTGACACGGCCATGTATCGCTCTATTACTGTTAACCCTAGGGAACCTTGCCTTGAAAGGTGGAGAGTAAAAACCCTTTTGGGGCTCTCTCCTACACGTTTTGTTTTATGTCCTAACGACCGAACCCGCTCCATATATTTGTCTTTTTTGGGATGAGGGAATACACATCTGTGCTTTATATCTCGAGAATTTGGATGAAGCATTTTAAGGATATGCTTAGGTTCAATTCCACTTCACATTTTGACATGGCCAAGTATCACTTGGGTTCTTAATAAGCCAATAAGACTAAGAAAATAGTTCCACCATACTTCCACAGATTACCAGCTCATCCGGAGATAGATGTGTGAGCAAGACGGTCTTGTCACATTCGGGAGAGTGTTGGTTTGCTGTTGATCACGTAACTATCGTCTGGGAATTGGATAACTTGCTCTTCCAGTTCCAAAGGAGTTGGGTCTGTTAAAACACTATATAGCTTTCGGAAGGTTATGTAGTCTTAGTTTATGCTTAATTAAACAAAAAAACTTAATGATGATGGCCAATACACCTACATAGGGAAAAGTACTAAAAAAGTCTTAAACTTATTACATTTGTGTCAATTCAGTTATAAACATTTTAATTGGGTCAATTTAGTTATAAACATTTTACATTTGTGTCAATTGAGTCCATTCAGCCAATTTAAAATAGAAATCATTAACGCGGACATTGACCATCCTTTATGAAACACCTAGCAATGGTTAGGACAATCTAGGCGGGTGTGGGCAAGGCCTCCTCACTAGGGCCTTGCTGGCCACTAGTGAAGGCGGCCTAGACCTCACTAGCCACGAGCGAGACCGTGGTTGCCTTTGCCCACGGCTAGCTAAGCCCTGGCGAGGATCGCCTCCACCTCGCCCAATGGCTAGCGAGCGGGCCGGTGAGCTTCATCAACCCTTGCCAGCCACAAACCCATAAAAAAATAATAATAAGGAAAAATAAAAGATAAATTAATAAAAAAATAAAATTTTCTAAAAAAATAAAAAAAGAAGATAGAATATTATTAAAAATGTTCACCTTGGCACTGGCCGTCCTAATGGCCATGCCACGTAGGATGGCTAATGTCCACATTAGCAATTTTAAGTCTAAATTGGTCAGATCTACTCAATTAGCACAAATATAAAATGTTTATAACTAAATTAGCCCAATTGAAATGTTTAGAACTGAATTGACACCAATTCAATTGATTTATGATTTTTTGGTACTTTCTGCAACTACATATTGATGCAATAAAGGTGCTTACAGTGTATCGGAATTAACAATCTGTGATATGTAAGTACAATCATGCTCATTTTCTATAATGTGTCTCATCTTATATCACCGATGAAACATATTTATGTGACATCATCGTTCACTAACATGAATTACAATTCACGCAATCAATTTATCTCATTTTGTATCTTTTGAAACTAATGGTTATTATTATTTTTTTGTCTTGCCCTTCGAAATAATTCTTCCTATGCTATTGCTACTTGGACTTGACCTCATCTCATAAGAATAGATCTGTATAAATATTAAGTTACTGAATTAACCTAAAAAACTCATTTCCCACTGGCATAAAATGCTCGCAATCTTTTACTAATTTCTCTTAGTTAGAGATTGCGACAAGGTAGATTCGGGAGGACCGATCCTATTTCAAACTCAAAACTAGTTTCTCCTATAACCGTCCCAAATCCCAATTGAGTTTCCAAAAAGGTATCTCGGTCACATCCTACTTCAATATGTGGGAGCTTGGAAACTTTGCTAATTTACATTTTTTGAAATTTTTCAATAAA
This sequence comes from Syzygium syzygioides, assembly GCA_031216285.1. Classification (NCBI taxonomy): domain Eukaryota; kingdom Viridiplantae; phylum Streptophyta; class Magnoliopsida; order Myrtales; family Myrtaceae; genus Syzygium; species Syzygium syzygioides. Next base: position 33,108,285 of record CM062244.1, on the reverse strand, counting down.
TATGTGTATCAACTCAAAAATCAAATATTACCGAAATAATTTAGTGCCTTGCGATCTGACACCAGAAAACCGATCACATCGTTATAGGGTTTTGGGCAAGTTAGAAACTCAGTTTAACTCAATTCACTAGCATTCGTAATAACAGCACAAAGCACAAAAGCTATACTAAGGAAGCATTTCACGTCAAATTTCTTTGCAATAGGTTTTCAATATTGTTCTAAATGACAAGTTTTTGGTATCTTTGCATAAGGGCTGGGAGTCAATCTTGGAAATTCTTTTGTTCCGGTTCCCAAAATCCCATCATGTATTTCTTGTTGGTAGGTCGCATACCAAAATTAAAATTCGTGACTTGTCATCCCTTTAATGCTTGATTATATTTGGCTTTTCCTAAAGAAAGGACACGCTCAGGCTCAAATAAGCTCGACTAAGGTCACCTATTGTGTTTAGGATACATAAAGAAAATGCCATTCGTCATCTTAAGAAAGTTTTGCTTAATCTTGAGATTCTCAAATTGAAATGATCTACATTGTAAGCAAACGCTTTGCCCTGGTATCGGGAGATAATCAAGAGTTATTAGAAATGGAACAAACAAGTCCAGTTTGGTTTCGCAAGGTTTACCAGTAGTGTTTGTGATAGCAGAACTAAACTACCATTCATCATTTCAAAGGTAATCGCTTGTCCCAACTTTTTCCAACACTGATATTATTATGAATGCTGGCTGATCCATGCAAATGATTTAAAGAGATAAAACACCCAAGTGCAGGGTGGTCCTTGACAGGGTTTGTCTGAGAAATGAATCCACGTAGCACACAAATTGTAAAGACCCAAAGGGGTTGGCAACGGTTTACATGTATTGGGGTAGAAAAATGAACCGTCTCTTATCATTTTGGTGGGCAAGATTTGCCCCAACGGAAGCTGAATTATGTTCTAGGGCAGGCGCTTGATTTTCTCTAATGAAGATGACGTTCGGTGTGCTTCCTCAGCTGTGTCTAGCCGTCATCGGAGAGGAGGGTGGTTTACTCAATCTAGGCGAACCACTTTATCCTGTACTTGGACTTGGGGTAGTCGGGGATTTGATGACGATAGCGTCAAACCAAAAGCATTAAAAATGCTCGAGTCGCTCTTTTACTTTTGGTAAAAATCCGAAACTTTTTGAAGACATGAAGGGCCACTCCTCAAGTTCACTCGCATAGGAGACTCTAGGTTCATAAATACACTCTCGGAGACCTTGGTTTGGGGCGTCCATCGAGGTCAAGTTCACTAAATTCCTACCCCTTTCCGTTCCGTTCATGTGTTGGTTTTGACTATAATCAGATCACGTGCTTGACTCTCTAGATTTTTTGGCAAAATCCAAAAGCCATGTGGCTGTGGATCAACGGATGTTCTGAAGGGTCGACATGAATCGAGAATTTCTGTTCTCGTTTCTCGATTTTATGGTTCGTTTTGTCATCCTGATTGGATCTAAAGTCCACTAAGTTTTTTTATCCCATTTGCATAGATTCATCTTAGGATGAATTATGTTGTCTAATGGTTTTCCTTGGCATGTCAATATTGGATCGAGCATGTTTCCATCACGTTTGGCCCTTTCGATACATCTCGATCTAATCCAGTTGTTTGTCTGCATGTTTTTGCATCGTCTAGTTTGTTTTCCTTGAATTTAGATACGTTTTTACATTAAATTAATCACGATTGTCTTTAATTTGCATAGCTGACGGGTAACACAATAACATGGCCTTGTTAATCTTTGCTTGGTATAGCTCGAGTTCTTTCTTTCCTCGCACGTTATTTCATTTACTTGTTGATTGACTTAATATTAATAAATTGAACAATTATGCATGGACACTTAGATGGATGTTCGGAATAAAATTGAAAAAGACTGCACTGAAAGCGTTTCTGTAAAAGAGAAAAAAGTACCTATTATGGGCATTAGACAATTTCGGTGTAACCAAGTCCTTAGGTTAACGAATCTCTGATTTGTAGGAATAAGGCATGAATAGTTCATTAAAGATAGGTCAGGAATTGAATTGAGGATAGATATTCAACGGCCAATCATCTCAAAGCATCAATTAGCACACACACGAGCAATCAAGAAATCAAGATAGCATGAAGAGCACATCAAATTTTGAAAATAGGAAGATTGTTCATAATGCATTGACTTATAATAGATTATCTATAAAGTTTGAATTTGAAATTTGAATTAAATTATATTTTTTAATTACAATATCACCTTTGGTTGTAGAAGCTTTCCATTCGTTTTCGTAAGCTTTTTTAGTTTCTTTTTGCATCCGAATCATCTCCATCATTCAATTTCAACTATCGAGCAAGCATGGCCTCCAAAATTCAATAACATATTGTACAATTTTCTCGTGGTTTTCAATTATTTGCCCGCGTATCGTTTAGTAATTTGAGTTACACAAAGTCTTCGAGGCTTTTCAAGGAATATTGGCACTCGGTCTCTTTTGATTTGAAGTCAAATTTGATATCACCGATCGTCTTCGATCGGACTTCAATCCTTGAAGCTATCGAGTTTTTCAGCGATCACAAATTGACAAAAATACGAGTAACACCCGACTTGGTGGCTGGTAAAAAATAAGAACAGCACTTGTTACGAAATTACGTCCATGTTCGCAAAATCCGTCGTCGAACGACACAAGGATAATGGTGACTCTTTTAGCTAGTATAAGAATTATTTCAAGGGAAAAAAAAAGTAGAAAGAGGATTTTGAATTTTCCGACAAGAGTAGATAGGGAGGACATATCATTTATAAATTTTCTGAGTGAACATCGTGGGTAACATACTGACATCTTGGCCTTTCTGTAAATCCAGCAGCCGATTGGGTCGCTAAGACCCGGACGCTTGAATTCCCTCCTCTCTTTATGGGTCACCCGTTCCCCAACTTCTTTGGGATCTTTTATGTTTAGATGCCTATTGATCGAGATTTTTGTTTAAGAACTTTCGAGATTAAATAATAGGATTAATATCACGAAAAATATCAAACTGGGACATTTGTGATAAATTTATTTAAAATTAATTTTTTTATTAGCAAAAATCTCAAACCGGTATATATGTGACAAATCTTATCATAAACTAATTTTTTTATCATAAAAAATTCCAAATTTATATATTTGTGATAAAATTACCCTTCGTTAGTTTCCGTTAAATTGAATTAACATCACAAAAAATCATAAACTGGCACACTTGTCATTTAAAACCCCAAACTGGTACGCCCATTAACTGCCACGTGTCATTCAACTCATCTATTTGACGGTAAAATTTAACGGAAACTAATGAAGAGTGAAATTTGTCACAGGTGATCAAGGTTTTTCGTAGTCAAAAAATTAGTTTACGGTAAATTTATTGCAGATGTATACTTACTTAAAATTTTTCGTGATATTAATCTTAAATAGGACGGCCGAGGTTTTCGAAAAAAAAAATGGTGGGTAAGAAGAGGGAAAATAATGGAGGAGACAAAGAAAAAACGAAAAAAAAAATCACAGCCAGAACTTCATTCAGCAGATAGCACCGAGCCCAAGCAATTGCTCCTCCAGCAAACTTCGTCAAACCCCTGAGAAAGAAAAAGCTTCCGGCGGAGGAGGATGGCCATGGCGGCGAGGAGGTGCGTACTGTTCGCGGCATTGTCGCTGCTGGTGTTGGGATCTTCCCTGGGATCGTCCGCCGCAAGCCCCGAATCGTCTTTCGTGAAGAAGACCATCTCCTCTCACCAGATCGTCATCTTCTCCAAGTCCTACTGCCCGTACGTACAAATCTCTCTTCCCCCCCTCCCTCTCTCTCTCTATCTCTATCTCTCTCTCGCTTGAGATTTCAGTTCTAGGAGCATAGACTGATTATACCCAACCCCCCATGTGCGAAGTCATGTCGTGCCTGATCTTGAAGCCACTGCAAGTATGTTGTGGGGAAGGCATGGTTCGATTGGTGGGCATAGATGGAATGATGGGTTCTGTTCATCTTTAGCTTTCCTGATGCTGGTACTTGTGAATTGCGATTGGGTTTTGGGTGGTGGTCCCTGGCACATTAGTCACCGACCCTTGTTTCTTCGTCCACGGAAGTTTCAATCTTCAAGCTGAGAACCAGTTTAGATTCAACTTTGGATTTACGGGTGACGCGTGAAGCTCTAGGCTGTATCGGCAGTGCAATAGGTATTCCTTTGTATGTGGGTAAAATCCACGCGATTGATGCGGACATCGGATTTTGCTAGAATATGTGTGGAGGTTCCTCTTGATTCCCTGTTGGTTGATTCAGTTCCCCTTTTTTTCTTGAGGATGGCACTTCCTTTGAGTTAAACCTGAGTACTGATGGAAGCTTATCACTTGTAAGAGATGTAATGACATTGGGCAGATGTTTGTTGAAAGAAGGAATTTGACGTTAATTAAGATATCCAAAAGGCTGGGAATGCAGCTTGGCAAGCTAAATCTACACATATTTCTGAACCTGTTGAAACCAGGCAAGCACTAAGCAGGACGAGACATGTATGAAAAATGTCTTCTTCTGTTTGCATTCAAGTAATGATGCTGAGATGGTGAAAATGGTTGATCAGACAGTGCTTTGACCTTCCAAGAATAGGGTGTCATCTTGTGTTACCATGCTGATGTAACTGATCCTGTTCTAATTTCTGTCACCTCTAAGTTGGCATGTTCTACTGGAGAGTGGTATAAAGAATAGCTACTTACCTGCTGTAGTCTTATAGATTACACATGAAATTTGTCCCTGTGCTTTTTAAATCTTTAAGTGACCAAGGCCCAGGGAAAGGAACACCGTAGTAGTAGTTTATGGTCTCTCTTTTTTAAAGTGAAGTTTTATGTGGTTATTGGCAATTATACTGGAACTTTGAACTTGTGAATTGTTCTGGGGGAGACTAGTTTAGCGAAATAAGATTAACATCTTTAACTGTATTTTATTCTTGTTTCTTTTTCTTCTACCTGTAGTTGTAATTGATGTGCTCTCAGTGAAGTTGTCTCTCGTGCCTGCTATCCCTTGTTATGTATGACAAATGCAATCAATCTTTCAATCTTCTTTTTCAGTCATATAGATGATATGAACTATAAACCAGAATTTATTTGCTTATTCATGAACTTTAAAAAAAAAAAGTTGGACAAATCATGGGATGTCTCTTTTCCATTTGTGATAGGCAGCCTCCCATCAAAACCAGTAAATTGTGGTGGATGTGATGACCTCTTGGGAGGACCTTCAGATGTCATAGTATTATTGTTATCATATGATAGATTCAAGTAACTGCTTAGTTATCCATCACACTGACTGGGTTTAGTTCGATGCTTTTGCTGGATTGTCTTATGGACAAATCAGACAAACATGGGATTTGTAACACCTTTCATGGATAAATGCAGGTACTGCAGGAGGGCAAAGGCTGTATTCAAGGAATTGAACCAGACACCTCATGTTGTTGAACTGGATGAGAGAGGTTTGTTTGCAAATTGCTAGTTCTGTGGTGATTTCTTCAGTTTTGGTAGGACAACTAAGTAGTGGCCTTTTGTCCCTAAAACAAGGATTGATGTGAAGCTCTTTACAAGAAAAGAAAAACGGGATTGATGTATATATAAAGCCTAATGTTTTTACAACTGAAAAAAAGCAACTGTAGGTTTGTCCAACCTTGCAATCCTCCAAAGCTTTTCTTGGCAGAAAACTCGTAGATCATGCTTTATGCTGCAGCATTGTAACTGAAATGTGGTTGAATTTGTCAAAGTATGTCTTGTGAATAGTTAATGGGAGCTCACTTTATGTCCACAGATGATGGATCGAAAATTCAGGATGCCTTAAGTCAAAGAATAGGAAGGCGTACTGTACCCCAGGTGTTTATAAATGGGAAGCACATTGGAGGTTCCGATGGTAAACTGCTTATGTACCTTGTAAAGTGCTTTTTAATGATAACAGGTCCAACAAAGAATTTGAGCTTATTGTTGGTCATCATTGCAGATACAGTTGAAGCATATGAAAGTGGTGAATTAAGTAAGCTCCTTGGAATTGATGGAAAACAGGAGGAGGAACTGTGAGGAATTGTATTGCGAATGGATAACTGAGCAATACTTCCAGTTAATTCTTCAAGTAAGCTTTCGTATGAGCAATGCATTGAAGTTTAATATTTTTATTTGCAATTCATGTTTGCCAAGCAGTGTATATTCAATCATATGAGTAACGCGATCACAAATGATATGATGCAGTGCCTTTTGCAATTACAGTCATGACAAATGGTAGAACTATTAGCTTAAATATCTAAATCAGGTCTTTATTTCAAACTGAGCAAACACATTCATATATGTATATATAAATAGTCTTACGGACATAATTGAAAATGTACAAGATAACCGTTCTCTGATTTTACCTTTCCTCTCTTGTGATACTCCATGTAAATGAATTCCCTGCAAATCCCCAGTCGAGAAGTCCCATATCAAGGATAAAATCCCTATAGACCTCTCAGTTGAGCTACTTTCCTCTCAACGTCCTTTCATTCCATTACTCCATAACATGAGTTAGATATATGTTATTATCACAGATTCTCTTCCAAACACTTTCATCTCATTATTGATCTCTCTACAAAATTATCTGGTAAATGTATGTCTTGGTGGCCCATAAATGCCATGAAACAACCAAGTTTTCTCGTCGGGCCCAGAGTCTTTAAGTGCGGCAGTAATGTTCCATGTCTCCATGCAAGGCAAAGAAACCTGCACTTTTTTGGGCATCTATCAATTTCAAGTGGCTAAAACACAAAGTTGCTACTATTCTTGCTGCTTTAACAGTAAGAATCTTCATTTCAGTCCAAAACGTGTCTGGATTGAGTTTTCTTATCCAGACCCTTAACTGAGAAACTTTGGACCTGTCACTTGATCCTGAAAATTCCCCACAATCACGATCATGGAAATGAATATGAAAGTGGCAACCATTAGAGCATCAACAGAAATTAAGCCGAAGAAGCAATTAGCTGGGGTTACACCCAAAGGCAATATCACTGACAGTAATCTAACACATTAACTCCCTAAGTATGAAGCTACCTGAAGGTGACAAAGTTCTTTGCAATCTCTAGTTGTGGGATGTTCCAATTTTCTCTCCTTCCACTGACTTTGGCTTGTTTGCTGCGGGGTTCAAGGATGCGTGGGTGGGAAAACTATTGGTGTTGTGCTAATTGGGTGGAGATATGGTGTTGACTGAGGAAATATGATCAGGTAACTGAGTTTTTGGTTAGGATCTAAAAAATTTGGGGAATTAGTCCCCAAGGTGAGAAAAGAAGCTCTACAATGACTATGGGCGAGAGAGGGAGGGAGGGAGGGAGGGAGGGAGGGAGGGAGACCACAAAATGATAGTTGCATCTGAATCGAGAAGTATTAAATCATTATCAGTTTGAGAACTAAATTTCCAAAGGCAATAAGATTTTAAAAGTCTGAAGACTTTTGGCTTTATTTATTTGATCAGTGTCGTTTTATGACATATGATGTAGGGAGAAGTACGGTTGATTGTGCCATATGTAACAAGGACATCATGGCATGGTCATAATAAGTCACTCAACAAAATAAGTAGAGTTCTCTCCTGTCGGAGGAGGAGGCAAGTGCACAAACATTTTTATTTTGTCAGTGCACAAACAGTTGAATTGTGTATAAAGGTAATGGAATCATGTCTATGGGCCATATGCAACATACTGACTACATAATGTGAAAGCAGTCGATTCTTAAAAATCACCCAAGAAGTAGAGAGATGACAACCCGCTGCAAAACATAGCAAATAAGATTGAGAGTTATAATGAAAACAGTCCAATGAATCAGGGAGAGGATGTGACAAACTTGAGTTAGCCACAATTACATGGGAGAGCAACCTTAATGTGCATGGCTTCTTGATTGCTATAAAAGTGATCCCTAAGAGCATAAATCTACATGGAAAGTATAGAGAGAGAATAAAAGTGCTGGAAGTATTAGTGCTTCAAATTAGATAATCCTTCCTTTCTTTCTTTCCGTTAGGGTGGAGAGCATAGAAGGAAGCAATGTGTGTGCATGAGTGAGAGGAAGAAAATCAGGATGAAACTGAAAGAGTTTTGCGGTGACAAATCACTTAGGAATTTGTTGTTTTAGAGTTAGAATGAATGTGGGCAGTTTTCCTGGAACAGTTATGTTGGTTCATTGAAACGACTCAACTAACTCAACTAACCAGACATGCCCGTCCGTTCTCTCTCAATGAAACCCCAAAGATTTTAAAGGGCTAGAACCAGACAGAATTAGGAGAGTGAATGAGGGGGAAGAAAAAGTTTCAGAAACACAGATGAGCTTCATACTTTTATATAGTTCTTTAGATCCGATGGTTTGATTAGATTAAAATTAAAAGAGTTTCCTGATTAAACAGCAGGAGTTGATTTAAAGCCATGAGCTACCTGCAAACTGCTTAAGAAGAATAAGTAGAAAGAAACTGGTAGCAATTTTAGCTTTGATTTTTACCCGTCCTGCTATTATAAAGTTTACCAAACGCTATACGGGATTGAGAAGGGATTTACTGTTTTATTCGTTGCATTTGTTATATTTTCTTCTCTCTGAGCATTGACTTCCTCATTTGTTTTGAGGTTACCATGAAGATTGACTAAACTGCACTGACGATTGTGTAATGTGATTATTTTTCTTGCAGTACTTGGCTTATTCTGCTGAGGATATGGATAAGTACACATGGCTGGAAATACATCGGCTCTTTGATTGTTCTATGTTATAATTGTAGCAAGTGCTATATTATGTGAACTTTTTTTCTTGTTTTATGGAACTTTTTGGACTTTTCTGGGAAGGGACATGCTCTTTTTTGCAATTTCATCCCATTTATCTAAGGTGTTTCCTCTTTCCATCAATTTGACCGCCGTATGGTGGTTCTATGCAACAGTGACACCATCATTGTCTTACTTTTACTTTGGTCAGGCCTAAGGAAAACACAGTCTATTAACTGTTTAGCTTCTTTGTAAATTGTCAAATCCAAGAGCTTTCGAATCGTAACGCCCGGAGTGGAGCGTAAAGGAAAACTTTAGTTCTTGATGATTCTGGTGGCCGTGATGGAGGTTGTGGTAGCATGGTGGGGAGGCAATGCTGGTGGGAGCAGTGGAGTCGACAATCGGCATCGAAGAAGGGTTGATGATTAATGAGTGATTGAAGTGTTGGTGTGGTGGTGAATAGATCTGATAAATGGGTGAGTTGAGTTCGGTTTGAGTTGGTCAAAAATAGATTCGATTCAAATTAATCCATTTTACTTAGATTAATCCAATTTTATGAAACATAATTTTACCGACCTATGTCCGGTCCGAATCAAATTGATATTCAACTAAATTCATACTACTAAAATAAATTCATATTTAATACAATCAATTAAAATTTATACTCACTCATTTAATGCTCTCTCTTAGCTCTTCACGTGAGTAGGCTATTTGGAGAGAATTTTATATCAAATTAAAAAATAGAATTAACAAAATAAAATGACGTTAGTAAATAAATCAAAAATTGGTAAGAAAACTTAAAAGGTGAAAAGCTTATAAAAAAGGGCTTTGCTAGTATAACAGTTATTAGGTTACTGTAAGAATAAAGGATGTCGTGAGTACCTTACCAAAAAAAAAAAGGATGTCGTGAGTCACAAATTCTCGAAAGAGTAAACCCCACAATAATTTATAATTATTTATTTTTTATGGTCCATAACATGCTGTTATTCTCACACTGAATTAATGATTGTCCCTTAATCATTTGTCATAAAAAAATTAGATAATTATGCATGTGTTGTGATGAGCACTAATTAAAGAAGAAGACAGTCATTAAGTATGAGTCATAGATAATAATAATATTGGACGGAAATAAATTAACAAAATAATCTGAATACTGTACAAATTTGCTCAATAATTTTCTCAAAGGAATCCATCTTAAAACTGGAAAATACAGAAGAATTAGCCCCAGAATGAATTATAAGTTCAAAGCCTTCAGCAAGAAAAAAAAAAGTTGGTCCGTAATGCCAAGGTTGCATCAATACCATTAGATGAAAAAATATTGGGTATTTCTTGAGAGTTACAAGGGATTGCGCAAATCCACTCATCAGTTGCCATGTGTGCAGACGTAGGCCTACTCATTTTTATTTTTTGGGTTAATACCACTAAAAACCCTAAACTGGTACACTTGTGACAATTTTAACCCAAATTATTTTTTTGACCATAAAAAACCCCAAACTGGTACACTTGTGACAAATCTACCCCGAACTATTTTTTTTACTACCAAAAATCCCAAACTGGTATGCATGTGACAATTTTATCCCAAACTAATTTTTTAATATTATTTTTTATTTTTCGAATTTTTTTATTAATTTTTTATTTACTTTATTTTTTCTTTTCTCTTCAACCTCCGGCTGGAGGCCGAAGCTGACGAGGTCGGGCCCATCGGCCACTGGCGAGGCTCGACCTCGCCGGCGTTGGGCGAGGGTGAGGTCGGCCTTGCCCAACGCCGGCGAGGTCGAGCCTCGCCAGCGGTCGACAGGGCCGGGCCCTCACTCGATCCGGCTAGGCTGACCTCGCCGACGTTGGGCGAGGTCCGCCTCGCCCTGCAACGGCGGGGCCGAGCCCTCTCTAGATTTGGCGAGGCTCGACCTTGCCGTTGCAGGGCGAGGCCTCGCCCAACGCCGACGACGTCGGCCTCGCCCTGCAACGGCGAGGTCGAGCCTCGCCGGATCTGGAGAGGGCTCGGCCCCGCCGGCCACTGGCAAGGCTCGACCTCGCCGTTGCAAGGCGAGGCCGGTCCCTCGCCCGATCCGACGAGGCTCGACCTCGCCGTTGCAAGGCGAGGCCGACCTCGCCCAACGCCGGCGAGGTCATGCCTCGCTAGCGGCCGGTGGGGCCGGGCCCTCACCCGATCTGGCGAGGCTCAACCTCGCCGTTGCAAGGCGAGGCCGACCTCACCCAACACCAGCGAGGTCGAGCCTTGCCAGCGGTTGTCGGGGCCGACCTCGTCGGCTTCGGCCTCCGGCAGGTCATCGGTTCGGCGACCAGCCGGAGGTTAAAGAGAAAAGAAAAATAAAAGTAAAGGAAAAATAAAAAAATTCGAAAAATAAAAAATAATATTAAAAAATTAGTTCGGGGTAAAATTGTCATATGTATACCAGTTTGGGATTTTTTGTGGTCAAAAAAATAGTTCAGGGTAGATTTGTCACAAATGTACCAGTTTGAGGTTTTTTGTGGTCAAAAATAGTTTGGGGTAAAATTGTCACAAGTGTACCAGTTTAGAATTTTTCGTGATATTAACCCTTTTTTTTTTACATTTGAGATGTAAATGCTAAGAAGGATCCACTTTGCACAAAACTGGTTGAATCGAACGAAGAAGTTGCCACACACTACACGAATGGGCCTCACATCTAGCGTCATAAAACAATCTTTTCCACAATTACATTTTGATTCCATCTTCTCCCTCTCCGTCTCTCTCTTTCTTCTTCAAATTCCTAAATCCAAACTCCAAAAGAAAAATTCATTAAAATCGTTCCTAGGATGTTGTTTGCGATCATATCCGTGATGGGTTGTCATTTGCGAGAGCTGTTTGTAGTAAGATTGCATGACATGCTTCTCGTGATCATTTCTTGTGTTTCCACGATGCACCCTTGTCATCGTTGTTCACGAAATAGAGCGGGCGCGATTCTCGTGAGTTATGGGGTGAGGCCTCTTGTTTTTAGGGCCTTTGGTTCGTTGGCTATTCCAACTTTCAATCTGACCTTGTTAGCCATGTGAGAGGCTCTTGATTTCTAAGAAACATTACTTCATTTTTTCATGAAAAATTAGTTTGATCTATTGATTGAGTTGAGATTTAGGTTAATATTTCAAGATGAGGGACGGAGAAGGGCCGGGCATATGTGGATTGGGTTCTCTTCTCATTGGCTGTTTCTTTAAATTTGGTAATACGACATTCCAAAAGTGGGATAATTGCCCAAAAAGTCTTAAACTTATTGTGCGATGGCCGATTCAATCTTAAACATTTTAATTCTGTCAATTTAGTCCTAAACCTTTTGATGATTTGTCAATTTAGTCCGAAATTTTTCAATTGTGTCAATTTAGTTCTAAACCTTTTGATGATTTACCAATTTAGTCATAAATCTATTATTTAGATATTTGACCGAAAAGATTACATTGGCAAATTATCAAAAAATATATGATTAAATTGGCAAATTATGAAAATTCTTAAACTAAATTGGTATAATTGAAAGGTTTATGACTAAATTGGCAAATCGTTAAAAGGTTTAGGACTAAATCGGCATAATTGAAATGTTTAGGATTAAATTGGCCTTTTCACAATAGGTTTATAACTTTTTGGATAATTTTCCCCTTCAGAAGTTGGTTGCAGAAATTTGTATTTTGCAGTTTAGGCCACAAAGTGGCTCTGCAAATTGTTTCTCTGCATTGCAGGCGAGTCGATGTTAAAGTATAACGGGCCATAAACGATTGTTATGAGTCCGGTACTATAAATTACAATCTTGTTTGAGGATTTATCAGTACGAGATTAGATATGTGATGCTATTTACTTTGCGGGGCTCATCAGATTCTAGTCAATATCCCAAGACTAGTTATGGCCAAATGAGATGACTTGACAATGAAGGGTCACATGGTGATTAGCGATTAGTTTTATTCGTTGCGCTTTCCAGACGTAGAGGGGATCCGGCTTTGTTAGTTTCATTCATTTTGTTATAAGTTATATAATTTAAAACCTTTCGAAGATCGACGATGCTCAGAGTTACGTAAAAATCGCACTTCTAAAGATGAAACATGAAATTTTTTACTTAGTTGTCCGGAAACATATGTAACAATTCTAAGATAAGTAGAGTCATACGGCATTGTAATATCTATAGAGCTTGTGTTTGTTTCTCGCCGATTTGGACATCTTCATAGAAACATGTTTGCCCAATTGCATAATTTGTTTTGAAGTTCCGGTCCGCCCCAAGCATTTTCATTGACATTATATGAAGATATCGCACCTTAAAAAACTATTGCGGAAATTAAACAATATAACAATTTTGATGTCGATTATAGTATAAGATACTCACGATAATTAAACTATTATATGGATGATGAAAAGATCTACAAACCCCATCCATGAATCCAAATGACCTGAAACCAAGTTCTAGAGATCAAAACTCATTCAAATACAAATGAATTCCAGCTGAGTCGTTTTTATGAATTTTTCTTTGGGGTTTGGATTTAGGGATTTGGAGAAAATATTGCGTACCCCCAGTGATTCCACCGTGGAGAAATAATCAGTCTGAAACGGCGACAAGTGTCCGCGGGGACCCACATGTCAGGAAGGCTTCATGGCTCCCACGGCACAGAGTTAAGCCAAGCCGAGCTGAGAGCAGCTGATAGAAATTTTTTAAAAAACAGCCCTCTCTCTCCATACTCTCTCTCTCTTTCGCGCTCCCATCGAATTCCAGATCTAAAATTCGCTCTGTGCTCCGTCTCCCTCGCGCCGACGAGCGAGGTCCGTCTCCTCGCCCCGACGCCCTAGCCGCCTCCGACGAGCGACGCCCTTGCCTCCGCCTCCGCCCTAGCCCCCGACGCCCATGCCGAAGATGCCTTCGACGAAGCCTGATGCCGACGACAGCTACGACAAGCGAGGTCCGCCGTTGCCCACGAGCCGTCGCCTCCCACGAGGGAGGTCCGTTGCCTCCGACGAGCGAGGTCCGTCTCCTCGCACCAACGCCGACCCCTAGCCTTCGACGAGCGAGGTCTATCTCCTCGCGATTCGCCCGCCCCCTCGCCCGCCGGTCCCGACCTCCGCCATCGCCTCCTTCCGGCCAAGGGCAGCTGGGTCCCGAGCTCTAACCGCCGTCGCCTCCGCTGCCAAACCCAGCTCGGTGCTCCTCCCCAACGGCCGTGGATGGGGGAGCGGTGGTGGTCTCTTCTCCGTTGATTTCGTCGGCCTCTGCTGTAAGTACAAGTGGGCCAGGCGTCAGCTCGGCGTCTCCCGCTCCAGGGGCCACCCGCGCCTCCTCTCCGCTGGCAAGCCCGCACCGCCTTCCTCGGTGAAGGCCGTGCTCCATCTCGAGCGGGCCGACCATTCGTCGTCCCCCGCGGCGAGCCGCCTCGTCAGTCCGGGACAAGCTTCAGGTGACGTCCGTGTCTCTCGGCTTCCTTTCGAGCGTCTTGTTTGTAGCCTTGTTTTTTTTCCCTTCGTATTCGTGCTTTTGTTGCGGAAGTGGTGCTTGGAGGGGTAAGAGTGATTGGGAGCTTGTGAAGGTGATAAAGGAAGTCGCCTTGGAAACGGAAGTGTGAGCGGATACACTAGGAGAGTTTGTTTCCAATGTTCCTATTTTATCGGAGATGGATGCTCAGTAAGCTTCAGAGCTAGAGCAGTTTCAGAATAGTTGGTAGTGGAGGTTTGGAAGAGGATCTGGGCTGACTGTGGTCTTCATTTCTTTCTCTCTCTTTTTTTTTAGCACAGAACCGTTTGGGTCAGTGGCAATAATTTTGGATCTTGAAAATCTCGTTTGGAATCTTGGATTGTGGAGTTTGTGGAGACCTACTGCGGATGCTTATGAGCCTTCTCTGGGTTGCTGCATAAATTACAGTGTTCAGTTGATGTAGAGAATAACCAGTGTTCGTCATGGATTACAAACGAGTACATTGTCCCCTGGTCCCTTTAGATGAACAAATGGGATGAAATAGCTGGCTTGCCTTGATATGCTTTCACTTCTTTTTCTTGAAGCAGTTAATGAGGAACCATTTAGGAGTTAGAATTGTGACATTGCTGCTAGATTCATATGTTCTTCTAAAATGCACTGCACGGGACTGATCACCTGTGGCTTAGTGATCATTCTAAGTCAGGAAGTTAATGTTCATTTTGATTATGGAAGAGTGCATATACCTGTGAATGATCATCAGTGATGCCAAAAATTTCTAGATGAAGGCACCTTTATTTCTTGCTTCAAGTGTGAGCATGGCTGTTTTTGCCCAAAAGCTCAAGTGTTGGGAAATGGGTCCATCCTTTAATACTCCACATCGTTTGTATACTAAACTTCACACAGGATGTTTATGCACAAGGAGACATGTACTAGTCGTGAGAAGTACTAGTAGAGTTACATGTGTCGTGTACATGGCTATACTAATTAGTGTTCTTAAGATTTGGTAGGTTGGAATTATATCAGGAAGGATTAGTACCACTTTCACTATGGGTGATGGGAGAAAAGCAATGTTCTGGTTTGGTAGATGGCGTAATTTCCAGCACTTAAAACTCTTTTTAGACCGGTTCCTTATTTCTATCTATAAAGATGGGATTGGAGCCAATGTTCTTAAGGTGATATGACGGATGCTTGCTTTGGGTCCAAAATTTTTCACTATTCCACGATCTTTAAGAGATCCACATTTCAACTTACTTAGAAGTTGAATGGGTTGAGAATCCAGTGTAGTAATAAAGAGAAGCTGATGTGAAATCTAAGAACAGGTGTGTGTTTACTTCAGGCCCTTTTTCGAGGTTTTTGAAGTTTCATACAATTCCAGCTTCCTTAAGAGCAGGTCAGAGAGTTTTTTATTCCCTTCTAAAGTTAGCTTTACTTCTTCATGTTATCAGATACATATAGAAGAGATCGTGAGTCAATTAATCACCTATTCCTTATTGTCGTTGCCATTCGGCTTTGGTATTCAGAACCAGAAAAATCTATTCTACTTTTGATCATGCTGAAGTTAGTTACAGGCTTGTGCAAAAGCTTGGGGGGTATTGGTGGTAATAAGAGATTCGAGGATTTTAAATATGGGCAGGTATTCCACATTGCCGGAAAAGGGGAATGCTTTTGTTACATCTCGCTCATCGCTTTCATTCTGTTTCAGGTTCCCGTTTCAAGGGTGTTTGATTTATGAACCACCAACTACTCTCCTGTTGCTTGCGGAATGTTGCTCTTTCTTCTACTCGGAAGCGTGAAAGCTACTCGCCCTCTGCTTCTCTCCTTGCTCTGGTAAACCGTGAAGCCAAAGAGTACACTTGGAACTGAAAGCAGGTCGAACCATTTCTTTTCTTTCGATATCTAATGTTAACGTCTTTGTGAGGAAAAAGTTGAACATTCCTTGCTCAACTAAAATTTCAACCGAGGACCTAGAAGCTGAAATCTTTCTACATCTGTTGCAAGATTAGTTGATGTATTCTTTCTATCTATCTTAATCTATGGTATAAATTTCTCGCAAAACAGTATTTAATGAGCAGATTGTTCTCGGTAGGTAAATAATCACTTATGAGATAGGGAGATTAATGGCATGTCCATCACATGGATTTGTTTAAATACATGGATTGTAACATCTTATCTTGTATTGCGATTGTTCATTTGAGTAGCTATAGGGAAAAAAAAAAAGAGGATGTCATCAGCTCTAATTCTGTGCTTTGTGCCTTTCGGAGATTGAAACTGTACCTCCCTACTAATGGAAGAGGACTAATTCTTTTGTGCACTAAAAATAATGCAGGAGCAGTACTTGGTTTAGATTAAAACTGCATGCTCATAGTATGGGAAACTCTGATGACTCATCCGTCTTACTTTCTGTTAGGATTGGAGCAGGAAACTGTGCAATTTAAACCTCTCTTCCATATATTTTTTGTGGTTAACTGCATCATGTCTGACATCTCCTGTTGATGACATCTTCTAGTTGATTTTGCTTACCTTTCTTAAAGTTCTAATGAGAGTAAGGTGCTTTTCATGTAGTGAAGAATCTAGAACTTCTTTGCCCACGTGGGAATCCTCTGCAAATTCTGATGTGCAAGATAGCCTAGGACTTGGACTTGATGAGCAGAAGGTTCAAGCTTTTGCAGCTTCAAAATTCGGGGCAAGAGAACTCCGTTCCCTGATTTTTAAGGTCCTCTTTTTTTATCCATTTTTATGCCTGCATTTATTTCGTGATCTTTATTCTTTACCCTTTTAGTCCTTCCATACTTCTACCAACTCAATTTTGTTTTCCCCCTTTTCAATATCATAGGGGGGAGGTTTGATTACTTTGGCAAAGATTTTTCAGCTGGTAAGCGCACCATTCACCTGAGAATTTTACTTTTTTTTGGGTCAAAGAGAATCTTTCCTTCACTAGGTCCATTTAATATGTTTTAACCTAGTTTCCTCTTTAAGGTAGATTGCAAGAAGATTATCGGGGAAAGTCCTCTTGGAAGCTGCTACCTATCAGATAAGAAAGAAAGTTCTCAAGAAAGTAAGTGCTTGGCAAATTTTGTATTGTCATTAACTTCATCAAGTCCTCACGACATGGAAATTGGATACACATCCTGTTCATTTGGTTACTGGATGATCTAATGCTTGTGGAATATATGCGTAAGAAGCGAAAGTGCGTAAGAAGCATTATCCTTCTTCCAATGGGATAAACAATTGTGGATCAAAATTGAGTAAATTAGAAGACAAAGCATGTAGCGAGTATGCAGGGGGTCTCCTTCATAATTGAATGATTCTCTTGAAGTCTCTATACTCACTTTATAAATGACCTAGCAAATTAAGGTTTTGCGCTTTAGTTAATGAAAATTTTGTATTTATTTGGCATGGCGCTTGAACTAATAATTACAAGGAGATTGAAAATCTGACTTATTTAATTATGTTTGTTGGGATACAGGGCGGATAGTTGGCTGCTATAAATCTTGTATCTCGTGCGGCCTTGCTTGCTGCAAAGAAGGTGATGACATTTGAATTTGCAGACACACTGGAAAGTTATTATAGTGCAACAACGCATGGTCATTTACTCCATAGATATTTTATCAAATGCGAACTCATCATTATGTTTGTGCGTGATTGGTTTTGGCAAATACTAGCAAGGCACGTAGCAATAGAAATTTTACTTTCGGCTGGTAAAAGAGAATTTATGTATAGGTTGTTAACTGTGCTTGTAGTACTGCATCGACTATTTGGAAAGAGTTGGTTTTTTCCACTGACCATAAATCATCGAAGGTTATGCGTGTAAACAACAGCTCACCAAGGAGGTATTACTCGATGTAATTCACATCGTGTTCTAAGAGAGAGCTTGCTTTTGTTACTATCTGGCTCTTTGTTAAAAGTAAAATAAGGAAGGAAGTTTTCTTTTTTTGGGGTCTAGTACAGAAGATGAGCTACATTATGTTTAGTCGTGTGAGTGTGTTGAGGTTGTTCTATTTTGTGTTTGCCTCAGGACTCTGAAGAAGAACGGTTTTTCCAGGTTCTGCTCTTGTTGGGTTCCTTTGCCCTAGGTAGAGTTGAAGTGTATTGCTTGGTGGGTGTTTGTTTACCCGCGATTTGAGGTTGAGCTTGGATTTACAAATTACAAAATAGGTGGATTTGAGTTTGAGCTCTGATTTGCCTAGACCTCTTATTAGTCTCTGCTGCCTCATACGAGGCATTGCTGTGACTGTTTTCGGCAAATGTTGACACTATGTTTGTGTATCCCTTCTTGAAAATATTATAAACAAAATGTTGGTTCTTGGATATCAGGACATAGATGGGGTAAAGCCAATATAGGCGTGTTAGAATGCTCATCGGTTCTTATTTTGGGTAATTCTGAGGTTATTGATTGGAAGTTACTTGGCTGCATATATTGTGATGCACTTAATCTCGGAAAGTAGGCGAGAGTTCTTAATAGCACATAGTTAATGGGTCAGCCGTAATAGCACATGGTTAATGGATCGAACATAATGTACAAGAAATACTATACTCAAATATACTTTTTTTGTGAGGGATGCCGATTATCTTCCTAAAGGAGATTATTCAGTGTAGTTTATTAGCCTTTGGCGGCCTAGATGGGTCAACTAGATCTCGCATATGCATATTTAGTTTTCATTTTTCATGTTTGTCGGGACATGCTTTGAATTAAAGTCATGTATTGATTAGCGAATTCGTTAATTCTGTCAATATTGTGCTTATCGATCTTTAATCCTTTGACAATGACCTAGATAACTATACGTTCTTTGCAACCTTTGAAATTGCTAGGTGAAAGGATCTTCTGGTAATCAGATTCAAGATTCTCATGACAAGATCAGTGAGAAATTTCAGTGTATGGCTCACCATAAGGGTTTTCATCGGTTTTGCTTTACTAACAAGTCTCCTTATCATGAAATCATCGACTTTGATGTACATGTTGGCCATTTTGCATACTACGATCACCATGCAAACTGCAAAGGACAGTAGGACTCTGCTTTTTTTCTGTTTTATTGTCTGTTGAAGACTTTATGAACGTACCATGTGTAACTCTTTTTTATCTGTTGTGAATGTATCTGCAGAGCATATCAACCCCTTGTTAGAACAGATAGGGAAGTTGGGGGAGGCTCTCTCCAACATTCAGTTTGAGCAGCATTGGCTGGAGGCTCAGACTGAGCATCAAGCAATTGGTAAAATATTTTATGTCAAGTCATCTTGCTATTCCAACCTTGTTTCATCTTGAACGGAAATAACTTTCCTATTTAATGCTGAGTGGACCACCATAATTTGATTAGACTCCCGTTATCTCTTAAATTTCAAAGGTTATCACAACGTCTGCTCTTAAAAGACCTTCAGAAGTAAATGTCTCATAAGACAAGTTAAAAGCTATTTCTAGAGCCTTTGACAAGCTCCTTTTATCCATTTGATTGACATAACTAGTTAGTTATTATGTTTATGATCCTGAAAATAATAACCCGTACCTAACTCGGCATCAGTTGAAAAAGTGGACTTAGAAAACAAAGACGGCAACAAAAAGGAAGATACGTGTTTGGTCGAGTGGGTTTCAAATGGTCATATGGGTTTTGTTTGCATGTGTTGTCTGCTTGATGTTTTGAAGTGTCTGATCACCAATGTTGTGTTCAATGATGGACATCACATAGATATTGCATGTATGTAAATTAAGGAAACGGCCAATGGACCATGGAGATTGTTATTCCTTTTCTTGGAATCAGAATTGCCATTGCTTAAAGGCATCTTAACTTCTTTCAGATCCAGGTCTTGGTGGTGTTGGTCTTCATTGTTGATTGTGACTACTCTTATCTTCGCACTGCGCAGCTTATTCAATATATCTATTTCTTCATTAATCTAATTCAATAATGAGTTCCTCTGTATTATGTTTTAACATATACACCATGTGGTCTAAGAAATTTAGAAATTATTCTGCTTGTAATTGTTATCTTGACTAGTTGTGTTGTGCACCTTATGTAATCCATAGTTCCATAGTTATGTTTTGTGTGGAGACTGAGGTGAAGATTTTGTGCATTTGTATGTGCTGGGAATCTTATTTTTTGTTTTTGTTTTCATGACTCCCAACTTTTGCTGATTCGCTCTCTTCCTGTGAATTCTTTGCTGCACTCAGAAGAAATGGAGTTGCGGCATTCAGAGCCCAGCAGAATCTTGACGAGGCTCTCCGGCGAGGAGCTTCCGAGAAAGACGTGCTTCATTAGGCTAAAGCAGCCCCATAATGTTCACTTGAAGAATATATAAACAGTTTAGAGCCATTGTTTTTATTTTTTGATTCTTTTTATGGTCAGTTTAGAGCCATTGTTATTCTTGCTGGAAACGCTACTTGTGGTGTAGATGTGGGTTCTAGTAGTTCTACATGTCTCTTTTCCAAATAACTTTGTTTTGCTTTAGGCATGGAAATTCTCTCTTAGAATTTGTCGATTTAGTTTATATATTGGCTTTAGCTTCAGAGGACTTGTGGGACTTCTATTTTAGTGAACTGACATGCGTATAATCCATTTTATAGTTGAAACACAGCAGAGATATGAATTAGAAAGCTTATGTTGTCCACAGAAGCTGAACTTTGGAAATACTATGGTGGTGTTGACTTTGTGACCTTATTTCCTCTGGCTAGGTATCGTGGATCATTGAATTAAGAACCGTTCAACATTCTTGACATGGATTTATTGAAGTCTGTGTTCAAGTTTTGGCCAATTTTGAAGTTTCAGAATGTGTAGTGAATTAATGAAAGGATTGGCGAATTCGTCACTGTCAATGACGTCAATTCCTCCGACTAGCAACGATGCATTTGTGTTTTGCTATCGGGGAACAAGATATTACTGCTGCCCAAGATATAACTACAACAGAAGGGAAAATTGTGGTTTTTTTATGTGGGTTGATGTGGAAACTAGTCAATCGGCAATGAGTGTGTCCAAAAATTATCACCGGATCAATATCGAAGAACTAGTGTCGACTCATAATGAGGATGATGGCAATGGATGTTAAAATCAAAGCTCTGAAGGCACAAGTAAAACGTGATAAACAAGATACGGCAAAGCTAAAGAAAGAAAATTCGAGATTGAAGAAACTGTGTTGTCGATGTTTATAGTAGCTCACAAGTTATTTGGAAATTTGAAGGTCAAGGATGTCATGAGTTTGCCATAATGTGTTATTGTGAACGTTTTTTGTATTTGTCGACATTGCATCCTGTTTGTGGGAAGAAAGTGGTTGTTCCTTTTTGAATAAATAAATTCCACATTTGAGGTCTGAATATTAGTTTCTTCTTTTTGTGTCTCTATAATCTTAATTTCAATGTTCCTTGCACGGAGTGTGGAGCACTGGTCACGCACTGATCATTGCGCGCTCTCAACTTCAAAAATTCATATCCGATAAACCGTAAGTTCAAATCGGGTTCCGTAAAATCCACGGTCTTGCAATACCCTAAACTATCAATTCTATATATATACGTAGCTCAATGACCTAAAAATTGGACTTCGCCGCTCGAATAACACAAATGGACATAAAGACTAGCCAAATAATACGCAACGCGAAGCTTGAGCACGAAAGTTGGTTGCGTTATAACTTTCTCCACTAAACTCCGTTCCAAGTGAGCTTATAGTTAAAAGAAAACTCATTCATAGCACTATAAAAATTCTAATTTGGCTGTCCCAAAATCGAGTCATCAATTTTGCTCCACGCACTCTGTAGTTAATTCCAATAATGAATGTCTGTCAATAATGATGTTACATGTGGCCTAGTTTTACACCATCGGAGAATGAAAGACGGCAAATGCCCCCATACTACCTGGGGGATAAAAAGGAAAAGAGGGGGGGGGCAAAGAGGGCATTATTCGGTTAAATGAAAAACAAATCACGGCCTCAAGCAATTATGGGGGATAGGGACAAGTAAATTGCATGGTATGTGAAGTTCCAAACAAGAATGCCTTTCCTTATCTGCATCACCTCCTCAATAGCTTGAGTGCATCCCCTACCAGATGCAGCAAACCGGTGACGAGTACCTGTATATACCAATTAGATAAATAACATTTCAAATGGTCTCATACAAGAGCATGTAAACCACTGCCTACACAATATCTCTTTCGCACTAACATTAGAAACACATGTATCTTCCATTTGGTCCCACAAATGGTTTGGTAAGACTATTCTAGTAGCAACCTATGGACATCATGTTAATGACAGAAGGGTTACCTGAAGGCGTAAAGAAGGGTTTTCCTTAACACAGTCCCTCGGCCACGTTATTGTCAATGGCAAGGAAGGCATCACCACACTGGATGCGAAATTCTGATCTGCCATACTGCCGTGGGAAACATCTTCATAAAGAAAGTCGTGAGGGGGCAAGGAGTCTACACTGTCCATCTTGGAACTCTTGTTAAGGGAAACATCTGCTCATGTATAAAAAAAATGTTATAAGCTCATGCGAAACTTCATCATTTTCCCATACTTGGATCAGTAAACTTTATTGTGGTGGGAGCTTTTTCAATTGAGTGGCAACTGGCAACTGGCAACACCAACCTTAAACCAGTAGAGGCAGTATCATTTTATCGATTTGATAATAACTATGAAGTACCAGATTGCTAATTAATTTATTTGACGCAACAACTCAATACAGACCCACCTTAATCTCGTAGACCAGTTACAGCTTGCTGTGAACTACAACTAACATTAGCAGAAGCATGTGGAAGAAAGACGCTAATACCAGAATTAGCAACAGCAACAAACTGTAAGGGAAAGAGTTGACATGATATACTCGTTTGAGGCCACTTCTGAAAATACAGTGCTGGGGCTAACAAGGACCCCATTCGTGGTACTCTACCGACAGTTCATTTACATTATTTTTCGTAAGTTTAGTTTTTTCCTGTGAGCAAACAAACCTTTCCTGTGTATAATCTTCTCCCAAATCCTTTGGAGGTTATACTGCCACGACAAGTCCCTAGTAGTAGGGATATCTGATGTAATAACTGAAGCACCAGAAGTGACTTTATTATATGATGACATGCTAGGGACAAACAAAGCCTTTGAGAAATGGGTCCCTGCACAAGATTAGAACAAAACTCTTAACCGGTCATCTGCAAGCCGCACAAAATGACATATAGTGTGACTAATCTACCGGTAATATTCAAATCTGAACAACCAACGTTGCATCTGTGGAAGCAGCAGCAACAGAAACTTGCATTACCTCACTTATGATAAGTGCTTAAGATTATTCCCAAGATAAAGCTGATGCACTAAATTCTACATAAAAATAACATACCCCTTTTCTGTTTAACAATTATTATGCAAGGGTGTTACTGATGGGTAAGAAGAACGCAGCTAACTGGCAAAATATGCTCTGATAACAGAATGAGGTGAAGTCATTTTGAAGACCCTGATCGCCATCAGACATGAGAAGCATACAATACAAAAGAGAACTGACGCATCAATGCACACATGATAACATTGATATAGCAGATAATGAGAATGACAACCATCAAGAGAAAACTATCAATTTGCAAATCAAATGCCTTCATTGACTAATTTATACCGGCTTCGTCAGCATGCGAAAACAAACATCTTGCATCATGAAGATTGCATATATCTTTGGAATTGGATATACCTGATGAAGCGCATATATTCGCAAGTCGTGGGGGCAGAATTTGAGGGTCTCTAACGTCCATGCAATTAAATAATAGAATCTACCAAATACAAAACAAGCAAAGTATCAAAAACCTCCCCAAATAAAGTATCAGATTACTCAAGCACATTCATAAATCATTGAGATGACAATTTAAGCACAAAGCCACGAATTCAAGAGCAAGTGTTGTCAGTCAAATTCAAAATTCACTTTTCCACATTTCATGTCTTCATCTATTTTTCTTATAGTAAAAGTAACTGAACCTTCGATTTTAAAGAGAAACCGACATTTGAGAAGCTTCCAAAAAAGAAGATGCAGCTTTTGAGAAGAATGAGGTAATCGATGCTTTAACGTATTCCAATGTATTAATTTGGCTGTCAAAGCCGAAAAAGGCAGCGACTTAATCGAGGAATGTGATTGTTTATGCCACAAACAGGAAGCTCCCAGTTCTTCATCCAAAACATAAAACGCACCGTGATCATTACTTGTGCCATTCAAGAGCCAAAGTTGGTATAACTACACAATTTCATCGGCGAGGTAGCCAATGAGCTCAATAGAGACAATAAAACAGAAGAACTTAACATAACCTTCCTTTAGTTCCAGCAACATGTATTATTTTAAGCCCAGCAATCTTTTCCTCCAACCCAAGTATCTACGAAGATAGTCAGGCAAATGATTTAGTAGACAAAGCCCATGCTTTCATTATGTTGACTATTAAAGTCGAGACAAGCTTAAGAAAAGGTCATACTGCATAAATTGGGGCAAGAAGAATAGCAAGAGCATGCATGCTTAGAAAAGACATGCTACATAAATAATATGCAAAGGCACTGGATGATTAGAAAAACATAGTTTTTACTGCATTATGGCATTGCTTGACTCGGTCAAAAGTTGATGTGGTAGTATGTGAAAAGACTTTTACTTGTAAAAACAGCCATGTAACTCTACTAGTACTTCTCACGACTAGTACATGTCTCCTTGTGCATAAACATCCTGTGTGAAGTTTAGTATACAAACGATGTGGAGTATTAAAGGATGGACCCATTTCCCAACACTTGAGCTTTTGGGCAAAAACAGCCATGCTCACACTTGAAGCAAGAAATAAAGGTGCCTTCATCTAGAAATTTTTGGCATCACTGATGATCATTCACAGGTATATGCACTCTTCCATAATCAAAATGAACATTAACTTCCTGACTTAGAATGATCACTAAGCCACAGGTGATCAGTCCCGTGCAGTGCATTTTAGAAGAACATATGAATCTAGCAGCAATGTCACAATTCTAACTCCTAAATGGTTCCTCATTAACTGCTTCAAGAAAAAGAAGTGAAAGCATATCAAGGCAAGCCAGCTATTTCATCCCATTTGTTCATCTAAAGGGACCAGGGGACAATGTACTCGTTTGTAATCCATGACGAACACTGGTTATTCTCTACATCAACTGAACACTGTAATTTATGCAGCAACCCAGAGAAGGCTCATAAGCATCCGCAGTAGGTCTCCACAAACTCCACAATCCAAGATTCCAAACGAGATTTTCAAGATCCAAAATTATTGCCACTGACCCAAACGGTTCTGTGCTAAAAAAAAAGAGAGAGAAAGAAATGAAGACCACAGTCAGCCCAGATCCTCTTCCAAACCTCCACTACCAACTATTCTGAAACTGCTCTAGCTCTGAAGCTTACTGAGCATCCATCTCCGATAAAATAGGAACATTGGAAACAAACTCTCCTAGTGTATCCGCTCACACTTCCGTTTCCAAGGCGACTTCCTTTATCACCTTCACAAGCTCCCAATCACTCTTACCCCTCCAAGCACCACTTCCGCAACAAAAGCACGAATACGAAGGGAAAAAAAACAAGGCTACAAACAAGACGCTCGAAAGGAAGCCGAGAGACACGGACGTCACCTGAAGCTTGTCCCGGACTGACGAGGCGGCTCGCCGCGGGGGACGACGAATGGTCGGCCCGCTCGAGATGGAGCACGGCCTTCACCGAGGAAGGCGGTGCGGGCTTGCCAGCGGAGAGGAGGCGCGGGTGGCCCCTGGAGCGGGAGACGCCGAGCTGACGCCTGGCCCACTTGTACTTACAGCAGAGGCCGACGAAATCAACGGAGAAGAGACCACCACCGCTCCCCCATCCACGGCCGTTGGGGAGGAGCACCGAGCTGGGTTTGGCAGCGGAGGCGACGGCGGTTAGAGCTCGGGACCCAGCTGCCCTTGGCCGGAAGGAGGCGATGGCGGAGGTCGGGACCGGCGGGCGAGGGGGCGGGCGAATCGCGAGGAGATAGACCTCGCTCGTCGAAGGCTAGGGGTCGGCGTTGGTGCGAGGAGACGGACCTCGCTCGTCGGAGGCAACGGACCTCCCTCGTGGGAGGCGACGGCTCGTGGGCAACGGCGGACCTCGCTTGTCGTAGCTGTCGTCGGCATCAGGCTTCGTCGAAGGCATCTTCGGCATGGGCGTCGGGGGCTAGGGCGGAGGCGGAGGCAAGGGCGTCGCTCGTCGGAGGCGGCTAGGGCGTCGGGGCGAGGAGACGGACCTCGCTCGTCGGCGCGAGGGAGACGGAGCACAGAGCGAATTTTAGATCTGGAATTCGATGGGAGCGCGAAAGAGAGAGAGAGTATGGAGAGAGAGGGCTGTTTTTTAAAAAATTTCTATCAGCTGCTCTCAGCTCGGCTTGGCTTAACTCTGTGCCGTGGGAGCCATGAAGCCTTCCTGACATGTGGGTCCCCGCGGACACTTGTCGCCGTTTCAGACTGATTATTTCTCCACGGTGGAATCACTGGGGGTACGCAATATTTTCTCAGGGATTTGAAGAAGACGAAGAGGATGTTTTGGAAAGCGGCATGTGAATGCCCTCTAGGATCCCGCTCGAGAAAAGGATTTTACTATAGGTCCTTATTTGAAGTTTCTCAAGAAATTTTATCTTTTCTCGATTTTTTATGAAGTCAAATGCGGGGCCCATCCACGTACCATATAGTAGCTTCGTCTTTTGGTCCAGATGACTTTCTGAATAGTGAATTCTACATCACATTTACATCTTAAATAAAAAGAAAATAAATTGGTCCAAGTCTACACACACGACAACCGGTGAGTGGGATTTGCCTAAAGCCTCACGCGGCACTCGAGTAGCACCTGGCATTTTCTCCTGGAAGACCGTGTCCAATGAAATGCAAAGAAATTTCAAAGAATCCTAATCAAACACGTTTCAGTTGGTTAACTGAATTTATTATCAACGGAATAACAAAATAGGCGCAATATTTATGAAAAGTTAAATTGAACGGACTCATGTCCCAATCTTGACCGAAACGAAAATGCAACGAAGGTTCGTCTCAGGAGCTCGCCGACTCCTCGTCAAAAGCTGCAAAGGCAATGAAGGTTCGTCCCAATCATTGCTCCTTCCCAGCAAAATGCACCGTCGAACGCGTTCATGGAGATATAACATACGCCTCCGCGAACTGTCTCCACCTCACGATCATCAATCGCTCTCTGAAACCCATACTCTTCCTCTCTTTCTACTGCTGCGATAAATCGCCGGCCACGATCCCGACCCTTTCAACGAGGAAGAAGACCTCCATTCTCGGTGAGTGCTTTCTGTCCCCCTCTCTCTCCCCCGCCTCCTCGCAGCGGATCGGCGCTCATTTCTGCGCTTCCGGTCGCTGCTCTTCTTCTCTCCCGCGCGCTCGAGTCTAGATCTGCTCGCTCCGTGTGGTCGGGTTCCCATAGCATACGAAAACGGTTCGATACCGAAACTGGTTCTACTGATCGAGCCGATAATTCTTCTGGGGTCTTGCGAGAGGTTCCATATTTGGACATTTCTCCCTACTCTTTGATCGCGAGGATTTGTTGCGCTACTCCTCTGCTCGCAGTCTTAGGTTGGAGTCGGGGGTTTAGCCCGTTGTGTCTTCTGGGTACTGTGGATTAGTTTACGTAATGCTTGGTTTGCGGGTTGATGGTGGCTCTTGTACCGTGGACTTGCTTGAGCGTCCTCGGATAAATGGATTTGTTTCCAAGTTGGGTGATGGCTCTCTCTATTTAATTCCTATTAGAAGCGGTTGCTTCGCTGGCATTTCTGATCCTTGATCCGGTTCATTTGTTGAGCTTTCTTTTCTTTTGTTTGCAGTGAGCTTTGCAAGAACAGCATTCGAGATTTGCAGCTCCTTTCTTGGCCCTTCTCAAACCATATCAGTTTGGTTTGGTCTGGTCTTGTTTGTTTGTACTGAAAACAAAAAAAAAGAAAAGAAGAAAAAACCAAAAACCAAGCTGTGAATAAAAAGCAAAAAAAAGAAGAAGAAGAAGAAACCGAGAACCGAAAAGCGAACCGAATCAAATCAATTTTTTGATTCGGTTCATATTTGGTTCGAGCGAGATTCAATTCGGTTCAAGGGTGCACCTCTAACGGTTCGGTTTTTCAAAAGACCCGAACCGAACCGAACCGAACCGTTTACACCCCTAGCAAACATCCTGCGGAAGCACGTCAACCACCATCATCTCTTTCGATGGCCGCTTCTTCTTCTAATTTGAAAAGAAATTACCACGTGTTTTTTAGCTTCAGGGGCACGGACGTCCGCAACGAATTCCTCGGCCATCTTTATGTGGCTCTGGACCAGAAAGGAATATACACTTTCAGGGATAGTGATGAACTCCGGAAAGGAGAGCAGATATCGCTGGCGCTTATGAACGCGATCGAGGAGTCGCGTGCCGCGATCATCGTTTTCTCCAAGGACTATGCTTCCTCCCCATGGTGCTTGGAAGAGTTGGCCAGAATTATGGAGTGCAAGGAGCAAAGAGACCTCAAGGTCTTTCCCGTGTTTTACAAAGTGGAACCCAGGGAAGTGAGAACACCAAGAGAGAGCTACAAAGAAGCTATGGATAAGCATGAGTCCAAGTTCGGGAAGGATTCTGAGAAAGTGAAGAAATGGGAGAAGGCTCTCTTCGACGCGGGTAGCTTATCTGGGTGGCATTTCCATGAGGGGTACGCATGTTTTTCCTTTTGATAAATGCTATGATATCTCTTTTAACTGGTCTCAATCTCATGCTTCATTTTTATCTTGTTTTTTACCCTCCCCTTACTAGTTGCATGCATGAATTAGAAGGGTGTGCGCTTACTGTGCCCACGCCCCTGGACACATGTACTGTCCCCATCTGACGGATTGTCGGATCTGTCTCCCGGTGCCCACCAGAGATCCAACCAAAAACTCATCTCTCGGCCTGCATAGACCTGCAGCCCAACCACCACGGCGCGTTCATCGTCGCCTCATTTGAGCCATCGTCTCCGGCCTTCGCTCGCTAGCGCCGTAGGGCCGATCGCCTGGCCTTGTCTGGCCGAGTGCAAGGGCAATAGCCATTCCAGGCCATTGTTTGGCAGTCTGGCCTGGTCTCCAGACCAGGCTCCCCCAAGTCTGCCACGACGCCTTGTATTGTCCAACTGATCCTCCGGGGTCCCAAACCTTTCACAAACCTTTGCAAATATTTGCTCTTGCCAAAAATTCGAGACATCAACATCTTTCATGCCCCTAAACGTTGAATTTAGAAGCTAATTAGAGATTCTATATAATTAATTCAATCACCCAAGAATAGAAAAGATACGCTGCCAGTAGAAGCTGATAGATATTGTCAAATTGATCTTTCGATTGAAGATACAAAGCGGAAATATACTAGACAGTCGACAAAAAAGTCGAATAACCAAAACTGCAAGCTAGCAAATTCTTTGAATTCGATTCTTTCTATCTAGATAATGGGAAATTGTCTTAGAATAAAAGTGTGGTTCATAGTACCCGAGTCGTCATTATCTTTAGGCTCAGATTCTTTATAGTTTTTCCTTGCGCAGATCTTGGCGCAGGTTTACCTGAATGTGTTATTTCTTTTCATCTCATTTTTAGCTAATCTTTTGGCGAGATTTTCCTTGTGACGTTAGATTTCAAATTCCTGCCATTGCTCGGACATGCTAAAACATGTTTATCTTTCTTTTGGGTGCTTATTAGGGATGAAGCGGAGCTCATACAACACATCGTGAAGGAATTATCCATTCATCTAGAGCGTACACCCTTACATGTCGCTAAGTATCCAGTCGGAATAGATTCTCGAGTTCAAACACTGATATCGTTGTCACAAAAAGAGTCGGGTGATAATGATGTTCTCATGATAGGTCTATGGGGACTTGGAGGCATAGGGAAGACAACGATTGCAAAAGCCTTATATAATGCTATTGAGAGACAATTCCAGGGTTCTAGCTTTTTAGCGCGAGTTAGAGAAAGTTCAGGCAAAGGCAATGGTCTTGTTGCGTTGCAAGAAAAACTTCTATCTGAGATCTTATTTCATAGACATTTAACAGTATATAGTGTCGACGGAGGAATCAATTTGATACGGGAAAGACTTTGTTGCAAAAAGGTTCTTTTAGTTCTTGATGATGTTGACCAGTTGGATCAACTGAATGCATTAGCTGGAGAAGGCCATTGGTTTGGCAAAGGAAGTAGAATTATTGTTACATCAAGAGATAAACATTTGCTAAATTCTCATGGCATAAATTTTGTGTATGAAGTGAAGGCTTTAGATGACAATGAAGCACTAGACGTTTTCGGTCGGTATGCCTTTCCAAATAGCAAGAAAGTTGAAATAAGGAGGGATCTCATAGATAGAGCACTGCGTTATGCTAACGGCCTTCCGTTAGCCCTCGAAGTGTTGGGCTCATTCTTATGTGGAAGAAAGGAACCTGCATGGGAAAGTGCACTGCATAAAATCTCCAAAAGTCCTGACCAAACTGTCAATCGAGTTCTGAAGACAAGCTTCGATGGATTGGAGGATAATGAGAGGGAAATTTTCCTTGATATTGCTTGTTTCTTTAAGGGGAAAAGAATAAAAGATATCAAGGAAATTCTTGATAGCTGTGATTTTGACACAACTATAGGAATAGAAATTCTCGTGGAGAGGTCCTTGATAACATATGAGCGTGGGTACCTGCAAATGCACGATTTGGTTCAGTCAATGGGTAAGGATATTGTTAATCAGGAATGTCCTGATGATCCCGGGAAACGCAGTAGATTATGGACTTTTGAAGATGTTCTAGACATTCTATGTGAAGATACGGTAAAAGTTGTTTTATGTCGATGTTGCTACATCTTAGTTTTTATATTACTCTAATTTGTACAGTCAGTGTAAATCTCGACGGAAATTTTCTGTGACCATTGAATTTGCTCTGTTATGGATAGGGAACGAATGCAGTAAAGGCCATAGTATTGGACTCGCCCGAACCAGAAGAGATAACTATCAGTCCTCATGCTTTCACAAACATGAAAAGGTTGAGAATGCTCATTTTGCCTGAAGTGCATATCTCTTCACAAGGTCCTGTACGTCTCCCCAATGAGCTAAGATGGCTTAAATGGGCCAATGCGCCGGATCTGGAATTTGGCCCTGGTCCAAAGAAACTTGTTGCAATTGATATCCAGAGAGGTCGTATCAAAGAATTGGGTGGCAAGCTTATGGTAAGCCCTTGTGATGATTAGCTTTCCCTTTTATAGCTATGAGTATTTGCAGAACTTAATGATTGCGCTGTTATGTTTTTGCAGAATTTTAGAAGGTTGAAGTCCATAAATTTCTCGCGATGCGAGTCCCTTGCTAGTGTTCCTGACCTTTCAATGGCTCCAAATCTGGAGAGCTTGATTCTTGATTACTGCAGTAGTTTGGTGGAGGTTCACCAATCCGTCGGATACCTTGACAAGTTAAGGCTATTGTCACTAACATTGTGCTCAAATCTTAGTATCTTTCCCAACAAACTCAAGACAAAATCTCTTCGAACCCTTAGTCTCTATTATTGCTCTAAACTCGAGAAGTTCCCTGATATTCTGGGAAAGATGGAACATCTAAAACATATTTATATGGAAAGGACAGCTATTAAAGAACTCCCTGCATCAATTGAAAATCTTGTTTCTTTGAAATGGATGTATTTAGAACGGTGTGGCAACCTTACAAGGCTTCCATCGAGCATTTATAAGTTGCACAATCTCGAGATTCTGTGTCTTCGAGGATGCTTGAATTTAGTCATGTTTCCAAAGAACTTGGAGGATTCAACTAACCCCGATGACCATTTAAGATTCCCAAATCTATACTATTTAGACCTTACTGGCTGCAATCTATCGGAAGTAGATTTCCTTGAGAGTTTTCCCAAATTGAAAGCCCTACATCTTTCAGAAAACAAGTTTACTCATCTACCAACATGCATCAGCAAATATGATGATTTGATGCGGTTGTATGTGGAGCGATGCCCGCAACTACAAGAGATTCCTCAGCTTCCATCAAATATGCATACCCTAAGAGCAAATGGTTGCAAATCTCTGCAGAAACTCCCAAATTTGTCGAGTCTCTCCTCCGACTTCCCTAAAGTTGACTTGTCGTCATGCTGTGAATTATTCCGCAGAGGGGTCAAGATGGGTGATGTGACATTACTCGAGGTCAGACTCTCTCTCTCTCTCACTCTCTCTATCTCTCTCTCACACTCGCGCGCAAACACTTGATATGCGTACCATCTGTATGACAGGGACTCCCGAAGATGAGCAGTGTCGACGTTCGCCTAATTGGAGGAGAAATGCCAGAGTGGTTTCTCCACTGTAAAGAGGATTCCATATCTTTCCTGATCCCCCAGGACTTGTATGACAAGTTCTCGGGACTAGCTCTCTGCATTGTTCTTGGCCCGGAGGAAGGAAGAGTGGTCAATGCGGGCTGCGAGTTCCAAATATTTGTTAATGGCCGAAGGGTGATTTGGCTAAGGAAAGCCTTTTATTCGTTGGAATCCGATAGTGTGTGGCTTCAATATTTCCCACGCTTTGGGCTGTATCAAGTGGAGAAGCATCTGCGAGACGAACGGAGCCAATTCCAAGTTTGCCTCAGACCATCGGAAGCAAGCATAAAAAAGTGCGGATTCCGTCTAATATGCGAGCAGCAGGAGGATGATATGAGGGTCGTGCTCCAACACCATCAGCCGATTGAAAACAAATTGGAAAGAGACTCGGAAGAAGACAACTCGTACAATCTCTCTCCATCTCTCTCGCTTTAACTTTACTGTGTTTCCTCGTTTGTAGTGTTTGGATTCCGACGAGTCCAGAGGAACAGTGACTGCCATTGTTTTTTTGCTTGTCGGGAGCTTCGCTCTTCGTGTTTTTCACTTCGATTCCTGCGAATGCATGCTCTCCGTCCCGGAACCGATTGATTCTACTCGAATTAACTCTCTTAAATCCTTCTAGTTCGAGATTAGAGGGTTCATCTGTCCATCGGTTAATGAATCCTTTCCCGTTCCATTCCGGTTTAGCTGGAGGGATTTGAGGATGAAATTGCTGAACCCTTGGTGCCGATACATTCGGTTATCGGAAATCCTTCTATGCAGTTGTTTTCCCCCATGCTATACCTGTTTCACAACCTGTTATGGAGGTTGGAACTTTGGGAGAATGTCTGGATGCATGATGTTGGTATTCTGGGGATTCTTGATTAGTCGACCCTGATGAATGGACTGCTGTCTGATGTTTCTAGTTCATCCTTTCCTCAATTGTGTAACCATGAGCCTGTACTTACCAATTAATGTTGTTTGTTACTGTTAAAGTTTCTCGGCAAATTGTGGTTGAGGGTTAGGCTCTTCGGTACATCTGTTTGTTTGATCAAATTGTTGGCAAACCTGAGTCATATTCGAGCTACTGCAATTATGTTATGGGGAACAAATGGTTCGATTGATGGGCATAGATGGAATAATGACTTGTTTATCTTTAAATTCCCTGATTCCAGTTCTTGTGATTGGGTTTAAGCTGGTGGTCCCTGGCACATTAATCACCAAACCTTAGTTCTTTGTTGATGGCAGTTCGATCTTTAATGTGAGAAGATGAGTTCTGTTCCAGTTTGCATTAAACTTTGGGTTTACAGATTGCTACTAACGACAAATGAAGCTCTAAGCTATACTGGCAGTGCAATAAGTATTACTTTGTATGTGGATGAAAACACACAAATGATGTAGACATGGGATTCTGTTAGAATGTGTGTAGAGGTTCCTCTTGTTTCCCAGGTGGTTGATTCAACCTAAAAATTATCTTGAAAGCTTGCACTCTTTGCAAAGAATAGATGACATTATATTGGATGCTAATCTTAGCCTATGAATCGGCCCGTCAACCATGGAGCGCACCAGTGAAGTGAAGCAAGATGAGAATCGGGAGGAAGTTGACTTGGAGCTTTGACTCGGCTGTGACCGGTAATTTATTATGCTTTGATTTAGGTTTGAGAAATTTATAATTATTGTACAGATGATATTCTTTCAGACTTGCTATATATTCTAAAGGAGCTATTTGGATTCAAGTCATGACGCTGAGATGGTAAATGTGGTTGATCCGGCAGTGATTAAACCTTCGAACAACAGGGTGTCATCTCCTGTTACATTATCCTATTCTAACTTCTGTCACGTCTAAGTTGGCATGTTCTGCTGGAGAGTGGTGTAAAGAACAGCTAATTACCTAATGTAGTCTTACAGATAAAACATGAAATTGGTCCCTCTGCTTTTTAAATCTAAGGCCTAGGGAAAAGAACATGCTAGGGGTAGTTTATGGCCTTTCTTGTTTAAAGAAGGTTCACGTGGTTATTTTGCAGTTACTGTGAAATTTCGAACTTGTGGATTGCTTTGGGCGACACTAGTTCAGGGAAATAAGATTAACATCTTTAACTGCATTTTTTATTCGTGTTTCTTTTTCTTCTACCTGTAGTTGTAATGGCTGTGCTCCCAGGAAAGTTGTCTTTTGTGCCTGCGATC
Organism: Syzygium syzygioides; assembly: GCA_031216285.1. NCBI lineage: Eukaryota > Viridiplantae > Streptophyta > Magnoliopsida > Myrtales > Myrtaceae > Syzygium > Syzygium syzygioides. The sequence continues at coordinate 33,073,739 of CM062244.1, read as the reverse complement.
CCTTGTTTTGTATTTATAGATAGATTGACAAATCCAATCAATCTGTAAATTCTTCTATTTCAGTCATATAGATGATATGAACCATAAACCAGAATATATTTTCTTTTTTGTAATATTAAAAGGAAGTCGGACAAATCATGGGATGTTTCTTTTCCATTTGTGATGTGCAGCCTCCCATTGAATCCAGTGTATTGTGGTAGATGTGATGACCTCTTGTGAGAAACTCCGGATGTCATAGTTTAATTGTTATCATTTAATAGATTCAAGTAACCGCTTGCTTATTCATCCAACTGATTGGGTTTAGCTCGATGCTTTTGCTGGATTGTCTTGTTCTTTTCATGTTCAATGCAGCTAATGGACATAGTAGTCAAACATGGATCTGTAACACCTTTCATGGATAAACGCAGGTACTGCTCAGAAGAAGACAACTCAATAGACACCACAGAAGAAGATAGTGCAAGTGAAACAGATGTAGAGGAAAGCAAATCAACTTCAAACAAGAAGAGAAGATTGTCTTAACTATGGCTGGACTATGGGTTGCACTCGCGCCAATCTATTGCGAGTGTTGGCTTGCGAAGCATGCCTGTTGAATTGGTTTGCCAGTTGCTGAGGAAGTGAACTGGGTGATTTCGATTCCAATGCCTTTTGCTTTTCCCTTTTTTCGGTCTCTACTAGAAGTTTTCTAATGTGTGCACCTTCAATTAGAATTCCAAACCACTATCAGGCTTCGCATCATGCTACTGATATGGTTGAGGAACTTTTTCCTCTCCTTCTTTATGATTTGTGATGCAGAGTGCATTAATCCAAAGTTATGTGGATTCTTGTTGAATGGCCATGGTCTCCCAAGTTGCTCTGTGAAATTTATCATATAGACCTCTGTTACCCGTCTTAATCCAATTAATGATGCCAATGCTTCATACTTTGAGATAGTAGTGTTGATCTAATTGTCTCAAAGGTCAAAAGTTCTATACAGGGAAGATTAGTTGATGTCTCTACTGTTGCTAGGCAGATTGCATTGGATGGGTACAAAGCATTGTGTCATAACTGGTGGCTTCTTTGAACCCTAGTGTTTGAGCTTGTAGCAGGTCGCTCACTGGTTTTTGTGCCATCGACAAAATTTATAGAGGGATGTTCATACCTAAATTTTTGGCCCCAGAGGACTCATCCGAGGGCTTGATTTAGATCAATAAATCGTACGGCTCATGAAAAAAGGAATTGTATTAATGTTGTAGGACACATAGATTGGTCCTGGAGTGTAAAATCAAGACTTTATATTAATATTGTCCAATATGGATCAAGTTTTTGCACATTTGCTTTAACTATATGTTTATTATTACGAAGTGATTTTTACTGTTTGCGCACTTAAGCCTGGCCTGACGGATTTGCATGTTTAGGAATAAAAATCGAAAAAGATTGCATGAAATTAGCTTTTAAGAAAAGAAAAAAGGTAGCAATTTATGGTAGTTTGTTCACCATAACGTATTTAAGTCCGTGTCCAATGGTCTGGACCGTAGAGGTTAATTGAACTCTCACGCTCTCCTAGGCTTCAAACTGGCTTGGTCGAAGGTTAGTGGGAATTCTGGTCTTGTTCAATTGATAATAGACGAAAATCTAAGTTGTTGTCGCTAGGGCTTGGAAGAATCCATGCGAAGTGTGAGTGCTGCCTCACATGAGGACTATTTGCGCCCGCCTAGCAATCCATTAGCTCTCTCAACTTTCATGTCAAGAGGGTCGCCACAAGGAAAAAGAAAAAAAAAAGAGTAGATAGAATGGAATTTTACCATTGAATGGCATTATAACAAAGCCCCATTCCCTCCCAGTTAACATTAATTGGACACATTACTCACACAGTCTTTGCTGCGAAGTGCCTGACCATGTCCGTGTTGATTCTCATGTTTCAGCTACAGTTTTGAGTTGCTTCCTGTTGAGAGGAACTCCAAAGTTTCATGGCTGAACATTGCTTGAATGACAAGTTACTAGGATTAGCTTTCTGTCCTAGATTCTGACTAGGAGGAGGAAAAGAGGTTGCCCCCGGTCCAGATCCTACCGCCACACATGTCACGACTCGTACCCCTCGAGTCATGGACATCCGCGTATAGGTCGACATGAGTGCAACGCTCCTAGGAATGCGTCGCCGATCCGGACGAACCCAATCAGAGAGAAACACACCGCATGCGGAGACGACGTATATATAATAAATATATATACACCCGGACAAATTATTAGTAACCATGAATAGCGCGAGATAACCACTCTTCCTTTCCATTAAACCAAAATATACAATCTAATATCAATTTACGTACAATATCCCTTCGATCAACAAAAATGTACAGCAAAAGGGCCATGAAACAAAAAGGGATCGGTGGCCTAGGGATATCAAACTTTTTGTCGGGAAGGGCTATGGTCAAAAAGTGGTGGCCCTCACTTTCCAAGGCTGGGACCTAAACTAGGGCTCCCAGTCGGGGTCAGATGACTCTAAAGACCCCTCCTCTTCCTCGGTCAATATTTCCACGTCCAGCCCAACTTCAGCAACTTCTCCTACTGCGTCAATATCCATATCCACTACCCCAAGATTTAACTCTTCGTCCTCCACCGGGTCTATGTCTATGGCTATGACTTGTTGCTCTACCTCCTCCCCATCCCTGACTGCTGGCCCATCCACGGTCTCACCCTGCCAACTCACGCTGAGGGAAGGCGGAGGGTCCGACACCTCACCACTCACCATCTGAGGAAGTATAACGCCGTTTGCGTCCACCGGAACGTCAAAAGTCCTGATTGGGGGTCCTATCACGCCATCCGCTCCCCTATGGCACCAGGCTATATACTCCTGGGTGTGGCTGTAGTCCTCTCCCACATTAACAAATAAAACCGAACTATATCTAATATAAGCCGTTCCATCTCCGCAGGGGTGTACACTAGAAGATCGCTGGATACGCTGCGGGAATCCAAAAAGAGGGGCTTCCCTCGGCATTCTACGGACGGGGGTCTGAAAAAAAATTCGGTTTTACCACAACCGTGAGAAAACTCAGCAAGTAATAAAATCACTAATCCCAAATTAGGCTAAAGTGCACCTCCAGAGATAAATAAAATACACCGGGCAATGAACCAGTAAGTCAAAATAAATTTCACCCGGCCTATAGCCCAACATGACATCTCATTTCCTGCAGGTTAAGCATTTATCAACAACGTGATTCACATGCAATTATTTCGACCCGAAGGCCCCCAATCAATTATAACGACCCGTAGGCTCGATTCGAAGGCCACAGTTTAACACCAACCCATAGGCCTGACCCGAAGGCCACAGTTTATTCCGACCCGAATGCCAATAGATGTACCGACCCGTAGGCCACGACCCTAAGGCCACCAACAGATAAATCGACCTGAAGGCCCTGACCCGAAGGCCATAATTTAACACCGACCCGTAGGCCACAATTTAACACCGATCCATAGGCCACAATTTTCACATTTGGGCATGCACTTGCACCGCACCACTCATTTAAATCACGCAACCATCATGCACACTTACACCACGCCTATTCAATTTCATAATTCATCATGTCCAATCTGACAATCAATTTAAATCAGCCATGGCACAACTTGACATACAATCCATGCACATAATCGCACAATCGAGTCATCAATAAATCGTGCCTTCGAGGCCCGCCCAGTTATTCTAGTTCTAGTCCCGCTAGACGTGCGACATGGCATCATAGATCAATCACAAATAGAGCTCATTTAGCTAGTCAATTGAGCAATGCGATCATTCCCTATAATTGCACAGTTAAACCCCAATTTGATCACAGATTAACTTAACTAACCCTAAAATTTACCCCTAAAATTGCACAATCAAACTAGTTCGGGGTTTAGGGAATTTTACTCGTCTATAATCGTCTTGAGGCGACGGGAGCGGGCAGTCGATTACCGGCGAGCGATGAGAATCGACGGTGGCGCTCCGGGGGCAAGCCGGCGGTCACGACGGCCCCGACGGGACTCACGTTCTCCTCGGCCCAAAACGGAGGGGTTGCTGGTCGTGGCTGAGGGTGGTGGGGAGGGAGACGGCGAGGGCGAGGGCGAGGCTAACCGGTGAGGGCGGCACACGGCGGCGGCGTGCAACCGGCTTGGCCGGCCGGTTGAGCTTGCTGGCCGGTCAGCTAGGGTGGCGACCGGAGACAGCAGCAACACGGCGACGATGGCGGCGTGGCGGCGACGAGCGGCAGCGAGGCTGGACGGCGATCGGCGGGCAGCGGGCGAGCTGGAACGGAGAGAGAGAGAGAGAGAGAGAGAGAGAGAGAGAGAGAGAGAGAGACAGGCAGATTGAGGAGAGGCAGCAGACCGGCGGCGAGGCGGTACGCGGTGGCGTGGCGGCACGGCGCGGCAGTGAAGCGAGCTGGCTCGGGCTCGTCGGGGCCGAACCGGGAGGAGGCCAGGGAAGTAAGAGACAAGACGGAAGGGGTGGCGGGGGGTGGCGGCTGCAGACGGTGACGGGGCGGAGGCGGCGGCCGAACGACGCACCAGTGGACTAGGCCGGCTCCGGGCTCGACCTGCAGCGGTGGCGAGCTCGCTGCTCTGCTACGCGCATCTCGCGGGGGAGGCCAGCGAGGGGCGGTCGGGGCAACTGGCGGAGGCGCGATGGCGGCGGAGCGTGTGCGGGGAAAGCGCGTCCGGCAGAGGGAGAGAGAGGAGAGAGAAAAGAGTTCAAATTTTTTATTTTTTTAGCGCGAACCAATGGACACGGTCCAACTAAAAATCGACTTATCGGTGTTGATTTAATTTCGGAAGAAGGCCTAACAATTCCCGAAAAAAAAATATCCCGAATAATATTCTAAGGCAATTGACTGAAATAAAATAATTCCAGTCACACTACGAGGGCGGTCTACTAGTCCAAATTCGCACCCGGTCAAAAATTTATTATTATTTTTTTCACTATCACTGATAATCTCGAGGTTGGCCACAATAATATCGACACCGTCCAATTTATTTCGTTATGAAACTTCCCAAAAATCGACTGATAAGTTCTGGGTCTAAATAACGACACAATTCGATCGAGTGCGATTCTAGCGAAATCTCAAATTTAAAATAATAACCGAGAGTGATCAGTTCTCGGGCGAGATTTTACTATAAGCACACTGACAAATCACGCGTTCTATACGTCCCAAAAATTGGTCGAAATTCGGGCTGTTACAATTCTTCTCCCCTTACAAAAATTTCGTCCTCGAAATTTACAATGCAACCAACTACTCAAACAAATGGGGGTCTTGGTGCCGTATCATTTCCTCGCTTTCCCAGGTTGCGCCCTCTGTATCGTGGTGCTCCTAGACTACCTTGACCATCGGGATCGTCTTATTCCGCAATACCCGGTATTTTCGATCTTCAATTCTGACTGGCCTCTCTACGTACGACACATTGTTGTCCACATCTATTTCTTCATATCTTAGAACGTGTGTCGGGTCTGGTTCATACCTTCTTAACATCGACACGTGGAAGACATTGTGCACTTGTGATAAGTTAGGTGACAGGGCAAGTCTATAGGCCATATCGCTAATCTTCTCTAGAATTTCGAATGGTCCGACAAACCTTGGGCTCAGCTTCCCTTTCTTGCCAAATCGGGATAACCCTTTCATAGGTGACACCTTTAGAAAGACATGGTCTCTAACTTGGAATTCCAAAGGTCGTCGTCTCCGATCGACATAGCTTTTCTGTCGACTTTGCGCTGTCCTGAGCCTTTCTCGGATAACCTCGACAACTTCCACTGTTTGCTGCACCAAATCTGGGCCTGTAATGCTTCGTTCTCCTATTTCATCCCAGCACACTAAAGTCCTACATGCTCTGCCGTATAAAGCTTCAAATGGGGCCATTTGGATACTCTGCTGATAGCTGTTGTTATATGCAAACTCCACCAAATACAGCTGTTCCTCCCATTTACCTTGGAAATCCAGTACACAAGCCCGCAACATATCCTCAAGGGTCTGTATCGTCCTTTCTGATTGACCGTCAGTCTGTGGATGATAGGCTATGCTAAACTGCACCTTTGTCCCCAAGGCCGTTTGAAGACTTTTCCAGAAATTTGCCGTAAACCTCGAGTCACGATCCGATGTAATTGTCACCGGTACTCCATGCAGTCTAACAATGTGTCTCACGTACAGTTCGGCATACCTTTCCAGTTCGAAATCCTTTCGTACTGCTAAGAAATGTGCCGACTTCGTAAGTCGATCCACAATCACCCAAATGGAGTCATGCCCCCTCTGGCTTATCGGTAATCCGGTCACGAAGTCCATGGTGATGTGTTCCCATTTCCACTAGGGAATTTCCAAAGGTCGTAGCGGTCCTCCAGGTTTACAGTGTTGTGCCTTTACCTGCTGGCACGTCAAGCACTTAGCCACATACCTGGCCACATCCTTCTTCATTCCATTCTACCAGTAGTGTTGTCGTAAATTTTGATACATTTTCTTGCTACCTGGATGTATACTGTAATTGCTGCGATGGGCTTCTCTTAAAATCTCTTCCTTAAGTTCAGTATCGTCAGGTACACACCATCGTCCCTGAAATTTTAAGATTCCACCCTGTCACTTGGAAATTTGACTTCCTTCTAGTGGCATCCATTTCCACAATTTTATGAATTTCCTGTTCTGTGGACTGCAATGCCTTAATCTTGGTCTGAATCTCCAGCTCGATTCTCAAGGTAGCCAACAGATTCGACACATGGCTCAATTCCAATTTAAACTCCGAGTCTCGAAGTCTTTCCAGTAACGTCCACTCCTTAATCATCATGTGCGCCATACTCGATTTGCGACTTAGGGCATCCGCCACTCGATTCGCCTTTCCCGGGTGGTACATGATATAGCAGTCATAATCTTTCAGAAGTTCCATCCATCTACGCTGTCTCATATTCAACTCTTTCTGTGAAAATAGGTACTTGAGACTCTGGTGATCCGTATAAATCTGGAATTTTTTCCCACATAGATAATGTCTCCAGATTTTGGGTGCAAAAACAATGGCAGCTAACTCTAGGTCATGGGTTGGATAGTTCAATTCGTGTGGTCTTAACTGACGTGATGCATATGCAACTACCTTTCCATGCTGCATTAACACACAACCAAGTCCTCTGAGCGAAGCATCACTGTACACCTCGAATCCACCAGGTCCAGATGGAATAGTTAAGACTGGAGCTGTTGTCAGTTTGTGCTTAAGCTCCTGAAAACTTCGTTCGCATTTGTCATCCCATTCAAATTTAATTTCCTTTTTTAGCAATCGCGTCAGTGGCATGGCTATCGACGAGAATCCTCCTACAAAACGTCGATAGTAATCGGCTAATCCCAAGAAACTCCGGATTTCCGTTACTGATGTCGGTCTGAGCCACTTAAGCATTGCCTCAATCTTAATCGGATCTATAGATATTCCTTCTCCCGATACAATATGTCCAAGGAATGCCACCTTACTAAGCCAGAATTCGCACTTACTAAATTTTGCATAAAGCGCGTGTTCCCTCAATGTCCGTAGTACTTCCGTCAAATGCATTTCATTCTCTACCGGACTCTTCGAGTACACCAGAATATCATCGATGAACACAATAACGAACTGGTCCATGAATTCCTTAAAAACTCTGTTCATCAAGTCCATGAAAGCTGCAGGGGCATTTGTCAAACCGAATAGCATGACCGTGAACTCATAATGCCCGTACCTCGTTCTAAATGCAGTCTTGGGTATATCTTCTTTCCGAATTCTTAACTGATGATACCCGGTCCGTAGATCAATCTTGGAGAACACTGACGCTCCTTGTAATTGATCAAACAAGTCGTCGATTCTTGGCAGTGGATACTTATTCTTCACAGTCACCTGATTCAACTGCCGATAGTCTATACATAATCTCAATGTCCCGTCCTTTTTCTTCACAAACAGGACTGGTACTCCCCATGGAGACGCACTGGGACGAATAAACCCTTTGTCTAATAATTCCTGCATCTGGACTTTCAGTTCCTTCAATTCCGATAAAGACATCTGATACGGGGTCTTAGAAATTGGCTCAGTACCTAGGGCCAATTCTTACAAATTCCACTTCCCGCTCCGATGGTAAGCTTAGCAATTCCTGAGGAAATATCTCGGGGAAATTACACACTACTGGGATTTCCTCTAGCTTAGGCTCCACCAAAGTCGGATCCTTCACATTAACCAAATATCCCTCACAACCTTCCTCAAGCATCTCAGTTGCTTCTATTGAGGAAATCCAAGAGATCAAGATTCCTCCTCGGTTTCCCTGAAATTCAAACCTAGGATGTCCCATCGGATTGAATTGGATCGTCTTACTGCCGCAATCCGTAACGGCTTTCTGTTTCGTCAGCCAATCCATACCAATGATTACATCGAAATCACACATGGCTAACACAGCCAAATCAATCCTCACCTCTACACTCCCCACCACGATTTTACAATCCAAGCACCCCAAAGATACTAACACCCTATCATGCAGTGGGGTTGTCACACAACATATTTTCAAGTAGTACAGGTTCTAGACCAACCAATCTAACAAACTGCTCGGAAATAAATGAATGGGTTGCCCCTAGGTCAAATAACGCATAGGCAGCATGATCACAGAGAGAGATGGTACCTATGACTACGCCTGGCACGTCCTCGGCATCCTTGCGCGCCATTGCGTACACACGTCCCTGTGCTGGTGGTCTGCCCAGGATAGCTGGTGGGGGATTTCCGAGCTGATTTCCCACTCTGGTCTGCTGTTGTTGGTCTGGGGGTCCCAAAGGTCGTTGCTGGGGACAATTCTTTATCTGGTGTCCCAAACTCCCGCAACGGAAACAAGCTCCAAATCTATTTGGCGTCTGACTGGGTTTCCCGATGTTCCTTCTCGGAGGTGGAACAAACCGTCTATTGTCGATCATCGGTTTCTTTCCAAAACGACGATTGTCTTGATTCTGATTAAACCTAGAACCCGATGCCGCTGCTCTTTCCACTTGATCTCTCTCTATAACTTGGGCTTGTTCATACAGTTCCCTGTAATCCCTGATATTCAACAAAAGCATCTAGGTGCGAAGATCCGGCCTCAATCCATCTCGGAACCTTCGAGCCTTATCCAGTGGATTCTCAACCATCCTAGGGGCAAATCTGGATAGTTTTGTGAACTCTGCTTCGTACTGAGTTACTGTCATCGACCCCTGGCGAAGTCTCATGAACTCTGCCATCTTCTTCTCCTGGGCACTCTCTGAAAAGTATTGTCCATAGAAATGCTCAATAAATATTGCCCAGGACTGTTCCATATTTTCTGGGAATACTCTGTCCTTAATCGCCTTCCACCAGTCGTGGGCATTATCTTGCAGCTGGTAGGTCGCCAACGAAATCTTTTCTGTCTTAGTACACCCTAACAAGTCAAAGGTTTTCTCTAACTCTTCCACCCAATGTGACGCGGTTTCTGGGTCTCCTCTGCCTGTGAACTTGGGCGGTTTCAGCTTAAGAAACAGTTCCACCAACTGGTGTATCGGTCTAGCTGCTACCATTGGTTGAGCCTGGGTTTGCTGGGCTTGGGCTTGATTTCCGTTAATGGCAGCGGCTGCTGCAGCCTCAGCGGCCTCAGCAATGACTGTTGCTCTTTCTTGGGCCTGTCTGCCCATAACATTCCCTATTTCTCTTAGAGTTTCGATCACTTGTTCCATTCTGGGGTCTACTGCAGCTCCAGCATTAACTTCAGGATTTTCTACTGCTCTAGCACCCATCCCGAGGTCTTCTAGAGCTCTAACTCGAGCACGACCTCCACCTCTGGTTCCTCTTCCTGTGCCCCTCCTTGAAACTCTGCCCACATTTCTTCCTTCGCTGGTCATTCTTTAAGTCTGAGTGCTCGACTACCTGTTATAATTCCGTCTAGGAATTAGAGTCCTAAACCAACTAACCAGTCTAAGTCCTAGGCAAGTATCAACACAAAAGCATTCAAACACTCAACAAGCAGCTAACACCCGACACAGAATTTCACCCAAGGACTTGCACACTTACCTTGGTCCTACCGAACCTGCATAATACTGGTTCAAATAATCACCACAACATTCAAACACAAACAATCTGGAGGTACACTTAGCACACTAGGTCACCCTATAGCTACCCATGGTCACTCCTCCTTATCACTCCAAGGTTCAGCTAAATTGGGCTGAGCTGTCCTTGCTCTGATACCAATTTAACGGGTTGTCACGACCCGTACCCCTCGAGTCATGGACATCCGCGTATAGGTTGACATGAGTGCAACACTCCCAGGAATGCGTCGTCGACCCGGACGAACCCAATCAGAGAGAAACACACCGCATGCGGAGACGACGTATATATAATAAATATATATACACCCTGACAAATTATTAGTAACCATGAATAGCGTGAGATAACCACTCTTCCTTTCCATTAAACTAAAATATACAATCTAATATCAATTTACGTACAATATCCCTTCGATCAACAAAAAGGTACATCAAAAGGGCCACGAAGCAAAAAAGGATCGGTGGCCTGGGGATATCAAACTTTTTGTCGGGAAGGGCTATAGTCAAAAAGTGGTGGCCCTCACTTTCCAAGGCTGGGACCTAAACTAGGGCTCCCAGTCGGGGTCAGATGACTCTAAAGACCCCTCCTCTTCCTCGGTCAATATTTCCACGTCCAGCCCAACTTCAGCAACTTCTCCTACTGCGTCAATATCCATATCCACTGCCCCAAGATTTAACTCTTCGTCCTCCACCGGGTCTATGTCTATGGCTATGACTTGCTGCTCTACCTCCTCCCCATCCTTGACTGCTGGCCCATCCACGGTCTCACCCTGCCAACTCACGCTGAGGGAAGGCGGAGGGTCCGACACCTCACCACTCACCATCTGAGGAAGTATAACGCCGTTTGCGTCCACCGGAACGTCAAAAGTCCTGATTGGGGGTCCTATCACGCCATCCGCTCCCCTATGGCACCAGGCTATATACTTCTGGGTGTGGCTGTAGTCCTCTCCCACATTAACAAATAAAACCGAACTATATCTAACATAAGCCGTTCCATCTCCGCAGGGGTGTACACTAGAAGATCGCTGGATACGCTGCGGGATTCCAAAAAGAGTGGCTTCCCTCGGCATTCTACGGACGAGGATCTGAAAAAAAATTCGGTTTTACCACAACCGTGAGAAAACTCAGCAAGTAATAAAATCACTAATCCCAAACTAGGCTAAAGGGCACCTCCAGAGATAAATAAAATACACCGGGCAATGAACCAGTAAGTCAAAATAAATTTCATCCGGCCTATAGCCCAACATGACATCTCATTTCCTGCAGGTTAAGCATTTATCAACAACGTGATTCACATGTAATTATTTCGACCCGAACATCCCTAGTCAATTATAACGACCCGTAGGCCCGACCCGAAGGCCATAGTTTAACACCGACCGTAGGCCCGACCCGAAGGCCACAGTTTATTCCGACCCGAAGGCCAACAGATATACCGACTCGTAGGCTACGACCCTAAGGCCACCAACAGATAAATCGACTCGAAGGCCATGACCCGAAGGCCACAATTTAACACCGTCCCGTAGGCCACAATTTAACACCGACCCGTAGGCCACAATTTTCATATTTGGGCATTCACTTGCACCGCACCACTCATTCAAATCATGCTACCATCATGCGCACTTGCACCACGCCTATTCAATTTCATAATTCAGCATGTCCAATCCGACAATCAATTTAAATCAGCCATGGCACAACTTGACATACAATCCATGCACATAATCGCACAATCGAGTCATCAATAAATCGTGCCTTCAAGGCCCGCCCAGTTATTCTAGTTCTAGTCCCGCTAGACGTGCGACATGGCATCATAGATCAATCACAAATAGAGCTCATTTAGCTAGTCAATTGAGCAATGCGATCATTCCCTATAATTGCACAGTTAAACCCCAATTTGATCACAGATTAACTTAACTAACCCTAAAATTTACCCCTAAAATTGCACAATCATACTAGTTCGGGGTTTAGGGAATTTTACTCGCCTATAATCGTCTTGAGGCGACGGGAGCGGGCAGTCGATTACCGGCGAGCGGTGAGAATCGACGGCGGCACTCCGGGGGCAAGCCGGCGGTCACGACGGCGCCGGCAGGGCGGCACGGCGCGGCAGTGAGGCGAGTTGGCTCGGGCTCGTCGGGGCCGAACCGGGAGGAGGTCGGGGAAGGAAGAGACAAGGGGGAAGGGGTGGTGGCTGCAGACGGCGACGGTGACTGCGACGGGGCGGAGGCGGTGGCCGGACGACGCACCGGCAGACTGGGCCGGCTCCGGGCGCGACCTGCAGCAGTGGCGAGCTCGCTGCGCTGCTGTGCGCGTCTCGCGAGGGAGGCCGGCGAGGGGCGGTCGGGGCAACTGGCGGAGGCGTGATGGCGGCGGACCTTGCCGGCGACGGCGTCGGGGCGGTACAGCGCGGCGGCTGCTCGAGCGGCGTTGGGGCGGGCTAAACCGAAAGCGAAGCAGGGACGTCGGGCCAGAGGGGAGAGAGAAGGAAGAGGGAGAGAAGGAAGAAGAGGAGAGAGAGAGAGACAGAGGGGATGGGGGTGTGATGGGTCTGCATGGGAGGGGACGTGCGCCTGGGGAACTTGCGCCCGGCAGAGGGGAAAGAGGGGGAGAGGGAAAGAGAGAGAGAAGAGAAAAGGAGGAGAGAGAGAGAGAGAGAGAGAGAGAGAGAGAGAGAGAGAGGGAGGAAACGTGAGAGAGAGAGAGAGGAAAGCGCGCCCGGCAGAGGGAGAGAGAGGAGAGAGAAAAGAGTTCAAATTTTTAATTTTTAGCGCGAACCAATGGACACGGTCCAACTAAAAATCAACTTATCGGTGCCGATTTAATTTCGGAGGAAGGCCTAACAATTCCCGAAAAAAAATATCCCGATTAATATTCTAAGGCAATTGACTGAAATAAAATAATTCCAGTCACACTACGAGGGCGGTCTACTAGTCCAAATTCGCACCCGATCAAAAATTTATTATTATTATTATTTTTCACTATAACTGATAATCTCGAGGTTGGCTACAATAATATCGACACCGTCCAATTTATTTCGTTCTGAAACTTCCCAAAAATCGACTGACAAGTTATGGGTCTAAATAACGACACAATTCGATCGAGTGCGATTCTAACGAAATCTCAAATTTAAAATAATAACCGAGAGTGATCAGTTCTCGGGCGAGATTTTACTATAAGCACATTGACAAATCACGCGTTCTATACGTCCCAAAAATTGGTCGAAATTCAGACTGTTACAACACATCAATGGCAAAAGGGGCGGGGAGTGGGGGGGGGAAGTGTTGCAGAAATCCTAAATCTTTTTTTGGTACCAATTAAGTCCTAAACCTTTTGTTTTGATGCTAATTCAGTCCTTTCGACTAACTTTGTCTAGATTTTGCTGACGTGGACGCCGGCCAGCTGGTCACTGGAGCTGACATGGACAATTTTAATAATATTTTAATATATATTTTTTTCTTTTTTTTTTTCTTTTTCCTTCTCCTCTTCATCCGGTCGGTTGTTGAAGGGCCGATTGGCCGGAGCCCTGAGGTCAGCAAGGTCGACCTTGTCGGCCTTGGGCGAGCGCCGCCGGCCACTGGCGAGGCAGGTCCTCACCAGATTTGGCGAGGTCGTGCCTCACCCAACTATCGGCGAGGTCAAGCCTCGCCGGATCTGGCAAGGTTGAGCTTCACCGGCGACTAGGCAAGGTCTACCTCGCTGCCCTCGGGCCTCTAATCGGTCGCTGGAGCGGCGACTGGCTGGAGGAAGAGGAGAAGAAAAAAAAGAAAAAAAAAAGAAAATTCAAAAAAATATTAAAATATTATTAAAATTTGTCCATGTCAGTTTCGGTGACCGGCTGCTAGCCAATCGGCGTTTACGTCAGCAAAATCTGGCCAAAGTTAGCTGGAAGGACTGAATTGGCACAAAATAAAAGACTTATAACTCAATTGGCATCATCTCAAAAGGTTTAGGACTTTTTCAATACTTTTCCTGCAAAAGGGTAGAGGGAGGGCTCTATATGCAGAATATGATTAGGTGAGTTTTTCCGGTGATAGACGTGATTGAGGATCGGGTATTGTGTTGGTGAGGCCACATCTGTGACTAGGCGAGGAAAGGTCAGTTAGCCGTGCTTAGTCTCCATTTTTCTCACAATCGGATCAAAAGTAAGCCTATAGTTCCTCCATCAGGGGGTTGGATTAGGGCGAAGATCTTGTCGGAAAATGACCTGCCGCTGTTGAAATTGTGCCTTTCCAATGGGTGGGGACAAATGGGTTGGATCAAGTCGGGTCAATCGATCGTATATTGGTTTGGACCGGATTGATCCATGTTCATTCTTTCATCCTAATTGGCTCACATTCAACCTATCCCGACCAAACCTACATCCAAATCTACCGAAATGGGTTTTATTTTGAATATAATAGTGTAATTAAAAATTGGATCTGAACGGTATTTATTCTCATATGCCTAGTGGCCCTAGCCTAAGCAGATGAGTTGTACACATTTATTCAAGTCCTGGTGCCTTTTATTTAGAAGATGAAAATGTCCACGTCAACCCATAACATTATTTCTCACGGGAAAATTGTTAAAAGAGTCCTAAATTTATTGTATTTTTATCAATTTAGTTCTAAATTTTTCAAGTTTATTTATTGAGTTCTAAACCTTTACATATCTTGCCAATCGAATCCTAAACCTTTATGCTTTTTGTCAATTCAATCTATCATGTCAATTTTAGCTGGAAATCGCTGATGTGGATGTCGGCCGGCCATGTGGTGCTGACATGAACATTTTTAAATAATATTTTAATAATATTGTGAAATTTTTATGATTTTTTTTCCTTTTCTCCATTTTTTTTTTCGGTTTTAGAGTTAGCTAAGGAGGGTGGCCAATCGACCCTCGCCGCCGGCGACCCTCCCTGGCTCTAGGCAAGGGCCGCGACAACCTCATTGGCCAAAGCGAGGGCGTACTAGCCCTCGCTTAGATCTGGCGAGGGCTGCGACACCCTCGCCAGATCTGGCTAGGCGAGGGCTAGGTGGCCCTCGCCGGTTCTAAGGCGAGGCTGTTGCGGGGCCGAGAGCTTGTATACTAGCGCTCTACGTTGTTCTTAGTGTCGAGGAAGGAAGATGAATGGAGCCAATTCCAAGTTTGCCTCAGACCATCGGAAGCAAGCATAAAAAAGTGCGGATTCCGTCTAATATGCGCGCAAGAGGAGGATGACACAAGGGTCGTGCTCCAATACCATCAGCAGGAGGATGACACGAGGGTCGTGCTCCAATATCTCTCGCTTGAACTTTACTGTGTTTCCTCGTTTGTAGTGTTTGGATTCCGACGGGTCCAGAGGAACAGTGGCTGCCATTGTTTTTTCGCGTTTGTCCGGAGCTCCGCTCTTCGTGTTTTCCACTTCGATTCCTGCGAATGCAGGTTCTCCGTCCTGGAACCGATTGATTCTACCCGAATTAACTCTGTTGAGTCCTTCTACTTCGAGATTAGAGGGTTGGTCTGTCCATCGGTTACTGAATCCTTTCCCTTTCCATTCTGGTTTAGCTGGAGGGATCTAAGGATGAAATTGCTGAACCCTCGGCGCCGATACATCGGGTTATCGGAAATCCATCTACGCGGTTGTCTTCCCCATGCTATGCCTGTTTCACAGCCGGTTATGGAGGTTATCCATCTAGGCAAGCACTAACCCAGGGTGAGACATGTATGAAAAACGCCTTCTGCTGTTTGGATTCAAATAATGGCGCCGAGATGGTAGATGTGGTTGATCTAGCAGTGCCTGAACCTTCGAACAACAGGGTGTCATCTCATGTTACATTATCCTGTTCTAACTTCTGTCACGTCTAAGTTGGCATGTTTTACTGGAGTGTGGTATAAAGAACAGCTAATTACCTAATGTAGGCTTACGGATTAAACACCTCTGCTTTTTAAATCTGAGGCCCAGGGAAAAGAACATGCTATAGGTAATTTATGGCCTTTCTTGTTTAAAGAAGGTTCATGTGGTTATTTTGCAATTACTCTAAAATTTCGAACTTGTGAATTGCTTTGGGCAACACTAGTTCAGGGAAATAAGAATAACATCTTTAACTGCATTTTTTTTTATTCTTGTTTCTTTTTCTTCTACCTGCAGTTGTAATGGCTGCGCGCATAGGAAAGTTGTCTTTCGTGCTTGCTACCCCTTGTTATGTATTTATAGAGAGATTGACAAATCCAATCAATCTGTAAATTCTTCTATTTCAGTCATATAGATGAGATGAACCATAAACCAGAATATATTTTCTTTTTTATAAAATTAAAAGAAAGTTGGACAAATCATGGGATGTCTCTTTTCCATTCGTGATATGCAGCCTCCCATTGCATCCAGTGTATTTTGGTAGATGTAATGATCTCTTGGGAGAAACTCCAGATGTCATAGTTTAATTGTTATCATATGATAGATTCAAGTAGCTGCTTGCTTATTCATCCAACTGACTGGGTTTAGTTCGATGCTTTTGCTGGATTGTCATCTTCTTTGCATGTTTACTGCAGCAAATGGACATAGTAGAAAAACATGGATTTGTAACACCTTTCATGGATATATGCAGGCACTGCAGGAGGGCAAAGCTGTATTCAAGGAATTAAACCAGATAACTCATGTTGTTGAGATTGATGAGAGAGGTTTGTTTGCAAATTGCTAGTTTGTTGGTTATTTCTTCAGTGTTGGTAGGACAACTGAGTAGTGGCCTCTTGTCACTAAAACAAGGATTGAAGCGAAGCTCTTTAAAAGAAAAGAAAAAAGGGATTGATATATGTCTGATGTAAAGCCTAATGCTTTTATGACTGAAATGAAATAATTGTTGGTTTGTCCCACCTTGCATTCCTCCAAAACTTTTCTTCGCAGAAAAGTTGTAGATCATGCTTTATGCTGCAGTGGGGTATCTGAAATGTGGTTGAATATGTCAAAATATATATTGTGAGTAATTGATAGGAGCTCCTTTATGTCCACAGATGATGGATGGAAATTTCAGGATGCCTCAAGTCAAAGAATAGGGAGGCATACTGTACCCCAGGTGTTTATAAATTGCCAGCACATTGGAGGTTCCGATAGTAAACTGATTATGTTCCTCCTAAATTGCTTTTTGTTGATATCAGGTCTAACAAAGAATTTGAGCTTATTGTTGATCATCGTTGCAGATAGAGTCGAAGCATATGAAAGTGGTGAATTGAGTAAGCTCCTAGGAATTGGTGGAAAAGAGGAGGACGAACTGTGAGAAAGTGTTTTGTGAATGGATAACTGAGCATTACTTTCATGTAATTCTTCCTGTAAGCTTCGATATGAAGGATGCATTAGTAGTTTCATATTTTTCTTGCAGTTGATGTTTACCACGCTGTGTATATTTTAATCATACACACCATTCAATAATACAGGTAGTGTGATTACGAATGATATGATGCGATGCCTTTTGCAATTACAGTCATGACTGACAGCCTAATTCCCTAAAAAACCCCAAACTTTACTCTTTGTCCCAATTATATCCCCAACTTTTTTCTGTCTCATAAAAAACTCCAAACTTTTACTTTTGTCCCAAATCTACCTCGTTTACTATTCATCTAATTTTTTAATATTATTTTATATTATTTTCGAATTTTTTCTTTTTTCTTTTCTTTTTTTTTCACCTTCAACCTCCGGCCGGTCGCCGGTCCGGCGACCGGCTAGAGGCGGGGGCCGGCGAGGCTCGGCCTTGCCGTTGCTGGGTGAGGCCGGCCCCGCCGGAAGCTGGCGAGGCTCGACCTCGCCGTTGCAGGGCGAGGCCGACCTCGCCAGCTGCCGGCGGGGCCAAGCCTCGCCAGATCCGGCGAGGCTCGGCCTTGCCCAGCAACGGCGAGGCCGAGCCTCGCCAGATCTGGCGAGGCTCGGCCCCGCCAGCAACTGGTGAGGTCGGCCTCGCCCTGCAACGGCTCGGCCGACCTCGCCAGCTGTCGGCGAGGCTCGGCCTTGCCCAGCAAAGGTGGGGCTGAGCCTCGCCAAATCCGGCGAGGCTCGGCCTCACCCAGCAACGGCGGGGCCGAGCCTCGCCGGCAGCGGGCGAGGTCGGCCTCGCCGTTGCAGGGCGAGGCCGAGCCTCGCCGGTAGCTGGCGAGGTCGGCCGAGCCTCGCTGGCAGCTGGCGAGGTCGGCCGAGCCGTTGTGGGCGAGCCGACCTGCCGGCGGCGAGGCCGAGCCTCGCCGGCTGCCGGCGGGGCCGAGCCTCGCCGGCTGCCGGCGGGGCCGAGCCTCGCCGGCTGCCGGCGGGGCCGAGCCTCGCCGGCTGCCGGCGGGGCCGAGCCTCGCCCAGCAACGGCGAGGCCGAGCCTCGCCAGTGGCCGGCGAGGCCGACCTCGCCGGCCCCCCCCTCTGGCCGGTCGCCGGACCGGCGATCGGCCGGAGGTTGAAGGTGAAAAAAAAAATCAAAAATAATATAAAATAATATTAAAAAATTAGATGAATAGTAAACGGGGTAGATTTGAGACAAAAGTAAAAGTTTGAGGTTTTTTATGAGACAAAAAAAAGTTGGGGATATAATTGGGACAAAAAGTAAAGTTTGGGGTTTTTTAGGGAATTAGGCCCATGACTGACGGTAGAACTATTAGATTATATATCTAAATCAGGTCCTTAATTTAAACTGAGCAAGTATATCTGTATTCATATATATAAATGGTCTTACAAACATAGCTGAAAATGTACAAGATAGCTGTTCTCTGATTTTGCCTTTCCTCCCTTATCTTACTCGATGTAAATGTATTCCCTGCAAATCCCCAGTTGAGGAGTCCCATGTCAAAGGCAATCACTATAGACCTCTCAGTTGAGCTACTTTCCTCCCAACATCCTTTCTTTCCATTACTCCATAACATGAGTTAGAAATATCTTATAATCAGAGAGGGTCATCCAAACATTTTCACCTCATTCTTTATGTCCCTCCAAAAATATCTGGCAGATGTTTGTCTTGGTTTGCGATAAATGCCACGAAACAAAAGTTTTCTCATTGGGACCAGAGTCTTTAAGTGCAGCAATAGTGTTCCATGTCTCAATGCAAGGCAAAGAAACTTGCACTTTTTGGGCATCTATCAATTCCGAGTGGCCAAAACCCAAAGTTGTTACTATTCTTGCCGATTTAACAGTAAGAATCTTCATTTCAGACTTAGACCAAGTTGTCTGGTTTGAGTTTTCTGATCCAGACCCTCAACTCGTAAGCTTTGCACCTGTTTGATCTTGTACCCCACAACCACAATCCTGGCAATCAAAATGGAAGTCGCGACCAGTAGAGCATCAACAGAAATTAAGCCAAAGAAGCATTTAACTGGGGTTACACCCAAAGGCAGTATCACTGATAGTAATCTAGCACATCAAACCACTAAATATGAAGCTGCCTGAAGGTGACAAGGTTCTTTGCAATCTCCAGTTGTGGTGGGATTTTTCAATTTCCTTTCCTTCCACTGACTTTGGCTTTTTTGCTGCGGCCTTGAAGGATGCGTGGGTGGGAAAACTATTGGTGCTGTGCTAATGGAAAGGTGGTGTTGACTGAGGATTAGGATCTAAAAGACTTGGGCAATTAGTCTCAATGGTGAGAAAATAATCATATACTTGATTTCACATTTGTCAGCATCTAGAAGTCTCATATTCCTTAAAGGCCAGTCAATATAGTTGATATCTGTTGCAAGATTAGTTGTATTGGGTTCTGGATAGTCTATATCCGCTGAAGGATTAGTTGTTTTTGGGTCGCTGAATGATCCAGTAGGTACATGTATCCACTGCATTATCTTGATATGAAAAATGACAAAAACTATTTTGATTTGCTAAACCTAGTACTGCGGGTCAAATTTATCATTGGAGCTTATATAATTGGTGTGTTTGTTCTATTATTTTCTTTAGGTACCTTAAAGTCTGACATACATGATGACCTACTAAATCGTGAAGCACGCCATCTGCATAAAATAATGAAGGCTTTTTTTGCTCATCTATAGGAAACTTTTCTCTATCTCCTCTCATGTTATAATTTAATGAGACTCATCAAATTCAATCATTGGAACAAAGGAAGGAACATCTTTACTACTGGAATTGCATCAATTGTTGAGCCATCCATTAATTTGAAAGAATTTGAGGTAGTAAATCATTATCAGTTAGAGAACTGAATTTCCAAAAGCAACAATTAATATTTAGTAAGATTTTATAGCTAAAAGAATTTTTGCTTTATTTATTCGGTCAGTGTCGTTTCATGATATATGATGTAAGGTGAAGTTCGAATGATGGTCCCATATGTAATGAGGACAAAATGACATGATCATAATAGACCAATCAACAAAACAGGAAGTGGAGTTCTGTCCTGTCAGAGGAGAGGCAAGTGCACAAACAGTTGAATTGTGTAAAAAGATAATGGAATGAAGTCTACGAGCCATATGCAACATACTGACTACATTATGTGAAAGGAGTCAATTCTTGGAAAGCACACAAGTAGAGAGATGACAACCCACTGCAGAAAAAAACAAATAAGACTGGAGTTAAATGAAAACAGTCCAATGCATCAGGGAGACGATGTGACAAACTTGAGATTGCCACAAATACATGGGAGAGCGACCATAATAGTTATGGCTTCTTGATTGCTATAAGGGTGATCACCCCGAGCATAAATCCACATGGAAACAAGTTTTGAAGAGAGAACAGAGAGAATCAAAGTATTGGAAGTCTGAGTGCTTCAATTTAGATAATCCTTGTTTTCTTTCTTTCTGTTAGCATGGAGAGCATAGAAGGAAGCAATGTGAAGTGCACGAGTGAGGAAGAAAATGAGGATGGAAGAGTTTCACGGTGACCAATAACTTAGTAATTTGTTGTCTTAGAGCTCGAATGAATGTGGGCAATTTTCCTGGAACAGTTCTGTTGGTTAATTGAAGCGACTCAACTAACTCAACTAACCAGACACACCTATCCGTTCTATCTTGATGAATCCCAAAGACTTTAAAGGGGTAGAAATGGATAGAATTAGGAGTGTGAATGAGAGGAAAGAAAAAGTTCAGAAACACAGATGAGCTTCGAACTTTTTTATAATTCTTTGGGTTAATACCATGAAAAACCCCAAACTGGTATATTTATGATAATTTTACTCCAAAATTAATTTTTTGATCACAAAAAATTCCAAATTGGTATACCTATGATAATTTTATTAAAAACTAATATTTTGACCACTAAAAATGCCAAATTAGTACATTTGTGACAAATTTACCCTTCGTTAGTTTCCGTTAAATTGGATTAATACCACAAAAAAAATCACAAACTGGTATACCTATGACAAACGAAGGGTAAAACATAAAACTGTTATATGAGTTAACTATTGCGTGTCATTAATAAACATAATTTGACAGTAAAATTTAGCGGAAACAAACTGAGGATAAAATTATCACAAGTGTACAAGTTTAGAGTTTTATGTTGTCCAAAAATTAGTTTGGGGTAAAATTATGACAGGTATACTAGTTTAGAGTTTTTTGTGATATTAACCGTAGTTCTTTAGATTTATAAGTTTGATTAAATTAAAGTTAAAAGAGTTTCCTGATTAAACAGCAAGAGTTGATTTAAAGGTACCAGCTACCAGCAAACTGATTAATAAGAATAAGTAGAAAGAAACGGCCTAATTTAAAAAAAAAGTACTAATTTTACCTCGAGTGACAATTCTAATCCGAACTTTTTTTATCTTATATAAAATTACAAACTTTTACTTAAATCCCATATCTGGCTCGAATAATTTGAAAATTTTACATCACGGAGCTAAATTTGGAATTAGAGTAAAAGTTGATGCTTTTTATTGAGATAAAAAAAGTTCGGCTTAAAATTATTACTGAAGATAAAATTGGTGTTTTTTCTGTGAATTAGCCTAGAAAGAAACTAGTAGCAATTTTAGCTTTGATTTTTACCCGTCCAGCTATTATAAAGTTTACCGAACGCTGTACGGGATTGAGAAGGGGTGCATTGTCGTACTCATTGCATTTATTATATTTTCTTCTCACTGAGAACTGACTTCCTCTTCTGTTTTGAGGTTACTGTGGAGACTGACTAAACTGCACTGACGATTGTGTAATGTGATTATTTTTCTTGCGGTAGTGGGTTTATTCTGCTGAGGATATGGATAAGTACACATGGCTCGAAATACATCGGCTCTTCGATTGTTCTATGTTAGAATTGTAGCAAGTGCTATATTATGTGAACTTTTTTTTTTTGTTTTATGGAACATTTTGGACATTCTACGTAGGGACTTGCACTTTTTGCAATTTCATCCCATCTAAGGTGTTTCTTCTTTCAATCAGTTTGACAGCCCGTTTGGTGGTTATATGCAACAGTGACACACCATTATTGTCTTATTTTTACTTTGGTTCAGGCCTAAGGAAACACGACTATTAACCGTTTAGCTTCTTTGTAACATGTCAAATCCAAGAGCTTTTGAATCCGAAAGTGGGAGTGCTAAAAAGAAAAGAACTTTAGTCCTTGATGATTCTGGTTGCAGTGATGGAGGTTGTGTTAGCGCGGTGGTTTGTGCTGGGTGGAGGCAATGCAGATGGGAACGGCGGAGCGGACAATCGGCAAGGAAGAAGGGTTGATGATTATTGAGAGATTGTAGTGTTGGTGTGGTGGTGAATAGATCCGTTAAACCAGTGGGTTGAGTTTGATTTGAGTGGGTCGAAAATAGATTCGATTCAAATTAATTCATTTAACCCATATTAATACAATTTTATGTAATATGATTTTAGCGACCTATATCCGATCGGGTATCAAATCCATGTTCAACCAAATTTATAATACTAGAAAGCATTCATATTTAATCCAATATATTAAAACTTATACTCACTCATTTAATGCATTTTAAGCTCTTCACGTGATTAGGCTATTTGGAGAGAATTTTATATCAAATTAAAAACGAGAATTAACAAAATAAAATGATGTTAGTAAATAAAAAAAATGGTAAGAATACTTAAAAAATGAAAAGCTTATAAAAAAAATTAGACAATTTTGCATGTGTTGTGACGAGCACTAATTAAAGAAGACGGAGATAGTGATGAAGTATGAGTCATAGATAATAATAATAATACAGGGTGTAACTAAATTAACAAAATTATCTAAATACAGTACAAATTTGCTCAATAGAATCCATCTTAAGACTGGAAAATACAAAAGAATTAGCCCCGAAGTGAATTATAAGATCAAAGCCTTTAGCAAGAAAATAAAAGTTGGCTCGTATTGCCAAGGTTACATCAATACGATGAGACAAAAAAATATTGGGTATTTATTGAGTGACATATGGGATGTATGCAAATCCACTCATCATTGACCATGTGTGCACGGAGGCCTATTCATTTTTTTATTATTTAAGATGTAAATGCCAGATGGAATCCATTTTGCACAAAGCTGGCTGGACCAAACGAAAAACTACCCCACCCTACATTAATGTGCCTCACATCTGACTTCACAAAAACATTGTGAAAATATTTCAAATTTCTTTTTCCTTTCCACAATCCACAATTACATCTCTCTCTCTCTCTCTCTCTCTCTCTCTCTCAAAACCCCAAATCCAAACTCCAAAAGAAAAATTTATTAAAATGATGCAATTGGCCACATCGTAATTGTAGCCATCTCAGATATAGTCATGACAAGATGTCGTTTGGGGGATGTGGTTTGCAATCGTATCCATGATGGGTTGTCGTTTACGAGTTGTTTGTAGTAAGATCGTGTGACACGCTGCTCATGACCGTTTCTTGTGCTTCCATGACGCACCCTCGTCATTGTTGCTTGTGAAATAGAGTGGCCGTGCTTCTCATGAGTTATGGGGTGAGGCCACTCTCTTTAGCACCTTCGGTTTTGCTAGCTATTCCAACTTGCAATCTGACCTTCGGTTTTGCTAGCTATTCCAACTTGCAATCCAAGGAAAATTACTTCATTTAATCATGAAAAATTAGTTTGATCTATTGATTGTGTTGAGATTCTTCAGGTTTAAGTTTTAAGATAAGGGACGGAGAAGGGCCGGGCTTATGTGAACTGTCCCCTCATACTGTTCTCTTCACATTGGCTGTTTCTTTAAATTTGGTAATGCGACACTCTAGAAGTTGGATGTAGAAACTTTGTTTTTTGCAGTTCAGGCCTCAAAGTGGCTCTGCAGGTTGTCCCTTTGTGTCTTAGGCGAGTCGATGTTGGAGTATAATAGGCCATAAACGATAGTTCTGGGTCCTCTGGGTCCGGTACTCTAAATTATAATCTTGATTGAGGATTTATCAATACGAGATTAGGCATGTGATGCTATTTATTATGTAGGGCTCATCAGATTTTGGGATAATTATCCAAAAAGTTTTAAACTTATTGTATGACGGCCAATTTAGTCCTAAACCTTTCAATTGTGCCAATTTAGTGCTAAATCTTTTGACAAATTGCCAATTTAGTCTTAAACCTGTCAATTGTGTCAATTTAGTTCTAAACCTTTTGAAAATTCGTCAATTCAATCTTAAACCTATTGTTTGGATAATTGGCAGGAAGGACTACATTGACAATTCGTCAAAATGTTTATGACTAAATTAGTAAATTGTCAAAATATTTAGGATTAAATTAGCCAGTCGTTAAAAATTTTAGGAATGATATAGCATAATTGAAAGGTTTATGATTGAATTGGCCACCGTATAATAGGTTTAAGACTTTTTAGGCAATTTTCCCTCATATTCTTATCAATGTCCCATGACAAGTATGGCCAAATGAGACTCTGGGACATGACAATGAAGGTCACATGGTGATTCGTGATTAGTTTTATTCATTGTGTTTTCGAGACGTCAAGGGGATCTCTCTCTGTTAGTATCATTCATTGTGTTTTTTGTTATATCATTTAAACCTTTTGAAGATCTATTTTTTCTTTTTTTTTTTTGGTAACCCAGGGAACCCCCGCACGGCCGACAGCCGGGAAGTAAACCCTGGGGGCGACACGTGCTAGCCACCACACACGTGCCACCGGTTAAGTCACCCTGCGGCGCCCAGGATTTGAACACTCAACCTTTTGCGAGAGGAAGAGTGCGCGTTCCAGCAGCGCCACCCAGGCGGGTGGTTTCCTTTTGAAGATCTATGATGGTCAAAGCTGCGTAAAAATCGAAGAATCCCTCTAATTAGTCTGCGAGCTTGAAAATTTGGTTGCAAGATGTCGAAGAAGATTGGAGGTGGCGCAGGCTTGGAAAGTGGGAAAAATAAAAGAACGACGAAAAAGATGAAAGAAGAAAGAGGGAAAAAGTAAAAAAAGAAAAAGAAAGAAAGAAAAAAAGCCCTAGACGAGAATATCCCTGGCCATAGTGGTGGCCACGGGCCGGTTTTGGCCCGGAACCGGCCCGGTCAAACCCGGGCCCGGCCCGTTGACCGGGCCCGCGGTTCGGAACCGGAACCGGCCCGTGGCATACGGGCCCGGTTCCGGTTCCAGAAAAATTTGAACCGGCCCGGAACCGGCGGTTCCGGGCCGGTTTTTCGAAAAAAAAAAAAAAAAAAAAGAATGAAGAAGCTGCACTGCTGCAGGCTGTGCTGCACAGCCTGCATTGCAGGCTACGCTGCAGCAGCAGCAGCCTGCAGGTGCAGGGGCCCCCTCCCCCCTAACTACCCCTCCCCCCCTCCCCTCTCTCTCTCTCTCTCTCTCTGGGAAAGGGAGAGAAACAGAGCTCGATCGAAGCGGCCTGCGAGTGTGGAATGGCGAGTTCATACACAGCGAGCGAGCAGACACTTACTGGCGAATGGCTTGCGTTCGGGGGAGGCGAGACGAGGAAGACGAGCGAGAGCCGGGAAGCTAGAGCACGAAGAGATAATCCCCACGTGTCCCACCATCTCTCTCTCTCTCTCGCTCTGCAACTTCTCCTTCTCCTTTCTCCTTTTCCTCCTTCTTCTCCTCTGCAGCTCTGCCCACCCCCTGGCCCCGTCTTCCCAGATCTAACCTCCGCCGCCTTCGCCGCCGTCGTCCCCGCCCATGGCCGCAGCCACCTTCGCCGACGCCCACTCCTCCTTCCCCCTCGCTACCCTACTCCTCCTTCCCTTTTCTCCTCCGCCCGCCCCCGGTCTCCCCAGATCTGACCCTCGCCGCCGTCGCCGCCGCGCCCCATGCCCGCAACTGACGCCGACGCCCCCTTCTCCTCTGCTCCCAACCGGAATCGGCCCGGAACCGGCCGGAACCGGAATAAGGAACCGGAACGGCCCGGAACCGCCGGTTCCGAATCGGAACTGGAACCGCCCCCTTGCGGTTCCGGTTCCGGTTCATTCGTGGCCACGAACCGGAACCGCCGGTTCCGAACCGGAACCGGCGGTTCTTGAACCGTGGCCATGTCTACCTGGCCATGTTTTGGAAAGTGGCATGTGAGTGCACTCTAGGAACTCGCTCGAGCAAATGGATTCACTATATGTCTTTTTTTTTTTTTGATAACCCAGGAACCCCCCGCACAGCCAACAGCTGGAGGAGTAAACCTGGGGCGACGCTAGCGTAGGACCCACCACCACGGCGCCACACTTAAGAATCCTAACGCCTACGCTGGGGTTTGAACTCTGGTCCCTTCGTGGGGGGACAAGAGCGCAAGCCAACACAGCCGCTGAGGGCGGTGGTACTATATGTCATTCTTTGAAGTTTCTCAAAAAAAATTAAGAATGTTTTCGCGATTTTTTTATGAAGTCAGATGATTTTGTGCATAATGAATCCCACTTGATATTTACATCTCAAATAAAAAGAAAATGAATTGGTATGAGTCTGCACACACGACAACCGGTGAGTGGATTTGCATAGCCCCATGCGGCACTCAAGTGGCACCCAATATTTTCTCCTAGAAGACCATGTCCAATGAAATGCAAAGAATCCTAATTAACAAGTGCAGTTGTTTAGCTGATTTTATTATCAACTGAATAACAAAAGAGGCGCAATATTGATGAAAAATTAAATTCAACGGGCTCATTCCACAATTACCGAAATGAAAATGCAATGAAGGCTCGTCTCTGGAGCTTACCGACTCCTCGTCAAAAGATGCAAAGGCAAATGACAATTGAATTCCTCCTATCGAGTGAAAGGGGACCAATTTGGAGCCCCTTCAGTGGGACATTTTTAGAAGAAACAGAAAACCTGCGGGCGCGATGTCGGAGAAGAGGCTCGATACACAGAGACGACGGTGATGGAGAAGTGGCGGTTCGCTGGAGAGGCAAGGAGGTAGAGTTGAGGCTAGGGTTTTTGACCAACAAGGACTTCATCGAGACAATGGAGAGAGAAAGGAGGGTTAATTGGGGCCGTTTAGGCATAGCAACATTCGCGCATAGGATATTAGAATTTTGAGTAGCATGGGTTGAAAATGAGTGTGTTACAGACCCGTTTAAAAAATTATACTTTGCTACTTTAATCTATAATTACATGTCTTTAAAACTTTAGTAAACCCACATATGACTGAGCCCACTAAATATGAGATAAAAAATGGCTCTTGGTGCTTATGTCCTGTTCCCCAATGCTCAGGCTAGGGTCCTTGAAACAGACAAAAAAGGCCGGTCCAGCCGAGCCGGTCCGATCAAACAGGGTCGGTTTGGCCGGGTCCACCACCCCTCAGACACTGGGCACCGCTGACCGGACAAAATTCTGACGAATTGCTGGTTGTTTCGTCCTGCTAGAGGCTTCATTCTCTTTAGCATTCCAACCTGAAGAGATCCCTGCGTCTGACCGCCTGAGGACAGCCAAGGCGGTTGCCGTCCAAGCCTCAACCAGGGCTCGTTGAACCCAATTGTCAGTCGGAGCTTGGCCGGCAGACCCAGGCCAAACTTTGGCTTCATTTAGTCCCTAATGACCGCCACAAGACTATCCTAAGCTAATTAAGTCACCATCCGACCAAATACTCGCCAGAGAAATCCAAAACAAAACCGGTCTCACTAAGGCATTTTAACAAACAGTTGGCGTGCATGAACAAAACGAGGGAACTTCGATCTATTTCAGGGCCTCGGCCAGCTCCGATGACCATAACTCACCTCCGATGGCGATTTCTGGACCGGGAACGGGGTCGGTATGGGCCGAGATTCGCGCGAAACGACCCAGGCGAGTCCCGGCCAACCTACACAGAAAAATAGGGGATAACAGAGGTTGGGGAAGGCTTACTGGTCGGGCCTGGTTCTGGGGGGTCACCGATTGATCTGCAAGTAATGGCGACGCTGGCTGGCCTCTTCTTCAGTCCCTGCAAGCACTCAGCTCACCCATTTCTCTCTATTTCTCTCCAAATCTCTCAGTCTCTCTTTTACTCTGTTTTTGTTCCAAAAAGCAGACCATCTCTGTCTCTTCTTCACTGGCTTATATAGCGGCCGCCGAGCACTTGCCTCTGTCCCTGTCTGCTCCATTTAATGCTCTGCATCGACCTCTTTGCTCCATTGACGTTGGTGGTCAATTTTGTGCGGTGGAGCAGCTTCTCCGCATTGTCTCAGGCGGTGGCCACTTGAGGAGAGAGGGAGAGAGGCCAAGCTGTGGGGGGAAAGAAGGAGCGCGCTGGGTTGGGCCCAGCATCACCCGTGATGAAGGGAAAGAAAAGGGGAAGGGCTTGGCCTGCGAGGAGAAAAAAGGAGAGGGCTAGGTCGGGCTGGCCTAGACTCGACCTGATTGGATTTTTTTTTGCGATTTTTTTTTAATTTTTAAGATTTTTTAAATAATTAAAAGAAGAAAAATACATTCTAATAATGCAAAATGCACCTAATGTCTATATGCAATGCAATTAACATTAAAAAAAATTTTGTTTTAAGAATTAAAAATTTTATTCCTAAATTTTGCATAGTTAATTTTAGGAAAATTAGTTAAAAAATATATATATCAACAATATTGCTTGTTTTTTTAAGGGGGGAAAGTATAGAATACATCAAGAAAATTCTTGACAGCTGTGATTTTGACACAATTATAGGAATAGAAATTCTGACGGATAGGTCCTTGATAACGTATGAGAATGAGACCCTACAAATGCATGATTTGGTTCAGTCAATGGGTAAGGATATTGTTAATCAAGAATGCCCTGATGATCCTGGGAAATGCAGTAGATTATGGATATTTTAAGATGTTTTGGACATTCTATGTGAAGACATGGTAAATGTCATTTATGTCAATTTTGCTACTTCTCATATTTATAGTACTCTGATTTGAACACTCAATACAAATCTCAATGGAAATTTTCTATGACCACTGAATTTGCTCTATCATGGATAGGGAACGAATATAAGAAAGGCCATAGCATTGGACTCGCCCGAACCAAAAGAGATGACTATTAGCCTTGATGCTTTTACAAACATGAAAAGGTTAAGAACACTCATTTTGCTTGAAATGCATGTCTATTCAAATGGTCCTGTACGTCTCCCTAACGAGCTAAGATGGCTTGAGTGGCCCAATGCCCCAAATCTAGAATTTGGCTCTTGTCCAAAGAAACTTGTTGGACTTGATGTTCAGAAAAATTGTATCAAACAACTAGGAGGCAAACTTAAGGTAAGCTCCTGTGATGATTTACTTTCCCCTTTTATAGCTATAAATATTTGCAGAGCTTAATGACTGCATGGGTATGTTTTTGTAGAAGTTTAGAAACCTAAAGTTCATCAATTTCAGTAAATGCCAGTCCCTGACTAGTGTTCTCGACCTTTCATTGGTTCCAAATCTGGAGAGTTTGAATCTTTTTGGGTGTGAAAGCTTGGTGGAGGTTCACCAATCTGTTGGATATCTTGACAAATTAAG
Source organism: Syzygium syzygioides (assembly GCA_031216285.1). Taxonomy (NCBI): domain Eukaryota; kingdom Viridiplantae; phylum Streptophyta; class Magnoliopsida; order Myrtales; family Myrtaceae; genus Syzygium; species Syzygium syzygioides. Next base: position 33,044,027 of record CM062244.1, on the reverse strand, counting down.
GTTTTTGTCGCTAGAATATTGCTCTAATCTTAGTATCTTTCCCAACACACTCAAGACAAAATCTCTTCAAACACTTATACTCTAGTTGCTCTAAACTTGAGAAGTTCCCTAATATTCTTGAAAATATGGAACATCTATTAGAACTTCATCTGGAAGGGATGGCTGTTAAATAATTCCCTACATCAATTGTTCATCTTGTCTCTGTGAGTGAGATTAGTTAGATAATAGCGAAAACCTCACAAGGCTTCCATTGAGCATTTATAATTTGCATAATCTAGAGTCTCTTACTCTTCATGGCTGCTCAAATTTCGTCATGTTTTCAAGGAACTTGGAGGATTCAACTGATCGTGATGGCTATCTGGGATTCCAAAATCTATATAGGCTAAATCTTGGCTTTTGCAATCTATCAGAAGTAAAGTTCCTTGAGAGTTCTTCCAGTTTTCCCAAATTGGAGTTCCTAAATCTTTCAGGAAACAAGTTTACTCATCTACCAACATGCATCAACAAATACGTTGATTTGAGAATATTGTATGTTCATGATTGCCAGGAACTACAAGAAAGTCCTCAGCTTCCATCAATTACAGCACTAACAGCAAAAGGTTGCAAATCTTTGCAAAATCTCCCAGATTTGTTGATTATCTCCTCCGACTCCCTTATCATTGACTTGTCTTCATGTTGTGAATTATACTGCAAAGGAGTCAAGATGGCTGATGTGTTATTACTCGAGGTTGGTCTCTCTCTCTCTCTCTCTCTCTCTCTCTCTCTCTCTCTCTCTCTCTCTCTCTCTCTCTCTCTCTCTCTCTCTAACTTTGTGTCGGGTTTAGAGAATTGGAATGGATGCATTTCTCATTAGGCACAAGGCCAATATATAGATACAAGGCAGGGTATAAGCATAAATACACACAACCCTAAGATATACAATATAACCTAATATATACAATATATCTAACACCCCCCCTCAAACTCAAGGTGGGTCAACCAAAGAGAGTTTGGAAAGAAGAGCAGCCAAACGTTGTGATGTAAGTAATTTGGTGAAGAAATCGTCAAGTTGAGCTGCAGAGGATACAAAAGGGAGAGAAATGACGCGTGCCTGAAGCTGATGACGCATTATGTGGCAATCGATGTCGATGTGCTTGGTACGTTCATGAAAGACCGGATTTGTAGCAATATGAATAGCACTCTTATTATTGCAATGAAAAGGAATGAGAGTAGAGGAGGCAACACCCAGATCAGCAAGGAGATGATGAAGCCAAATAATCTCAACTGTAGTGTCGGCCATAGCACAATACTCAGACTCAATAGAGAAGCGAGACACGATAGGCTACTTCTTGGCATGCCAAGAAATCAAAGAACCACCTAGAAAAAGACAAAATCCAATGATGGACTTGTGATCAGTAACATCTGCCGCCTAGTAAGCATTAAAGTAAGCACGAAGAGCAAGTGAGGAAATCGATGGGAGAAAAACAGAGCGTATCATAGTAACACGAAGATATCAGAGAATCCAGAGTATAGCAGCATAATATACTGTGCGAGGAGTCGCTACAAACCGACTAACAAAATGAATAGCATAGGCGATATTAGGATGAGTGGTCGTATGATAGACAAGATTGCCAACAAGAGCTTGGTAGCGAGTGATAGTAGACAGAGGCTCACCATGATTCGGACAAAACTGTAATGAAGTTCAACAGGAGTAGCCGCGGTATGATTATCATATAACTCAGCACGAGCGAGAATGTCAGTGATATACTTCTACTGGGAGAGAATAATACCATGTCGACTACGAGCAACCTCAATACCGAGAAAATAGCGTAAGTAACCTATATCCTTCATACAAAATTGACTGTGAAGATGTTGCTTAGTATAAGCAATATGAGTAGAGTCATCCCTATTAATAATCATATCATCAACATTGATAAGCGTAATAGTACAACCAGCAGAAGAAGTGTGAGTAAACATAACATGATCATTTTCACTATGAACAAAACTAGCTGATCGAACAACATCTGCAAAATGCTTAAACCAAGCTCGAGAAGCCTGTTTGAGACCATAAAGGGCTCGACAAAGACGACCAACTTGACTAGGAGAATGAGCAAGATCGGGAGGGTGCTGCATAAAAAGTTCCTCTTGAATGGCCCCATGAAGAAAAGCATTATTCACATCAAGCTGAAATAGAGACCAATTATGAACGGAGGCTATTGCAAGAAGAGTGCAAATGGAAGTCATTTTGGCAATAGGAGCAAAGGTCTTCTCATAATCAATCTCATACTCCTGATCAAAATCACGTGCGATGAGACGAGCTTTATATCACTCAATACTACCATTAGATCGAGTCTTTATTTTGTAGATCCAGTGACAAGATACCAAGGACTTCCTTGGTGGAAGAGGCACAAGATCCCACGTACTAGTGCGCTCAAGAGCAGACATATGATAATGTGATGGTTCCTACAAAGTGTGGACAGCAGCCATAAAAGAACCAAACTCATCCGAATAACTTGGAGCCGCCACATACCTAGTTGGAGGACGGCGATCCCATAGAGGATTCTGTCGAAGGGATGGTGGGTGAGAATCGTCAAGAGACGTCGGAGTAACAGGTGAAGTAGACGAAGGAGGAGACATAATAGGAGAATGTGGTGACACTGGGTCAAATAGATAAGACAAAAGAGGCGGATCATGAGGTGAATCAAGAGGAAAATCCATAAAAACAAATGGAGATGACTGTGAAGAATTAGAAGAGGTAGGAAAAAACGATAGGTGCTCAAAGAACTGAACACTACGAGAGATACGAATACACCGTGAAGAGGGATCATAACACTTGTAGCCTTTATGTATTGTGCTGTAGCCTAAGAAAGCACACCGCACTGACTTGGCGGAGAGTTTGGTGTGCTCATGGATAGAAAGAAGCACATAACACGTACAACCAAAAACACGAAGGTGGTGATAAGTGGGTGGTTTCAAGAAGAGACGTTGGTAAGGGGTGGCTTTGGAGAGGACAAGAGAAGGAAGTCAATTTATGAGATAGATTGTAGTAGAGAGTGCTTCAACCCAAAATTCATGGGGAACAAAATAAAACAATAGAAGAGCACTAGTAGCATCCGAATATGACGGTATTTTCGCTTAGCAAGACCATTTTGAGTAGGAGCACCAGGACAGGACAACTAAGATAGGGTTCCCTGAGAAGTTAAGAAATAACGAAAAGCTGTAAAGAGGCACTCCCCACTTGAATTAGAACGAAAGACTTTAATAGTTTTAAAGAATTGAGTAGAAATCATGGTTGTAAAATTTTTATAGATAGAGGGAAATTCATCATGAGAACGCATAAATAAACCCAGGTATAACGAGAACAATCATTAATAAACGATACATAATACTTAAAACCACTTCTAGAAATGTGGGGGGCAGGACCCCAAACATATGAATGTACTAAATTAAAATAGGCATTAGAAACAAAAGAGCTAACAGGAAAAGGAGGTGCAAATTGTTTAGCTAAAGGGAAACTAGTACAAGGACGCATAACAGATGATGGAACAGGCCCATGTACACATTGCTGATGTAGAAAGACAAACGAGATGTGGATATATGATCCAGATACTAGTGCCAATGGTCAAGGTCGAGGATGGCAAGAACAAGTTAAGGTGAGGGAAGCTGAAGATGCTGCATCGTATATAATCCTCCATATCTACTACCCATTCCAATCATTCGGCCACTCATACGATCCTGCACAACACAAGAATCAGTGGTAAATGTCACAATATAACCCATATCAGCAAGTTGCCCAACAGATGAAAGATTAAGAGCTAAATTCGGTATATGCAACACATTCGGCACATAAAAATTGCCATGGATAGTAAGGTGGCCATGCATAGTGGTAGTAAGAGAGGATCCATCAGCTAGAAAGAACCCTTTTGGAATTTTAAGTGCAGTCTGTTGAGTGAGATGCTGTGCAGAGGCAGTCATGTGGTGAGTAGCACCAGATTCAAGAATCCAGGATGAATTATCAGCTGAGGATTGCGCAGCATCTACAATAGTAATAGAGGAAGATGCACCAGAAGAACCAAGATGAAACCAAGTTAAACTAGAAAGCTGAGCCTCAACAACATCAAGACGGTCATCCGAAGATAAGGATGAAGTGGCACAGTCCACAGATGGAGAAGGGGCAGGTGCAACTGAGCACGAGGATCCATCATAAAGATCACGCAACTTCTGAAAACATCAATCCTCAGAATGTCCATTTTGTTATAGTAGTTACAAAAAGGGCGTGAACCTCCTTGAAAAGAGATACGTAGAGATGAGCGACACCGGGAACTATGTTGAGAGGAACTGGACTGGAAAATAAGTTGTGTGGTGGCAAGTACTGCAAAGGGATCTAGAGATATAGGAGCACCAAGAATTCATCGTCTAGTTCTTTGGCCTAAAGTTCCTTGACTGCATCAGAAAGAGATGGAGCAGGATAATGATAGAGAATCTGACTATGAACTCTCTCAAAATCCGATCAGAGTTGCATCAAGAATTCGTATAGACGATACTTGTTCTGATCTTCAAGCTTAGATGTAGCACAAGCAGTGCAACCAGCACACGTGGGACATGCTAGACAAGCCAACACATCAAGTTGAGACCAAAGATACATCATATAATTATAAAAATCACGAACAGATCGTGTACCCTAGGTGGCGTGATGAAGTTCCTATAGAAGCTGGTTGTGTATACATCTCAGCAATCTGATTCTATAATTGTTTCACACCAACAATTTGAGAAAATTGGAGGCGAAGATTAGGGCTAATAGAACGAAATAAAATTGCCCATGCTTTTCGATCAGCAACATGCCAAGACTTAATTTTAGAATGACGTTGAGCAATTTGATCAGAACTAGGTCTAGGCTCAGCAGTATTGGACAAAGATGTAGGACAAGAATGAGTACCATCAACATGCTCATATAAATCATGATAAACAAGAGCAGCCATCACAGAGGGTTTCCAAATAATATAATTGGAACCATCCAACTTAACATCAATGCGATCACTTCTATCAACCATGATTTTGAGATTGATAAATCAAAGTAGAAGCAAGAAGAAATATGAGTGAAGAAGACAAAACCTGAGGTCAATCGCGAGAACGAGGCGAAAGACGAAATAGACCAGATCGATCGAGACAAAGTCGAAGGAGATCGGATCATGATGAAGACGTCGGACGGATTGCGAAGTCGGCTCTAATACCATGTTAGGTTTAGAGAATTGGAATGGATGCATTTCTCATTAGGCACAAGGCCAGTATATAGATATAAGGAAGGGTATAAGCATAAATACACACAACCCTATGATATACAATATAACCTAATATATACAATATATCTAACACTTTGAATGCTTGATATGCATACCATCGGTATGACAGGAACTCCCGAAGATGAGACATGCCGAGATTCTCCTAATTGGAGGAGAGATGCCAGAATGGTTTCTCCACTGTGAAGAGGCTCCCATATCTTTCTTGGTTCCCCAGGACTTATATGACAAGTTCTTTGGGCTAGCACTCTGTTTTGTTCTTGGCCCAGAGGAAGGAAAAGTGGTTGATGCTTCATTGGAGATCTGAATACTTGTCAATAGCCAAATGGTGATTTTTCAACCGATTGGTTTGGATTCATTGGAACCCGATCATGAGAGCCCTTTCTATTACCCACGCACTGTGCTGAGTAATGTCAGGAACATAGATGAGCTTCTACGAAACGAATGGAGCCAATGCCAAGTTTGCCTCAGACCATCGAAAGAAAGCATAAAAAAGTGTGGATACCTTCTAATATGCGCGCAACAGGAGGATGATCTGAGGGTTGTGCTCCAACACCATCAGCCGAGTGAAACAGATTGGATTCCCGAGGAAAGAGACTCAGAAGAAGACAACTCAATAGACACCACAGAAGAAGATAGTCCAAGTGAAACAGATGTAGAGGAAAGCAAATCAACTCAAAAAAGAAGAGGATTGTCTTAACTATGGCGGGACTATGGGTTGCACTCGCGCCAATCTATTATGGGTGTTGGCTTACGAAGCATGCCTGTTGAATTGGTTCGCGAGTTGCTGAGGAAGTGAACTGGGTGATTTTGATTCCAATGCCTTTCGCTTTTCCCCTTTTTCGGTCTCTACTAGAAGTTTTCTAATGTGTGCACCTTCAATTAGAATTCCAAACCACTTTCAGGTGTCGCATCAACCCTACTGACATGGTTAAGGAACTTTTCTTTTTCCCCTCCTTTATGATTTGTGATGCGGAGTGCATTAATCCAAAATTATGTGGATTGTTGTTAAATAGCCATGGTCTTCCAAGTTTCTCTGTGAAATTTCTCAGATAGACCTCTGTTGCCTCTCTTAATCCAATTTATGATACCAATGCTTCATACTTTGAGATAGTAAGTTTTGCTGAATCTAATATAATCTGCATCCATAAGAAAGTGTTCATCTAATTGTCTGAAACATCAAAAGGTCTATACAGGGAAGATAAGTAGATGTCTGCTGTTGCTAGGCAGATTGCATTGGATGGGTAAAAAGTCGTGTCACAACTGGTGGCTTCTTTAACTGTAATGCTTTGAGCTTGTAGCAGGTTGCTCGCCGGTTTTTGTGCCATTAACAAAATTTATAGAGGCATGTTAATACCTAAATTTTTTGCCTCAAAGGACTCATTCGAGGGCTTGATTTAGATTGATGAATCGTATGGTTCATGAAAATAGGGATTGTATTAATGTTGCGTGACACAGGGATCTATCCTGGAGGGGTAACAACGAGGCTTTATATTAAAATTGTCCAATATCAATCAGGTTTTTGCGCATTTTTATTTTTTGCACACTTATACCCGGCCATATGGATTTGCGTGTTTAGGAATACAAATTGGAAAAGATTGCATGAAATTAGCTTTTACTAAAAGAAATATGGTACCATTTTATGGACATTAGTTTAATATTACGTAACCAAATTCTCGTATTCAATGCTCTAGATCGCAGAAGTAAAGTGCGCTCCACGCTTTCCTTGGCTCCCACCTGGTCTGGTAAAAGGTTAGTGGCAACTCTAGTGTCATTCAATCGATAATAGATGAAAATCTAAGTTGTTGTTGGTAGGGCATTGGAAGAATCCGTGCGAAGTGTAAGTGCTGCCTCACATGAGGACTATATGCGCCCGCCCAGCAATCCATTTGCTCTCTCAAGTTTCACATCGAGAGGGTCGACACAAGGCAAAGAAAAAAAAAGTAGATGGAATGGAAATTTACCATTGAACGGCCTTATAACAAAGCCCCATGTCCTCGCAGTTAACATTAATAGGACACATAGTTTTTGTAGCAATGCGTCTCACCATGTCCATGTTGATTCTCAAGTTTCACCAACAGTTTTAAGTTGCTCCCTCTTGAGGAGAATTCCATACTTTCATGGCTTCACATCACTTGAATGACACGTTACTAGGACTAGCTTTCTGTTCCAGATTCAGACCAGAGGAGGAAAAGAGGTTGGCGCCGGTACAGATCCTACCGCCACACATCACTGGCAAGAGCGGAGAGGGAGGGCTCTATATGCAGAATATGATCAGGTGAGTTTTTCCGATGATAGAGGTGATTGAGGACCGGGTATTGTGTTGGTGAGGCCACATCTGTGATTAGGCGAGGAAAGGCCAGTTAGCCGTGCTTAGTCTCCAATTTTTCTCACAATCGGATCAAAGGTAAGCCCATAGTTCCTCCATTTGGGGGTTGATTAGGGCGAAGATCTTGCCGGAAAATGACTTGTGCCGTCAAAATTGTGCCTTTCCAATGGTTGGGGACAAATGGATCGGGTCAGGTCGGGTCGATCGATCATATATTGGTTTGAACCGGATTGATCCATGTTCACTCTTTCATCCTAATTTGCTCATATTCAACCTATCCCGACCAAACCTATACCCAAATCTACTGAAATGGGCTTTATTTTGAATATAATAGAGTAATTAAAAATTGGATCTGAACGGTCTTTATTCTCATATGCCTGGCCTAAGCAGATGAGTTGCACATTTATTCAAGTCCTGGTGCCTTTTATTTAGAAGATGAAAATGTCCACGTCATATTAGGGATTGGACCCCATAACATTATTTCTGATGGTCCAATTTCAGATACGACCTAAGAAGTTGAAAACCCTAGTGGATTGTTTCGTAACGTAGACAAATGTGTCAATGGGTTCAACAAAGCACAACATATTAGAGATAAGATTAACTTTTATGAAACAGGAGTGAAATTATTTTGAAAATTGTGAATTTCTGGCAAAACTGCTAGAAACTCGAAATATTTTGTTAAAATGTGATAACCAGAAAAATGATCGAACAAATATATACGCTCGATTCTGACAATTTTCAAAATAACAAAACTGTGCACTCATTTCCTAATTTTTAAATTTTTTATGTGTTCTAATTAGAGGGCTAGTTTTAGATGAAGATGGTTAATGGATACCTAACCTTGCGCCTCTTCTATTAATGTGCCACGGGCTCCTTAAAATTAGCATATAAGATTGCAAATTTAAGAGACGTTGATAACAAGCAAACTGACCAATAAATCTAAGAATCGAAAAGCATTACGAACCGGTAGGTGCGGTGCAGGTCAGCACGAAAGAACTTTCATGTTTATCTTAATGATACCATTGTTAAATTTCTCGATTAAAGTCATCTTAGGAGGAGTTGGTCTTTTATATGTCATATGTGTGTTGGCACCTGATTTTTGGCTCATTTTTTAAATTTTCCTAAAAATCAAAAAAATTAGGATTAGGAACCTTGACCATGCTTAGGAACCTATTTCCAAACCAAAAATAATTTTTTTATAATTTTCATGAATTTTTCCTTAGTTTCTTTCGGCCAAAATGAGTGAAAAATCATGAAAAATATCAAATGGAACTCGAAAATTCAAAAAAAAAATATCCATTGGCCTTATTTTAATTCCAATTTCATCATTGGAGCTTCAATTTTGGAAACTTTTAGTTGGGGATATGTTTTTCCCAAAATTGGGTATATTCTTACCTTAATTGAACCGAAAATTCAATTGAGTCATTTTTAGTCCATAGTGTCTTCACAATAATTGATTCTAGGACCTTGAATTGCATATCGGTCAGTCTAATTTCACAATTTAATAAAATAATTGAAAAGCCCCAAAACATTAATTGAAAATTAGGAATTCCTTCCTTAGGGTTAATGAGTCATGGGTAATTCAATTTTGGCATCAAATTTCCTAATTAGGTCATTTAGACACGGAATTGAACAATATTAATCCGAATTTAAATTTGGAAATTTTTGGGTTTAATTGCAAAAAAAAATAGGTACAAATCTAATGTGCTGAGGAATCAAATTTTGGGATTAAATTTGAAAAATTGAGTCAAAATGGAGCTTAATTTTCGAATTTGGACCAACCCGGGTCTACCGGGATGGTTGAATTGACCCGATCTGACCCGGGTCAGTTTTCTTTCTTACCCAACCAACTTACACGCGTGGGAAAGGGGAGAAAATATCTTCTTCAACCCGCGTCTTCACCGACTTACTCTGGTGAATCCAGCACGTGTCAAACGGATTGGACAGCTCGAGATTCTCCAGTTATCCATCCTCATTTGTTATAACCCACTCATGAGTCGGTTAGAGGCGGGAATCACTCCAATGAAGGCTAGAAAAAGAGCAGGGAGATCATTATCCAAACAGACCAACTGCTTGACGAAAGTTCAAAGAGAAAAAGAGGGAGAGTTAGAGAGAGAAAGAGAGGAAAAAGTGAGAGAGGAAAGGTTAGAGGTCCTCATCTGAGCGTCTGGCATTGCCCCAGACAGCGGAGCAACAGCAAATCAGACCTCGGCTGTGACCTTCCTTCCTAGTTTCAGCCAAGTTGGTTGATTACGAAGGCCCGAAACCGAGGCTTTCCGGTTAGTTAAGGAGTTTCCCAGCAAAGCGAAGGCCATCAATCCAAAGAGAAAGTGTTGGAGCATCGTTCTATAGTCGGTGTTCAGCTCATAATTATTGATTCGACCTCTATTGAAGAAAGTAAATATGCTTCCTTACCACTCGTTGTCTGTTTGATATAATGCCTGAATAATCGTCTAAGGTCCTAGTGCATGATTTGATGATTTTCTTTTCGTGTTTGTGATTTTTACCATCCTATACATGTTTTTGATCACAAGTTTCATTGTTTGTTGGATCTTGGATTGTATTCTGCATTTGACCGAGTCAGCCATTCCTATTCCTTTTCTCCGGAGCTTGCAAATCCTCACCGGAGCGTCATTTGTGGCTAAGGTCACCCAAGTTAGTGATTTTCAATCTTGTTAGATGTTCTAATTGTTGTTTTGAGCGATAGAAATGGCTAGGGTGATCTGTGGCATAATCTGAATATTAGAAAAGCTTGAATAGGTCAGTTTCGAGTTAAGGTGTTTAGGCTCGGTTTTCACTTGCCGAAGGTGGTCTGATGGTGATCTAGTTGTGCTAGTTGATTAGAAGGTGTAGAATAGAAGATCTAAGAGCTGTGATGATGGTCGGATAATTGCCGGAAGGTTGCTGGAGCTTGGTCCAAAATGGCAGCCTCGAAACATTAAAAACAATTCATGCCCACTAGTAAGTATTTAGCAAAATGCCAAAGAGAAGAAAAGAAAGAAACGGTAATGGTTGGCACCACACTCGCCAGAGCATCGAACTGGTGTCGGCCAGGCCGGTTCAACTTGGTTGGACTGGTCCGAACTGGTTTGGTCTGGTTTGATATTTGACGAGAAAATTCAAAAATAATAAAAAATAGAAAATTTAGAAAAATCATAAGAAAATTAGAAAATTTAGAAAAATCATAAAAAATTTGAAAAATCTACAAAAATCATAAAAATTCATAAAATTAGGAAATTCATAAAAAATCAGAAAATCCTAAAAAAATTAAAAAATTCAGAAAATGTAAAAAACAAGTTTTCGGGAAAGAGGAAATTCTCTAAAAAAAATTTTCCCAAAAAAAATTAAAAATTTCAAAAATTCACATAAAGGCTTAGAAACATTGTAGCCATCCAGTTTGAGTGAAATTTAAATTTTTTGAAGCACCCAAGTAGCATTTTTGAGAACTCTTCAACATTGAATGAATAAGCCTTTAAGGCTTTATTAGGGTTTTTTGGTGTTTTGATTGATTTTCATTTTAGAGCACATTTTAAGAATTGTTGTGCTTGATTGAAGTTGATTGTGTATTTAATCATTGATGGATTGGTTTCTCCCAATTAGAATGATTAGAATTAGTGGATAGGCCTTGCGAACTCGCGTAACATGTTATACACTTCGTATCGTTTTGGGTACCCAAAGGGCGTTAGCGATCATGATTCGTGATCATTAGCGTAACCAAATCCCCTTACTTATGTAATCTCTAGTTTACAGAATCGTGGTACTTCTCCCGTATCTCGATTAGGTTTTTGATCAATCTACCCATAATAACTAGTGGCGACTCCAAATTAAAATTTAGGCTAGATAGAAAATATTAAAAAAATAAATAGCCACTATCTTGTGAGGTATGGTCTGGGAGAGACCCTCGTTTATCTAGTGATGGGATGTTTGTAGGACGTTTGGGCGAAATATCCATTTTGGACTTTAGTAGCTCATTCGGGGATAGTTTCCTCATTCGTGACTAACAAAAGTACCTTATCAGCGCGCGAAAAGTGCGGCGCAACAATGTGCATACCATATAAACTGCATAAGAAGTTCTCGTCCAAAAACTTTTCCTCTTTAGCACTTTTAATAATTTTAAGCCATATTACATTCATCTAGGATGCATTTAGGATTTACCATTACTAACCATACCTGTAAGCTGTCAAGAAAGGTCGGAATAATTCAATGGTGGGGTTAGTAAGTCCCTTATAATGTTTTTACTTACCACACTTGTAAAATGCGAAAGAAGTTGCTAACTTACTAAATTATTGAAATGTTTAAGAAAATTGTCATAGGGTTGGTATTTTACTAACCACAATCATAGAATTTAAAAGAAAACGATAATTTACTAAAAATCAAATTTGGGCCAAAACGACTTTAGTCTTATGTTTCACAATTTATCCACGTCACCGCCATGTAGGAGAGAGAAAATATTAAAATAAGCCACGTTAGTGTTTTCCATTTGTAAGTTGGATGGTATTGACTTTAGGATTCGATTTGACCCGACCAATTTAATAGCTTTTAGGATTTGATTGCACTTTTTAAAAGTTTTAAGACTCAAATGTACTTTTATGACGGATTTTAGGATTTCTAGTGAACATATCCCAAAAATGAAGCATGAAAACAAAAAAGAAGTTAGGCACTGGATCGGTTCATGATTCCACGTTCTAGGAGCCAGCTTTGATAGAGTAAGTTCTAGTTTCGTGGTCTAGAGAATCTACCCACTTTAGAACAGATAACTCCTAATCACAACCTATTAAAGAAGAGGAGATCATGGAGGTTGTTCCGAGTCTAAGTCCAAAAGTTGTCTCTGTGGAGACGGGTACAGTGTTAAACCCTGGAAGAAGTCTAGAGCGGTTTTGGTACATGTTTCGTGCAAGTTGGCCTAACACTAAGTGAGGAGGTGTTAGTGGAAGAGCTTGAGAGTACCAACAAGTAACTTAATAATACATTACTGGTGGTGGAAAGGATGAAGGAGGGCATGTCTTTTTTGCTCGTTATAGGGAAGGAGCATCTATTTGTGGATGTACCTATTTCTTTGGAGCCTAAGTAGATATGTCAAAATGAGGCATAAACTGATTTCTTAATTCATATTTGATGGGCTGAGTCATTGTATGAATTAATTATATTGAGCAAATGAATTATAAACAGATTTAGAATAGCAAAACCCAAAACATATGGATATTAAATGGGTTCATAATATACTCAAACCCAACCCACCTTTATAATTCTCTCTTCATCTTCTATGAGAAAATAATGGATTCCTTGGATTGTTCTAAGTTCATATAAGGCTTGGTGGGTTTGCAAGATGGACTCGACTTCACCCTTATTAAAAATATCCAAATGGCTTCTTTTTTTCCCCATTATTTTTTATTTTTATTAATCTTGTAACTTTCGTCTTTTAGAGTTTTTCTTTCGTTGGTTGCATTTGACATTGTTATTTTTGTATACTTTTTTTAATCTTAGTTCTTGTCATTGCAATCCATGGTAAGCATAAATCATCTACTTCAATATCTCATGTTCCATTTAATTAGAATTTCAATTCCTCCACGTTATTTGTTGCAATAATTTTATAACTTCACTACTAAGTACTAAAACTTTCTCTTATTCTTCATTGAGAATCAATACGAAAATTGAAATTTATCCAATATTGAAAGCCAATGCTTTAGCATCTTATGGTCGAAGTAGCGATTTTATCCAAATAATAAATACACATGAAGAGCTTAAAGTGAGTCAACTAAGTTGATACGGATTTTCTTAGGTTGAATTAAATATGGAAGTATTTTAATAAATGGATTGGGTCGGGTCGGGGCGGGTCAGGTATGAGTCATTACATTTTTATTGCATATAAAAGGGTCAATTTGTGTTAGATCATTTTTTACTTAACCCAAACCCAACCCGACCCAACCATTTGGCAGCCCTAAGCCTAAGCCATCCAAAGTACCCAACGATGCTAGATCTACACCCTTCGGACATGGACCGGGCCACCTACTCCAGCCGCTGGAGGCTTTATAATAGGTGTAGGTACTATACCTGTAGTAGGAGATGAGCCCAGATTGTAGTAGGAAATTAGCCCAGATGACCACCTTGCGATAAACAGCAGGATAAAGGCTGAGGGATATATTAAGTGCGAAATGATGTTTCTTCACCGCAAGCTTTTTGCCACAAAGTGTGACCTTTATGGTAAAGTGCATGAAAATGATGATAAATTATTTGTCTGTATGTATGCAAATGTTTAATCTACACAAAAACTGATCCAAACATGTTCCAATAATTCAAAGTAACTAGAATCGAGGAGATCCAAATGACAGATAGCGGACTCATTTCCTTCTATAACTTCGGATTGAAGTGAAGCAAAAGACATGTTGCTCGTTATGCAAACTGGTGAACACACTTGTCGGATATGGATCAAGATGATCCAAACCCTAACGAAGAAGAACAGGTGGATCCAACTATTTTCAAAAGTTTAGAGTGTGTTTCACAGAAAATTGATGATCTGGAAACATTTTCCTAAAAATGGTTGTTTGGAATTCTTACAAAAATGAATGAGTGAAAAATATTTTCATCGTCCAAGAAAATATTTAGACATAAATTATTGTCGATAATGAAAATATGTTTCATTGACTAATTATTTCGAGCGATATAAGCAATTATTTTTAAGAAAATATTTTTCAAATCATTCATATCCCATGAAACAAATGAAGCCTTAGTTGAGATTTTGAGATATTTAACATGTACTATATTGAGTCTTTTTTCAGAGTTTGGGTTTGATTAGTCACTACACGAAGACCTCAATAGCCAGTCATTTAAAGGCGGCTAAAAGAATTCTCTGCCGCATCAAACTTACGTTGAATTTCGAATTGTATTACACCACTTCCGGTAGTTTCAAATTGGAGGGTTATAGGTACAGTGGTTGGGCCGAAGGTTTGAACTATAGAAAGAAGCACTACCTTCAGTGGCAGAGCTAAGTTACAATTTTAGTGGGTGGAATAGAGTGAGGGCATTTTATACATTATAAAGGTGATTATGTAGTTGTTTAGTTCCCTAGAAGACATGAAATAATTGAGTACATAACCAAAACACATAACAATATGTCAATACAATTTTATTCCATCAGCAATTGTAAAAATGATGATTGATAGCAACAAGTTTTTACGTGTTAGTCGACCTATCAAATGGGTTGGTAGGGTTGGGTTTGGATTGGATCGAAAATGGTCTGATCCTAATTGACTCGTTTTGACCAATTTTCATGTAATACAAATCTAGTGATCAATACCCGATCTAATTCATACCCAACTCATATTGCTAAAACACTTCCATATTTAACCAAATCTAGGAAAATTAATACTCAACTAAGGTGGCAGTGCAGAGTGAGCAAGCGCGAGATCAAATGAGAGTGAGAAAGTGAAGAGAGAGTTATAGAGATGGGTTAACTCTAAGTGAGTTATAAACCCATTTAATACCCATATTATTTTGAGTTTTACAATTCTAAACCCATTTATGACCTTTTATTGGATATAATTAACTCATATAATAACTCAATCTATTAAATATGAGTTGAGAAATAGGTCCATGACCCATTTTGACAGGTTTACATATCAGCAAGTGCATGGGTGTTTCTTTCTTCTTGCTATAAATTATCCTATCTCAAGAAAATAAGATTCAAAGTACAAAATTCTCTTTCATTGAATTATATGAGATGTATTAACGTGACTTGATTAAAGTTTAACAAAAGAAAGTAAGCGGGGAGTTTAGACATGCTATGTAAAGTAATACCTTCAGCTTAAATCTTAGTATAATTTCTGTTGCACCCTCAAAAGCGACAGTAAATAATTTTGTACCTGTGATTCTCTATGCATTTTAATTTTGAGACTTACAGTTAGTAAGTTGAGCAGTGCGGTCAATTAGTTGCTTTTAAAAATTTTTAATGTACATAAACATACAAACTAAAGTAAAAAGGGTCAATGGGGTCAATCAACTCCACTGAGTTGGCCGTGGCAGTGCCCCTCATTACCTTATCAACTGGTGAAACTCAATATTTAGCTGCCACATCACGTGTTTTTCATGCTCTTTGGTTATGGAGTCTATCAAGAGAATTATAATTCCAGAACAGATGGCCACAAAGATAAGTATAAACACCAAGTCTGCACTAACTTTGGCCCAGAATCTTGTGTTTCATGAACGAAGAAAGCACATTGACAGAAGGTTTCGTTTCCATCTTGTTTCATTTCCATGGGGGTTGCATTGCCAAGAAAGAAGTACAACTTCGGTACGTAAAACTGAAATGATCCATTTGCATAAATCTTTGTGAAGCCACTCAGGTATTACATCTTTTAGAAACTTCCACATGATGATGCTTGGGGTCATGGGAAGACAAGTTTAGGGGGGGAAACGTTGGAGGTTGAACTTGTTCTTTCAGTGTTCTTTTAGTTGATAACCTACGTCTTGTGTTGATTTCGTCGAATCATTGTTAGACAATGATAATTATTTTGTAATTGATGACACACAAAGTATGTGTAATTAAGTTTTAGAGCGATGAAGCTTATGATTGTGTACCTAAAAGAAATGTAACCTTTGATTGAATTCCTGTGAATGTGGATGATGAATACAATTTGTAGGAGGGCAAGTAAAAATAAAGAGAACACTCTTCCACTAGAATTAATACGAGGCTTCCTTCCTCCAACTTCCACTAGAAATGTAACCTTTTATTGGCTATTGTATGGAGGCTTCCTTCTTCCATCTTCTCGCATAATTAGTCTCTTTGAAATGCGTAGGTTTCCCCTAAGCCTATGTACCTCATTTGATTAAAGATATTCACATGTTTACACCAAAAAACAAAAATACGAGACTAGAGATTCCAATTTGACTAGGATGTACGTTTCATGAATGTATTCTAGCACAACTTGATTAGTGAAAAAAAAAACTAATTAAACTCAATAACATATATAAGCTGTCTTCTTCGGCCTAAATCCAACATACTCGGGACCATCTTGAAACTTAGCACTGAGGATAAATTCTACTAATTTATAAGGTTTTACACAATGATATTGGAAGACAAAGTTCGCTAAATAACAAGAGCAAGCAGATCTCAAAGTCAAAAAATGTGAAGATCCATTTGTCAAGATTACATTAGTAATAAACACATAACTATAATCCTAGGCATGGAGCTTATTTATCTACGTGGTTGCATCATATAGAAGAAAACAGAAGAACTATTTTCTGATACACAGAAAGAAAAGGAAATATCTACTAGTTTTGATTCCTTGGTGTCAATCCAATGGCACAAGAACGTATAATGCGCATTATTGGAAAAAAAGATGATCAAATGCACAGTAGTTTTCGCATAATCTAGGTCCGACAATAAGCCTAGAACCTGGATACACATTATTCATATGATATACAAGCATTGCTGTCTATAGCACCATAGTTTCCATGTCTTATTATGATTGAGTCTCATAAAAGTCTAGGTTTATACCCACTACTACATGTTATAGCCGAAACCATAATCTTGGGATATGCCCCCGCATAGGAGCGCTGAAGTTGAATCCCAAGAATAAGAGGATGCCGATTGCACATTGTACTCATCATCACACCACAAAGCCTGCAATGTGTCTCTCGAATTACTGTTCATGTCCTTGAAACAATCAAATTCATCTCCCTGATTCTGCTGCGACATAAATCCATCAGATTTATTGTAGTTGAGAGAATCGTCCAGCTCAGTGTGGATTATGGGATCTGGGAGAAACTGTGCCCTATTTGGTTGATCAATCGAATTAACTCCAATGTCGGGTAACGAGACATAGCGGTCTGAAGACGAAACACAATTAGTCATGGAATTTACCAACTCATTGAAATCAGCATCACTGAAGCTGAGATTGGCAAAATCACTAGGAGCTGAATGAGTGGCAGCTGGCGAGGACTCATATGTCTCGGCCTTTTGGCCATTTTTGGGCGATGAACTACTAGAGAGGGTAGGTTGCATCAGCAGATGAGGACTTTCATTCAAGATTTGAAGGCTTTGGGTCATCTTTTCATGCAAAAGAGGAGGCACTTTGGGCCAAAGTGCAGGATTGTTGTAGAAAGAGAAAGGGCCTTGAAGGTTCTGAAGCTGCATGTGGAGCTGAAGCCTCTCTAGGGCAGAATTGCTCAAGGACTGTGAACTTGTAGCATCATTGGAACTGCTTGCATCTCTTGAGGAAGATAAACGGTTCAAAGACTGCCTTCGCCTACCCAGAAGTTTTTTCTTCAATTTGGTGTTCCAGTAGTTCTTGATGTCATTATCGGTTCTTCCGGGCAATTGTGCTGCAATTATGGACCACCTGAAAAGTTGAAACAATTTCAGCTGACGGAACAATCATCTTCAAAGGTGAAAGAAAAGAAATAGGGATATTGTTTTTCCTACAAAACCTAGAGGTAAAAGAATCCTGCAATATATATATTGAACTGATGATCAATAGCTGGCGATGGCCTCAAGGATGAGCAAAAGGGACAAAGAGATGAGGGGTAAAACAAACATGTTCCTCAGCGTTTAGAATCCCAAACAACAAGATCGGCAATCGCGCTGAGAAATGAATTAGAAACTTTGTTCCAGAAAACCTAAAGCGAAGCATCTCATTTCAACAACTCCAAATTAAAGTGACATCATTGGAGCAGTAAAATAGGACAACCAGTTGAAGACTGAGAGAAAGGGTTAAGGCTCAAAACTCCAAAAAGCACATGCAAGCAAGATAGAGAGAGAGAGAGAGAGAGAGAGAGAGAGAGAGAGAGGAGAGAGAGAGAGAGAGAGACCTGCTTCCAATACTAATGTAAAGGCTGCAGATTAGGTTGTCTTCTTCCTCAGAGAACCCACCATGCTTGATGTTGGGTCTCAAGTAATTCAACCATCTCAATCTGCAACTCTTCCCACATCTGTTAAGGCCTACGTGAAAAAGATCTTGCATTTAACATTTTGTTTCCATACAACCTTATGCCCTAGCGAATTAAACTGATCAACTTGAACATTTTACCAATTTTCTGAGGAAGAGCAATCCAGTTTCCTCCTGTGCCGTGCTTCTCGATATAATCCTTGAGCGTCGCATCCTCTTCAGCAGACCATGGTCCCCTCTTCACGTTGGCCTTGTCGCAACACGGAGCTCGACCCATATCCACCCGGAGATTTCTTCGTCTCTTCTTGCTTGATCAATTTGTTCTTGGAGACAAGGATGACTTGTTGGCGAATATCAATACAGATTAAAAACTTCTTCTTTGGATTGTTATAAGAAAGTGGAGGAGATATAACAAGATATATAAGAAGGACGAGAGGTTGAATGGGATGTTCTTGAGGACAAAAAGTCTTCTACGTACCCTCACCCTCTCACTTTCCCTCACTGTTCAACGCTGTTTCTCTTCTAGGGTTTGTTCTACCCTCTCTCTCTCTCTCTCTCTCTCTCTCTACCTTTTTTGGAGTGGTTTTGAACTTTCCCATCATGTTTATTTAATTCAATTATGCTATGTGATTAAGCTGCATGCAACTAGAGAGAAAAAGCACATCGCAGATTTCTTCATTGTGGGATTATTTTATTGCCCTACTTTTTACGTTGGTCAATCAAATTTTATGCAATGCCAAATGCACCGGTACTTCATGCTAAGAACCCTCCAATATCCTTTTGGTTTGTCGTCATCGTCCTTTGAAATGTTCCGTTACCAAAAGTGCTGTGCGGAATTTAAATAAGAAAAATAGCAGAGAATAATAACACCAGTCTATAAAATTTAACCGTTTAACAAGAAATGGGATAGGCCAATATTTGGTTTATATATCCATTTACACTTTATCGCGTTGCTCGGTAATCACTATTATAAACCGAAGGGATAATGACATAAACAATCTTTAAACTTTGGCCTAATGTACAACGTGGTTCCTAAACTTTTTATTTGTTCAATGTAGTTTTCAAACTTTAGCATAATGTTCAATGTGGTCTCCGAACTTTTAATTTATTTAATATGATCTCTAGACTTTTGGAACATGTTCAATATAGTCCCTGAACTATATGAAAATATTTAATATTGTCCTCGAACTTGAATTAATGAAAGGACTACAATGAACATTAATTTCGCATAGTTCAGAAACTAAATTGAATATGTACCAAAAGTTCAATGACGACATTGAACAAATTAAAAGTTTAGCGACCACATTGAACAAATTAAAAGTTCAATGGCCATATTGCACATTGAGCTAAAGTTCAGGGACTATTCGTGTCATTTTCCCTAAACCGAACTAATACTACCCAGGATTAATCTCAATAATTTATTGATTTTCAGTAAAAAATTTCAACGAGCCGATGCCGTGATTTCTGTGTCATTAGCGTCACCTTTTGGACACGAACATGGGCCTGTCATTCTTACATTCAAACATGAAACCCTAGGTTTTGCATTCGGAGCACGTTAACTGTTCTAAACCTTGCCAAGTCACAAGAACCTGATTACGTAAGGTCTGGTGGAAAAATTTTGCTTCAGAACGCGTTTAGTTGGATTTTTCTTGTTATTGTATCCTGTGATCAGATTTATGCTGATTGGCGCTTTGGAAAGTAGGAAGATATCTTGGTTTACATTGGAAAAAGATCTTGTATATGTTCTTAGCAAGTGCGATGAAACTTCCTGAGGCATTCATAAGTTGAATAAGCCGCCATGAACATCTTCAGCTATCTTGTTTTTCTTTAATCGCAATTATCTACTCTGGTCTACATTTTGATTTTATACTTTGTTACAAGTACGACGTATGCTGCACACAGTACAAATTGTAATATAGAAAATACGGACTTCTGATTCAACTAATGTCACTGTACTAATGCATGCAAATCATAGCCAAAGTATTGGTCAATAAACAGTTTCCTCTCATTTGGATAGTATCATAAGAATAAAGTAAAGGCTTCTTCGAATTTTCTAAGGTCTCTTGACACATGGTTCTTTTGCTATGGGGGATGTATGCGATTCGTCCGATTAAAAGCGTCCACAAGAAATCAAACCAAAATCAAAATATAGAGAAAAAGAATTAACACAATTAAACTCGATTTGCAAATTCACAGAAGCAAAGAAAAAGGGCAACTCACAAGAGAAATAAAGAAATCAAATAAAAATTTTGGGTGCAATGCTGGCCAATAACTTTATATTTTGAAAAGTATAAACAAATTTCTAATTGACTTATTAACTAATTAATTAAGAAAGTATCACGAATGCATTTAAAAAATCACAAAAAAAATCAAAGTGAGAAATTCACCAAAGAAAGAGACAAATCGAAATAGAATATTGGGTGCCATGTTGGCTAATAAATTTATAATCTTCAAACAATCCATGAGAAAATGTTAAATAAAGTTATTCGTTATAAATCATCAAATCAGTAAGTGGCATGTCATACGAGGGAAGCACAAGATGGTGCAAATGAGATGGGGAAAATTACTAAAAAAGTTTTAAACCTTTTGCAATTGTGCCAATTCAGTTCTAAACCTTTTACAATTCGATCAATTCAGTCCTTTTGGCTAGCCGGATCTGACATGGATGTCGGCCAGCACTGACGTGGATGCCGGCCGGCGTGGGACGGTGATGTGGCAATATTTTAATATTTTTTTCGAATTTTGTTTTTCCTTTCTCTTTTTTTTTTCTTTTCCTTCTTCCTCTCTGAGCAGTTCGGCCAGGGGGAGGCTCGCCGACGAGGTCAACTAGGGAGGCTCGCCATCGCTGGGCAAGGCGACCTCGCCCAGCCTCGCCACGGCTGTGTGACGGCAAGGGTGGAGCTCGCCATGGCTGGGCGAGCTCTACCTTCGTTGCCGTTGGGCGAGCTTAGCGTCGCCTAGCTCACCTAGCAGCGGCGAGGGCAGAGCTAGACTAGCCATGGCGAGCTCCGCCCTCGCCGGTCCTCGCTAGTACTGACGAGGGCGAGCCTCGACGTCGCACAGCCACAGCGAGGCTCAACCTTGCCAGATCTGGGCGAGGTCGAGCTCGCCTAGCCATGGCGAGTGGCCAACGAGGGCGACCTCACCCAGATCTGGTGAGGTTGAGCCTTGCAGTGGCTGTGCGACAGCGAGGCTCGCCCTCATCAGCACTGGCAAGGATCGGCGAGGGCGGCGCTCGCCATGGTTGGGCGAGCTCTGCCCTCGCCATGGCGAGGCTGGGCGAGGTCGCCTCGCCTTGCCCGGCGACGGCGAGCCTCCCCAGTGAACCTCGCCGGCGAGCTTCCCCCTGGCCGGACCGTCCAGGGGGAAGAAGGAAAAGAAAAAAAAAAGAAAGAAAAAAAAAGAGAATGGAAAAAAAATCGAAAAAAATATTATAATATTGCCATGTTAGCGTCAGCTAGAGTCCACGTCAGCTTCGGCCGGCCAAATGGACTGAATTGGCTGAATTGCAAAAGGTTTAGGACTGAATTGGTAAAAAAAAAAGGTTTGGGACTGAATTGGTACAACTACAAAAGGTTTAGGACTTTTTTAGTAATTTTCCCAAAGGAGATGCTCAGCTCAACAAATATCAGTAAACTAAAGCAGCAGCATTCATGAAGCCGCACAAGTCCTCTTATATCCTTTTCTTGGTTAGGGCACACTTTGCTTCTATAGTAAAGAGCAATTGCAAGTTGCAATACAATGCTTCAACATTTTAATTCAAGAACGAAGACTTTCATTTAGAAGAGTGGGGTCAAGACCCACCTTTCCAATGCGTTCTACTTGCCGAAACTAGTAAGACAAATATGCACACAACAAGGTTTTTCTTTTCCCATTTCTGGAGTAGGTGGTGAGCATTATCTGTATCGGTACAAGTTAGCTCAGTTCATATGCCCCGTTAGTTGATATGGATCTCAAGTGGAGCTCGTCTCATCTAATAACCTAGGTTCATATGCATTGGATTAATTATAAGATTTTTCCTATTTCAGTGGGGGCATCCTTGAGTGCGCATGATAATCATTCTGTTTCAGAAATAGATTTCTGCCTATAAATAGATTTTTCAATTTTTATTCCCTAGACGAGTTTATGAATAAAGATACGTATTTGATAACGATACAAAATTTATCTTTTCGAAACAAAAATTAGTTTGACAACAACACAAAAATTTCTCCCTCTTATGCTCTTTTTCATTCATTGAAGGGCGGCGGCTGTCACTGAGGGGTGGAGGTGGCTGGTGGCGTTTGGTGGGCAATCGGCGGGGGGTGCTGGCGGTCGGTGGGCAACTTGAGGGGGCTGGCAGTGGCCGCGTACGGTGGACAGTAGGAGGCAAGGGTGAGTAATGAGAAGAGTTCTTATTTCACTTTTTATTCTAGAAATAGAAAAGTATAAAGTTTTTACTTCTCATCTTTACCAAAAAAAAAGTTTTTACTTCTCATTTCTTTTCTAAACCTATTTCTAAACTGAAAATTTATTCGAAAAATAGAAAAATGAGATTGCGTTATCAAATGGATTTCTATTCTAAACAAGTCCCTAGGAACAGGAATATAAAAAAATGGAGAAATATAATGGTTATCATGCACGCCCCCGGAAATATTATTTCGCCAATCTTAAATTCATACAAGTCTGCGTTTACTAGCCAATGTGCAATATTGTCAATCAAGTGTGTGATTGGACATGCCTAAATGAAGAAGGAATTGTCTGATGACATGGTGGAAATTCAAGCTGCTGTTTTTGAGATTATAGCTCCCAAGTTATTAGAATATGAAATTGTTTGGACTGAAGATCGTAAAGGTAAGTTTAGTAAGAGTAGTGCTAGCTTGTAGCGTACGAAGAAGAGCAGCAAGGGTAACCTGGAGGTACTTAGCTCATCCATGCCAAACCGTTCTCTCTTTACCTCCGGCTTGGCTAATGAAAATAGATAGGGTCGTTTCTAGTGAAAGGAAATTGTACTTTCCAATGCGGACGCGATTAGAGTTACATGTGATTTTCTTTAAATACCTAATCCATCAATCAAAGGTTGATTAAATGAAGTTTTGTCCGATTTGAGATTGCGAAAAGCATTGCAAACAGATTAGCAAGAAGTAATAGAATGTCGGAATGGCTGTTGAGAATTGGTTCTCCATTGCGACATTTGGCAGAGACTCGAGAGTATTGGTTTCTTAATTGCTTTACAGGCTTATTAAGATCCTGTTTTAAGTAAGATCACTATGTGACCTGTAAGATCGGATCATAAAATCTCCAACTATTGAAAAGTGCTAAAAAATATGACCCCACTTATTGTAAGTCATAAGAACAAATTAAACAAGTCCTTAATGGTACTACAAATCGGTCTAGCGTGGAAAAGCTTCACTACCACTAGTTTAAATTACGTCATAGTTCCATAATGTCGTTTTCATATCAAACATTAAAAAAGATAACACGTCAATAAATAAAGGAAATTCGCTAGTGTGACATTAAAAGCACACAAAAAAATTACTAATAAGAAAATATAGAATAAATTCTCAGATGTCATCTCGACATCTTGATTGGGATTGTAACCAGTCCCATCGACCTTACTCATAAAATTCATTATCAAAACCAAAAATCATCATTAGTAGTATAAAGAAATTTGTCGCTTAAGTTCTAATTGGAGTTTTGGGTTAAATATTCTAGGCTGGGCTTTACAAATCTTTGACCAAAATTAATTTATTGTGGGCTAATTTTGTGAACTAATGTTCCGGAATATAATCGTACAATCTTGACAAGCAATCCTACCACGATTTTACCTCTAATACGATGTTTGTACAATTGGCATAGTTCACAAATCGTCCATCATACAATAAAAATCATGATTCTAACAACGATCTACTAAAAGCTGGTCCAAAGTACTTTCTATCGATACTAATACATGTAATCGTTTCACCTAAACTTTTTGTACAATTGTTTCTTAATCTTGTTAACAAAAATATTTCAAATACGTAAGAAATTTTTGAAATGGTTTGAGATATTAGTTGTTTAATTTACATGAGGAATGTTGCTAATAACTTACTTTTCATGACAAAAATCACCACCTTCTTAGTTTTTTTTTCATAAGTTTGGAAATACATAGACGACTTGATAAACAACGAATTAGCATAGGACTAGCAAGCAAAATTTTGGCACAAATACAATTAATCTACCACGTCAAGAAAATTAACAATACATGCACAATAGGTAAAGGTTAAATTAAGTGTGAATTTATATAACTTTAGTGATTTTCGGCAAAAAATTGACTTGAAGGACTACTTTGGAATTTCTTGCAAAGGTTTCCCACTAAATTGGCAAAATTGAAATGTTTATCACTAAATTGACATCCGACCGATTGGTGAAAAAGGTGAGTGCTACTCTCCCTCATGTGCGGTTACCATTTCGTCAATCTATTAATTTCAATGTATTAAGACAAACTTTGTGCGTGTAGCATTTTTTTTGGTTGTTGCTACAATTAGATTCTGAAGAATGATTTCGCGTCTCAAGAAGTTGTATCTAATTATTGAATGGAAGATGAATGATCTGAAAAATATTGGTTTAAAAATGATCGTTTGTGTTGTTTACAGAAATAAATGAAGGAAAAATATTTTCCTCGTCCACAAAAGAATTATAAATAAATTATTATCAATAATGAAAATATTTTTATTGACTAATAATTTCAAGTAATGTAAACGATTATTTTTAGAAAAATATTATTCAAATCATTTATTTTTCACTAAATAAATATTATCTTGGTGTGAATTAAGAACTCGTGACAACTTAAATACAGGGCGGCTGACTAGGGATCTGGACATTTTGATTAGGGGCCTCCCTGGTCCCTATAGCTATCTGCATTGACTCTAGAGAACCGACGTAGGATTTGTGCTAATTGTTTTGTAACAAGCACGGAAAAACTAATGAAGAAAAAGACTCGTTGCATCGTCGCAAGAGCGGACCAACATCGTCACTAGTAACCTATGCAGCTACGATCGTTCGGAAAGTGTTTTTGCGAATTTCATCGTCGTAGATTGATTGCTTCGAGGATAAGCAGCCTTCGAAAAGTGGTGTTTCCAAATGGTCTCGCTTTGCTGTCGTAAGGGCACACCTATTGGATCATAATAAACTACTCGAATTCTTGCATGAAAAGACAGAATAGCTGAGCCTAAAACCCTCGAGAAAAGTGTCTCTCCTTGCCCTCACGCACGACAAAGGTCAATGCCGCCCCCAACAAACCCATCACATTCGGCAATCAGCGGAATTGACTTGGTTCTTATCCCGCCCCACCTTCCATGCATGTGAAGTGAGATCATGGCCAGGCATGAGAGGACCCGCACACGGTGACGGACAGAGCGTTGAGACGCGCTGCAAACGCCTGATTTTCATTCGAAAAAAGACAGCTACGAGAGACTAATTTTATTTAAAAATTTAAGCAAATGAATTGTTGACCAATTAAAATATATTAAATGATTCACATTACATCTAGACGTGAGATTTCTTTCGCCTAATGACCTTCAACTTCCCCCTTAATGAATCCACTCCTCACTTGTGAGCCATCTACATTATGCCAGCTCCCTCTCGATTTAGATATCCTTTTGCACACACATTATTCTAACTAGAAAATTTTCACCTTGGTCCTGCTAAGTTTGTGAAATGAGGGAATACCATCCGCCACCTTGATTTGGGAGCTACATCTAAGATTTTCCTTCCTCGAGATAATCACTAGACCCAATGCAAATTGGGGGTGGGCTACGAATAACCCATTAGCTCTAATATTACTTGTTGGGTCAACACATCACAAGCCTGATATCTTCATCCAGAAAGATCTCTAAGCTTGAGCTGGGCTCAAGCCTATGAACATATTCAATTGGACCCAACAAAAATTTAAACCAATAAGTTATGGACTAGTAATGATATATTAACTGCTCCATACAACATCCTCATATGGGATTTCTTTCGCCTAACACCCTCACTGTGCATCTTAACTCAGAGAAATTTTGATCAAGAGAGCGAGAAAATAGAAGTTTTGCACAACCCTAGCTCAACCGGGGAGATGAAAATTCCCATGACATTTTTGTAGATGATGGCATTTAAATATGCTCACAAGATGAACCAAGCATTGGGAGGTAGAGGAGGCAACGGCCCTTGCCAGCCCCTAACCGGTCGTTAGTTGTTTTTTCCAAGCGCATTGTAATCATTAAAAAAGCTTCGTTTCCTTCAAAATTGTGAGCCATGCGTTGGCGAAGCAAGCTTTTTTTCCATGCTTGGAGAGTGACTTTTCGCGAGATGCGAGCAGTTGACTTGTCGCAAAAAGTCTCTCTCGTGTTTTAGGTTGCAAAGGACGATGAAAGAGAGAGTCGTCGCTGATTGCATCACAAAGTTTGACCTCGGCAACTTGATTACCGTAACGGAGTTGGTCGTGACGGTTCTTGCTTCGAGCACTGATGGCTTTAATTAGTGGAAAAAGCTATCGAATCTGTTAGTGCTCGAGCTCTACAATCACGTAGGTACATGAACGTAGCGACAGCGTAACAAATACAATCTGAGAATAATGTCAATTGGGAGTTTGAGAGACGTCTTAGGAAGTCAACGATCAGGGACAAAGCCCCCACATACATCGACCAATTTGGATTTTTCGTACTCTCGATTGAGTAGTTACGGGTAGTTGAGTGAGTCCTTATGAAGAGTCGTTTTTATGGGTAAATCATCTCGATTGGTGCACTGAGGTACGTGCTAGGGCATTCATAATTTGATGTCAACTAACTTCATCAGAAGTTGGTAGATTTTTCAAGCGGCACACATGTTTGTCCTTCGCGTTGAATGCGTCTCATCACCGCTCACGACATTCTTTTGGGATCACCTTGGAGCATAGAAGTTCTTGTTTTCGGCGATTGCCCAATGTGTGTGGAATGAGGACATTGTCACACCCAGTGAGAATTAGTCGGGTGCTCAAAAAGGCTCGAACTCTTCCGTTGATATAAGAGAAAAAAGATGTAGGTTAGTTCATTGTATACCCAATTAATTTGAGCAACTATGTTCTTTCAAAGATGGGATTTTTAAGCACATACACTCCAATTCTGGTTTATGCACGTTTATAGAAGTTCATTGATCTACTCATGGAGACGGAACACTACAAAAAAACATCTTTTTTCCAAAGAAATTTCCAACGAAAAATTGGGAAAAATTCGTTGAAAAACGAATTTTCAACGAATTTTCAAATGAAAAAAAAATTCGTTGGTAATTCTTCGTCGCAAATTTTTCCAATGAAATTTTTTTCATTGGAAAATTCTTGGCTAAATTCGTTGGAAACACTACAAAAAAACAACTTTTTTCCAACGAAAAATTTGGAAATCCAACGAAATTTCCGACGAACAAAAATTCGTCGTCGCAAATTTTTCCGACAAAAAATATAAATTTTTGTTGGTAATTTCTGACGAAATTTTTTTGTCGCAAAATTCGTAACTAAATTCGTTGCAAAGTTTTGCTAATTATTCCTTGCAAAAATGTGGCAAATTTTTTTTTTGGTTGAAAAATCGTGGCAAAATTAGTTTCGTCGTGACAAAAATCATGCGGGTGAGGGCCAGCCTCGCCGCCATGGCAAGCTCGAGCCCTCCCCATTGCCGGCGAGGGCCAACCTCGTCGCCGGCGAGCTCAAGGTCGCCCAGATTTGGGCAAGCTCGAGCTCATCTAGATCTGGGCGAGTTCTGGGCAACCTTGAGCTTGCCGGCTATGGTGAGCGTTCTGGGCGAGCTCGAGGTTACTGGCCATGGCGAGCTCGGCTCTCGCCATGGCCGGAGAGGCCCAGCCTCATTGCCGGTGAGCTCGAGGTCGCCTAGAACTCGCCTAGATCTGGGCAAGCTCGAGCTCGCCCGCCATGGCGAGGGCTTGGCTCACGGCGGTCGCGCTCGGCCTCGCTGCCGTGAACGCGACGAACACTGCCCCCTTCATCGGCAGGATGCTTGGTGGTGGCGAGGGGAGCTTGGGCCCGGCGGTGGAGCAGTGCCTCAGCGAGTGCGCCGACCAGTACACGAACGCGGTGGAGCAGGTGGAGGCGTCGATCGCGGAGAGAGAGAGAGAGAGAGAGAGAGAGAGAGAGAGAGAGAGAGAGAATGTGGAAATTGAGAATCGTTGCGGGAATAATGAGCGCGAAAATGTTGAATAAGGAAGGAGTAGGGTTTTCGTTGCAAAATTCGTGGGAAATTTCCCACGAATTTTGCAACGAAAATTGTACACACTAAAATAATTGTCTGGAAAATTGAAATTCGTTGGAAAATTCGTTGGAAATTTCCAACGAATTTTGCAACGAAAATTGTACACACTAAAATAATTGCCTGGAAAATTGAAATTCGTGGGAAAATTCGTTGGAAATTTCCAACGAATTTTCCCACGAATTAAAAAAATGCCGAACAATACCGGGTTTTTTTTAATTCGTTGCAAAATTCGTTGGAAATTTCCGACGAATTTTACTTTTCGTTGGAAAATTTGTTACAAATTTGCGACGAAAATTTTTTCGTCGCAAATTTTCATGGCAAACATCCAGTTTTTTTTGTAGTGGAATCACATGACCATAAATACTTTTGCACTGGCACATGATCTGTCTATGCCATTGTTCATGCATGCCAAATTTAATCATATGAATTCATACGACTATTTCTGACGCACACTAACAAAAGAGCATAAGCACACATGCTTATGTGCGTGAAAAGAGAAAGAAGAAAATGGTTTTAAATGGCTGGAGAAGGAATGATTTAATGAATTAGCTTTAACATTAGAGAAATTAACCCCCAAGGTTGGCGCAATTTGTTTGGGTACTAGGGAATCTCCTTTTAGGAACTGAAGGTTATTCGTTGGGAACTGACAAACTGAGTGTAAATTGCTTTGGTTTAGTGTTGTATGCACAGGTCAAATGCTTGAATTTAAGCGATACTTGGGGCTTGCAAGGTAGTCAATAGCCAAGGAAGTCGATTCTCCACGCCATGCCCCTGGATTATAAAAAAAAAAGTGAAATTTACATTCAAATCAAAAAATGAGATCTCTGTACAACAAGTTTATAATATAAGTATTATTTAATTAACCATTATATTGTGACATATGTTACAATTTATCTTAACAGAAGCCTTGGGCGGGAATGAAATTTTTTAGGCAAATTTTTAATGTTGAAATCGAATGAGTTTGCTCATATATTGTGGATCTAAATCTAAACTTTTGACTATTCGAATAGATGTGCATCGTATTCACACGTTCATAGCATATACGTTTCAAATACATGGACTGAGATAGGGCTTGAGGAAAGCCCAATTAAGCTTTGATTAAAAGTGGTTTTCAAAGGCCCAAAATAGGCTGGGCATGTGCTTTCCACAAAATTGTTTATATAGACAGTCAGTACAATTCACACGAATTTGTTGTTTTTTGTGATATAATGAATACCCTATACATCTCAATACTTTCATTTATATGGAGCATTGCTTGTATTAACACATATTAGGGCAAAGCTCAGAGATTTGCAATAAAGAAAACCAGAGCGGGAGATAATAAACTAATCAATTTACCAAAAACTATTGAAGGTGTGAAAAAATATTTCCCTCAATGTAATTTACTAAAATATCTGCGATTTTGCAATATCAATTATCAAATCTCAGTGGAAAATCTCGATTGTTGATTCTTTTCATGAAAATATCAAGTAATTTTCTCATTTTTCACGACAAGATAGGCATATTGTATTTTTTTTTGTCAAAAAAAAAGATTCCATTCATCATAATAATATCCAAAAGGTACGTAGAAGGCATACAAGCCTAGCAAATCCCAAAAAACGAAGGAATAAAGCAAATACTGGAACGCAAATAACAAAGCACAAAGCATAGTTTGCAGTTAACGGCACACTCTCATTCCTTAAGAGCAGATCTGCCACTGTAAACGTTCGACGGCCGATCATCATATTCATTGACGAGCACACGCCGAGATCCACCACTCCATTTTGAACGGCTTGTGGTGCGCATCTAGGTTTAACATCCTCATCATCATCATCGTGCAGAGACACTAATATTAATACGTTGAAAGAACACAAATCAAAGACTTGTAAGGAACTCCCAAATTTAAACCTAAATCTAAATTGGTAGAGTAAAACCCCTAAATCTCGACCTAAGTTTAAATCGGGAGAGAAGAGCAGCCTAATCTTAAAAAGGTTGTGGAGCCATGTTAAGGACATCTTTCTCGATGGCTGTCGACTAGACAAATGGCCGAATCAAACTCCACGTTCATTCAAAATCAGCTGCAAAAATTTATTCACACACAATCTCCCAAAATAGATTCGGAGAGAAAAGAGGAGATAGTCAGAGAAAAGAAAAGGAAAATTAAAAGCGTGTTGTATTATAACTTAGCTATAAAATTATCCGAAAACAAGCTCACTTGGGCAGGACACTTACAGTATGTCATGTGTGACATTGGCAGTGGATAACCACCATCAATAACGTATATTTATATTTAAGGAGTGCTAGCTTCCATCATGCACAAACCCCTCGCCTTTCCACCGCCCACGGTCGTCTGCCACCGTGGACCCCCCTCCTCACTAATACCATCGATCCCCTGCCCCCATGTTCACGCTTGGCTCTCTCTCATCCCTTTGTAAACAATTGTGCCCTCTCTCTCTCCCTCCTGGTCACAATAGTGTCTCGTGGCTCCCAATTAAAGTCATCAGTGGGGTAATTAGCCAACTTTTTGACTACTTGTAATTTCTATTCAACGATTTCACACATGATACATATGTAGAAAAATTTCCTTTTTGAATTTTTTCTTTAAGACTTTGAACTATCATTTCAATTGCTTTCCACGATGCATGTTATTTGCCCCATGTCACGCGTATTGAATAAGACATCATTTTCTAAAACAACGAGCATGGCTCCCAATTAAAGTCATTAGTAGGGTAATTAGCAAACTTTATGACTACTTGTAATTTCTATTCAACGATTTCACACATGATACATATGTAGAACAATTTCTTTCTGAATTTTTTCTTTAAATGTTTGAACTGTCGTTTCAATTACTTTCCATGATGCAAGTTACTTGTCCCGTGTCACACGTATTGAATAAGACATCATTTTCTACAACAACGAGCATGGCTCCCAATTAAAGTCATCAATGGGGTAAGTAGCAAACTTTTTGACTACTTGTAATTTCTATTCAATGATTTCACACATGATACATATGTAGAACAATTTTCTTTTTGAATTTTTTCTTTAAGTGTTTGAACTATCATTTCAATTACTTTCCATGATGCATGATACTTGCCCCGCGTCACCCGTATTGAGTAAGACATCATTTTCTAAAACAACGATCATGGCTCCCAATTAAAGTCATCGGTGGAGTAATTAGCAAACTTTTTGACTACTTGTAATTTCTATTCAATGATTTCACACATGATACAAATGTAGAACAATTTTCTTTTTGAACTTTTTCTTTAAGTGTTGGAACTATCATTTCAATTACTTTTCACAATGCACGTTACTTGTCCCGTGTCACGCGTATTGAATAAGACATCATTTATGAAACAATGAGCATGGCTCCCAATTAAAGTCATCAGCGGGGTAGTTAGCAAGCTTTCATATCAAAACTCTCGTACATTTTGCATGGAAAAATTCCATCCCATGCCAAACAAGATATACTACTAGTATGTCCAACAAAATCAAAATTCCATCCCATGCCAAACAAGATATATTACTAGTATGTCCAACAAAATCACCATGTACCATCACGTAAAGGCTTTCGAAGATGAAGATATCTAGTGAAATCTCAAGTGAGAATGCATTGAGCATGATAAAATTTCAAGATTGACTCTTTTGTATGAAATAGTATGGATGATTGAGGTTCAACCCCGGTTGATGACTTTTTTTCTTTATCAGTCTGTGTGGAAAAAAAAGAAGTAAAAAATTGCTCGGAAAAGAAACTCCAAAAGAAAGAAAAGATGGTTAATGGATTTATTCTTCATCAAGTACGGTGAAGAAAGTCCCTGGTTTGTGATTTTCTTCTTGCCCAATTCTTACTCTTGCATTTAAAAGAAGAGAAGAACTTGAAAGGTAGACTCGTGTAATATAACCCTCAAAATCTGTGTTTGAAGTCTCATGAAAGGGTGAACAAGATGGACCACCCAAATCGGGATCGGACTGGATCGATCGGTTTGGTCCGGTTCTCAAAAATATCGGTCCGGTTCCTGATTCCTAAAAGTAGAATCGGTTTCCAGGCAGTTCGGTCCAGTTCCCGGTTCTAGGGTGGAAACCGGACCGGATCAGACCGATAAATATATATTTTTCTAATTTTTTCATATATTAAATATAATATATATGAAAAATATTTAATATTGGTCCCATTGGAACCGATTGTTCAATTTTTTCATATATTATATATTTTTCTAATTTTTTCTATGACCTTATGGGATCAAATCAGAACTACAAAAGAAAGAACGAAACAATCGGTTCCCGATTCACAAATAATATTTAATATTGATCCCATCAGAACTGGATTGGATCGATGGTCAGGTTCAGTCCACGGTCCCAAGACTAGCCGGTCCGGTCCCCGGTCCTAGAAACTGAGAACGGGTCCTCCCGATCCGGTTCTCGATTTTTGGATTGGACAGAACTAGATCGGGAACCCCTCACTCCTAGTCTCACCTACGTCTTCACCTTTCAAGCAAATTCCCTTAGTTATAACTCAACCACAATGACCTGACTATAGGTTAAAACTTAACTTATTTGGTAAAATCTCTCCCCCTAGTTATAACTCAACCGCAGTGACCTATATTCGAGTTAAAAATTAACTTATTTGGTAAAATCTTCTCCCACCACACACGCACCCACCGACCCACCCACCCCCTTTATGAGCCAAAACATACAGAAACCTTAAGGCATTTAAAGTGCGGCACTTTAAAGATAAATCACCACCTAGAAGAAATCCCTCTACACCAACATAACAGCAAAAGTACACTAGAAATTTAAAATCTTTGCACATAATGCAATTGAGTCCTAATTATTTGATGGGCACAATCAAGTCATCAACCTTTGCAAAAAGTAAAATCAAGTCTTTTCCATGGAGAATGCCAAAACTTGCCCAGATAGCACTCCAAGCCTAAGCGGCAGCCTTTAATTTTGCTTCTTAATATAGGTTTAGGACTTTATGACTTGATTACACCCACCGAATGATTTAAGACTCAATTATACTTTTTCATTTTCATAGGACCTTTGCAGCAATTGAAAGGTTTGACACTTGAATACAGTTCCTACGTAAGATGAAGACTTTTGGTACAATTTCCCCAACGCAGGACTATGGCATTTTTAAAAAAAGTAAACTTTGCATGCCAAAGCATTGCATTATACCTTAAGGAAGGGTTAATCCCTATAACAACCTATTAAATTCGAACACTTTATGTGAAAAAGAACAAAGGCATCGTCGGATTAAATATAACATTATGCTTACAAACTCATTGAAAAATCAAATTTACTTCAGTGGCATGTGTGCGACCTCATTATGATTAAGATTGGCCAAAGTTATGTCTTTAATTTGCAGAAGACATTTTCAATTTTAGCGTGCAAGTTCCTCCATTTGGACCTGAATATTCAACCCAACCAGGAAATTTACGCATCCTTTTCTTCCGTGAATTAGGGGCATATTTAGTAACATTTCTACTTCTATATTTTTCTGTTCTTTTGTTCCCTGAAACAAAAAAAGAACATAAATTCATTTGGTAACGTCAGTTAATTTTTCTATTTTCCAGAATAGAAAAGTGGCCAAGAAATAGATTTGGAACAGAAATAAGAAGTAGAAAAAATCTACTTCTTTATTCTCAAAAATAGAAATAGAAATAGAAAGGTAGAAAGGTTTATGTAAACCCTAAAATTTTTACTTCTTACCTCTTCTTCCCTTTTAAGCAGCGGCGTCTTCAGCTCCTCCTCCATCCTCCATCGTCTGCAGAGCACTGGCCATCACTCTCGTCACTCGTGGCGAAGCCCTGGCCAATTGAAGATTGCCAGTACACCTTTTTGTTCTCGTCTCTATTTGATACTCTCGCCGATTTGGGCGCAAGCCACGACCCTCAGTCGACGGCGGCGAGGGAAGCTCGTGCCTAGATTGGCGAGGGCGGCCCTCGCTCAACGGTGATGAGGGCCACCTGTGCCAAACCTTGCTAATCTGGGTGTGGGCCGCTCTCGCTTGATGGCGATGAGGGCCGCCCGCGCCCACATCTGGGTGCCCTCGCCATCGAGCGAGGGTCACCCTCGTTGATCTTGTACATCGTTGCTCTTTATACAACTGTCAGTCTAAAGGATCTAGGTTCTTCATATCTTTCTAAACCTCCATAAAAACGATCCAAACATTATTTGCAATTTGTTTGTCACCAGTTGTATATCAACAAATGAAAGTGAGCTTTTGTCCTGTTCTTTTCAATTCTCTAGTGCTTTTGTTTTGGTCCAAAAAGAGTTGAGGCTACTATTGTGGAGTCTCATTTAGATGCATGGTGGTGTTGAATCTCACACTCTGACGAATCACATATAAAATTCTTCTCAAAATCTTGGAGTTTTGAAATCTTGTGTCATCATTTGCATCTAATGCTACAAGATCTTTCTTAAGGCTCGCTTGTGTTCTTGCAGCACTCGATAGCAATTATAGGAGAGAAACAGATGGCAAAACAAATATTCCTAGCTTTAGCTTTGTTGTCTCTTGACTTTGATAGTTATTTGACAATGTCATGTTTAACGTTGACTTGGGTGAAGCCAAGTCTTATGGGTTGCATGTTGCATGGAAAGATTTAGACTCGGTGTGTTCTGCTTTGGGTTTGGCCTACCCTACTTCTCCACCTAGGCATTCAAGCCCGATGTATAATTTAAATATACCGTGAAAATAATTGAGGACTGGGACTATGGCTAAAGTCTCCCGTCTTTTCTTAATTGGTTTCAATTTAGGCTGTGTTTACTTTGTTTTGGTGCTTACCTGCGTATTTTGAGAGTCACCTAAATTTGGTGTATCCCGTAAGTTGGGAGGTCTCCATTACTGTCTCATTAATTTTATAAAGGCGTGGATCCAATTTGCAGAAGCTACCCCCAGACGCAATATGTTGTTTAATTGGTTTCAATTTTATGAAGGCGTGGATCCTCATATGTATCTTCTGTTGACTTGACAGGTACCCTTATATCTACAACAGGGAGGGTATCGAATTGCACTGTCTTAAGGTTAGTATTTTGTTTTCGAGTAATACCTAAATACATGTATCAACTTTTTGTAGCATTTATTGTTTTAATTAATAAATTAGTTAATCTCTTATCATGTTGAAGATAACTTTCCTCTATCCTTGTGTATTGTTATTTGGGATTCGTTTTTTGCTAGTTAACACATTTAAAGGGCTATAAATTCATAGAATTGGTTCTTTTATGACACTAGATGGAAAATGTTTTGTGAGTATTCATGTGGCACTTACATTTTCTGGCTACCAATAATAGAAATCCTATTGATGAAATTCACTTCCATTTTAATTCCTTTTTAGGGGCAACTGTGGTGGCCAATGTTGGGTAGTTACAATGCTATGATTTAATATAGTATTGCGTGTAATTCCTATATGACTATGGTATGATTTAATGCATGGCTCATATGATGCTCAACTAGTAAAAGTTAAATGGCATCACAGAAAGAGGTATTCAATGCAAAGTGGATCAAGCCTTTAACCAACCTGTTTATAAGTTTGTTGGTAGAAGAGGTCAAAAAGGGAAATTGAACCTCTTCTACTTACAACAAAGCAAGGTGGAATAACATACGGGCTGAATTCAATAATCAGATAGGGCTCCAATATAACCAAGTACAATTGAAGAACATGGTGAACAAACTGAAAAAATAGTATAGTAGTTTTAAGAAGCTTCTTTCACAATCCCGATTTGGCTAGGATAATGTGAATAAAACAATTGTTTTCGATGATCCAAGCATATGGGAATCTCACATCAATGTATCGTTTAGCTTTTGGTCCTTTGAGATCATTGTAGATGTAAGTTTTAAGATGTTTGATTATATTGCTAACGTATGTCATCATTGTGAGAATTGTAGGCTAATAGTGAGTGGGCAAAATTCAATAAGGATAGGTTTCCTCAGTATCCCAACTTGTGTATTGTATTTAGTGGTACATATGCTACTAGTGAGCATGCAGTAGGAAATGCCAAAGACTTGATGTTGTTAGATGATGACAAGGGACTATTCAATGGTGGTAGTGATGCAAACGGTGATCCAGAATACATCAGTGAACACCACCTTGATGAGGGAGTATTTACATTTGACAAGATAGCTATTCCAATTCATGGCAAGCACAAGTTGGATAGGACTCCAAATACAAAGAGGAGAAGAGCAAGTAACTCATTCAATTTTGCCAGCACTTGCAAAGCCATACAAGAAATGATCAAAGCTAGGGCTAGTCAATTTGTGACTGGCTTTGTCACTTCATAGGTCGCATCACCACCTGTAGACCCCTTCTTTATATCTGGTGTGATTGATGTCCTAGTTAGCATGCCTGACTTGTACTAGAATCTTTACAACAAAGCAATGGAATGAGCATGTGCTAGTTCCAGACGGAGTGAGGCTTTCATCAAAACCCCAACTGAAATGAGAAATGGACTTCTCCAATCTCTTAACTAGATTTTGGGAATTAACCGTAGATTGTGTAGGATTTTCATGACTTTATGTTTCATTTTACTCTATGACTTATGGTATTGCTTGTCATTTGGTTTTTAAAGAAATCTATGTTGAGACTCTTGTATTTGTTTGGTGACATGGGTTTGCTTTCAATCTATGACTTGTGTTATTAGTTGTAGTTGGTGTTTTTTTTTTCCAGATATCCATATTGATGTTCTTTTATTTGTGTGATGGCATAAGTACTATGGAAGGGGGAACAAATAACGTGTCTAACGGGGAGGTAGCACCGGTTGAATAGTATTTGGATGAGTTTGTATTGACATAATAATAGGATGGTTGTACACTTTTTCAATGGACACATTCGTGCATTTGAGAGAATCTATTAGGGATAGTAAATTGTCAGGACCTAAATGGGTAAGGGAGATTGCTTATGGACATTCAGATAGAATATATGAAGCATTTAAAATGAAGAGACATGTTTTTCTAAACCTATGTGATTTAATAAGGGTAAGAGGTTGGTTGAAAGATAGTCGGTATGTTAGGATAGATGAACAAGTTGGAATCTTCTTATCTTTGGTTGGTCACAAGAACTCCATTAGAGATTTATGTGAGAGATTCCAATGTTTGGGAGAAACAATTAGCAAGTATTTTATCGTAGTGTTGAAAGCCGTTATGAAACTGTCAAAAGAGGTTATCAAGCCACCTTCTTTTGACGTTGTCCCAAAGGAGATTCTTATGGATCCTCATCATAAACTCTACTTCAAGATATGATTTTCATGTTGATTTTACTCTATCAAATACATGTGTTGATGATCTTGTATAACACTAGACTTTCATAAAATCACAGGGCTGCGTAGGTGCTATTGATAGCATCCACATTAATGCTTCTGTGCCTGTGTCAAAGCAAATCCAATTTAGAGGCAGGATAGGGACTACCACCTAGAATGTCTTGTGTTTTTGTTCATTTGATATGAAATTTACTTTTGTATATTCTAGGTGGGAAGGATCTTCCAACGATTGTCAAGTGCTCTCGACAGCACTTGAGACTCCTCAACTACAATTTCCTCAACTGCCACTAGGTATTTGCTTTGTTTATAAGGAGTAATTTTCTGTATGATTATATTGCGTTGATGTCATAACAAATTTATATATACCTTGTTATACGAAAATACTATGTGGTAGGTTCTAGTTATGCAGCACATCAAGGATTTTTAACTCTGTTTAAAGGTGAACGGTATCATCTGAATGATTATTGGGGTAGGGAGAGACGGCCTAGAACAGCAAGAGAATTGTTCAACCATAGACATTTTTCATTAAGGAATGCCATTGAGAGGTCATTTGGGACATTAAAGAATTGCTTCTTCATTTTAAAACACATGCCTCCTTATACAATTTGAAAGAAACATGTATTGTAATTGCATGTTGTGCTATCCATAATTACATTCATGATCAAGACAAGATGGACAAAAACTTTTCCTTATATGGAGATCCAGAGTATCCATTTGGCCCTACACAAGTGGAGGAAGCAGATGAGTGGCATGAGGAGGCAATTGAGATGAACTTGCTTAGGAAAATATTGCAAATAAAATAGCAAGGGATCACAATATGCCTGAGATTCCATGACTTTGTGTTTCTGACTTATGTAATGTTGTTTATAAATATTTGGCAACATTTTGTTAATTAGCGGGTATTATTATCGTTGTATTTTTCAAATCCAAAGCCTGTGCAGCGTTTCAAATGGAGGTTTGGCAAGCTTTGAATATTTGGCAAAGCATAAGTCAATAGGATATTTTAATACTAGGAGTATAGAGAATCTCTTTGGAGTGTTGGCATTCAACTACACTTTTCTTGGTGCAAATGAAGACTACTCCTTCACCTACATGTTCAACTTTATTAGACGAAAACAAGATGTAGATAATGTATACATACATACATACATACATACATACATACATACATACATACATATATATATATATAAGTCACAATCAAATTTAAACTGATTTTGTAAACTTAATCTTTATTAGAAAATTAAGGATTCATGTCTATATAAATCAATTTTCAAAGTTACTGTGACTATTTAAGTGATTAATAAAGCGAATGGATCATATTCAAGCGTCCAATAAAATCCGCATCATCATTCACGTGTTATTATAATGTCGTGTATGGAGTTTCGAATGTTCTTTATATATATGTAGTGGCAAGGAAGTCTATGCATCATAGGAAAGAGTTCATAAAGAGAAAGAAAGGTATAGTCTTCTTAAGTGACAAAAATTAGTGACGTCAGCTGTTGTATATTATAGCACTATCAAGGTCGACCTGAAGAGTTCTTTATATTCGTAGAATGAGTTCATGTTTTGTTTATTTCTTGGTAATAAAAACAACTAACACATGGTTAAGATAACTTAGTTAGGGCTCCATTGCACCGGGGACATCGTCGGCCGGAGTGGGCTCGCTCTTAGGGATCCGGCGAAGCTCCGTCTCCTTCCTAGGTCTTTGACGGGGAAGGCGCGAATCTGGATCTCAGAGGGGGGTGCCCAACATGGTCGGGAACTAGCACTGGTATGATCTGAGACTCCTCAAAGCTGGCGACTCCTCCTTTGTCACGGGGCCGGTCACCACCCGGAGTAGGTCAGTGCTTGTCAAAGCCGGTGTCTCCTCCTCTGTAGGATGAACTTTTGATCTGAACTGGTGGGGGTCTAGGTTCGATTTGCTGAACTGGTTTTATGGTTCAATGGTTTAGTGCTCTGGTTCGGTTCTAGCTTTTTGGGTTAGATTTGTGGTTCGGTTTTGGCTTTCGGTTCTGGTTCACTGGTCAGGCTTTGGTTCTACAGGTCTGTGGATTCCTGCTAGAGATCAATCCCCCCTTCGTGGTTTTGTGGCTTGGTCTCGGTGTTCTGGTGTTCTGTGGTTCTATGGGTTTGTATCTTTGGTTCCTTGGTTCTGTGGCTTTGAGAATTCCCTATCTGAGCCTCTCCCATCCGCAACCATGTAGGAGGATTTTGGATCCCTCCCCCCATCCCTGCTGGTTGGCGTGGTTTGGCGTTGGCATGGATTGGTTTAGGCCTGGTATGATTGTCCATGGTACAGGTTCTTGAGAGATTTGATCCAACCCCCTTTACTCATAGATTCTAACCAGTTGCTCGGGGATCTTCGAATATGGTGGTAAGCACTAGGCGTGGTAAAGGTAGAAGTCGGAAATCCACTCCTCCGATTTCTCCCGCGCTCAACGCAATCTATGTAGATATAAAGAACAATCTATTCTGTGCTACGCCGGAGGGTATTAATATAAGTCACGAGGCTGTCAAGGGTAAAAGTTCTCGAGATTTCTCATATGCTGCTTCCTCTAGTTACATTGCTGGGGATGTTGTGGCTGAGGGTAATGGTCTTGATGGCACTCATACGTGTTCTAATGAGAATAGTGGGGGCATTGGGCTGCTTGCTGATAAATCTAAGGATAGCATTCCTTTTCCTGTATTAGCTAGAGACCCTTCTTCTTCACCACCTC
The DNA here is from genome assembly GCA_031216285.1 of Syzygium syzygioides. Lineage (NCBI taxonomy): Eukaryota > Viridiplantae > Streptophyta > Magnoliopsida > Myrtales > Myrtaceae > Syzygium > Syzygium syzygioides. Next base: position 33,003,359 of record CM062244.1, on the reverse strand, counting down.
AGGATGTTAGTGTAAATAGGACTTCGACAGGTGTTTCCTGGAAAAATATCACTATGGGAAATATTGCCCAATCCGCTAAACTTGACTTTCACCCTCCTTTGAAGTCTGGAAATAAACTTATTGCAACTCCTCCTTCGGAGGTTATAGATGAGGGTAAATATCATTTCCAACACTGTCTTGTTGGATATTTTCTTGCTGCCAATGCCTCCTTTTACTTAGTAAGAGGAGTTATCGAGAAGCTATGGGGAAAAGAGAATCTTATAGATGTCACTGCCAAGGAAGATGGCTTTTTCTTCTTCCGGTTCTCTAATGTAGCGAAAATGTTGGAAGTAACGGAGGCTGGGGTGTGGGATATTGCAGGGAAACCCATGTTTCTTCAAAAGTGGCACCCACTCATTAGATTAGAGAGAGAAGATTACTTATATGCCTGTCTGGGTTCGGCTGTATAATATACCTCATGTACTTTGGATCGAGTTAGGACTAAGCTATGTTTGTAGTGTACTTAGGAGGCCTCTCTATATGGATTTAGCCATTGAATAAAAAAGACGACTATCCTATGCAAAGGTATGCATTCTCATAAACATCGATAGTACATTTCCAGAAAAATTTGATATCGACTTGGGGAATGGCGACATCTTCGAGGCTATGGTACAATACAATTGGGTGCCTCTGAGATGCAAGAAGTGTAACTGCTTTGGCCATAAAGATTGTACTGGTAAAAGCAAGGAGATTTGGGTTCCTAAGACCCAAAAAGTTACTACCCCTCCCAACTCTTCGCAGGAGCCATTAATAAGTAGAGATGGTTTTAGGGTTGTTTCTAGCACTCCTAGGCCAAAGTCCACCAAAAGAGAAGATGTTCAACCCCAGGATGCCAAGGCGCCTAGCACTCTTGATGTTATGTTTAATCCATCTTCTTCTTAGCTAGTTGGTAGAATGGCTCCTGACTCGTTGGGGGGGGGGGAATGTTGCCTCTAACGGTGTGTCTTCTGCTAATAGGTTTGCTCTGCTGGATGTGGTGGTGGATAATTCCATTTTCCCTTTAGATGATTTGGGGGGCTCGGGGAATGTAACGGTACCTCCTGATTTATGAATATAGTCTCTTGGAATGTGAGGAACCTTATTCGTAGCCCTAAAAGAAGGGAACTTATAGACTTTGCTTTGTCTCTAGACCCTCATATTCTCATTTTGATTGAGCATAATGTTAAGGAAGATAATGCTGATTTTGTTGTTGACAGTAGCTTTAGAGAATGGTCTTATGCTCATAACTATATGTACATCAGCTTAGGTCGACTTTGGATTCTGTGGAAGCCATCTATTCTTAGGTTAACGGTGTTGGAGGCTTCTGCTCAAGTCATCCATTGTCAAATTGATAAACCTGGGATGGACCCATTTTTGCTTTCTGCCATCTATGGTTGCAATACAGAAGTGGAGCATGGGAATATGTGGCGCAACATTTTGAATTTTTTGAATAGAAATCCCGGAAACGTGCCATTGTTGCTTATGGGGGACTTCAATGAAACAAGGGATATCAGCGAAAGGATTGACTCCACGGTTCGTTGGATTGCGGGTATGGAGGAACTAAACAACATGATTGAGGAGCTTGCATTAATCGAGCCTCCATCATTAGGCCCGGTCTTCACATGGACTAACAAAAGCTCTGGGACAAATCTTAGAGCAAGTAGAATTGATAGAGTACTGGTTAACGCAGAATGACAGAACAAGTATGAGCACTACTCAGTTGAATTCCTACTTCCAGGGGCATCAGACCACTCACCCTGTTTGGTGAATTAGACACCACTAGCAGGAGAAGGAGATATTCCTTCAGATTCTTCAATTTTTGGACCTCGAGTCCAGACTATCTACTTATGATTTCCTCCTGTTAGCAAAAAGAAGAAGTTAGAGGATCATGCATGTTTACAGTAGTAACAAAGCTCAAAAAATTGAAACAACAACTCAAGAGTCTGAATAGATTTCAGTTTGGTGACTTACAAGTTAAGGAAAACTAGGCTAAGGAAAGCTTGTATCAAATCCAACAAAAGCTAGTGATTGACCCATTTGATGCCATTTCTTGAGCGGAAGAAAAGGCACATTCGGAGGAATTTCTGGGTTTAAGTAAACATGAAGAAATTTTGCTCTAACGGAAATCCAGAAATCTTTGTCTAAAAGAGGGCGACAATAATAGCAAGGTTTTCTTTGCTTCCATGATGCGAAGAAGTGCTCAGAACAGGATAAATCATCTTATACTTGAGGATGGATCCGTTATCTCTGAAAAGGAGGCTTTTAAGAACACAATCTTATCATACTATCAAGCCCTTCTTGGTAGTTCCAGGGAACCTTGTATCCCTTATGAGAGGTATGTCATTTTTTCTCATGAAGATATCAATGCTTTAGTTACTTTCACACCACCTCAGAGAAAGGATATTCTTCGAGTCCTAAACGGTTTCAATGATTTCAAAGCACCGGGCCCAGATGGTTTTAATAGTTGTTTCTTCAAAAGTGCTTGGCCTATCATTTGACACGACATCGAGGAAGCTATACTGGATTTTTTCTCGTCCAAAAGATTATTAAAATCTATAAATTCCACTCTGATCTCTCTTGTCCTGAAGGTACCAAATCCCTCATCCCTCAAGGAGTTCAGACCCATATCATGCCGTAATACCATCTACAAGATCATATCCAAACTCCTTGCAGAACAAATAAGCAGAATGCTCCCCTTGATTGTTGATCTAAACTAAACCGCTTTCATCACTGGACGACAAATCTCAAAAAATATCCTGTTATGCCAAGATTTACTTCACAACTATCATAAGGGAGATAAAGATAAACGCGTTGCCATAAAAATAGATCTCATGAAGGCTTATGATATAGTCAGATGGGATGCAATCATTGGGGTCCTAAAAGCTCTAAATACACCCCAGCATCTGGTTGAATTGATAAGTGAGTGCATTACTACCTCGAGGTTTTTAGTGAATTTTAATGTCGAACAAGTAGGCTATTTCAATAGCACTAATGGGCTGAGATAAGGTGATCCTCTTTTTCCATATTTATTTGCTCTAGTAATGGAAATTTTCAATAGAATTGTAAGAGCAAAAGTTGCTAGTTCTTCCTTCAAATACCATTGGCGCTGCAAAATGCAAAGGATTACACACCTTTGCTTCGCTAATAACCCGTTCTTATTTGCCCATGGAGATGTAGACTTTGTTTTATGCCTGGTAGAAGCTCTTGAAGAATTCACCACTCTCACTGGACTGCAATTTAACCCTGACAAATGCCAAATATTTTTCTCTTGGTTAAATGAGGAGGAAAAGCTGCTTATATTGGTCTATGCGCTTTTTCCTGCAGATTCTCTCCCTATCAAGTACTTGAGTGTTCCTCTTATTACTAAAAGACTTACCTACTCAGATTGCAAAAGTCTTACTAATAAAATATTCAAGAAAATTGAGAGTTAGAGAATGAAGCATATGAGTTATGCGGGTCGGTTACAACTAACCAAATCGGTCTTTATATCTATCTACACGTACTGGATGCAAATATTTCTTCTTCTGAAGCAAACTATCTATGAGATTCAGACAAAGATTTGCCACTTCCTATGGGCTAGGTCTTCGACAAACCGTGGATCTCACAAAGTTGCATGACGTGTAGTATGCTCACCCAAAAAGGAAAGAGGGTTAGGATTGCCTGATTTGAACCTATGGAACAAAGTGATATTAGGGCGCACAATGTGGAATCTTATCAATCATCCATCTTCTTCACTTTGGAGCTCCTAGGTCCATAGTACAAAATGCAGAGGAACCCCATTTTTGCAAATGGACATGAAGGCTAGTATGGCCTTGAGTTGGCGACATCTCCTCAAACTACGTCATGTCGTAATCCCAGTCATGTCTAATCCAAGATATTACTGCCATGATGTCTTGGATAAACTTAGATACGAGAATCTAGCTATGGAGTGGTATGACTTAGTATGGAGTAGTGGCGTTAGCAAACACAATTTTATTGGTTGGTTAGTATGTAAGGATAGGCTTCCGACAGCAAAGATCATATTACGGTGGATAACCTCAGTCGATGTCCAATGTACCTTCTGTAGGCCAAGTATAGATAACAGGACTCACCTTTTCTTCCAATGCGAATGGACAGGTAGCATCTTGCACAATATTCTTGCGCAACATGGAATCAGGTGTAATGTATGGGAATAGAATGAGGGGCTTCAATGGATGGTTAGAGCAACAAGAGGCAAATATTTGGTAGCGAAACTCCTCAAAGTATCTTTCCTAGTGACTGTATATTGCACTTGGATGGAGCGCAACCATAGGCGATTTTAAAACAATCCAACTGACATTCAGATTATTTTGCCGAAGGTACGGAAAAATGTAAGAGGTAGAGTTTCGCTATACCAAAAAATCAAACCTTCGCAAGCTAACGTTGTTTTAGCAACTTTATGGAGACTTCCTACCTCCATATTCTCGAATTATTAGTACTAGTTGTAATATCGGGGAATGCACCTAAGCTGCTGTACATCATCTGTTATATACTACTTACATTTTACACAAAAAAAAAACACACATGGTTAAGATGTAAGCATTCTTTTTTATCTTTTGGTAATTTAATATGAAAATAAATAGTATTTGTAATAGCGGTTGTGAAGAAACTTTTGAAATAGATAAATATGGTATTCAGAATAATAAAAAGATTAAGAAAATTAATTTTATCCATGAAGAGCAAGCTAAAGATATATATATATATATATATATATATATATATATATAACCACCCGCCTGGGTGGCGCTGCTGGAACGCGCACTCTTCCTCTCGCAAAAGGTTGAGTGTTCGAATCCCGGGCGCCGTAGGGTGACTTAACCGGTGGCACGTGTGTAGTGGCTAGCACGTGTCGCCCCCAGGGTTTACTTCCCGGCTGTCGGCCGTGCGGGGGTTCCCTGGGTTACCAAAAAAAAAAAGATATATATATATATATATATATATATATATATAAAGTAGTGTGAGTTAAAAAGGATTAGACAAACCAATAAACAATGCTTATTGGTTTTTTTCACTTATAACTTGTACTTATAGTTAAATAAAAGATATAGACTTGATTGAAAAAATTGGGAATAGAAATTTTTTTTGTTGTAACAAACGTATTTCTGTTCTTTTTCTATTTCAGGAATAGAAATTTTGTGCAATTACCAAACGCATTATTTTGCTCGGAAACTCATCTAGGAAATAGAAATAGAAAAAACTATTTTTGAAAAGAAATTATTCCCAGAAATAGAAACGTTACCAATTACACCCTAAGCTTACTTGTTGAAGTGCCTGTCAAATTTTATAATTCCATGAAAAGAACATATATTTGACAAACGACCCATAACCTCATCCAAGCACCAAACGAAACAGGCACCTCAAGGAAAATAAGAAGCAAATATGGTGCCCAATCCATTTAACAATTTTGCACATGTCCTATTGATATATGGAAAAAGCCACATAGTACAATGTCAAACTACACATTATTGTATTTTAGTACTTAGACAAGTTCAATAGAAATTAATTAACGGAAAAATCAAGACGTTAAAGTATCAAAAAGCATTAGATGAAAATAATAGTTCCATAAATTATTAGTTCAAAGTGAGAGGACCGAAATCTGACACAAGGTTTCGAATTAATACTTTAGAGAAATTTTTCAATAAAATAAAAAGCTAGAACCTGTGCAGCAAACAGGAATTCTACTAGTGTTAAAGAAAACCTTCTAAACCAGGACAAAACCTTTTACTTTATATAATTAATGTGGTCTTCTTATTCTTCAAGCTTCCAATCGAAATCATGTCAAATGGAGAATGGGGTAGAATTTTTCACTATGCTTCAAAAGAAAATAGTGGAGTTTTCCGTGCATTTTAATAGTAGAGATTTCAAAGCCAATATCCTTATCCTTTTTGGGACAAGAAGCCTAAAATCGTTGTGGAAGAGAGTCCACTGGATCATGATGTGTCGAGAAAAGAAAATGTTGTCAGAGTGAATAGTGCACATATTAAAGGAACAGGTATTATAATTTTGCAATTTCAAGTCAAAGTGACATGCACAAGATTCGCATAATTTTCTCCATCAAACATTACCTTTATCAAATTGGTGTCCATGTGGTATTTTATTTAAATTAATTAACAAAAGGATGACAACAAACATATCAAATATATTAGAGATTCAATTAGACCAACTAAAAGTTACGGGACAACAGTTCACATCAATAAAAAGTTATTTAATTGAACTGATCAAAAATTCCAATATGACATGACTCATGGATAAAAGTTGACAGATTACTACTATCATTATCTCTTCCAGCAATAAAAACTTCCAATCAGTCAACTTTCCACGTGACACTTCATACCGTCCGTGCATGAAACTAGTTGAGAGTAAGTATGCATGTGTAAACGTAAAGAACAGGCCATTTACTAAATCAGACGTGATTGAGGGGTTCTCCAACTTACCCTCAATCACGGAAGGTCTCAACAAATGATCATGGTTTGGGTTAATTTGTGGGTTACTGTGAATAGCATTCTTTTAAATATTAACAGGAAAATGAGTTGGGATTATCATATGAGAACTTTGACGCTCAAAATGAAATTGCAAACTACAATATTTCTGAATTGGGGATCATGTAGTTTGTCAGGTGCCTCACATTGAAAAGCAACCTAATGTTTTTCCATAGAGACACCATTGGGGCATCATTTGATAGTTAGTCTTTACTCTCTTTTTTTTTTTATAAATGGGTTAATATCACGAAAAACCCCAAACTGGTACACTTGTGACACATTTACCAAAAACTATTTTTTTAATCATAAAAAACCCTAAACTGGTACACCTGTGATAATTTTACCCTAAACTATTTTTTTGACCACCAAAAATCCCAAATTGGTACACCTGTAACAATTTTACCCTGAACTTACCACAAAAAACCCCAAACTGGTACATATGTGACAATTTGACCCTGAATTAAAATTTTTATTTATTTATTTATTTATTTATTTATTTATTTTTTTGAATTTTTATTTATTTTTTTTTTCATCTTCAACCTTTGGCCGATCGCCGGTCCGGTGATCGGCTAGAGGTGGAAGCTGGCAAGGGCCACCCTCGCCAAATCCGGCAAGGGCGGTCCTCGCCCGATCCAGCAAGGGCGGCCCTCGCCGGCGTCGAGCAAGGGTGGCCCTCGCCGGCGTCGAGTGAGGGCTATCCTCGCCCAACTCAGGCGAGGGCGGCCCTTGCTAGATCCGGTGAGGGTGAGCCTCGCCTGCGTCGAGCGAGGGCCACCCTCGCCGAATCCAGCGAGGGCAAGCCTCACCTGCGTCGAGTGAGGGTTGCCCAATGCCGACGAGGGCGGCCCACACTGGCTTCCGCCTTTGGCCGGTCGCCGACCGGCGATTGACCAAAGGTTGAAGGTGAAGAAAAAAGAAAGAAAAGAAAAAAGAAAAAATTCAAATAAATAAATAAATAAATAAAATAATATTAAAAATTAGTTTGGGGTAAAATTATTACATGTGTACTAGTTTGAGGTTGTTTGTGGTATGTTCGGGGTAAAATTATCACACATGTACCAGTTTAGGATTTTTTATGGTCAAAAAAATAATTTCGTGGTATTAACCCTTTTTAAATTGAGACAATAATTTGGTAGGTTTTGAATCGTTTTCAGGGAAGCATTCCTCGAGACATAGGCAGCTTGCAAAAACAGCAGGAGCTCTATCTCGACGTTAACAACTTGACTGGCACGATTCCTCAAACCATCGGTAATATGCCAAGATTGCACATGCTGTACGTAGACTTTAACCACATCGGAGGTGACATTCCAAGTGAGATTGACAATTTGGTCAATCTGAATACATTGCAAGATCCTCCATTTGGACCTGAATATTCAACCCAACCAGGATATTTACAGATCCTTTTTCTCCCGTGAATCAAGCTTCCTATGCTGGAGTGCACGTCAAATTTCATAATTCCATGAAAAGAACATATATTTAGTCAAATCTAACTCAGCAACTACAAGTTCGAGTAGATTGAAAGTTATGCTGGATAAGTTGACAAGGACAACAATATCACCCAGAGGCCCAAATCTGCAAAAAAGAAAAGCGCAGAGGCGAATTCTACTTGTGCCTAATCCATTTAAAAATTTTGCACATGTCCTATTGATACATGAAAAAGCTAAATAATCCAATGTCAAACTACGCATTATTGTATTATGGTACCAAGACAAGTTCAATAGAAGTTAATTAACAGAAAAATCAAGACGTTAAAGTATTAAACAGCATTAGATGAAAATAACAGTTCCATAAACTATTAGTTCAAAGTGAGAGTGTAAGATTTTGTTGAAAGTAACAGTTCAACTACAACATGACGCATAGTTAAAAATTGACAGACTGCTAGTATCATTGTCTCTTCCAGCATTAGAAATATCCAATCGGTCAACTTCCCATGAGTCACTTCATATCGCTCCCGTGGGAAGGTCGCGACAATTATCACAAAACCTTTTCACATTCGTGCCTCGGAGCATTAGTTGAAGGTCCATTTGTACCCTCACAGAGTTGAAAATAAGTGTGCATGTGTAAACGTAAAGAATGGGGCATCTACTGAATTGGACGTGATTGAGGGGTTCTCCAACTTCCCCTCAATCACGTAAGGTCTGAACACGTGAACTTCGAGGCTTAAAACTATTATTATCTCTAAATTGTGGGTCATGTGGTCTGTCATGTCCCTCACATTGAAAAGCAACCTACTGTTTTTCCACGGAGACACCATTTGGGGCATCATTTGGTAGTTAGTCTTCCTTGCTTTGTTTGTTTGTTTTTTATTTATTTATTTATAATTGAGACAATCATTTGGTAGGTTTTGGTATAAATACTAGGAGCAGCTTCTAACTAGGAAACTGTCTATTGATGCAACCAAAAGAGGCTCTCTTCATTATGGAGAAGTTAATCTCTTTAGCATTTCTTCATGTTCTGTTAGCTTCCCTATTGATGTTTCAGCCCACCATTTGCTCAAGCAACTTCACTGATCAAGATGCTCTCCTCCACATCAAATCGGCAATTGAAGTTGACCAGACGAACACCATCAAAGGTGGCAATTGGACCGTGGAAGCAAATTTCTGTGAATGGATAGGTGTCGTTTGCAGCAATCGTAGGCAGAGAGTCACAGCTTTAAACCTCTCGTCCAAGGGTCTCCAGGGAAGACTCTCTCCCTACCTCGGCAATCTTTCTTTCCTGGCTTCTCTTGATCTCAGCTACAACAATTTTTATGGCACGATTCCGATAGAAATCGGTCGTTTGCGCCGCCTCAAAGTACTCTTTCTCGATCATAACCGGTTCGAAGGAAACATTCCTCCTAACTTAGCCCAGTGCCAGAATCTCGAAGTCATGTCCCTCACAGCAAACAGGCTAACGGGTGGCATACCGAGAGAATTCGGCACCTTCCCTAAGTTGCAACAACTGGGTCTTAGCTTAATCCCCTTACGGGGTCAGATTCCGAGCTTCCTGGGAAACATAACCACATTGCAAGTCATTTCTTTGAGCAGGGCCAATCTCACGGGTTCGATTCCTCCGGTACTTTTCAATAGATCGCTCACGCAAGTCGAGTTGACGTATAATGATCTCTCGGGGAGTCTTCCCTCCGATCTTTGCTCCCACTGGCCTAACCTTCAGCTACTTCTTCTGGCCGACAACCAATTCAGCGGCCTGCTACCGAAGACTTTAACGTCTTGCAAAGAGCTTCTCGTGTTGTCGTTGGAAAAGAATCGTTTTCAAGGAAGCATTCCTCGAGACATAGACAGCTTGCAAAAGCTGCAGGAGCTCTATCTCAACTCTAACAGCTTGACCGGCACAATTCCTCAAACCATCGGTAACATGTCAAGATTGCAAGTGCTGTACTTAGACTTTAACCACATCGGAGGTGACATTCCGAGTGAGATTGGCAAAATGGTCAATTTGAATACATTTTCCCTTCCAGTTAATTTGCTAACAGGCGAAGTGCCTCGAGAGGTTTTTAATATTTCTTCGCTCCAAGGGCTTGCTTTGGCGGATAATTCCCTCTCTGGAAGCCTTCCCTCAGGTAGTGATCTAAGCCTTCCTAATTTGGAAAAACTCCTTCTAGCAAAAAATGGCTTTAGTGGCAACATCCCGCAGTGTTTCTCGAATTTTTCGAACCTAATTCAATTAGATGTCGGGTACAATCAACTCAGCGGACCAATACCCATGAGTTTGGGCAACTTGAAGAACCTCAAACACTTTGGGGTTCAATCAAATCAGCTAACAGGTGAGACTTATGGTGCGGAGCTTGTTTTTCTCTCTGCTTTATCTAATTGCCAATCGCTGCAAACCTTGGTTCTGGAAAATAACCCGCTTCACTGCTCCATACCAGAATCTATCGAAAACTTCTCTAGTTCCTTACAAATGCTAGTTGCTAAAAATTGTCAAATAAGAGGTCGCATTCCCGAGGAAATAGGTTTCTTGAAGAGATTGACTTGGCTAGCGTTGAGCAATAACGATCTAGACGGCAACATCCCGTCATCGATTGGAGGACTAGAAAGACTGCAAAGGCTGCATCTTGATAACAACCATCTCGAAGGATCAATCCCCAATGAGATATGCAACTTGACAGGTTTGGGAGAGTTGCTGCTCCAGCAAAATAGGATATCGGGATTGATCCCAAATTGCATTGGAAACCTCAGCAGCCTTCAAAATTTTCTCGTGAGTTCGAATAACATGACATCGGCTATACCGGTTAGTCTGTGGAGCCTTCAAGAACTCATCTTCCTCGATCTGTCACTAAATTTTTTCAATGGAGGACTACCGTTTGACATGGGGAAAATGAGAGCTATAGTGAGCATCGATCTTTCTTCGAACCGACTTACCGGCACCATACCAAATTCCATCCGGGAGTTGGAGAGCCTTTCTTCTCTCGACTTGTCAAGGAACTCGTTTCAAGGATTGATACCACCATCGATCAGCAACCTCAAAGGGTTGGATGTCCTCGATCTCTCCTACAATGAGTTATCAGGCGCGATACCCAAGTCTATGGAAGGACTTCTGTATCTGCGAAGTCTGAACTTGTCCTTTAATAAGCTATCAGGAGAGATTCCTAATGGTGGGCCTTTTAGAAATTTTTTGGCTCTCTCGTTCATTGGGAACGAAGCACTATGTGGAAATGTGACTTTTCAAGTCTCACCTTGCAAACTAAATGGAAATAAATCAAGAGACAAGCGGCTCCGGTTACTATTCATTATGTTGCCAATTATATCGGCTGTACTTTTAGTCTCTGTCATTTGCTTGCTTCGAAAGCGTAGGAACTCTGGCGACAAAGCTCCAGTTTCGGTGGACAACCCGCCTAGAATTGACCACCCGATGATATCATATCAGGAGCTTTGCTCTGCTACTAACAACTTCAGCGAAAGTAATTTGCTCGGAGCAGGAAGCTTTAGCTCTGTATACAAAGGGACTCTGATCAATGGGACAAACGTCGCGATCAAAGTACTGAATCTCCATATCGAAGGCGCCTTTAAAAGTTTCGATGCAGAATGCAAGGTTTTCCGCATGATTAGGCACCGGAATCTCGTTAAGGTGATTAGCACTTGCACAAATGCCGACCTGAGAGCTCTGGTGCTGCAATACGTGCCCCACGGGAGCTTGGAGAAGTGGATTTACTCCAACAACTATAACTTCGGTCTCCATCAGAGAGTGAAGATAATGATTGACGTCGCAACGGCGATCGAATATCTCCACCATGGCCAACCGGAACCCATTGTTCACTGCGATCTGAAGCCTAGCAATGTTCTTCTAAATGAGGACTTGGTTGCACAAGTTTGCGACTTCGGAATCACGAAGATTTTGGCGGAGAACACAGACCCGAACTCTTGGCACAATTGGTTACATTGCTCCAGGTACACTTGTTGAATTTTAGCTAATTCAAACCTTCAATTGCCAAAATAATGGTATAATATAATCGAGATATACTAACACTTGTATGCCTCTTGATCTTATTGCTTATGTCCCAAAAAGAAAAAGATAAATGCTAATGTTCTTATTTCCCCATCTACTACGCTTGTAGAGTACGGTTCGGAAGGAAAAGTCTCGACAAAAGGAGATATCTACAGCTTCGGCATATTGTTGTTGGAAGTGATTACTGGGAAGAAGCCAACCGGTGAAATATTCGATGCGGATATGAGCTTGAGGCGATGGGTAGATGCAGCTATTCCGGACCAAGTGCTTGACATTGTGGATAGCCGAATCCTTAGCATGAAGCCAGAAGATTTGACGCTCCCGAAACTCGAGAGCATAGCTTTATCAATCCTCGAGTTAGGACTAGACTGTTCAAAGGACTTGCTTGAGGAAAGAATGGACATGAAAACTGTCATGGTTAAGCTCAACAAGATCAAGTTGTCACTTACTTGACAAAAAAATAAGGTGGAGAGCAGTACCTAAAATTTGGGCATAGTATCATCTGAGTTTGTACACGGTTATTTCGTTTCGATGGCATTGTGTATAGCCATTGCAATAAAAATCCTTATCCTCTTTTGTGCCTTCTGAGTTGGAGGAACACATAGTATCATCTGAGTTTGTACACGGTTATTTCGTTTCGATGGCATCATGTATAGCCATCTACAATAAAATTCCTTATCCTCTTTTGTGCTTTCTGAGTTGGAGGAACACAATTGGAAACGCCACAAGACTTTCCAGTCATGAAAATTCACCCAACAAGAGCCTTAACTCGTGTCTGACTTCGGAAACCAAGATAAACATGTAGAAGATATCGTTTTCGATTGATCATTGGCAGCTTCTTCGTCCCTTTAACCAACAGTTTTTCTTAGGCCTTCTGGTCACACCAGGCACAGCCCATGAGCCTTGTGTGTCAAGCTGGGCAGGGCCAGGCCTTTCCGGCCCACATGCCAAGCCGAGGCATGGCACGTGTTTAGGCCATTTTCGACCCCCTTTCTGTTTTAAATATTTCCTTTTTTTTACAAAAAATACTTATAATTTATTTAAATCCAACAAAAGTTTAATTTAATTTTTCCATATTAAGATTGTAAAGCGAAATCAAACTAAATGGAGCAGACAGTAGCTGGGCCTTAAAAAAAAGGTTTTCATGCCCGCATTACACACCTTGACGGTCATCTTCATTTCTTATACAATATTGTATTGGATATTAACAAGACTATAATTTTAATCAGATGGAGAAAAAAAAATCGAAAGTCATTTTTTTATCATTATAATTCTTTTCCAAAAAGAAAACTTCAAATGATATCTTCTTATTCTTTCAATGATTAAAAAAACATTTATTCAAATTTTAAAGAAGAAATGGGCGTACCAATCATTTCTCATGTCAATTAGAAACCTAAAATTATAGATGTTACGGGGAAATCAACTAATTACTTAAAAGGTCAATAGGCCTGTGAAAGTCAAATATATATATTCAATGGTTCGATTATGCATTAGTAAGGGTAAGTACCCATTTCGAGGTCAATGCCGTCCTTTCGATTTCATATTCTTTGATTAAATTATATATATAACCCAAAACTTGATTATCCATATCCCCAAGTATAATCATCACAACACATCATGTTACAATTAACGACTCCACTACGTCGAAGCTATTTGTATTTGGTGGACTTGGTGCCTCCTAAGATGCTCCCGTCCTACTTGATGAGTTGCATAAAAAAAATTTCCCTATAACGTTTAAACGGCTCATAGTACTTAACTCATGATAAATTTGAGTTTCAATATCCGCCACATATCAAGTGATTTAATAGAGAGAACACTTACTATTGTACTTTCCAAAAAATCACTAGATAGTTTTCACCCAAGCATTGCTACTTTTACAAAAATAATCTTGTGAAAAATTTTACTAAAAAATGCGCCGAATTCTTATTGGACATTTAAAGAAGACAATCATTTAATTCATCGCCTCAAATGGACCTCAATCTAAGGTCATGGGTGTTTACATATTAAGATTAAGAAAAGCACGGCACAAATTGATTACCAAGCAATAATAGAATGTTAAAATGAATGTTTAGAATTAATTCTTCATTGCAACGGCAGAGAATCGATATTATCGGCTTCTAGACTGCCGTACATATTTTCTATAGTCCCTATTTTAAGTAAAATCACTACCTAATCAGTAAGATTAAATCAAGAAATTCCCAACTATAAAAAAATGCTAAAAAATATCACCCATCTTATTATAAGTCATAAATAAATCGAACAAGACCTTGGTGGTATAAAAAATAGGTCTACTATGGAAAACTTCACTGCCACCATGCATTTTAAATTACATTATAGTTCAATAATGTCATTTTTTCATATCAAATAGTTAAAAACGGAGGAAAATTCACTAGTAGGACATCAAAGGCACAAAAAAAATTACTAATATAGAAACTTTAGAATAAAATAATCAGCTGTCATCTTAACATCTTGATTGAGATTGTAACTGGCCCCATCGACCTTCCTCGTCAAATTCTTTATCAAACGCAAAATCATTATTAATACTACCAATTAATTTGTCGCTTAATTGCTTTTTGGAGCTTGGGGTTAAATATTCTAGGCTAGGCTTTACTAATTTTGGAACAAATTTAATTATTTTATCGGCTACTTTTGCCAATTAACCCACAGGAATAAAACCTAAAACCTTACGATCTTGATGGGCAATCTAAAATGCTTTTATCTCTAATCCAATTTCCATATGTTTGGAATCGTTTAGTAGATTTGGGATCAGAGGTCATTGATATTATCTTATTGAGAAATCCATGTCTTACATTGTAAGGTTTAGGCAACCAAAAAAGAGTAGCCTGACGAGAGGTTCTCAGTTCAATTCGGGTGTCCATTTCATTTAAGCACTAAATAAAACCCATCCTTAATTTGAGATATTGCTAAGGTAAATATCCTATATATTCAATGCTAGGTATAATGAGTTTAAGGACCTCCAAAAATTCTTTTTTCTCCCTATGAACTTTAAGGTGTATGAAGTTTCATATTTGGTTCTTTAAGCAAGGCCGATAGAGATTTCCAGAGTATTCCATGAATTAGGAAGCTGAGTCTCCACTATCGTGACCTAGCATTATAAAAGAAAAACAAAGAAAATTTTCATTCAAATTAAATGGGATCTTTGTGCAAGTAGTTCATAAATATTATCCTATTGAGAAATCCGTATCTTACTTCTTAAGGTTTAGGCAACAAAACAAGAGTAGCCTAACAAGAGGATCTCAATTTAATTCAGGTGTCCATTTCAGTTAAGCACTAAAAAGAATCCATCCTTGATTTGAGATATTAATAAGGTCAATACCTAGTATATTCAATGCTAGGCATAATGTGTATAAGGACCTCCAAAGATCCTGTTTTCTCCCTATGAACTTTAAGGTATATGAAGTTTCATATTTGGTTCTTTAAGCAAGGCCGATAGAGACTCCATTTAACTTAGGTTAATATTGGCAAGAACCAGACCTGCGTCAAGATATCCCTTCTTTGAAACACTTAGGTAGTGCTCCTAAATCCAAACCAAAATAGTGAATCAAAGCACATGGAGCCATCTCCCTGTTGGCAGGAAAAAATATGGCAGGCTAACTGACATACCGAAGAGTTAATGAATGAGCCCAATGCATAAAAAAAGGCATGTTGGGTCTTTGAACCAATTTGAATCATTTTGATAATAATCAGTTTGATCTGTTTTGCCGAGAAGGTCTACGGTTCATGTCCATATAGCCCTAATATAACTAATATTAAAGTTCATTTTAACTAATATAATATTTTTCAAATTACAATATTGTCCATTATATTGAAAATACCATTACAATTTATCTCTAATGATGATATAAAGGCGTTTTTTTTATGATAAAAGTGAATATCTTATATATTCCAATATTTTCATTCATACGTACGGAGCATTGCTTGTAATAACACATATTACAAACAAAGCTCGGAGATGCTTGGACAAGCTTGGACAGGCTTATTGAAAGTACTCCCAACTTTGTCCCCGAAATGAAAAACTACATTCTTCCAAAAGTTTACTAATAGATTTGAAATATCAATATGCGTAACTCAGAATCATTAAGGTGAATAACATTAAATAAAAGTCAAATCTCAAAAATTACAAATTAAAGTAAAAGTAACAGTTCAATGTTTAACCATATTTATCCCATCGAAAACTTTATCAAATGAGAGCAGCACATCATACATTGGATATAAATTTCCAAGATAGATTTAAGATCATAGAAATATCTTTTAATAGTTAAAAAAACTTGTGAAGCAATTCTTATAGTCAAATCAACATGCGGAGTCTTCCTAGTTATCACAAAAGTACAGAACGGGCCATATACAGAATCAGACATGGTTTAAAGGTTCTCCAAGTTCAATCAAAAGAGTCTCTTCATTATGGAGAAGTTCATCTTTTTAGCATTTCTTGAATTTCTGCTCGATTCCTTATTGATGTTTCAGCCCGTCATTTGTTCCAGAAACTTCATTGATCAAGAGGCTCTCCTCACTTCAAATCGGTGACTGAAGTCGACTCAATAAACACGACTAAAGGTGGCAATTGGACCACCGATGCAAACTTCTGTGAATGGACTTTAGCGACCGCTGGCAGAATGTCACGGCATTGGACCTCTCCTCCACGGGTCTCCAGGGAAGACTCTCTCCTTACCTCGGCAATCTCTCTTTCCTGGTTCTCTGATCTCGCAACAACAGTTTATATGGCACGGTTCCAAATAAAAATGGTCATTTACGCCGCCTGAAAGAACTCGTACTCCAGTCGAACCATTTCGAAGGAAGCATTCCTCCTAACGTATGTGCCAATATCTTGAACTGATGTCACTTACGGTGAACAATCTAACGGTGGCATATCAAGAGAATTCGGCGCCTTCCCAAAGTTGCAACATCTGTTTGTTGGCTTCAATGACTTATGGCGTCAAATTCTGAGCTTCCTGGGCCATATCCACAGTGCAGGACATTGGTTTGATCATGGCCAATCTCACACGTTTGATTCCTCGACACTTTTTGATAGATCGCTCACAAGTGTCAGGTTGACGTATAATGATCTCTCAGGAAGTCTTCCCATCGATCTTTGCTACCACTGGCCTAAGATTCAGAGGCTTTTACTGTCTGAAAACCAATTCAGCAGCCTTTTGTCAGAGATGCTAACCCAATGCAAAGAGCTTGTCGTGTTGTCGTTGTCATTCAGTTATTTTCAGGGAAGCATTCCTTGAGATATAGACAGCTTGCGAAAAGTTGCAGGAGGTCCTTCTCCATGCTAACAACTTGACCGGCATGATTCCTCAAACCATCAGTAATATGTCAAGCTTGCACAAACTGTACGTAGAATATAACTGCATCGGAGGTGACGCTCTGAGTGAGATTGGCATTTTTGTCAATCAGAATGAAATGAGCCTGTAGGATCATTTGCTAACAGGCAAAGTGCCTCAAGAGGATTTCAATATTATTTCACTCCTACTGCTTCCTTTAATGGACAATTCGCTCTCCGGAAGCCTTTCCTCAGGTGGCTATCTAAGCCTTCCGAATTTGGAAGAAATCTTTCTAGCAAACAATGGCCCCTTCCAAAGTTGCAACAATTGTTTTTTGGCTTCAACAACTTACGGGGTCAAATTCCGAGCTTCCTGGGCAACATATCCACAGTGCAGGGCATTGGTTTGCTCATGGCCAATCTCACAGGTTTGATTCCTCTGACACTTTTCAATAGATCGCTCACGAGTGTCAGGTTGACGTCTAATGATCTCTCGGGGAATATTCCCTCCGAATCTTCCCTACTGCTGGCCGAACATTCAGAGGCTTTATTGTCTGAAAACCAATTCAGCAGCTTGTTACCATTGACGCTCACCCAATGCAAGGAGCTTGTTGTTTTGTCATTGTCATCTAATCGTTTTCAGGGAAGCATTCCTTGAGATATAGACAATCCCTGCTTTGTCTAATTGCCAATCCCTGCAGACCTTGGTTCTGGAAGAAAACTGGCTTCGTGGCTCCATACCATAATCTATCAAAACTTCTATTGAGCGATAACGATCTAGACGGTAACATCCCATCATCTATTGAATGACTAAAAAAGCCTGCAGAGGCTATCCCTTGATAACAACCATCTCAAGCGACCGATCTCCGATGAGATATGCAACTTGACAAGTTTAGGAGAGTTGCTGCTCCAGCAAAATATGATATTAGTATCTATCTTGAATTGCATTGGAAACAACCGGTCAGTCTGTGGAGCCTCCAAGAGCTCATATTCCTCAATCTGTCACAATTCTTTCGATGGAGGAGAATAGCTTGAGATGGGGAAATGACAGCTATAAAGAGCATTGATCTTTCTTGGATCAACTTAATGGCGCCATACTGAGTTCCATCCAGGAGTTGAAGAGCCTTGCTTCTTGCAACTTGTCAAGGAATTCATTTCAAGGATTGATATAGCAATTGATCGGTGACCTCAAAGGATTGGATTTCCTCGATCTCTCCCACGAGTCATCTGGCACAATAACCAAGTCCCTGGAAGACTTACATAAGTGCAAGAATTGAACTTGTCCTTTAATAAGCTATCGAGAGAGATTCCTAATAGCAGACTCTTTGGAAATTTTTCAATTCTCTCATTCATTGGGAATAAGCACTTTGTAAAAATGCAATTTTTCAAGCCCGTAAATGGAAAGAAATCATCAAGGGACAAGCAGCTCTGGTTACTAAACATTATGGAGCCAATTGTATCAGCTAAAAATTTTAGTCTGTCATTTGCTTGCTCAGAAAGCGACACAACACAGGTAAAAAGCTCTCCTGCAATTGACCACCCGATGATGTCATATCAGGAGCTTTGCTCGGCAGCTAACAACTTCAGCAAAAGCAATTTGCTCGAAGCACGAAGCTTTAGCTCTGTATACAAACGAACTCTGGCCAACGGGACAGTCGTTGCAGTCGAATTACTGAATTTCCATATCATAAGGTGCTTTGAAAAGTTTTGCACAGAATGTGAGGTTTTCTGCTTAGAATCTCATCAAGGTGATCAGCAGCTGCACAAACGCTAATTTGACAGCTCTGTTGCTCCAATGCGTGCCCAACTGGGATTGAGGAAGTGGCTGTACTCCGACAACAACAACTTGGGTCGCCATCAGTAAGTGAAGATAATGGGCAACGTTGCAACGGCACTCAATTATCTCCACCACAGCCAACCAGAACCCATTGTGCACTTCGACCTGAAGCCTAGCAATGTTCTTCTAAATGAGGACCTGGTTGCACAAGTCCGAGACTTTGGAATAGCGAAGATTTTGGCTG
This sequence comes from Syzygium syzygioides, assembly GCA_031216285.1. Lineage (NCBI taxonomy): Eukaryota > Viridiplantae > Streptophyta > Magnoliopsida > Myrtales > Myrtaceae > Syzygium > Syzygium syzygioides. Next base: position 32,984,091 of record CM062244.1, on the reverse strand, counting down.
AGAACAAGATTGAAACAAGATAAAGTTGTCACTTCCTTGACAAGAAAATAAGGTGGAGAGCTGTTCATAGAATTTGAACATAGGATTATCTTAGTTTTGTACACAGTAATTTCGTTTCAATGGCTTTGTGTCTAGGCATCTACAACAGAGTTCCTAATCTTCTTTTCTGAACTGGACGAAAACAATGAAAAACGCAACGAGATTTTGCAGGGATGGAAATTTCACCCCACGATAGTCTAGCTCGGGTCCGACTAAAAGGTTCTCTCCTCTAAATTCAGAGACTTCTGCTGTATTCTCCATAATGGTTAACTGCAGGTTATCAGGGCCATAAGTTCCTTCCACAAAAGCCACAATTTGTGTGTTGTTGACAGGGTAATCTAGAACTATGTATCTTTTTCGACCTTTGCTTCATAAAAGGCCTTCCAAAAAGGGCTAGACTCATCAACCTCTGCCCATAGCCATTTCCCAAAATAAATGTCATTTTCCGGAATAAAATTGCCTTCTTCATAAGGGTTCTCTGAGCAATACTTGGTATAATGACCCAGCTTACCACATGAACAGCAAAAATGCGGCAGCCTCTCCTATTTAAAATCAAGCCAAAGCTTCGTACCTCCACAACTAGCGAGGGTACCAGATTTTAAAGGAGCATCCAGGTTCATCTCTACTCTCACTCCTGGTTATAAGAATCCTTCCCTTTCCAACTTCGCATCTAAACCCTTCCCAATCCCCTGAGCAAGTTTGTTCACAACATCCACACAATACCATTCAAGGGGCAATCCGCGAATTTGAACCCAAAAAGCACAAGTCGCAAAGTCATAACGATGAGGAGGTGTATCGGGTTCCCATGGCTTAAGCAACACGAGGTGATTCTCGAAACACCATGGACCAGATTCTACAACTCTGTTTCTGTCTCCTTCACAATTGAACGTAAATGCAAAAAGGCCAGAACCCAGGTCGGCACAAACTACATGTTCAATTCCCCCAGGCTCTTTTCATCGTATTCACAAAGGCTCGGGAATTCGCCGATGGGTTTGAGAAGAGTCTCCCAAAGAGAGTTAGAGGGCATTCCTTTAATATATCCCCAGAAACTACTCCACAAAACTTAGCTGATCTCTTGCAGAGCGAAGAAAGGCGAGCGTGGGTATTCCCATCCTCTGCCATTTGGAGCAAGCTCTAAGAGAGAGGCAACAAAGGGAACAGGCGCAGAGTAAGAAAGGAACCAGCATCCAGAAAGAGAAAGAGAAAGATGAGAAAGGTGAGATGATTCGATAAGTCCACGAAGATTAGGGGTAGAAGATGAAATTAGGGTTTAAGGTTTATGGAGCTGCTACCATGGGTTCTTCTAATTGGGAAAGTTACATAAATAGTATCAAAACTTTAGTCCAATGTGTAATATGATTCTTGAACTTTTAAATATTTTCATATTATCTATGGACTACATTAAACATTTACCAATAGTTTATGAACCACATTGAATAAATTAAAAGTCTAGAAACGATATTACATATTGGACCAAAAGTTTATGGATTATATTGTGCATTGGATCAAAGTTTAGATAACATTGTGTTATTAACGCCTAATAATTCTACAAGCATACAGGTCATGTGATTGTATTATGTGTAAGTGGTCTCCAGGCTTTAGCATAACTCTAGTGATTTAAAGTGTAAGTTTGCACATTGAGACATGTGCAGCGGCACAACTTTGACAAGAAAGGAACTATGGTGCATTTATACAATGAAAAATCAACTATTGGAAAATTGTTTTCCTTGAAATATCGTTTGCGCTGCTTAGAAAAATTAATTGAATGAAAACACTTTCATTATTTACAGTACATCATGCCTAAACTCTTGGTTATTGATGCAAATGGCTTTTGATAAATCTATTTCCCCAACAAAACAAGCGAATCATTTTTGAAAAAATAAAACCTTCATAATAGTTAATTTTTGGCGAAGTAAACCACCCTCAATCGTAATTTCTGTGGCTGAGAGAACTGCTTCAGACATATATTTGGTGTGCAACCTATCTAGCCTCATCCTATCGAGCGAATTGAGTTCTAACAACTAACTAGAAATCATAAAAAGGGCAACCGACAAAAGAAAAGGATTTAGTGGCTATGTTCTCCAGGTAAAAAAACATTATGGAAGAGTTGCTTGATTTGCCAGTGCCAAGAAGAAGATATCATTTTCGACTGATCATTGACATCTTCTTGATCCTTTTGACCAATAGTTTTTCTTTGGCTTTAGCAGGCCCCAAATTCCTCCCCTGTGATGGTGTAGGTAAATGACGAGATTACAAATGAAATACTCGAGCAACTGCTGCATCCCTTCAAAGAGGGGATTTTGAAGCACATACACTCACACTCTTGTTTGTGCACATCGCATAAGTTCATTAACCTGCTCATGGATATGGATTCGCAATTTCGCATGACCATATATACTTCTGCCCTCACGCATGCTCCTGTCTATGCCAATGCCCACGCATACCAAATTTAATCACATGAATTCATACAACTCTTTCTCACACACAATAACAAAAGAGCATCAGCACGCGTGCTCATCCACGTGAAAAGAGAAAGAACATAACGGTTTTAAATGGCCAGAGAGAGAAAGCCTCATGAATTAGCCTTAACATAAGAGAAACTAACCCTCGAGGTTGGTGCAGTTTGTTGGGAATTGGGGAACCTGTAGTTCAAGAACCGAAGGCTATCCATTGAAAATCGGTAAATTGGGTGCAAACTGCTTCGATTTAGGGCTACATGCATAGGTCAAAGGCCTGAAGTTAGGCGATATATGGGGCTTGTAGGGTATTCAATAGCCCAGGAAGTCGAATCTCCACGCCATGCACCTGGATCTATAAAAACGAAGACATTTACATTCAAATTAAAATATGAGATCTTCCTAGGACTAGGTTATATATATAAATATTATCTAATTGACTGTTATATTGCATTATAAGTAACAATTTATTTTAACAGAAGCCTTGGGCGGGAATGAAATTTTTAGGCAAACTTTTGAGGTTGAAACCAAATGAGTTCGCTCATATATTGTGGATACTAAATCTAAAGGTTTCACTATTCGAATAGATGTGCATCGTACTCACGCGTTCATAGCACACCCATTTCATTTGGGCTTAAGGAAAGCCCAATTAACCTTGATTGAAAGTGGTATTCAGAGGCCCAAGATATGGTGGGAATGAGATTTCCACAAAACTGTTTATATAGACATTCAATACAAATAATACGAATTCTTTGTTTTTTGTGATATATTGAAGACCCAATACATCTTAATACTTTCATTTATATGGAGCATTACTTGTATTAACACATATTACAGACAAAGCTTAGAGATTTGCAGTAAGGAAAACTAGAATGGGAGATAATATACTGATCAATTTACCAAAAAATATCGAAGACGTGAAATATTTTTTTCCCTTAATACAATTTACTAAAATATCCAAAATTTCACGATATCAATTATCAAATCTCAATGGAAAATCCTGATTGTTGATTCTTTTCATGAAAACATCAAATAATTTTCTCATTTTTCACGACAAGGTAGGCATATTGTATTACAACTAGCTATAAAATTACCCAAAAACAGGCTTAGTTGGGGAGGACACTCATAGTATGCCATGTGTCATGTTGGCAGTGGATGACCACCATCACTATGGCATATTTGTGCTTAAGGAAAAGACTCAAGACTTTTCCCACCTTTAACTCTATGTCCCTATTTCTCAAGATATTGCTTTCAGTCCTAAGACAGAATTTAATCACAACAACGACCTAATTGCCCCTCTTTAGAAATTCCAAGCCTCCAAGCTTCCATCATGCATAAACCCCTCACCTTTCCACCGCCCACCGTCGTCTGCCAACGTTGACCCCCATCCTCACAAAGACCATTGACCCCCTGCCCCTATGTTCACACTTGGCTCTCTCTCATCTCTCTGTAAACAATTGTGCCCTCTCTCTCTCTCTCTCTCTCTCTCTCTCTCTCTCTCTCTCTCTCTCTCTCTCTCTCCTGGTCACATTAGTGTCTCGTGACCTAGATCTGAGGTCACGTATCGTAATGGACAACCTCAATCCAAGTCATCCATAATTTTATTGCAGCTCGCAACCTTGATTGAGGATTGTCAGTTGCCATGGACGACCTTGGCCCACAACCTCCATTTGAAATTAGCAGCCGCCGAGGTCATTCATGGCTTGAAGGAGGCCAGCAACCTCAGATCAACGTCAATGTTGCTGTTACGCAACTTAGGTAGAGAGAGAGAGAGAGAGAGAGAGATATTTTTAATTTTTTTTCAAGTGTTCAAACTATCGATTCAATTACTTCCCATGATACACATTACTTGCCCCATGTCATGCGTATTGAATAAGACGTCATTTTCTAAAACATTGAGCATGGCTGCCAATTAAAGTCATCAGTGGGACCATTAGCAAGATTTCATTTCAAAACTCTTGAACATTTTACATGGAAAAATCCCATCCCATGCCAAACAAGAGATATTACTAGTATGTCCAATAAAATCGCCATGTACCATCACTTAAAAACTTTTGATTGACTCTTTCGTATGAATGCATTGAGTATGACAAATTTCAAGATTGACTCTTTCGTATGAATTAATCCGGATGATTGAGGTTCAACTACGGCTATTGACTTTTTTCTTTATCAGTCTGTATGGAAAAAAGAAAAAACGTAAAAAGTTGCTTGGAAAAGAAACTCCCAAAGAAAGAAAAGATGTTTAATGGCTTTCTTCTTCCTACTCTTACATTATTTAAAAAAAAAAACTTGAAAGGTAGACCCGTTTAATTTTCCAGAAAGATTCAGATAAACCCTCAAAATCTTGTTTTGAAGTCCCACGCACGTCTTCACTTTTCGAGCAAATTCCCTTATTTGTAACTCAACCGCAATGTATTCAACTTAAAAATCAACATATTTGGTAAAATCATCCCCCTCTTCTTTTCCGAGCCAATCTGTACAGAAACCTTAAGGCATTTGAAGTGCAATACTTAAAAAAAAAATTACCACCTAGAAGAATTCCCTCCACACCAACATAACATCAAAAGTGCACTAGAAATCTTAAATATTTGCACATAATGCAATTGAGTCCTAATTATTTGGTGAGCACAATCAAACCATCAACCTTTGCAAAAAGTAAAATCAAGTCTTTTCCATGGAGAATGCCCAAACTTGCCTAGATAGCACTCAAAGCCTTTGTGGCAACCTTTAATATCACTTCTTAATATAGGTTTGGGACTGTATGACTGGAAAAATTACCAAAAAGTCCTAAACCTATTGCAATTGTGTCAATTCAGTACAGAATATTTTTTTTCTATCAATTGAGTCCTAAACCTTATACATTTGTGTCAATTCAATCCGTTCAGTTAGTTTTGGCCGGCCGGCACTGATGTGGACGCTAGCTATCCTACGTGACGCAACTGGAACTGGCGTGGACAATTTTTAATATTTTTTTATTAATTTCTTATTTTCTTTTCTTTTTCCCTTTTTTTATTTCTCTTTCTTTTTTTTTATTCTCTTCATCTTCATCCTCTAGCCGGTCGCCGAGCAAGAGGCGAGAGCTGGCTTGGTCAACCCTACCAGTTGCTAGCAAAGGTGAGCCTTGCCTACCCCTGGCAAGGCCAACTCGCCGGCCCTCGCCTTTAGCCAGTAACTAAGTTGTGGCGATCGACTAGAGGATGAAGGTGAAGGGAGAAAAAAAAATAGAAAGAAAAAATAAAAAGGGAAAAATAAAATAAAATAAAAATCGAAAAAATATGAAAATATTATTAAAAATTGTCCATGTTAACGTCGCTCGCCAATTTAGTCCATCAAATTGGCCAGAATTTGCCAGATAGACTGAATTGGCGCAAAATGAAAAAGATTTAGGACTCAATTGACAAAAAAAAAAGTTTAAAACTGAATTGGCAAAATTGTAATAGATTTATAACTGTTTTGATAAGTATCCCCTTTATGACTTGATTACACCGCATAATGGTTTAAGACTAAATTATACTTTCCATTTTCATAGGACCTTATTGCAGCAACTGGAAGGTTCGACACTTGATTACAGTTCGTACATAAGATGAAGATTTTTGGAACAATTTCCCCCAGCACATAACTATGGCATTTTTTAAAAAAGTAAACATTGCATGCCGAAGCATTGCATTATACTTTAGGGAAGGTTAATCCGCTATAACAACCTATTAAATTGGAATACTTTATGTGAATGAGAACAAACGCATGGTTGGATTAAATCTAACTTTGCGTTACAAACTCGTCGAAAAATCAGAATTGTTATGCAACCTCATTATGATTAGGATTGGCCAAAGTCTTTTTTTAAATTTGCAGAAGACAAATTTAATTTTAGCGTGCAAGTTCCTCCATTTGGACCTGAATATTCAACTCGATTAGCAAGTTTACGCATCCTTTCTTCCTGAATTAAGCTTACTATGCTGGAGTGCACGTCAAATTTCAAAATTCCATGAAAAGAATATATATTTAGTCAAAATCTAACTCAGCGGCTGCAAGTTCGAGTAGATTGAAAGTTATGCTGGATGAGTTGACAAGGACGACGACCCACAACCTTATCCAGTCATCAAACGTGACGGGCGCTTCAAAGAATCTAAGAAACAAAGATCGTACCTTAGTCTCCAAATTCTTGCATTATTTCTATTCATTTATTAACGAGCAATGCAACTCTAGAATCATGGATCCATACCATGATTAGCAATACACTTTGGATTGATCAATAATGTGCACATCTCAATAGGTACATCAATGTCGCGGATAAAATGGAGAATACACATCAATTTACAGACTGTGTGTTGGTATTATTGATGAGTTAGAAATTTTTAGGGCCGATCATCACAAAAAAAAGTACATAAAGACCATGACTTTCCATGAACCATTATAACGCGTACTGATCCAAAAATCAAAACACGAGAAACCCCTAAAGACCATGACTTCTCGATGTGTAGTCATGATCTGATGGTGCAAAGTCAACGCACAAAACCCTGAAGACCTTGACTTCTTCACACTTGAATTGCACACTCGACAAGGACCTCGACATCCCGATGGATGTGTACAAGTTCCATTCATACATGCATGCTGGTTTAAATTCAAATTGAATCATAAAACCGCGAAATGTAGAGATTCACATGAGCAGAATATTCTACTAGTGAGAAAATTACTGCCATGACATTCAAAATCCAATCGCTTATGGGTTGATACATAAATTTTGACGACCCATTTAGATATCAATATCTAATGAATGGATGATGTATTTGGATGGCGCTGTTAGCACTTCGCTGCCCCTGTTTCGATCAAACATGAACAAAGATGCACGCACGCCTTATTGATATATGAAAAAGCTACATAATCCAATGTCAAACTACAATTTATTGTATTATATTGTATTAAAGTACTAAGACAAGTTCAATAGAAATTGATTGAAGGAAAAATCAAGACGTTAAAGTGTTATTAGATGAAAATAATAGTTCTATAAAGAAATTTTTTCAAATTGAGAGGACCAAAATCGACACTACGTTTCGAATTAATACTTTAAAGAAATTTTTCAATAAAACAACAAGCTAGAGCCTGTGCAGCAAACGGGAATTTCTCCAGTGTTAAAGAAAAGCTTCCAAACCAGGACAAAACACTTTACACAATTAATGTGGTCTTATTCTTCCTCAAGCTATTAATCGAAATCGTGTCAAATGGAGAATGAGGCAGGATTTTTCACTATGCTTCCGAAAGAAAATGGTAAAGATTTCCGTGCATTTTAATAGAGGAGAATTCAAAGCCATTATACTTATCCTTTTTGGGACAAGAAGCCTGATATCGTTGTTTGGATGATAATGTGTGTTGAGAAAAGAAATTGTTGTCCGAGTGAATAGTGCACATATTAAAGGAAGGGGTGTTATAATTTTACAATTCAAAGTCAACATAACACGCACAAAATCCACGTAATTTGTTCCATCAAACATCAGCTTTATCAAATTGGTGTCCATGATGTATTTCATTTAAATTAATTAATGAAAGGATGACAATAACCATTTTAAATAATATAAAATGATCAATACTATGAAAAATCTCAAACTAGTACACTTATGATAAATTTACCTCAAGTTATTTTTTTTACTATAAAATATTCAAAATTGGTATGCTTATGATAAATTTACCCTCTGTTAGTTTCCATTAAATTTTACTGTCAAATTTTTGAGTTGGATAATACATAACAGTTAACAGGCATATCAGTCTAGGGTTTTACCCCTCCATTTGTCACAAGTTTAACAATTTGTAGTTTTTCGTAGTATTAATTCAATTTAACAGAAGGTAAAATTATCACAAGTATATTGGTTTAGGATTTTCAATAGTAAAAAAATTAGTTTTTGGTAAATTTATCACAAGTGTATTAGTTTGGGATTTTTAGTAGTAAAAACAATACTTTGGAGTAAATTTGTCACAGTTGTACCAATTTGGGGTTTTTGATAGTCAAAAAAATAGTTTGAGGTATATTTATCATAAGTATACTAGTTTGGGGTTTTTATTGGTATTAACCCAATGTAAAATCTGTGTGTGAGGGTTGCGGCCCTCACCGGCCACTAGGCAAGGGCTTGTGGCCCTTGCTCAATAGCCTCGAGCCCTCACCTAGTGGCCAGTGAGGGCTTGCAACCCTCAAACGCGACCAGTGAGGGCCGCGGGCTCTCTCCTAGTTGTGAGCAAGGGCCGTTGCCCGCCATCGGTGAGGGCTCACAGGCCTTCACCTAGTGGTCGGCAAGGGTCGCTGGGCCTCAGCCGGTGGTCGGTGGTCCCCTGCCATCCTTTAGAATTAAAAAAATAAAAAAAAGTAAATAATGAAAAGAAAAATCAAATAAAATGAAAATAAAAAAAATAACGAAAATGATTAAAAAATTCAAAAAACCATCAAAATATTATTAAAAATTATCTATTTCAGCGCTGACCGTGCTATGTAGAGTGGCTAGCATTTACATCAGTGATTTCTAGACAAAATTGGTCAGATGGATTTAATTGGCAAAACTTAAAAAGGTTTAGGACTCAGGCCCCGTTTGGTTCAGCTTTGGGAAAGGGCTTTCGGCCTCAAAAGCCCCTTCCCAAAAATGCTGAACCGTTTGGTTCAGCTTTTCGAACTCGAAAAGCTGGCATTTGGAATGCGGAAAGCCCAAAGCTGGTCCGGACCAGCTTTGGGCTTTCCGCATTTCACAAATGCTGACTATTTCCAAAACAAAAATTTCTTCAGCAAAGCGTGGCCAGCTAGGGTGGCCAGCTAGGGCGGCAATGAGGTTGCGCGACCCAGGCGATGGTCGCTTGGGGTCAGGCGACCACCCAGGCGCCATCGCCTAGGTCGCACAACCACAGGTGACGATGGCTTGAGTCAAGCGACCCAGGCGGCGATGCCTGGGTCGCTCAACCTTAGGTGACGGCCGCCTGGGGTCGCGCGACCCCAGGCGGCCATCACCTGAGGTCGCGTGACCTAGGCAGCGATGGCCTGAGGTTGTGCGACCTCAAGCCTCCTTGGGCGACAGCCGCTGGAGCCAGATCTGGCTCATCGGCGAAGGGTACTTAAAAAGAAAAAACCTCCCAAAGCCCATTTGTAAAAAAGAATTTACTAAACACAATTGCATTTCCCTAAGTGGCTTTCAAATGATTTTTTTATCAAACACTACTTGCATTTCTCCAAGTGGCTTTCACCTAAAGGTATTTGCATTTTCCCATGTAGAATTTGAAAAGCCGAACCAAACAGGCCCTCAATTGATAAAATTAAAAGATTTAAGACTGAATTGATAAAAATACAAAAAACTTATGATTTTTTGGTTAATTTCAATCATTCGTGCTGTGGAGCATTAGTCAAAAGGTCCATTTGTACCCTCACAGAGTTGAAAGTAAGTGTGAACGTAGAGAACGGGCCATTGACTGAATCAGACGAGAAAGAGGGGTATCATTTGATAGTTAGTCTTTCTTTATATTGTTTTCTTTTTTTAAATTGAGACAATCATTTGGTAGGCTTTGGTATTGAATACAAAGTAACAGGTCCAAATTAGCGAACCATCTATTGATGCAATCAAAAGAGACTCTGTTCATTATGGAGAAGTTCGTCTTTTTAGCATTTGTTGATGTTCTGTTGGCTTCCCTATTGATGTTTCAGCCCGTCATCTGTTCCAGCAACGTCACTGATCAAGAGGCTCTCCTCCACTTCAAATCGTTGATTGAAATCGACCCAAAGAACACCATCAAAGGCGGCAATTGGACCGTGGAAGCAAATTTCTGTGAATGGATCGGTATTGTTTGTAGCAACCGCAGGCAGAGAGTCATGGCTTTAGATCTCTCGTACATGGGTCTTCAAGGAAGACTCTCTCCCTACCTCGGCAATCTTTCTTTCCTAGCTTCTCTTGATCTCCGCAACAACAGTTTCTATGGCACAATTCTGATAGAAATTGGGCGTTTACACCGCCTGAAGAAACTCGTACTCGAAGTGAACCAGTTTGAAGGAAACATTCCTCCTAACTTAGCCCAGTGCCAGAACCTGGAAGTCATGTCACTCGCAATGAACAAGCTAACAGGTGGCATACCAAGAGAATTCGGCGCCTTCCCTAAGTTGCAACAACTGAATCTCAGCTTCAATGACTTACGGGGTCAAATTCCACGCGTCCTGGGCAACATATCTACATTGCAGGTCATTAGTTTGGCCAAGGCCAATCTCACAGGTTCTATTCCTCTGACACTTTTCAACAGATCCCTCACGAGTGTCTCTTTGGCGAATAATTATCTCTCTGGAAGTCTTCCCTCCGATCTTTGCTACCGTTGGCCTAACATTTGGAAGCTTTCACTGTCTCTTAACCAATTCAGCAGCCTGCTACCGGAGACACTAACCCGATGCAAAGAGCTTCTCCTGTTGTCATTGTCAACAAATCACTTTCAGGGAAGTATTCCTCCAGACATAGACAGCTTGCAAAAGCTGCAACATCTCTTTCTCGGTATGAACAACTTGACTGGCATGATTCCTCGAACCATCGGTAACATGTCAAGCTTGCAAACGCTGGACGTAGGAGGTAACTATATCGGAGGTGACATTCCAAGTGAGATTGGCAAGTTGGTCAATCTGAATATAATGATCCTTGGGCACAATTTGCTAACGGGCGAAGTGCCTCGAGAGGTTTTTAACTTTTCTTTGCTCCGAGTGCTTTCTTTGATGGACAATTCCCTCTCCGGAAGCCTCCTATCGGGTAGTGAAATGAGCCTTCCGAATTTGGAACTACTCTTTCTAGGAAACAATGGCTTTGGTGGCAACATCCTGCAGTATTTCTCGAATTTTTCGAACCTAGTCCATTTCGATGCCGGAAACAATCAACTCAGCGGACCGATACCTAAGAGTTTGGGCAACTTGAAGAACCTCAGATACTTTGCGGTTCAGTCAAATCAACTAACAGGTGAGACTTATAGTTCTGAGCTCGGTTTTCTCTCTGCTTTATCTAATTGCAAATCGCTGCGAACCTTGATTCTGGAAAGTAACCCGCTTTGCGGCTCCATACCAGCATCTATCAAAAACTTCTCCAGTTCCCTACAAATTCTATCCGCTCCCAATTGTCAAATAAGAGGTCATGTTCCCAAGGAAATGGGTTTCTTGAAGAGCTTGACTTTCCTAGAGTTGAGCGAAAACGATCTAGACAGCAACATCCCATCATCAATCGGAGGACTAGAAAGCCTGCAAAGGCTGCATCTTGATAACAACCATCTTGAAGGACCAATGCCAGATGAGATATGCAACTTGACAAGTTTAGGAGAGTTGCTGCTCCAACAAAATAGGATATCGGGATCAATCCCGAATTGCATTGGAAACCTGACCAGCCTTCAAAAGTTTCTTGTAAGTTCGAATAACATGACGTCGGTTCTACCAGTTAGTATGTGGAGCCTTCAAGAACTCATCTTCCTCAATCTATCGCTCAATTCCTTTAATGGAGGACTACCGTTTGACATGGGGAAAATGAGAGCTATGGTGAGCATTGATCTCTCTTGGAACCGACTTGCCGGCGCCATACCGAGTTCCATCCGAGAGTTGGAGAGCCTTGCTTCTCTCAATTTGTCAAGGAACTCGTTTCAAGGATTGATACTGCAATCGATCGGCGACCTCAAAGGGTTGGATTTCCTCGATCTCTCCTACAATGAGTTATCAGGTGCGATACCCGAGTCCATGGAAGGACTTCCATATCTGCAAAGTCTGAACTTGTCCTTTAATAAGCTATCAGGAGAGATTCCTAATGGCGGGCCCTTTAGAAATTTTTCGGCTCTCTCGTTCATTGGGAATGAAGCACTATGTGGAAATGCGACTTTTCAAGTCCCACCTTGCAAACTAAATGGAAATAAATCAAGGGACAAGCGGCTCCGGTTACTATTCATTATGTTGCCAATTGTATCAGCTGTACTTTTAGTCTTTGTCATTTGCTTGCTTAGAAAGCGTGGAAACTCTAATGACAAAGCTCCAGTTTCGGTGGACAACCCGTCTAGAATTGACCACCCGATGATATCATATCAAGAGCTTTGCTCGGCTACTAACAACTTCAGCGAAAGCAATTTACTCGGAGCATGAAGCTTTAGCTCTGTATACAAAGGGACTCTGGCCAATGGGACAAACATTGCGATCAAAGTACTGAATCTCCATATCAAAGGCGCCTTGAAAAGTTTCGATGTAGAATGCGAGGTTTTCCGCATGATTAGGCATCGGAATCTCATTAAGGTGATCAGCACCTACACAAATGCCAATCTGAGAGCTCTAGTGCTGCAATACGTGCCCCACGGGAGCTTGGAGAAGTGGATTTACTCCAACAACTTTAACTTGGGTCTCTATCAAAGAGTGAAGATAATGGTCGACGTCGCAACGGCGATCGAATATCTCCACCATGGCCAACCGGAACCCATTGTGCACTGCGATCTGAAGCCTAGCAATGTTCTTCTAAATGAGGACATGGTCGCACAAGTTTGCGACTTCGGAATCGCAAAGATTTTGGCGGAGAACAAGATTGAAACACATACCCGAACTCTTGGCACAATTGGTTACATTGCTCCAGGTACACTCGTTGAATTTTAGCTAATTCAAACCTTCAATTGCCAATATAATGGTATATTATAATCGAGATATACTAACACTCATATGCCTCTTGATCTTATTGCTTATGTCCCAAAAAGAAAAAGATCAATGCTAATGTTCTTATTTCCCAATCTACTACGCTTGCAGAGTATGGTTCGGAGGGAAAAGTCTCGACAAAAGGAGATATCTACAGCTTCGGCATATTGTTGTTGGAAGTGATTACTGGGAGGAAGCCAACCAGTGAAATGTTCGATGCGGATATGAGCTTGAGGCGATGGGTAGATGCGGCGATTCCGTACCGAGTGCTTGACATTGTGGATAGCAGAATCCTTAGCACAAAGCCAGAAGATTTGACACTCTCGAAACTCGAGAGCATAGCTTTATCGATCCTTGAGTTAGGACTAGATTGTTCAAAGGACTTGCCTGAGGAAAGAATGGACATGAAAACTGTCATGGTTAAGCTCAACAAGATCAAGTTGTCACTTCCTTGACAAAAAATTAAGGTGGAGAGCAGTACGTAGAATTTGGGCATAGTATCATCTTAGTTTGTACACGGTCATTTAGTTTCAATGACATTGTGTATAGCCATCAACAATAAAATTCCCAATCTTTTTTTGAGTGTTAGCGATATTAGGGTATCTCTTTGATTTTACATATCTCTTGAGATTATGCATATATCTCATTCAATATTTCATATCCTTGATAAATTTAGATTTGATATTATATTTATCTTGTTATCTTAATTAATTATCTAATAAGTCTATGAATAGGCTCTCCATGTACTCTTTTATAAATCATTGAATATATAAATAAATTCTTCTCTTCTGCTTTGGTTTTAACTTTGAGCTTTCTGAGTCGGAGGAACACAATTGGAAACGCCACAAAACTTTTTAGCCATGAAAATTCACCCAACAAGAGCCTTAACTTGTGTCTGACTTCGGAAACCAAGATAAAACGCGAAGAAGATATCGTTTTCGATTGATCATTGGCAGCTTCTTGGTCCCTTTGACCAACAGTTTTCCTTAGGCCTTCTGGTCACGCCAGGAACAGCCCATGAGCCTTGTGTGTCAGGCTGGGAGGGCCAGGCCTTTCCGGCCCACACGCCAAGCCAAGGCTCGGCACGTGTTTGGGCCAACTTCGATCCCTTTTCTGTTTTAAATATTTCCATGTTTTAACAAAAATATACTTGTAATTTATTCAATCCAACAAAATTTTAATTTAACTTTTTCATCTTAAGACTGTGCAGAGAAATCAAACTAAATGGAACAGAAAGTTTCTCATGCCCGTTCTAAGCAGAGAAAATAAAAAAGTTTCCCATGCCCGCATTACACACCTCTACTGTCATCTTCATTCCTTATGCAGCATCATATTGAATATTAACAAGACTATAATTTTAATCGGATGGAGAAAAAAAATCGAAAGTCATTTTTCTATTGTTATAATTCTTTTCCAAAAAGCAAACATCAAATAATATCTTCTTATTCTTTCAAAGATTAAAAAGAATATTTATTCAAATTTTAAAAGAAGAAATTGAGAGAAGGATGAAACTAGTTGTTGCACTATTGAAACGATGAAATTTAATAGGCCATTTTCTTTTCTCTCATTATCTCTTTCTCTGGCCTGTTTTACTTTCTTCTCCGTAAAGTTAGATTTCAGTAAAATGTTAAAGTAATATGTAGCTGAGAGCTAAATGGGAAATCAAAAGGTGAGATAAAACCCAATTTTGCACTTAACTATGTAGATTAAGGGCATTTCTAGAAATGATAGACAATATGAATATGAATAAGAACTTATTATCATTGTTTTTATATCCTTGAAGTACAAGTAAAATGATTTGAAGTCTTCACTTCAAATGAATTTCACAAGAAAAGTTTCATTCGAGTAGTATTACGACAAGATGGGTTTATCAAAACATCAATTCAATTTAAATTTCACATTTTCCACCTCAAAAATCTACTTAAGTGATGGTTGCTCAAGGTCACTTCAATCTACTAATTATAAATTGTTGCCTTGTGTCAATCTTCCTTCACTAAGATTCAAATGATGGTGGGTCGTGTAGGGACTCGCCCTTGCACAATCTGAATTTTCCGTTTCGAAAGTAAAAAATGAAAATAATAAGCAAAATGCAATTTCTAAAAAAAAATCCGTCCCATAGTCTATGGCCCAGGGTCTTCCCTTTCATAGGTTGAGGTGAGCTACAATGATCCAAATGCCTAATTTGTTCTAGGAATGACACACTAATCATTTCTTAGGTTGATTAGAAACTTAAAATTCTAGATAGGAAATCAATTAATCACCTAAATGTCAACTGACCTGTCAAAGTCAAATATATAGATTCATCGATTCAATTATGCATGAGTAAGGGTGAGCATCCTATTTCAAGGTCGATGCCGTCCTTTTGATTTCACATTCTTTGATTAAATTATATATATAACCCAAAACTTCATTATCCATCCCCACGTATAATCATCACAACACATCATGTTACAATTAACGACCCCACTACGTCGAAGCTATTTGTATTTGGCGGACTTGGTGCCTCCTAAGATGCCTCGTCCCACTTGATGAGTTGCATAAAAATCATTTTCCCTATAACGTGTAAATGGCCCGTTGTACTTAACTCTTGATAACTTTGAGTTTCAATATCCGCCACATATCAGCCGTTTTCAATAGAGAGATTACTTAATATTGTACTTTTCAAAAAATCACTATATAGTTTTCACCCAAGCATTGCTACTTGTACAATACTAAAAAATGTGCCGAATTCTTGTTGGACATTTAAAGACAATCACTCAATTCATCGCCTCAGATGGACCTCGATCTAAAGTCATGGGTGTTTACATATTAAGATTAAGAAAAGCACGGCACAAATTGATTACCCAGCAATAATAGAATGTCGAAAGGAATGTTTATAATTAATTCTTCATTGCAACGGCAGAGAATCGATATTATCGGCTTCTAGATTGCTTTACATATTTTCTATGGTCCCTATTTTAAGTAAAATCACTACCTAATTCGTAAGATTAATTGTGAAATTTTCAACTATAAAAAATGCTAAAAAATATTACTGGTCTTATTATATGTCAAAAAAAAATTGAAAAATACCTTAGTGGTATAAAAAATAGGTCTAGTATGGAAAACTTCACTACCACTATTTTAAATTACATTATAGTTCAATAATGTCTTTTTCGTATCGAGTAGTTAAAAACGGAACACAAAAGCAATGAAGAAATTCACTAGTATGACATCAAAGGCACAAAAAAATTACAAATAAAGAAAATCTAGAGTAAATAGTCAGCTGTGATCTTAACATCTTGATTGAGATTGTAACTAGCCCCGTCGACCTTCCTCATCAAATTCATTATCAAACCCAAAATCATTGTTAGTACTACCAACAAATTTGTCGTTTAAGTGATATTTGGAATTTGGCGTTAAAAATTATACGCTAGGCTTTACTGATTTTGGCCCAAAATTAATTTTTTTAATGGTTTACTTTTGTGAATTAACGCCAAGAAATAAAATCTCATGATCTTGACATGCAATCTAACATGGTTTTACCTCTAATCCAATTTTCGAATGGTTGGGATCGTTTAGTAGATTTGGGATCGTAAGTCATTGATCGTACAATCTAAATCACAATTCTAACAACCGTGTCGTTGTATGCTACTAGCACCTGCAAAGTGCTTTCTATCAATTGGAGTGCTCGACCTATTTTAATGTGTATACTAGTGGTAAATCTTTGCCTTTGACACGATAGGTGTACTAATAATTATTTTACCTAATTTTCTAAGATTTATAAAGTTATATCATGAATAATCCTTTAGTTAATATCTACAAAGTAGAAAATAATAAATAAGTAAAAAATTCATATTTTTATTATTTTAGTTTGAAAATGTGGTTTTTGGCAACAATTAGTAACATGAGGGATATGCATTTAGCATATTGTTTTTTAATCTAATGACAAAAGATATTCAAATATGTAAGACATGTTTTAAATGATTTCGAGACATCACATGGTGAATCTACATTAGTACGGACATAAATAGATAAATTGATAAACAACAAATTAGCACAAGATAAGCGAACAAAATTTTGGCGCAAATTACTTTTGTCATGTCAAGAAATTAACAATACATGCACATTAAGTATAGGGGATCAGAGATTCCCAATTCAAGAACTAGAGATTATATATTCAAATCCCACCAATTACGTGCAAACTACTCTATGTTTGAGTCACTGCACATATCAAAGGTCTAAACCTAAATGGTTCATGGGGCTTCAGGTGGATTCCATGGATTAGGCAGCTAGGTCTTCTCTCTCGTGACCCAGCATTATAAAAAAAACAAAGAAATTTTCATTCAAATTAAATGGGATCATTGTGCAATTAGTACGTAAATAATATTTAAATTACAATATTGTCCATTGTGTTAACAAACCAATACAATTTATCTCTAATGATAATGAAAAGCGTCGTTTTATATGATACAGGTGAACATCCTATATATTTCAATATTTTCATTCATACAGAGCATTGCTTGCAATAACACATATGACAAACGAAAGCCCATAGATGCTTGGACATGCTTGGATGGACTTATTGAAAGTATTCATGACGTTGTCTCTGAATTTAAAAAGTATTTTCTTTCAAAAGTTTACTAAAATATTTTACGCGACTCTAAATAGATTTCAAATATCAATATGTGTAACTCAAAATCATTAAGGTAAATAACAATATTTAAAAGTCAACTCTAAAAAATTACAAGTAAAAGTAAAAGTACAAAACAATGTTTAACCATGTTTATCCCACCGAAAACTTTATCAAATGAGAGCAGCACAACACGAAATATCGTTTATCCCATCGACTCTAAAAAGATTTCTAAAGTACGATTTAAGATGATAGAAATATCTTTTAACAGATAAAAAAATTGTGAAGTAACTCCTATAGTGGAAGTAACATGCGGACTCTTCCTAGTTATCACAAAACCTTATCACATTCGTGCAGTGGAGCTTTAGGGGGTTCTCCAAGTTCAATCAAAGAGACTCTTCATTACGGAGAAGATCATCTTTTTAGCATTTCTTGATGTTCTGTTCACTTCCTTATTGACGTTTCAGCCCATCATTTGTTCCAGCAACTTCACTGATCAAGAGGCTCTCCTCCACTTCAAATCGGCGACCGAAGTCAACCCGACAACACGATCAAAGGCGGCAATCAGACCGCTGAAGCAACTTCTGTGAATGGACTGTAGCAACTGCAGGCAGAGAGTCACGACTTTAGACCTCACCTCTACGGGTCTCCAATGAAGACTCTCTCCTTACCTAGGCAATATCTCTTTCCGGGCTTCTCTTGATCATTGCAACAACAGTTTGTATGGCACGGTTCCAGATAAAAACGGTAATTTATGCCACCTGAACAGTTGAACCAGTTTGAAGGAAACTTTCCTCCTAACTTAGCGCTGTGCCAAAATCTTGAATTGATGTTACTTGCTGTGAACAGGCAATATATCGAGAGAATTTGGCGCCTTCCCAAAGTTGCAACTGCTGTTTCTTGGCTTCAACAACTTACGGGGTCAAATTCTGAGCTTCCTGGGCAACATATCCACAGTGCAGGGTATTGGTTTGCTCATGGCCAATTTCACAGTTTCAATTCCTTTGATACTTTTCAGTAGGTCGTTCATGAGTGTCAGGCTGACGTATAATGATCTTTCAGGTAGTCTTCCCTCCGATCTATGCTACCGCTGGCCTAACATTCGGAAGCTTTTGCTGTCTATAAACCAATTCAGCAGCCCGTTACCAGAGATGCTAACCCAATGCAAAGAGCTTGTTGTGTTGTCATTGTCATTCAATCATTTCAGGGAAGCAATCCTCGAGACATAGCTTGCAAAAGCTGCAGGAGCTCCATCTTGGTACTAACGATTTGATCGGTATGATTCATCAAACCATCAGTAACATGTCAAGCTTGCACCAACAGTATGTAGAATATAACCGCATTGGAGGTGACACTATGAGTGAGATTGGCATTTTTGTCAATCTGAATGAAATGAGCCTTCAAGATAATTTGCTAACAGGTAAAGTGCCTCAAGAGGATTTCAATATTATTTCGCACCAACTGCTTTCTTTGATGGACAATTTCCTCTCCGGAATCCTTAACTCAGGTAGGGATCTAAGCTTTCCGAATTTGGAAGAAATCTTTCTAGCAAACAATGGCTTTGCCAGCAACATCCTGAAGTATTTTTCGAATTTTTCGAACCTAATTTTTATGGATGCCGGGATCAATTAACTCAACGGACTGATACCTATGAGTTTGGGCAACTTGAAGAACCTCAAATACTTCGCAGTTCAGTCTATCAGCAAATAGGAGAGACTTATGGTTTGGAGCTCAGTTTTCTCTCTGCATTGTCTAATTCTGCATTGTCTAATTGCCAATCCCTGCAGACCTTGGTTCTGGAAGAAAACTGGCTTCGTGGCTCCATACTAGAATTTATCAAAAACTTCTCAGGTTCCCTACGAATTCTAGTCACTCCCCATTGTCAAATAACAGGTCACATTCCCAACCAAATGGGTTTCTTGAAGAGCTTGACTTTATACAGTTGAGCAATAACGATCTAGACGGCAACATCCTGTCATCTATTGGAGGACTAAAACAGCCTACAAAGGCTGTACCATGATAACAACCATCTCGAGGGACCAATCCCCCATGAGATATGCAACTTGACAAGTTTAGGAGAGTTGCTGCTCCAGCAAAATAGTATATCAGTGTCCATCTTAGCTTGCATTGGAACAAATGGTCAGTCTGCGGAGCCTTCAAGAACTCATATTCCTCAATAGTCACAATTCTTTCAATGGAGGACTACCACTTGAGATGGGGAAAATGACAGCTATAAAGAGAATTGATCCTTCTTGGATCAACTTAACGGCGCCATACCGAGTTCCATCCAAGAGTTGAAGAGCCTTGCTTCTCTCAACTTGTCAAAGAACTTGTTTCCAGAATTGATACCACAATCGATTGTACCTCTCCTACAACAAGTTATGTGGCACGATACCCATGTCCCTGGAAGGACTTGCATATCTGCAAAAATTGAACTTGTCCATTAATAAGCTATCAAGCGAGATTCCTAATGCTGGACCCTTCAGAAATTTTTCGATTCTCTCGTTCATTAGGAATGAAGCACTTTGTGAAAATGCAATTTTTCAAGGCCCACTGCGCAAAGTAAATGGAAAGAAATCATCAAGGGACAAGCGGCTCTGGTTACCATACATTATGGTGCCAATTGTATCAGCTATACTTTTAGTCTTTGTCATTTGCTTGCTCAGAAAGCATCAGAACACTGGTAAAAAAGCTCTCCTGCAATAAACCACCTGATAATATCATATCAGGAGCTCTACTGGGCTACTAACAACTTCAATGAAAGTAATTTGCTTGAAGCAGGAAGCTTTAGCGCTGTACACAAACGGACTCAAGCCAATGGGACAGACGTTGCAGTCAAATTACTGAATTTCCATATCAAAGGCGCTCTAAAAAGTTTTGCATAGAATGTGAGGTTTTCAGCATAATTGGCACTAGAATCTCATCAAGATGATCAGCAGCCGCACAAACGCTGATATGAGAGCTTGGGTGCTGCAATACGTGCCCAACAGTCGACTAAAACTTGGGTCTCCATCAGTGAGTGAGTATAACGGTCGACATTGCAAAGGCACTCGAATATCTCCACCATGGCCAAGTGGAACATGTTGTGCACTGCGATCTGAAGCCTAGCAATGTCCTTCTAAACGAGGACCTTGTTGCACAAGTCCGAGACTTTGGAATCATGAAGATTTTGGTTGAGAACAAGATTGAAACAAGATAGAGTTGTCATTTCCTTGACAAGAAAATAAGGTGGAGAGCTGTTCATAGAAATTGAACATAGCATTATCTTAGTTTTGTACATACTAACTTCATTTCAATGGCTTTTTGTCTAGACATCTGCAGCAAAGTTCCTACTCTTCTTTTGAGCTTTCTGTATTGGACGAAAATAATAGAAACGCAACGAGATTTTGCAGGGATGGAAATTTCACCCGACGACAGTCTAGCTTGGGTCCGACTTCAAAAGGTTTTCTCCTCTAATTTCAGAGACTTCTGCTTTATTCTCCATAATGGTTATCTGCAGGTTATCAGGGCCAGAAGTTCCTTCCCCAAAAACCACAATTTGAGTGTTGTTAACCGGGGAATCTAGAACTATATATCTTCTTCGATCTTTGCTGCATAAAAGACCTTCTAGAAAGGGCTATATTCATCAACCTCTTGCCGTAGCCATTTCCCAAAATAAATGTCACTCTCTGGAATTAAATTGCCTTCTTCATAAGGGATCTCTGTGCAATACTTGGCATAATGACCCAGCTTACCGCATGAACAGCAAAAATGCGGCAGTCTTTCCTATTTAAAATCAAGCCAAAGCTTCGTACCTCCACCACTAGCAACGATACCAGATTTTAAAGGAGCATCCAGGCTCATCTCCACTTTCGCTCTTGCTGATAAAAATCCATTCCTTTCCACTTTCGCATCTAAAACCTTCCCAATCACCTGAGCAAGTTTGTTCACAACATCCACACAGTAATATTCAAGGGGCAATCCACAAATTTGAACCCAAAAGGCACAAGTTGCAAATTCATAACGATGAGGAGGTGTACTGGGTTCCCACGATTTAAGCAACACGAGGTGATTCGCAAAAGACCATGGACCAGATTCTAAAACTCTCTATCTGTCTCCTTCAGAATTGAACGTAAATGCAAGAAGGCCAGAACCTAGGTCGGCAAAAACTACATCTTCAACTCTCCAGGCTCTTTTCATCGTATTCACAAAGGCGTGGAAATTCACGGATGGGTTTGAGCAGAGTCTCCCAAAGAGAGTGAGATGGAGTTCCTTTAATATATCCCCAGAAACATCTCCATCCATTACACACCAAAACTTACCTGATCTCTTGCAGAGCGAATGAAAGCGAGCATTGGCATCCTCATCCTCTGCCATTCGGAGCAAGCTCTGCGAGAGAGGGAACTGAGGGAACAGACGCAGGGTAAGATGGAAGGAGGTTGAGCAGAGATGATATTTTCCTAAGCTACATATGGAATGCAAATAAATCCTTTATCGAAGAGTCTCAAATCCAATGTCATCCAAAAAGGGAAATGTCTGGAGTAAAATGATTTGACAATTATATTCTTTGAGACTCCAAATCATAAGGTCCCTAGAATAAAGGGGTTCTATGATTTATTCGGTCATAATTAATTGATGGATTGTTTCATCAAGATATAATCCAATCACGATGTCAATTTCCTGAATGGGTCCTTTTTTTCAATTCTTGAACGCAAAGCAACATTGTTTTGCGATGTTTCACCATGAAAATTTTCAAAAAAATCATAAATCAAATTAAAAAAAAAAACTCAAGATAAAGAGAGTACATGAGAAAATTGACTGAAAGTAAATAAATAAAAGAAAACATTAGGATGATAGGTAAAACAAACGCCGGCAGCGCCGCCGCTGCCATTTTGCTAGCAAGGGTCAGCGGCCCTTGCCAAGATTGAGGTGAGGGTGGCCAGCCTTCACCCACAACGATGGGGCCATTGGTTCAACCCCTCACCCCTTCATCTCTATTTTTACCTTTTCTTGGTTTCAATCCTTTTTTTAATTGATGTGATACCGATTTGGCGCCACATTAGCATCATTCGCGCAAAAAATAATAATAAAAGAAATGCCAGATAGATCAAGCAAGAAAGGCTAACGGAATTAATGAAAGGACCATGACAAGTATTGGGATTTAAACACACGAAAAGAAAGTTAATGAAATTCAAATGCATTATCGTGACAATTTTGGACTGTCACCGTAATTGTCCTTGAGACACAGTGCCCATGCTAGATTCGTTGACTATCTATATGCAAGTTACTAGCGTCCGAATAGTGTATGTTTATTTAGAAAAATCAAATGAGATTTTCCTTATTAATCGATGGAAAATATTTCTATTTCAATTTCAGGTCTCAGCTACATAATGAAAAACATTGTCATTTTCCCTGAAAATATTTTCCTGAAAAATATTCTCTAGAAATATTGGATTTTCAATGAAACAAACGGACTCTAAAAATCCGAGCATTTGACCTTCGCCGTAAGTCAATTGATATTTAAAATCAAATCGTCAACCAAACTCCACAAAATAATTACTAATAAATTTAGTCACGTCACTTTCGTTAGTGATTAATCCACGATGTATAGCCAACTCCACCGTTATACATTGCCGCCATAATATATTGTCGGAGTTGTTGCAAGCTAAGCAGCTATATTTCTAAATATTTAATCTGGCTGCTATAAATTCGGTCATATCACTTTCGTTAGTTATAATGCATACTTCTATGTTTCTAGAAAATTTAACCTGACAGCTAATTCTAATAATCTCGTCCGACATGTATACATGCCATCTCTATTGGTCTCGGTCTCTTCTTGCGATTTTCATGAGGCTAATTCTAATAAAAAGTACCAATTTTACGTTGAGTGACAATTCTGATCCGAACTTTTTTTATCTAAATAAAAGTATCAATTTTTACTCGAGTTTTAAATTTGGCCCCTGTGATATGAAATTTCTAAATTGTTCGGATCAAATTTGAGATTTAAGTGAAAGTTGATGATTTTTTATGAAACAAAAAAAGTTTGGGTCAAGATTGTCACTCAAGGTAAAATTGATTTTTTTTTTAATTAGGCCAATTTCCACGATATGACGCAGTCAAATCCCATGTAATTTCCATCATCTTCCCTATTTTTATATTTGTAATATGGAACTGTGGACACATTCAAGATCTTAAGTAATCCCCATATGATGCAAAGATTTGTCGTCGTCTAATCAGCGCAGGCTAAGACCTTGTCATGCTCAATAGCCGTTTCTAACCCTAAATTAGTTGGTACTTAAGCATAATATAATTAGAGATATTGAAATGACAACACGTATTAAAAGTTTCAATCAGGAGAAGAAGCAGACATTCTTTTATTCTTATTCTTCACGCAAAGTCAAAGGAAATGTGTATTCATGCACCATTGACCTTTTCTTCTGTTGGCACCAGTTTGCTATCACCATTGAACTTGAAGCGTCTGAATTCAAAGAATGCACTGAAAAATGATTATTGATGTAACTATGAGCAAGTTTCAGTCTAACCGATGACAAATTCTCTTAACTTAGGAAAATGCCTAACGAGGGGTTAGATTGGCCGTGGTTTTGAAAAAGTCAAGAATTTATCTTTCTTTTGTAGAATTTCGTGGAACAACTGTCGAATAATTTAAAAGGGTGAACTATTGAATTCGTATATTATATATATTAGCAAAAGAGCACACACAAATGCGTGTTTACCATAGGAAAAAGTATTTAAAATTTGTGCGGGCCATGGAGAGAGAAAGAACCTTCGAAGATGCAAATTAGGTTAGGAAAAGAAGTGGTTGATGATAGATTTAAATTCCATTTTGAAAGTAAGATGTTCGTGGGACTAGTCAACAACTATCTTGATTATTATATTTGATAACATAATTAAGTGTTAAAATAAAAATAAAAAATAAAATTTTTTTAGCACTTTAAGCTTATTTGATAACACAATCAACAGTGACTACAAAAAATTCAATTAAGTCAAAGAATAACTTAATGGTAGTAATTGAGGAAGGGGTTAATTAATGAATTAAGTAGAAAAAGTAATTGATAGCAATTAGAATCTTACTAATTGAATTGCTAAAACATACCAATAATGCACACAAATCCATGCATGGCAAGAAATCAATTATATTTGGTCATCAATTTTCAGTTATAACTAAACAACTTGTTAGTTCTATTTTTAGCACTTAAAATTATCAATTCGTAAAATTCAGTATTTAAATTTTCAACATTTAATTTTTCAGCTTTATTAAACAAGCCCGAGAGTCTGTCCATTTTGTTGTCATATTATTAATAGCATCATCATACCGTACGTCCTCCACTGTTGGAATCTGAATTCCACCATCCGACACCCTACATGGTTTTGACACCCAAAAATAACTCAAGCTTTGATGGATCGGTTACGGTCCATGGTGGGTTACTGACAAGACAGCTGCAGATTGTCACTACAAATCGGCCACTCGTCATCAATGAGGGAGAATCGGTAAGGATCGGAGATCGAAATACGATGAAAGGGTAACGGCCGATTACAAGATCCACGAAAGAGACCGAACCAAATTGTAAGAGCCTATGACTAAGAATGCGTGGTTACCAGCAAATCAAGTTACGGCCTAGAATCTCGAGAGTAATTAGAATTTGTGATTCGAATTATAACCGCTCTCAACAGTTACATTTTGTACAAGGCTATATAAGGCCAGGAAGATTCAATTGTAAAGCATCAGTGCAATCAATCACACTTATCAATTTTTCTGCAATTTACTTTGTCGATTCTTTATTCGTTATTATATTTAGTTCGTAGTTTATCCATACCCATTGTTTCCTATCCAAATCGCCACAGAACCCAATTCACTTCTAAAAACCAAAAATCTAACCATTGGTGAAAGGACTTTCATCGGCCACTTCTTTCAGTGAAGCACATGGAAACTTTGATTTGTGATGATATAGTTACCAAAAAGTTAAGACAAAACATATATAGCGCATATATAAACAAGTTTCTCTTTTTTGAGTTAGAGATTTTCTTGTTTGAGAGAACAATGTTGGAATAATTATTTCCGATTGTGTTCAATAATTATTTGCTCCGCAAAGTTTGGAAAGCTCTTGGTCTTTTGCTCAATCTTTTGTGAGATTATGTGTAAATCGACACGGCAACTATTTAAAATTATAGACTACATGTACTATCTCTCTATTATATGTAAATTATTATTTCTTAAGTCAAAGTTATGAGTTTAAGTGTATCTTCATTACTGACAAAATTATTAGATAAATTATGTTTAGGGTTATTAGTGCGGTACATTATACCGGTCACATTGCTAGAATATATATGATGACCTTTTTTTTTTTTTATCTCCAACACCAATGTAAGCGCCATTAGAAATGATTTCATTCATCAAATGTGGTTTTGGTCAATATTCCTTGGTGAGGAAAAAGAAAATTGTGTATGTTTCTATTGATACCTATTTTTAAATTGCCCACAATTAATTATGCAAAAATTAGGAATTAAATCTTTTAGCTCCTAAAACAAAATTTTTTTATCTAATTACATTGCATATAGATATTAGGCACGTTTGCATTATTAGGGCCTATTAGAGCATGTTTTCTTAATTAATCAAAAAAATATTTTAAAAAAATAAAAAAAATTAGGCACGTTTGCATTATTAGGGCCTATTGGAATAGGCTGGGTTGACCTAGCCCTCTTCTTTTCCCCTTGCCGTGGGCCTAGCCCACTCTATTTTTTTTTTCCCACCTCTTCGCGAGCTAGGCCTAGCCCGGCCCAACCTAGCTCTTTCCTTTCTCCTTCCCTTCCCCCGCTGGCCTCTACTCTGCTTCGCCCTCCTCCTGGCCATCAAATCATTGAACGGCCGATCTTCCTCTGCCGTCCCCATCAGCTAGAGCATGGCCAAGAGAGCACGGCAAGGGACTGGTATTCATGGCCAGTCCCATCCGCCCCCTTTCCTGACCTTCTTCTTTTCCTCATTCCTCTCCCTCCTGTCTCTTTCCCCCTCGACCAAAACGGAGCCCCTGCATTGGCCTAAAATGGCCACAAAAGTCTTCAAGGGGCGTAGGCCAATGCAGGACATTAAGAGGGGAGATGGGGGGCAAACGTGAGCGGCCGGCGTCGGCTATATAAGCCAGTGAGAAAGAGAGAAAAGTGGCGGCCATTTTTGAGAGAAAAACAGAGAGAAAAATAGAGAGACAAAGAGAAGAACCAGAGAGAAAGAAGGAAAATAGGGCCGGCACAAGCGAAGAAAGGATGCCAGCTAGTCGTCGCCAGCAGATTGGCCGGCGATCTTCGAGAGAGCCCTGGTCACAGAGAAGCAAAAACAGAGCACCGGAAAAGAGAGAGAGATTGAGAGAGAATTTGAGGGAAAAAGAGTGAGTCGAGAGAGTTTTGCAGGTCAATAGGGGACATCAGCAACCCTGTCGCCGCCCCGCAGACCGTTAGCAACCACCCTAGACACGCTGCCGACCGGTGAGCTTTATTGGCCTCTTCAATTGCCCTGTTTTCCCCTGTTTTTGTGCACCGGTCAGTCGGGACTCGCGCCAACAATTTCACGTGAATCCCGGCCCATACCGTCGTTCCCCACAGCCTATATGTCATCGCCAAAGGTAAGGATAGGTCGCCAGAGGATGGTGAGGCCTCGAAACAGGTCGAAAGTTCCTTTTTTAAGTAGTGCTCGCCAGGCGTTCGACGAAATGTCCCAATGAAACAGATTTGATTTTGGTCATCGGCTGGCGAGTAGGTGGCCGGACGGCAAGCGGGGTGGCTGAAGGAGCTCGTAGGGGTCCCAGGAGGTGAAATTTGGGCCGGATTTGGTCTGGGTCGGCCGGCGAGACGTTGGATCTCGCCCGCCGACGTTCTCACGCGCCTCAGGCACACGAGAATTGGTTTGGACCGGTGTGCAGACTGGGTCAGACCAGTAGGTAGGCCATCTAGGCCGGTTCGACTCGATCGAATCGGCCCTATTTTGTCCATATTCATCGGACTGGGCCCCAACCGGGCCCGATTCGGTCCAGACCCGGGTCAATGACCCGGGTTGACCTCTTGACCCGGTTCGAATCTAGAGACCCGACCCATTTAATACTTTGGGCCGGTCCGTTGACCAGGTCGGTTTTGAACCGATTCGGAGATTCAACCAGGGTCATCGAGATGGGTTAGGTCCATTGACCGGGTTGGTTCTGACTGACCTGGATCTGCCGACCCGACCTGGTCAAATATTATATTAATGTTTTATTTTTAATTAAAAAAATTTTTTAAAAAATTTCAAAATTTTTATTTTCTTTTATAATTAGGAAATAATTTAGAAATTAGTATTTCTATATAATTTTCTAAATCATGTAAATTATCTGGATGTTTTATAAATTGATGTTGCATTCCTATTATGCATGTTTTTTCCCTAACTATATGGTTGCATAAATTGTCTTATATGCTAAATGTTGTATCCTTAGTTAGGATTAGAACCTTAGGTTGCATAATCTTAACTGTTGATTGTTAATTTAATGTCTGTGCACCCGCTTGATCACCTAACATGTTAGGAGACAAGTCCAAAAATCAATCCAAACTGCCTGATAAACATTTTTAGAAATGAACAGGGTAAAACAGTACCGAAAGGGCACTAATCACTCGACTAGTGTGACCAAGTCCCCGAACTCATTTAATCTCTGGTTCGTAGGAGTAGATTTTCCTGTCACCTTACTTGGGTTTCTAATCAACTTACCGCAAATTGATTAGTGGCGACTTCTAGATAAAAATTACTTGCAGATTAAAAGCCTAAACCCTAAGTTGTGATATGGTATGGGCTTGGATGAGCCCAAGTTAAGTCTCGAACCTAGACTTAGTGTATGAACCTAAACTTAGTGCATACCAGGCTAGACCCAGTTTTTTGATGTTTAAAAAACCGGAGGTCGATCATGACAGTTTCCATCAATTTGATAACATTACATATGAATAAAGATCCATCATAACGCAAAAGTACATTATTTTGCGATTACTCCATATGATATTGTGTGAAGTTTATTGATGTGGTCCTCCTCCTCCTCCTCCTCCTTCATCTTCATGTGGTCTAGTCATATCGGTAGTTTCAGTCCTAGAGAATCCGAGACCTGCTTCATAAACATGTAAAGCTTAAGCATATGTACCTTTGGCCTTTGCCCTCAAAACTTAGTTAACTTTATTACATCGTCATTCTTAAGTGCATCAACCACAAATTGCAAGGTGATATTGTTGAGGTTACACAATCTCAAGGGGGAGTGGGTGAATAGGTTGCTCAAAAGAACTTCAATAAATTTTCGCGGAATACTTCAAGTTTAACTTTAATTGACATATAAACAGATTGATAATATCATATGCACGATACTTCTATCAAATAGATATTTACAATATTAAATAAATAGAAGATATTGCACACAGATATATAGTAGTTCGGTTTATAACCAAGCCTACGTCCACTCTCTATCACAAATAGTCTCAACCTAGGCTAGAATTCACTAGTAATCTCAAGAGCTATAAATGAAGTAGCAAGTGTCGCTTCAACACAAAGTTAATAGATCCCACTATTAATACACCAACCTAGAATTCCCTAGTAATCTCAAGAGATGTAAACAATGTAGCAAGTGCCGATTCAATCCAAAGTTAATAGATCCCACTCAATACACCAACACTACTTTTACACTTGTACACTTTTCTTATCACTGATTATAGTGAGCAAGATGAACTCTTTACGCAGAGAGTCACAAACATATAATAGCACACTAGTACACCTGGGAGAGAAGTTGATAATAACATAATGCAAGCTTTCTCAATTTCCGCCACCCCCTTAAGCTTGCTTTGATCCTCTTTTATGGACGTTCCACTTCCAATATAACCATTGAAGAGGCTTTAGACGGATCAAGTAGCCGTTGGGTGTTGATAGGAGCAATCATAAAGGTCCAGGCTGTCCGTACAGTATGTTCCTACAGGCAGCAATAAGGTTTCCCAAAATGGAGTCTGTTGTCACTTTCAAATAATTGTTTTTCTGACTGTTTGAACAAAACCGACAAAATCTGTTGTGACTTAGCTTCAATCTCTTGCAACGAATTTCAAGTCTGGTTAATGGCTATTTCGTTTTTGTTTAATGATTAACTGAGATGTATAAGTTATTAACACCTTCCAGATCATTGATAGAGGCATGATACGTTACTCCTACTCACTTGATATGAAGATATGCCTTTATTCGCAACCCGATGATGCTGTCCAATCCACTCTTTGGAAATTGACTTGAAATTTGCTATTCCCCATCTCCAAATTTACTGACTTCTCCTTCTATAGTTCTTTCAGGACTGGTAATGCTCTTCGTAAGCATGGTTTTCGTGATAGGAGCACCATAGGACATTTTCCCGATCTTGTTCTTCAAAACACAATACAAGTGGAGAATGATAGTATGAGGGAGGGAGAATTCAAGACCATTAAGAATTGACCATATTGCAAGAAATGATATCTTTGTCGCCATAGGCTCACAAACGCGACAAATATTTATCATCTTTGGCCGGTCTATGACTATAAAAAATGAGTTTTATCGCCTTTCAGCAAGACAATCTTATTTTGTGTCAAAGGTGACCAACTTTGTCGTTCGTCACCTTTGGTATCAAATTTGTTGCCTTAAAAAAAAGCGACGAAGCAAGCCACAAATGAAGTACAGTAAAACAAAATTTATTGCCTTTTCCTATGGCAACAATGCATCCAAAGCCACTGTCGCAACCTAAAATTTCTCTTAGGTTAATGGATTATTAGGACTAAACCTAACTCAGGCCCTCTCAAGCCCTACCAATTCGCAACTTAGGATTTAAGTTCTTAACGCGCAAATATTTTCATGCTTGGAGTTGCCACTAATCTATTTATGATGGGTCAATTAGAAACCTAAATAAAATATATGTTTTATTCCTACGAACCAGAAATTCTAAACTCGGGGACTTAATTACGCTAGATCTAGTCTAATGCCTTTTCGGTACCTTTTCTTTTCAAAAAGTATTTTGGCAGACAGTTTGGATTTATTTTAACTTAGGCACTAACATGTGATGTGATTATACGGGTCCACAAACCACCAAAGTAACACCCAATAATCAAAGCATTAAATAAATTGCAAGATTGGGAAATTTACTTACCTCGAAGCAACGTAAGCATCTGCATGGTTAGCTAGAAAATCACATCAACAATCCTATTATGATTTCTAATTAACAAGCAGTTCATTCAATATTTTTTTTAGGATTTTCACTTATTTAAATGGAAACTAACCTATATGTAATGACGTGCAAAATTAACATGCGATTAATGCAGCCTAACATGCAAACTATATGTCATGCGACGACGTGACCTAATTCTAATGACGGACAAATGATTTATTTTTGGTATTTTTCAAATGAAATTCGGAATTAAAAATTACTCAAATTAACATGCAATCTATCCTAGAGAAAATGATTTGATCTATCCTAAAGTGATTCTTTTTTTTGGGATTTTTATTAAAATTCGAAATTATTAAATATCCTAAATAATTCATTAAGATTAAAACAATCTTTAATTTAAACTAGGAAATATGCTACCCTAAATCCCAATTTAAATCAAATAACTATCTTATTCTTTTGGATATATTTAAGATTCCCTAAGCATGCAAAATTTCTAATTTAAATCCTAACTAACATGTTTTTGGAATTTTTTTTATTTAAAAGGAAAACAATTAAACAAAGATAACAACCATGTTCAAACAATCCACGCAATCTGCAAGTTCTTATCAAATTCAAATTAGGCAAAGAAATCAAACTAACGGTCATATCTATAGGGTTATAGATATCGACGGAAAGCTGATTGTTTAAATTTGGAAAGCAAATAAAATCTATTATCGTGTCCAAGTGATTATGGACAAGATAACGATTTTCCGTATCGTCGTGTATCGTACGTTAGAGATAAGATCGGATAATCGTCCAGATACGTTGCTAAATTAGGAAAAATTCCTAATTTTAAGTGTTTCAAATATTTGCGGATATTGCATGCATTATCCCTAATATCTAGCAATCCATCAAATATTCTCAGAATATTTAAAACACCTAAACTAGGAATTTAAAATATTCTAAAAAATATTGGATATTGATCGTACCTAATTTGGCGGATATTTCCAAATTTGAATCACCGGGATTGCGGATCGAGACCGATGTGACTGGCGGCAGTGGACCGGCAGTGGTGCTCGGTGTTGGCTTCTTGGTACGATTTCCTCGTTACAGTGAGGAGTTTGGCAACGATGACGACACCTGCAAAACGAAAGCAAGAACAAGCAACATCGGGCTTGCAATTGGTGTAAGTCGCCGAGAGTAGATTATGGCTGAAGGTGCAACGAGTCGCGGCTTGACTTGGTTTGCTTCGTCGGTTCAGCAAAGCGACTGCAAATCACAATGGAAGCAGGGAGGACACAACGGAAAGCTTGATGAGGACGTCACCGAATCAACGCAAACGATGGTGCTTCGTTGGAACTAGGCTTGCTGAATGTTTTTCCTTCTCAAGGCCACCTGTTGGCCTCGCAAAGGACCCTTCTTTCCAAGCGGTGGTCAAAGTCCTCCCTTTTCACCAGATTTTCACCACTTGGCCCTCTCTCTGTGCTATTTTCTTTTGAAGTTTCTTTTTGAGCAGGTGCTGGAACTCCCAGCTCCTGAATGTCTAGCTGGTGTTGATGGAGACCAGACCGGATAGCGTTCCGCGAAACTCCGGTAACGTCAGTAGGGAATTGGCAAACTTCAGGGACTGAGCTGGGAAACTCGCTGGGATTGTCGATGGTCCAACGAGAGGAAAACAGCAGCAAGTCGTCGGGGACGCGGTCACAGGTCTGGCCGTAGAAGAGTGAGGCTCGGCCTTGGAGGATCAGGCCGGGCTCTCTCTCTCCTTCACTCTCACTCTCTCAATGTGTTCTCTCTGTATATTATGAGCACTCTCTGAATTTTCTTTCGAATCCTGATCCCCCCTACCTGGAGCTCACCAAGGAAAGAAAATATACAATTTTTTTCTTTCCAACCACGTATTTGCACAATCTAGCCATGCAATTTCTTTCTTCCCATCCCCTCTCGCACACATCTCCTTTTATATTTTTTTTGTCTTCTTCCCTCGCCAAATCAAAATATTGTCCGTATTTTAACCAAGATTCCACGCCTAAACCAACAAGATTACGCCTTTTAAGACTCGGAAAAGAATCTCTCTCTTTGTTTTTTTTCGATTCTTGATCGAGAATTATGCACCAAATATATGGCAAACATATAATATGCACACAATCAAGGATATAACCTTTTGCACTATTTATATGTCGTTCTTGATCGCATATCCCTAGATCGTGAACTTACAAAAATTCTTTCTAAGTGTAGGACCCCTAGCGCAAAATAAATGGGTTAGGCCAAAATTCTTAATCCACGCGGGTTTAGTTCAATTCCATTAAGTCCGGAGCCATTCATTTAAATCTATCCAACACCGGTTCAATGCAGATGCAACTATACTATATGAACTTAAACTATATGCTATGCAATTCTAATATTTTTGTTTAGAGGTTAAAATTTAATCCCTAATTTTCTATGCGATTAATTACTAAATGGTTAATCAAAATTTAGGTGTCAACAGCCACAAAGGCCCATTTTTTTTTTTGAAGTGCTTCCCCCTCGTTGTATATTTATGACACACTTTTTATAGCAACCGAAGTAGTTCAAACTGATTTTTTTTTTCTATATTCATAGCTCTCCTCTTTATGGAAAATCATATATTACTTCAGAGATTGCTTCCTCATGACTAGTTTGACTAGTAGAGATCCAATGAGATCTCACTCATTCCACAACAGCATATGAGTGTTCAAAAAGATACTCTCACAACAAATAAGTTATCACCCTTGTAGTTTCTCACTTCATAGAAAAGTTTAGAGCACAAGTCTCAGAAAGAGTGCACCCATGTATGAGCTTCCAAATTATTGCTCCAATGAGTATCTCTGATTGTACCTCTTTCTGTATGCATTTCGTATTTCACTTCCATTATTTCTAGAGGCGGATGCAAAAGTCTAATTTGGTGGCTGGGAAAAGAAATTGCATTACCTAACTGATGGGGTGATGCGTGGTGAATTCGTGAGAATGCTGAACCTGCTTGATGGAATGAATGAAAATGTTTGGTGTGAT
Organism: Syzygium syzygioides; assembly: GCA_031216285.1. Classification (NCBI taxonomy): domain Eukaryota; kingdom Viridiplantae; phylum Streptophyta; class Magnoliopsida; order Myrtales; family Myrtaceae; genus Syzygium; species Syzygium syzygioides. The sequence goes on along the minus strand of CM062244.1, from coordinate 32,950,179 downwards.
TGAGGGAAAATAACTTTGAAATAGAAGAGTTCACCACCATGGCTTCAGTCAAGAATGAAGAATTTTAAGGTTCACTTTGAAACAGAAGAGTTCACCATCATGGCTTCAGTCAAGAATGAAGAATTTTAAGGTTCACCACCAAAGAGCTGGACAAGGAACCGATGAAATCACTCACTTGGGAAGAATTTTCATAAATATCAACTTTATTTGAATTCTTACAATTGAAACAGACCAAGGACATATTAACTTGGAGATATACTCAAACTTGGAAAGCCACTTAATTAGGAGACAACCCTTTAGCCTTGACATAGCCGAATCAGCCTTTCTTCATCTTTTGGAAACTCCATCTTGGATACCTTCTCCCCAATGGAGTCACTGGATCATGTTATGGCCGAAATTTCCCTTAGCTTGCGTAAGTATCAAATGGGATTGGTTGATTGCTGAGGTTTGGGGTGGTCTTATGAGTTGATTATCTTCAATGGAATTTGATTCTCCCGAGTCATGAGTCAAGATATGGAAATTTTATTGAAAACAATGTACATAATTTGATAAAAATAGCATCAAACACGAAAAGGATAGAGTCGACGACCCTCGTTAGCTCTCCTTAGGCCACTGTTGCTTTTAACCTCTTTTCACCTTCGAAATTTGCATTTTGAGTTCAGTTAGATCTCTATTGCATTTAAATCTGGCTTTACTTAGTTGTCATTTCTAATAACTTTTATCCCAATGTCTCGAAAATTACATGCCACATCAATTAGAGCCAATCGTGGATGCATGGACGTGGGACTTAGCTAACCTCCCTTAAGCTTGCCAGAACATAAATGCAAATTATGCAATTATCTCGCAAGTTGTTTCCTTCTTACTCCCGACTCGAGGGAAAAGTGTTGAAAAAGTCTTAAACCTTTGGCATTTGTGCCAATTTAGTCCTAAACCTATTTTTTTTTGTGCCAATTCAATCATAAAACTTTTATCTTTATGCCAATTCAGTCATTCCAACTAATTTTGACTGGATTTTACTGATGTGGATAACTTTTAACATTTTTTGAATTTTTAAAATTTTAAAATATTTTTTATTTTTTTTCTTTTACTTTCTTCTTCCTCCAGCAGGTCGCCAGTCCGGCAATTAGCTGGAGGCCAGGACCAGCGAGGCTCGCCCGCGACCTCACAGCCACTGGCGAAGGCTCGAGCGGCTGGGTGAGGCACCACCTCGCCAGATATGGCGAGGGTCGAGCCTTGCCAGCCATGGGCAAGGCCTGACCTCGTCAAATCAGTTGAGTTCATGCCTTGCCCAGCTACTGGCGGAGGCCACGAGGTTGACGGCCGCGACCTCGTAGGCACTGGTGAGGGCGACCCTCGCCAGCGGCCGAAGGGGCTCGCCGGCCTTATCCTCCAGCGGCAACTGGCTGGAGGAAGAAGAAAGGAATAGAAAAAAGAAAAGAAAAGAAAAAGATTTATGACTAAATTGACACAAAAAAAAGGTTTATGACTAAATTAGCACAAATACAGTAGGTTTAGAACTTTTCTAACACTTTTCCCCCCAACTAGAGCCCGCAAACAATCTTTTCTCACGTGCACAATTTAGTGTTTACCAAATCATGGACAAGACCAACAGGTTTTTTACACTCGATATTCGACTCGGGTAATCAAAACCAGTCCAGATCAAACTGAACACCCCAGTTAAGAAAACAAAATGCTTTGGAAAGTCTTACTACATTCATCATCTGACCACAATTTTCAACGGGCCAAAAAATTGGAAGCATTTTTGGGGTTTCGAAGCACTAAAGCTCTTCGCTGGCTTCAAAATTTGCTGGTGAACTATTGCACGGGAGCAATGGGACAAAAGCTCATTTCCAAACGCTCTTGCCGAGACACAAGGCTTGCATGCAGAGGAGTAGTTGTCCCTGTCCCCCCGTGTGGCGTGTGCGGCGCTTTCGGTCGGTGTGCGTGCGTTATAGACATAATAATAGGTGGTGAGCGCCGAATAGTGCGGCCTGCTGATAATGAGCGAGGAGGAGGGAGGGAGTTTAGGCCTTTTTCCCTCTCTCGATCAAGGAGATAATAATATGGGATAAGATAAAATAGGGGGGGACGGCCTCCGGGGCCGTTGCTTTTTTTTTTTTTGGGTTATACAGTGCCGTGTGTCGACCTCGTGCTGGTGTAATTTGGGGGGTTGGTTTTTGTTTTATCGTAAAATGCTAGGACTGGCCGGGGAAGTCAAAAAGTTGGTCTCTGTTCCGTGTTGAAAAGGATGGCGGATTTGGCCAGCTTGATCACACGCTTGTTAGGAATAGTGGGGAGAGTTTAGAGGAATACGCTTCTGTCGTTGAAGACATGCACGTAAAAAGGGGCCTGCCCAAAAAGTTCCTACAAAATCGCTTACCCACTTACATGTGACGATTGAAGTTGGCGACGATTTTATACCATGAGGAATAAAAGACAAGCATTTATTTCGCAAAAAATAAATTATTTTAAAAAAATTCTGAAAATATATCGCCTAAAATAATTACTCATTGAAAGTATTTTCATTATCGATAACAATTTATGTCTAAATATTTTTATGAACAATGAAATTTTTTTTATTCATTCACATTTTTAAATAATGTAAATAATTATTTTTAGGAAAATATTTTTCAAATCTTTCATTTTTCGCGAAACGAATGCACCAAAAGAATGCAATGTTTTTTGCAATCAAAGCATCTATTCCTTGCTCTGGCGTGGTTATGTTAGGAAACTCCCACTCTTGCCTGGACTAATCAATCCATAGGGATTTTAATTAGTTCAGATTAATGAGAACCAATCCAACTCAGCTCGGTGAGAAATGGTAAGTGCCTGACCATTGTAACAACCCAATACTTGAAAGGGGCATAGATGTAACTATAAAATGAAGTGATGTTTGTGTGTCATGGGCCGATTGATTGGATTGGGACCATGCGGCGAGCCCCTAAGCTAAGCCTTCTTCTAAAGGATTGATTGCTAGCTCACCTGGACCATAGAGAGAAAGAGTTTTTAGAGAGAGAAATTATGGTATAGAATGTTTTCTATTACTCAAGCGTTGCATTGATACAAATGAGGGGAAGGGCACTCATATTTATACAGGAGTCCCTCTCATTACCACCATTGTTTAACTCTAAATCTAATGGCCGATATTGCATTTCCTCATCTACCAATTACCGACATTTAAGACAAGAACTCTCTAGAACATGGTACATTTACTGTATTGCCCAAGCCTAGGAATATTCTAGAGGTCTGCGGAAATCCAAGGAGACTAGCCCAGTCTTCTTGGATCGTACACAGTTCTTTGTGCATGGAAAACTTTGGGACTGTGACACATGGGCCTCACTCCGTTAGTGGTCCACAAAGAGACTAAGTTACCCATTTGACTCTGACAATTTGTGTTGTGGTCCACTACATATCACTCCTCCAAAAAAGTATGAAGGGGTGAAGAAAATTCAGTCCTAAACCTTTTGATAATTCGCCAATTGAATCCTTCCAACTAATTGAATTGGCACAAATACAATATGCTTAAGACTTTATTAGTAATTTTCCCTATTAAATAATATAGCAACCAATATGGTGATGCCCTAGTGGCCACCATTTTGAAATAGAAGGGGGAAGTGGAGGGTTCAATCCCCACAACTTGTCAATACAGCCCCACAAACCAAAATTTCCACTAGGATAAATTTAGGACCAGTGGAGGAAGGGCAGTTGTCATCCTAGCTTATTCTAATGGACTATGTTGCTCACATATGAAAAAAATAATGCAGCACATTATGTACCCCTCAAAAGCATAAGTTTCCACATAGTTTCTAATTAATTCTAAACTCTGATTGGCTCTATCCATCACATCATTCATAAAAAGAATCTATCTACATATTTATTTCTTTGAACTAGCTAGTAGGGCCGTAAGTACATAAAGAGATAATATCCACAAAATCTCTCAAGTCATTTATGTCACTTGGGCTAATCCCCCAAAAAACTCAAATTTTAGTTCTAATTCCAATTCTGCCCTTAATCTTTTTTTTTTTGAAATTTCTTTTCCAAAAAATCCTAAACTTATTGCACTTGAATTTAGTTTTAAACCTTTTAATTGTGACAATTGAGTTCTAAATATTTTCACTTTTTGCCGATTAAGTTCGTTCGGCCAATTTTGATCCAACCAGTGACGCAGATGCTAGCCATCTTACGTGGTATGACTGGTGCTTACGTGGGCAATTTTTAATAATTTTTTAATAATTTTTTTTATTTTTCTCTTGTTTTCTTTTCAGCACCGTTTATGCCACGTAAGATGCCCATGCATCCACGTCAGCAATTCAATTAAAATTAGTTGGATGAACTCAATTGACAAAAGTGAAAATGTTTAGGATTCAATTGACACAATTAAAATGTTTATCACTAAATAATATGTTTTTGACATTTTGGATAATTTTCCCCTTTTTATTGTCTAAAAAAGAAATCCCCAATTTTCACTATCGTCTCAAATCTGCCCTCGTGTCCAAGAGTCGCCATTGACTTCTTCAAGATTATCAACATCAGGAGGTTGTTGTTGTTTCATATAAAGGTGAGAGTCTTGACAAAGATGTGGGTTCCGATAACAAACCTCTAATTGACCCCATATATCAACTAAACTAGTGACGATTTTTTAATGTGTGGATAGATTTGAGACTAGAGCGACAGTTTGGGCTTTTTCAGACAATAAAAAAGGTTCGGGCGAACCTAAAGTTGATGATTTTTTAGGGGATTAGGCCTTTGTCACTCTACCCATCACATGTTATTTTGTTTACTGCATCGAAGAACGAGTAAACTCGAAATTCAGTGGACCCAACTGAAACAATCATAAACAATTGAGAGAGATCGAGGAGGATGAAGTCCACCCATTCGCGAGGCAGAAGGGTTTTACCTGTTCAAATATTCTCACAGGTTGGTAGCATAGCAATGTTCAAAGTCCTACAAGGTTGGTGGCCATTAGGAAAAAGCGTGCATCACTTGTGCCCCCATTCACCTATTCACCAAACTTCAGACAGACCTATCCCACTCAAAATAGCTCCAAATTAGAAAGAAAAATTATAAAGCCAAAAAGTTGATCTTTTCAACCAAATAAAACCGGGTCTTAAAGCTGCGTCACGAAAGTGTCACTTCCACAAAGCAAACAAAAGGCCCATTATCATATAGCAATCGAAGGCCAATTGGAACGCGACCCTGCTTGGTAGAGAGATTGGTAGAGAGATTGGGGTTTGAAATCAAACGGAAATCACGTTATCAAATAGCAGTTCTAGTATCCGAACCAAAAAAAAAAACACAAATATATATTCGTATTTATATTTATCTGTATATATAGGTTGTAGTAGGTGAAGGCCGCATGGTGTCCTCTTCCATCATGGCCCACACTGTCCGTCTAGGTCATTGGTAGGTGAAGTCCTACGTGGCGCAACTTCGTTGGCCATTGTCTAAATATCACTGTTTTGTCCGAAGCCGATTTCGTTTTATTCGATCTAAGCAGAATCACTAAATGTCCAAATGACGCATGCACGCGTCGTGTATCTGCAATGATATCTCATCACCAAATAGGAAAGAACAACTTGATGAGATAAGATTGGTTCGAATGTCTTTAAATGCATGTCCGATCGGGCCGATTCATATTTGTACTGTGATTAATGAGCCTTGACTATATTTAACGATAGAAAGTGGAATGTGGTGGATAAGGATCGAATCTATTGTTTTTCGAGATTAAACGGGAGATGAAATCATCATATTGTCGGGCTCAATGAGTATTTCAACACTGCTTCTTACATCCGAGCCGGATCAGAAGTAACACAATCAAAATTTGAAAGGGTAGAACCCTCCTACCCTTTAAAAAAAAACAGAAGAAGAAGATAAAACCCGATTCTAATCCGATTCTGATACCATATTTGAATAGCCAGCTCGCTCAGGGTGATGTGGGATTAACCTCTGATTCGGGAGGGGGGCTGCCGGCTTCGGTAGGTGAAATCCTACGTGGCACAGCATTGCTGGACAAAGTCAAAACGTGGCATGCACTAAATAATTCCAAAAGGGCAAAAAAATGAAGGAAAAAAAAAAGAAAAAAAGAAAGAAAAAGGAAAACAATGATCTTTGTCTTTCCTTCTTTCCTTCCCAAGGCGTAGTAGGTGATGCCCCGAGACCCACCCAATATTCTCTCCCCGTCCTCCAATCACATCTGGCCATGTACGCACGACCCCGACAATCAAAGACGCCACAAATTAAAGGCGTGAATGATAACTATTTTGTTCCAAAAATCAATTTTTGGCTAAAATATTTTTTTATTTTTACTCCATGGATAAGGTTCTGAGTTAAAATATACGTTTGATAACGATACAAAATTTCTATTTTTGAAATAAAAATTCGTTTAATAACAATATAAAATTTCTCCCTCTTGAGCGACCGGCGAGCCAAAGGTGGCGGACGGTGGGTGGTGGCAGGAGGCGACCGGCGGCAGGAAGTGGCCGGCATTGGGCAACGGAGGAGGACAGTGGACGGCAGTGGAGGATGACGATAGGAGGCGAGCAACGACAAGAGGTAGCTAGCATTGGGCAACGGAGGCGTGGCAGTTGGTGGCGAAGGAGAGCGACAGTAGGCAACTGGCAGTGGAGGACAACGACGATGGGAGGCAGCCGGTGGGTGGATAGCGACGAGAGGTGGGGCGATGTTGGGCGGTGACAAGAGGTGGGTAATGTTGGGCGGCGATGGAAAGTAGGTGGCGGTGGGAGGTGGCCAATGTTGGGCAGCGGTAGAGGACAACCGGCGGCAACCAACAATGGGAGATAGCTAGCTTTGGGCAGCGGAGAAAGGCAGACGGCGGGAGGTGGCCAACAGTGGAGGATGGTAGCGGATGGGGACGAATGACGGTCAGCGGCTACAAGAGGCGACCGGTGGAGACGGTGGGGCGGTGGGCGGGCGGCTAGCTAGCGGTGAGGGCAAGTGATAATAATAGTTTTTATTTTTAACAGAAATAGAAAAATAAAACAAATTTACTTTTGATTTCTGTTCTAAACCTATTTCTGGAATAGAAATTTGGTTCAGAAATAGAAAAATGAAATTGCGTCGTCAAACGGATTTTTGTTCCAAATCTATTCCTATGAGCAAAAAAATTGAAAAACAGAAAAACATAATGGTTATCATGCACGCCATAAGTTCCTGCGACGCATAGCAGCGCCCTATTGGCCTAGCCCCTAGGCAGTAGCTGCAACATATCTTCTCCCCCACTGTCCCGATCGGGCGAGTGAAATGACCAAAATACTCCTGTCGAGGGGGCCGGAATTCGTCCACCAGCTCCCCCCTAACCCCGCGCCGACTCGTGTATATTACCCGCAGCCCAAGACTCAAACCAAACCTCAGGGAAGGTACAGGCGCCACCACCAAACGCTCACCTTCTCACCTCCTAATCTCTCTCCCTCCCTCCCTCTACCCCTCTCTCCAATCATCCTCCGCCTCCCTCCGCCGCCATGACAATGGAGGCTAAGCCACTGGAACAGCCCCGCGAGTTCATCTTCCGCTCGAAGCTCCCCGACATCCACATCCCCGACGACCTCACCCTCCACGGCTACTGCTTCCAGCACCTCTCCGAGTTCGCCGACCGCCCCTGCGTCATCGACGGGGCCACCGGCCAGACCTACACGTATGCCGAGGTCGAGCTCATGTCCCGCCGGATCGCCGCGGGGCTGGACGGGCTTGGCGTCGGCCAGGGGGACGTGATCATGCTGCTCCTCCAGAACTCCCCCGAGTTCGTGTTCGCATTCCTTGGCGCGTCCCGCCGGGGCGCCATCAGTACGACCGCGAACCCGTTCTACACGCCCGTGGAGATTGCGAAGCAGGCGTTGGCCTCCTGGGCCAAGGTGGTGGTCACGCAGGCCGCGTACGCCGAGAAGGTGAGGCCGCTCGCGGAGGAGAACGGGGTCAAGATCGTGTGCATAGACGCTGCGCTGGAGGGCTGCCTGCACTTCTCGGAATTGATGCGGGCGGATGAGAAGGCCGCCCCCGCGGTGGAGATAAGCCCGGACGACGTCGTGGCACTGCCCTATTCATCGGGCACGACGGGGCTTCCGAAGGGGGTGATGCTCACGCACCGGGGCCAGGTGACCAGCGTGGCGCAGCAAGTTGACGGGGACAACCCGAACCTGTACTTCCACAAGGAGGACGTGATCCTTTGCGCGCTCCCCTTGTTCCACGTATACTGCCTCAACTCGGTGATGTTCTGCGTGCTCCGCGTCGGCGCTGCAATCCTGATCATGCAGAAGTTCGAGATCGTGGCGTTGCTGGAGCTCGTGCAGCGGTACCGGGTGACGATCCTGCCCATCGTCCCTCCGATCATGCTGGCCATCGCCAAGAGCGCCGAGGTGGACCAGTACGACCTCTCGTCGATCCGGACGGTCCAGTCAGGCGGGGCCCCGATGGGGAAGGAGCTTGAGGACACCGTGCGAGCCAAGCTGCCGAATGCCACGCTCGGACAGGTGAAGATCCGCTCTTCCTCTTTGCTTTAAGGGCGTGCATGATAACATTTCTACTCCCGGGCAAAATTTCTGGCCAGAAATTGAAAAATCAATTTCTTCTCCAGGGATGATTTTTTGATTTGAGAAAGGCGTTTGATAACAGTATGAAATTTCTATTCCCGGAATAGAAATTCGTTTGTTAAAGTGTAAAAATTCTTTCTCCCGGGACAAAAAATTCGTTTGAGAAAAACTATAATTTTTTTGTCAATTTTCCACGATAGATTTGAAGAGTTATATAATTTTTGTTACAAAAAGTGGTTGAATTTCTTGGATTGGAGAATGGTGTGAGGTGTTCAAGTTTATTGTAAAGGCGGAGACAAAGAAAGATGATCATTTCCTTTACCTCTCCTTGTATGATCATCATGAGCTGTTCCTTGTATGATCATAATGAGACAAAGAAAAATTATTTCCTTTACCACTGTAAAAATCATCATGAGTTAATTCTGTCCTAATATAACTTGCTTGCTTTGTAGTTCTTTCGCTAGAGGAAAACCAAACGCGATGTTCAGCGTCAACTTGCTTGTTTTTGTCGAACATGTGGGAAAACATAGATCATTGAATCATTGGAAACCTCAAATATCATATTACAACAATGAAAATTTGAAATTCTCGAATATAACTAACAAAGTACATTATGAATATTAAAAAAACAAAGTCATGGAATCTCGGCCATATGACGACCCCTCGCCATTTTGTTGGCAATAGTTTTCCTAAGCACGTTCATCTCGACTCCTTCCTCGGTCGACGTATCATCCATAGTGTCATTGTCTGATGGTTCATATGGATGCTCTGGATCTCCAAAAAGCTCAAAGTTCTTATCTCTTTTGTCTTCATCACGTATATAGTTATGAATAGTACAACATGCAATGACTATATGTGCTTGCTTCTTAATTGCAAATGAAGGCATATGTCTCAAAATGAAGAAGCGATTTTTTAGTACTGCAAATGATCTCTCAATAATGTTCCTTAGTGAAGAATGTTTATGGTTGAACAATTCTCTAGCCGTTCTTGGTTGCCTATCACCACCTCTATAGTCCTTCAGATGATATCGCTCACCTTTAAAAGGAGTTAGAAATCCCGGAGCAGATGCATAACCAGAGTCTACCACGTAATATTTTCCTACAAGACAATTTATGAATTGGTCATGATATTCAACTAACATTAGCTGAATTATTTTCCTATAAGAAAATTTAATCGTCAATAACATTACTTTTTTTTCATTAAACACATAAGTACCTGGCGGTGGTCGAGGAAATTGCAAGCGAGGATTTGCCATTGCTGCTGAGAGCACCCGACAATCATTAGCCGATCCTTCCCAACCAGCATATACAAATGTAAATCTCATATCAAATGAACAAATACACAGCACGTTTTGAGTTGTAGTTCCTTTTCTGCCTCTAAAAGGGATTTGCTTTGATACAGGTACGGAAGCATGAACATGAGTACCATCAATAGCCCCCACGCAGCCCTGTCATTTAAAAAGTAACTATTTCATAAGTTCATCAATAAAAATAACAACAACAATGTAAAGGAATATATGAGTAGTGTCATACAAGTTTATTCTACCTTAAAGTAAGGTTCAAGCTTAGGATTTATGAGAATCTCCTCTGGAACAACATCAAAAGAAGGCGGTGTGATAATCTCTTGTCCCAACTTGAGAACTGCTTTCAACACTAAATTGAAGTATTTGCTGATAGTTTGTCCTGAATGTTGGAATCTCTCACACAAAACTCTATTGGTGTTCTTGTGACAAATCATTGATAAAAAAATCCCAGCTTGTTCATCAACTCTAATATATCGACTATCTTCCAACCAACCTCTTGCCTTCAACAAATCACACAAGTTGATAAAGACATGTCTCTGCATTCTAAATGCTTCATACACCCTATCTGAATGTCCATAAAGAATTTCTCTCATCCATTCAGGTCCTGATAATATACTGTCCCTAATAGGTTCTCTTGTACGCATAGACATATCTATCGTAGCAATAAACCACCATGCTATTAATATTTCAAAATCAAGCTCAGTAAAGTCATATTCAACTGATTCAACTGATTCAACTGACGCCACCTGACTATTATTCTCACTACTTTGACCGTCTTCCATATTACCTATACAACACATGAAAGAAGAATATAAGAACAACAAACAAAGCACGAGTCTCATAATCATATAAAATTGCCACAGTAACAATGTGGTCATAATTTATAGTTTAAAGGAAACATCATTGGTCATGAAATTTAAACAAACAGCAGTTCATAACAATACACATTGCCATCTATTTAAAGAGACTCAATAAGACAAAGTCTCAGTTCCGGGGGGGATAAGATGAAAGCCTCCCTCCATATGGCATTTCGGCATGCATGGTTCACAGCTTTGCTATAAAGATTCGGATTCATGCCAGGCATCTCTTTTAAAACGCCAATAACAACTGCTATGGAGTATGGGTCACTAGGTGATGAGCCACGTGAAGTCACAGAGCTACTTGTAAGTAGGTCCGCCCTCAACTTCATTACATCCCGAATGGCTTCACAGGTATCACTAACACTGCATGAGTTGCTCTTTCTTCTCTTGGCATTTGGAGTCCTATTCAAGTTATGCTTCTCACGCACTGGGGTAGGCTCAGGTTCATTGATTTCTTAAGCTTGTCTCACGTTGCTAAAGGCTCCAGCACTGAGAGGGCTTTCATTATAGTTGTCATAGAAACCAGCTTGCTCCAAATCAGCAAAGTCGAAGTTACCAGTGTTGTCATTGACACCTTCATTGACACCTTCATTGACATCTCCATCTGATTCCGCATCTTCTTTATTTCCAGCTGTAAAATCCCCAGTAGCACATGTATCACCAAACACGATGCATAGTTCACGATACTGAGGAAACCCATCAACCCTGAATTTAGCCCATTCTTTATTTTCCTGTGAATAAAAAAAATATGTTAGTACATTTATAAAAGTCACATCCACATATGAACAAACGGACCCAAGTAAAGTGATACCTGAATGTGAGAATCCCATATACTTGGATCCTCCACAAGAACTGTGTTTTTGATTTCATCCCACCCAAATCCAGACTGTCCAAGTAGCTTTTTGAAACTACTAAATTGCGTCTTCAGTTTGTTTACCTTGTTCTTCAATTGAACAACATTGTATTCTAGCCCTGTCTTTTTGACAAATTCGGAATGAATGTTATTCCATCCTGTTTTGTTGTAGGTAGTTGTGGTCCTATTACCCTTTTTTACCTCTTCAACCAATAAACTTACAAAAATATTGGTTAAAGGCTCGGTCCACTTTGCCACAAATGTCCCTTTATGAGATGCCATCAAACCTTAATAGGTTGAGTATCAAATAAGCAATATCATTAACACATGATGGGCAAAGAATGCAGTAAAGCAAATAGGAAAAAAATTGTACCTTAGAAACCTAAAACATAACCAAGACCTATGAATCTATAAACTAGAATTGAAGATAACATGTCGAACATAGCAAGCCATATATGGCTTACATCCATTTACCTGCTCACTAGTGCTTATACTTTTATGGTCAGGAGAAGATGGCTTCAAATATCACCTTTCTGTACCTGCAAAGTGATAACCAAACCCAGATGTAAAGAGCCTAGAGCATGAACTGTGAAAGAACATAAAACCCTACAGGGCACCGAGATCAGATTGAGGACTCTATGTCATGAGCTTCATTCAGCCAACTACAAATAGGGGAGGGACGCAAGAGGCAAACAGAATATATGCAAAGCACATATGAGGTCAAATGTTTCAAAGATCCAAACGATTTGCAAACAGGACACTCCATGGGCTAAATTCACAGTTAGTCACAGTTAGTCTGGCAGAATCCATGGGACGACAAAGAACTGTAAACTACATTGCGAACCAATAAATGTATTGAACAAATCAAGATGTAGCCTCAGCATCATAACATTGTTTCTATAAATAGATAAAAAAAAAAACAAGCAGCATCCTTAATGCCCCCACATTCAATACAACCGTCCTCCACAGCATGCAGCATTCACACCCACACGAACAATAAAGAAAAGCAGAACAATTCCCACCTTTCCAAGCTCCATCTCAAACGCCCACACACACACAAAAAAAAAAAAACAGCAGCAGCAAGAAAGCAAGGATCTTTGACCGCCAGGACCAAAGCCACGGCGCCGCAACAACACCGCCGAAAACAAAGCCGACCCAGACAAGTCCAGCCAAATGCCGCGCCCCCGGCGTCGCAAATGCGGCAGCAATGTCCGCGCATTCTCTCAATCCAATCGCGCGCGCGAGAACCCCGCGCACGCCGGGCGGGCGGGCACCGGGACCAGATCACAAAAGCCAATCGAGGCCGCGACGACTTCCCCCCCCCCCGAATTCGCGCGCGCGGGGGCCCGAGGAAGAGCACGGAGGCCCGGACCAGCGGCGGGGGGGACGCACCGAAACGCGAAACGAACCGGATCTGAGCCGAGCGACGCGTCAGGCGCGCGCCCCGTCCCACAAACCGAACACGCGGGCGCACCAGAGCAAAAGAAAGCGAGGCCGCACGCGGCGGCGGCGGAATTCCGCCGGGACGCACCTGAGCAGGCGAGGCGCGAAAATCTCTAGGGTTCTTCGCTCCGCGCGAATCGAGCCCGAACCGGAACCCGGGGGCCATGCAAGCGCCAGCCGCAGCGCAGCATAACGGCCAGCTCATCTCAGGCCAAGATCAGAATCGCCGACGCAACCCAACCAGAGATCCCACGCCACTTGCAAACCACAAGGAAGCGCACCTTTCAAATCCAACCATCACCAAAACCCAGAACAAGCCAAACCCAGAACTACCAAAACAAAAGCCAGAACCTCGAGAATGAAGAGCAATCGCGGGAAGAAGTTACCTTCGATGGCTCCGAGAGAGGGAGGGAGGGAGGGAGGGAGAAGGAGCGGCGACTGGCGAAGGAAAATGGAGGCGGGAGGACTCGAGGGGCGAGACGGCGTGGGAGAGAGAACAGTCGGGCGTGGGAGAGAGCAGGAGAGAGAAAAGTTATTTCTGCTAGAATAGAAAAGTAGATATTTCTAACTTCTCATTCTGGCTTCAAATTTCTCCCGGGAATAAAAAACTATGCCAGGAATAGAAATATAAATAAATGTTATCATGCAGATTTCTACTCCAAACCTACTCCCGGGAGTAGAAAAATAGAAAAATAGTTAGCTGGGAGTGTTATCATGCACCCCCTAATACTCCCGACATATTACGACAGTTATGATTATAAATGCGTGGCACGACAGCATCGTCGAACGGTGGATGAAATTGGATTTGGAACCATAATTATCGTCCAAAATCACGCGACCTGAATAGGAAGTTTCATTTCTGAACTGGGTCTGCGATCGAAATCTTTCAGCACCCGGTAAAGACGTGGGCTTCTAGAATTTTTTGTAGTATAGTTATTCAAAATGAGACAAGAACGTAGATTCTAATTCTTCTTTTAATTACGTGTAAGGTATATTTTTCCATCGACTGGACATGTTGTGACAGAGGGAGGCAACTTGGTCAGAGCGGTGACAAGTGTGTACGACCGTGTTGTTTAAGCTTTAGGAATTTAAGACTTTCTCGTGGTGTGGTTTTATGCTTATCCTCTCTTGGGTAGGACCCGTTTTAACATAAGAAGACGTTTTTACGCTAGTTCGGTGGGAAAATTTCTGCGTTAGAGAGAGCCGGCCGCAATAATTTGGTTCACATACATCTTTTTCTGGGTATCTTCCGCATCTATGTGATAGGCATGGCAGATCACGTGCACATCATATTCGATCCCGCCATGGACGCACGAATCCGAAACGGGATTTAGATCTATCCCTAGCGCGATTCGAGGTTCAAAGAGGCAAACTCCATAATGTCTACAAGTTAGGTGATATACTTTTTCTGAAGGGAGGAGGGGAAAGAGAATTAAGTGCTACTAAAGTCCCCACCACTAATTAGATCTTTAAATGGGTAGTCCATTGATAGCCCCTTTTAGTCACTTTTGGATTCAAAGCAGTGACATCCCCCACTTAATTTTGGGTCAACCCTAGCTTTGTCTTCCCCTCCCCCTATTGCCAATTCAAGCAAATCTCCAAATGCAAGGGCAGAGATGAGCAGTGGAAAGTAACAAGGAGAGCGAAATAAATGGGACAGTTACTGCTCATTGATCACATACCAAATAAATCGATCCATCCCCATCATTTACCCTATTAATTACCATTGGGAAACTGCCCCCGCTTGGGACATTGCCATAAACCTAGCTCATGCAAATAATCAGTAATTAGTAATAGTAAAGTTATTTCCTAATTTGTCATTTTTTATGTCGCTTATAAAAATGACTCGGTAGACGGAAACTAAGAACGGAAATTTTATCATACATTATCATCTAAACTCTGTTTGCGTGCACTTATTAGCTAAGCCAACTATGCATAGAATAAAAGCTTTGTGAATCTTATTAGTATTCTTTCTTTCTAATTATGCGATATGCGAAAAATGCGCAGGGCTATGGGATGACAGAGGCGGGCCCGGTGCTGGCAATGTGCCTGGCATTCGCGAAGGAGCCGTTCGAGATTAAGTCGGGCGCGTGCGGGACCGTCTTGAGGAACGCCGAGATGAAGATTGTCAACCCGGAGACTGGCGCTTCACTCCCCCAGAACCAGGCCGGCGAGATTTGCATCAGGGGTCACCAGATCATGAAAGGTACGCATCATCAACACCACCCACCATTTCCATATTCCAAAAAAAAAAATTAAGGGAAAATTCCAAAATGATACTTTAAGTGGACTCATTTTCTCAAAATGGTACATGAAGTGAACATTATCTTAAAATGGTACTCGAAGTAGTCAAATCATCTCAAATAAGGGCCTGAAGTGGCCAAATCGTCTCAAATAAGGACCTTTGGCTGGTCGGTGATTATTCCGTCGTCGGAGAAGAGATATTTTAGTCAAAAACATATAAGTATATATATATTTATTTTTTTTCACTTTCTTTTTCTTTTCCTTTTTTTCTTCTTCCTCGGCGGTCATTGCGCGTGGCCGGCGACAGCCATAGGCGAGGCCTCCCTCACCGGTGTTAGGCAAGGGCCGCTCAGCCCACATCGGTGTCAGGCGAGGGCCGCCCTATCTGGCGTCGAGCAAGGGTCCCCTCACCTGGGCTGGGTGGGCAGGGGACGACCCTAGCCAGATCCGGTGAGGGCAACTCTCACCCAATGCCGCCGAGAGTGAGGGCAACCCTCACCCACCCAGGTGAGGGTGGCCCTCGCTCGATGTCAGTGAAGGCAACCCTCACCAGATTCGGTTGGACGAGCGTGGGTGACCCTCGCCAGATCTGATGAGGGCAACCCTCGCCAGCCTAGGCTAGGGTGGCCCTCGCCCGATACCGGCGCTGGCTGGGCAGCTCTCGCTTGAGGCTGTCGTTGGCCATGCGCAATGACCGCCGAGGAAGAAGAAAAAAGGAAAAGAAAAAGGTTAAAGGAAAAGGAAAGGAAAGTGAAAAAAAATAAAAATATATATACTTAATATGTTTTTTTGACTAAAATACCCTGTCTTCGACGACGAAATAGTCACCGGCTAGCCAAAGGTCCTCATTTAAAACGATTTAACCACTTTAAGCTCTTATTTGAGACAATTTGACCACTTCGGGTATCATTTTGAGACAATATTCATTTCGGGTATCATTGTGAGAAAATGAGTCTACTTGGGGTATCATTTTGGAATTTTCCCAAAAATTAATGATGAGTGGTTCGATTCTCAAGTTGACGGGTCTCGTGGGCGACAATGACTTACTTAGGTGCTTCTTGCAAGATTTCTTCGCGTTTAATCATATTTAACAATCGGGTCTATGACTTCATGATGCGTGAGATTTTAGGGTCTTTACGAAGAAATTATCTCCCTAGATATGACTAATCGAACTAGACCTTTCCTATCTTGGGTCAAATGGCTACACTCGAGCATTATCTCTTAAAGGGCACCACGTACTAGGAGCACGTACTTGTGTGTTTCGATAATTACCCAATTCGGGAATTAGAGGATAGTCATATTCACCGAGGTTGATTGAGTGCTCGGGCAATTTTCCGATCCTGGAAAAAAAATTGGGGAAAATCCTAAACATTGAAAGAGTCAGCCCATGGGCAGTTTACTAGCAAAATGGAGATATGAGAGGTTTACAATGACACCAAGAAGTGGCTGAAAATTCTGGCCAATATTTTCTTCTAATATATTTAATAATTCTAATTGTAATTTTTTTTATTTGCCCTACCATTGCAAACTTTGACTTTTCGGACAAACAAAAGCGAATAATGGGATTAGCTTGACTTGTGGCAAACGGGAGCTGGTGGGAGAGAGGATCAAGAGGGGCCTTAATAGTCCTTTTCTCTTTTGAAACCAAAGAAATTGACTTCTTAATGATGATCATCGGGAAGCCGAAAGTAAGATGGTCCAAGCGACCATCAAAATCTCAATTAACGTTTTGTTTATTACATCACAATGCGGATTAAGAAGTAGCAGGAATCCGTATTTCTAATTTACTTAGTGATTTGAGAAAATGTTATTGACGATTAATTTAAAATCAATTTTGTCATGTTGGACCCACTTTTGTTTTTTCTATATCCACTAGTTAATTAGTATATAACTCAAAACAAGAAGCAATTAGTGAAGATTCTTTTTTGGATTTACTTTTCAAGTGGGTATCCATCCAGCAGGACACATGGGAAGTCATTGCATTTCTGTTTATAAATAGCGACATAAGTGGATCATAGGAGCATAGAAAGACACTCATCATCATTGATTGCAATAATTTCATAGATTTTGCATCAAATACGGGCATTGGAGGGTGACTTTATCTCATATAATTTTGTGCACTACTTATTCAGTTGCATGATTTTGGTTTAAGTATTCCTCTGATTTTAACTCATCTTGTCACCATGATGTATGAACAAAAGGCTGTTCAACGATACATAACCTAAGGAATCGTGGTTTAAATTACTTAATGTAGGTAATAAAAATGGCCCACAACATTTAATTCTTGAAAAAAGATTATTGGGTGTATTTGGATTTAACCCAAGTTCACTGGATGCATTATATATTCAATAAACCATGAAGAATTATATAATTATTTTATCTTGAGCACATTTACAAAGACACCCTCACCTACGTCGAAGCACCAACGTGAAGAATCATTGGTGTTAGAAAAGCGGGGGGCCTCATTGGGTCACCTTTGAATGATTTTTGGCACACACTTTAATAGCCTTGTCATTGTAGACAATGTTTAGTTGTCCAACGTCGTTTTTATTTTCTGTCCTCAGGTTATCTGAACGACCCCGAGGCGACCGCGAGAACCATAGACAAAGAAGGGTGGCTGCACACCGGCGACATCGGCTACATAGATGATGACAACGAGCTCTTCATCGTCGACCAGCTGAAGGAGCTCATCAAGTACAAGGGCAACCAAGTCACTCCGGCTGAGCTAGAGGCAATGCTGATTGCACACCCGAATATTTCGGATGCCGCCGTTGTACCGTAAGTGTCCTACGCTCGACCACATGGTGTCCAATATTTTCGCAAGTTTAGTACAAAACTTTTGGGATATAAACATATATATTTTTCTTATAAAATTTATATTTTCTTTTTGGGAATGATAGGATGAAGGATGAGGCTGCCGATGAGGTTCCTGTGGCATTCGTGGTGAAATCCAATGGTTCCATAATCACAGAAGACGAAATCAAGCAATATATTTCAAAGCAGGTACATTAGATTTCTCTTTAGAAGTATCGATTCTTTCACCAATTGAATTTTATTTTTGGTGAAGTTATAGATATGTCTCTTCAATTAAGACATTCACATGGGACTGAGTTAGAAATTTACTGGCTACAAAAAAATTTTTTTTGGTCTATTTTTGACCGACTATAATGAAAAATATGCTTTTTGGAATAATGTTCCCATGCATAGATGTTAGGGCACGCTGAGGTTAGTTGCTTATCGGCCAGCACTGGGTGTGATGGGACCAAATACTCATGGGGGGAAAGTTAGGTAGTTCCCCTATTTTAAATCATGATTTGCCATAAAGAAAATGCACTTTTTGAATTATTGTGGACCGACCCCAAATTAAATTCCTTGCCAACTATAATGTGTCTAGAGGGGGGGGGGGTGCATTAGATGTTGACTATTCGCCGATTATGTAGGTTCTCCATAGCTGTCCAACATCCACTTTTCATCTAATTTCCATTTTTTTTAACTCGATCTGTCTCCAACATGAAGGGTTGACTAATCTATAATTGCAAAATTCTAATTCCTTCTGAACACATGGAGGCTCTAAACGAGGAAATGAACAAGTATTTCCATTTTTAGGGTTTTGGAGTTTGTATTTGAAATGATTAAAATTGTTTAGTACTATTGAAGCTCATATTTAATTATGTTGTACCGTAGGTATGTTTCCATTTTCATTCCACAATACATGTTAATTAAAATCAGGTGAAACAGTTTCATCCGGCGGCCAGTTACGGCTAGGAAACATTTTATCTGACACTTTTATAAAAACCTATTTTAACCGTTGTAACTGTTGCAACGATGAAATTTAGAAGTATTAAGACCGAGGACATGGTTTTTATTGCTTCCTGCAGGTCGTGTATTACAAGAGAATCAAGCGGGTTTTCTTCACGGACGCAGTTCCGAAGGCCCCCACCGGCAAAATCTTGAGGAAGGACCTAAGAGCAAAGTTGGCCTCTGGTGTTTATAATTAATATCTCACGACCTTTTCTTTTTTCGACCATGCCCTTGTACTCGCTTAAACCCGCGGTAGGTGAAATGAATGGAACCTCTTAGGAGGGGCTAAAAATGGAGGGGGGGAAAGACATATGGGAATGATTTGATTTTTCATGATATTGTAATGTATTTATTGTTTCAAGTCCGAATTAGACAAGTGCTTAAGGCTATTTTTTCAGGTTTTTTTAATGTATATTAATTGCAGACATCACAATATAGTGTACAACATGCTTTGAGATTGATGAATTACAAGATTGGAAGAACTTCGAAAATATTAACGTGTCGATGTCGATGTTTATGATTTTGGAAAAATGTGGGTGTCTTGCTCTTCATTAAATTACGATTGTACAATTGTGTAGAATCACTACCGGTGAAGCATAGATAATTGAAGACACTAGAGGGAAAAAAATTTGTCAAATTATGATAGAAAATGTATCAGCTAAGTTCACGAGTTGTATACGCAGGGACTTGAATCGTCCTTGGACAAAGAGCTAAGCAGCCTTCATCGGCCGGCCGAAGTAAAGACAAAAATCATTCGGGCCACCAAAACTAGGACTTAGATGAATTTTTCCACCAAAATTATGAGGTCCTCTAAATTGCTTTGATACGGGTGGAGTGAGCTAGGACCAGTATATATAAAAACGAAATCAATTCTACTAGGCCCAAATAGAAGAAATCCCTGGGATTTGAGATTGACCATGCTTCTTCTGAGCTACAGGAGCTCGAGCTCAACTGGCAAATTTGGCTTGACTCAATTCTTTCTCTAAAGTTACAAGTTTTGTGGTTATCGTTACTAGAAGTGAGCATGGTTTCAGAGTAGAACCGAAAATTGAAAACCCAGACCAATGGGAACCTTTCTAGTTCTTGGTTCCATGGTGTGCAGTATAAGTTTCAGGCCCTACAAATTGGAGAACCTATTTTGACTTTCTTAGTCTATGTCTTCATGTTATCCCGCGGCATTTGATGGCATCCGATAATAAGTGCATAATCTGGAATCACTAGTTTGAGCTTTTCATTTTATGACTTAGACTTTTACTTTGTTAATATTTCATATTCTCTATGTGTCTAAATATAGGTTATGGTCAATGGATTGTAGTAGCAAGTAGTTGTCATTAAAAGTAGAACTTGGGTAGACCCTAGAATCAACCTAGTTTCAAGATATCCATAGTAGGTTCCAGATTTCAAAAAATATGAAAGAGTTCTAACGGATAGGCTCTAGATGAAATCTGTACAGAATCTAAAACTGTTCACCCCTAATCATGACAAGTAAAGCATCACATCCCAAAATAGTTGGACCAAGTAGCTCACGAGCCTAATTGGCTAACTTTGAGTGCCTAGTCGCGTGAAAAATTGGCAATTGGCCTACCATATGATGGCTTCCAATTGAATTTTTATCTTTTGTCAAGAAAATTTGAGTGAATTTTGACTTCCAATTTCATTCATATCATATCCTATTCACGTTGTAACAACCCAACATGTTCCGCGTGGGTCAAGTCTTCAAAAGATTTACTCTAGTAACCATGTGAATGGTAGCTATTTGGGTGTCTTTACTTGTGAATAAACATAAGAAAGTCTTGCCAATATGATACGCGAGATAATAGGAGTCACAAATTCCCACATTTAAATGATGTCCTCTACAGTGTTAACCTGTGTCGTTCAACAATACTTCTTCGGCTAGATATGTAGTTTGGTTCACTCCTAACCCATTCATCATCCTGAAAACCGGCTGGGTGCTAAATCTTGTCTCAGCTCTCTCGACTCGACAATCATTCCTAGCCATTGTCCAATTGCGTATGGGCCAAGTCCGTCCATGTGGCCAAATCTCCCAAAAGACTACTTTCAGTAACAACTTGAGGATGTGATCGTGAAGGAAGGGTGATTTCTTATGAATCAATCAATAGGATCTAAACTGATCGTTGCTATTACATATCACGCACAACGTCCAAATGCGAAGGGGCACATGCACGGTTCGCTTGTCCGTGGTCAATTGTTAATAAAGTTCTTCTCATATATTGATAAAAAAATAAAAATAAAGTGCAAGCGATGTACACGAAGAACGCTACCAATCTATGAAGGTTTGAGTAGTTGCACTACCTTAAAATGTTTTGTAAGCAATTTCCTTTTTTGCAAGAGGATACAATTTATTGGTTTGAGATGCACCCCCTTAAAAATAAGAAAAATTAATTACATCATCTGCGCTTTAGACAAACAGATTTTTATATATGAACTTTTATTTATGTTGGGCATATATATATGGTCACTTGTGTAATCATAGGAATGTTGTCACTTATGTCATTTCTATCAAATTTGTGTTGGACATATAGAAGGAAAAAATTTGTAAAGTTAAACATACAAAAAGAAGCATGGAAAGTGAACTTAAAATTTAGTTACAACCGAAAAATGAAAGAAAAATTAGAAAAAGAAGGATTACTATTAGCATACTTGAGAATTTAATTAATTTTTTTATAGTAAATTTGGATACTGTCATAGTATTTAAATAATTTTTTCAATTTTTCAATGGCTAATCTAAAACTCAAAAAAAGAAATTATGGTTGTCCCAGAAAGACTATGTGAATAAGGTGTTAAAAGGATTTAACATGGATAAGGCAAAATCGGTTGCGACTCCTCTAGCGAGTCACTTCAAACTTTCTAAGAAAGGATATGTGTCCAAGTACTCAAGCTTTGAAAGATGAGATGACGTCAGTCCTATATACATTAGCAATGGGAAGAGTTTGATATATGCCATGGTGAGCACGAGACCAAATATTGCACAAGCAGTGGGAGTGGTGATTCGATATTTGCAGAACCCGAGCAAAGAGCATTGAAATGTAGCAAAATGGATATTGAGATATCTAGTAGGTGTATCAAAATACTCTCTTTGTTGTGGAGGTACATCTCTAGAGTTATAGGGTTATGTGGATGCAGATCACTCGGGTGATTGAGATAGTGGTAAGAGTATCACTAGATATGTCTCTACAATTACATGTATAGTAGTGAGTTGAGTATCTCAACTACATAAGGTAGTGGCTCTATGTGGTTAATCTTCACCGAAAATCATTGACGTGGTGGTTCAGTCATTGTCTGCCGTCTTACGTGGCACATCGCTAAGTCAATGACTTTTGGTGAAATTGACCGGAAGGATTATATTGGAATTTATCATAAAATTTTATGATTAAATTGATAAAATTATAAAGTTTAGGAATGAATTAGTATGCGTATAATAAGTTTATGCTTGATTGGACAATTTCCTCGATGGACGTAGGATGCTCTTATCCGTTTGCTACTCTTAGGGTTTAGGGTTTGTGGAGCTACCATGCCACCATGTGGGGTAGAGGAATCTCTTGCCAAGGCGAGAGAGCTTTTATTCACTCTTACTTTGAAAGGTAATAACTGATAGTTTGATATAAATTGCTAAATGTGTAATTTGATTCCTAAATTTTTAATTTTTTTAATGTAGTTCTTAAAATTTTTTAAACATTTTCTTATAATCTAGGGACTACATTGAATATTTACCAATAGTTTTGAGATCACATTAAACAAATTAAAAATCTATGGATGATATTGAGCATTGAACCAATGTCTGGAAATCACATTAGACGTTGGATCAAAATTTGAGTACCATTTGTGTTATTATCGCTTGATAATTCTACAAACATACTAGTCATGGGATTGTATTATGTATAAGTGGTTTCTAGGCTTTAGCATGACTCTTTGATAATTTAAAGCGTAAATTTGCATATTGAGAATGAGACATGCAATGTGTCGCAACTTTGATAAGAAAGGAATTATGATGTGTTTATTTCACGAAAAATGAATTATTTGAAAATCGTTTTCCTAATAATATTGTTTGTATCGCTTAGAAAAATTAATTGAATGGAAATGTTTTCATTATTGTTGACACCCAAATTTGTGCCCAGTCATTTAAAGTTTAATTACATAGAAAATTATGGATTACTTTTTAACCCCTAAACAAAAGTATTTTCATTAAAATCGCATGGCATATAAACATTAGGTGCATTTGCATTAAAATGTTCTATTAGAACATATTTTTCTTGTACATTAAAAAAATTTAAAAAGAATAAATTAATTAGATTTCTTTTTTAAAAAATAATAATTAAAAAATTCAGGCCGGCTCGAGTGGACCGCGTCAGCCCGGCCCGACCCTATTTCCTTTTCCCTTTCTTTTTCTCACTCAAGTTGGCCCAGTGCCTTCTCCTTCCGGCCCGGCCCGCACTGTTCATTTTCCCCTTCACCGTTTCTCCGCAGAGAGAAGACGGAGCGAGAGGAAAGGAACGCGGGTGCAGGGGAAGGACGGAACGGTGATAGCGGCGGAGGTGCGGAGGGAAGCAGATCCGGTCGGCGACCGGCCGGCCACGGCAGGGCTGGTCGGGCGTGCCGACCGGCCACAAAAGGGTCATGAGGCCGCGTAAAACCAGGCGAGTTCCCGAGGGAGAGATGAGAGAGAGAGAGATCGGGAGAGTTTCTTACCCGACCAGTCACCTCCATGCTCGCCGTCCGACGACCTCCTGCCGGCGCACTCCCTTTGCATTCCCTCTCTCCCGATTCCCACGTCTTCGGTGAGTTTCTTGTTGGCTCGAGCCCCTTTTTCTCACGACTGCCTGGCGCCATTTTGGCCGAACCGTGAAGTCAAGTGCCGGTCTCTGTAAGTCCACATGCTTGTTGGGTTTGAGCTGGCTTTTGTGTTTGATTTCAGTTGTTTCTCGATGATTCCCTTTGAGCCCGGACTTGAGTTCGGGTTCTAAAAAAAGGTCAATGTCTTCCTCTCAAGAACTCACCTTCATCAGTACGTCACTCAATTCTTTCAACGGAGGGTTACCGTTTGACATGGGAAAATAAGAGGTATAAACAGCATCGATCTTTCTCAGAACCAACTTACCGGCACCATAACGAGGTACATCCACGAGTTGAAGAGACTTACTTCTCTCAACTTGTCTAGGAACTCGTTTTAAGGATCAATACTGCGATTGATCGGCAACCTTAAAGGGTTGGATTTCCTCGACCTCTCCTACAATGAGTTCTTAGGGGCGATACCTGAGTCCTAGAAGGACTTACATATTGCGAACTTTGAACTTGTCCTTTAAAAGAATGCTATTACCTAGAGGTCAACCTGGAGAACCCCCTAAATCACGTCTGATTCCCTGGGTGGTCCGTTCTTTAGTGTTTGCACATACGCATCTATTTTCTCTGTGAGGCTACGAATGGACCTTTGACTAAAGCTCCATACGCTTTCTTTTAAATATCAGATATTTTCAACCTATAATATCTCTGAATTCTGGATCATGTAGTTTGTTGTGTTCCCTTCACATTGGAAAGCAACCTATTGTCTTTTCCACGGAGACACCATTTGGGTCATTGTTTGGTCATTTAAGACAATAATTAGTTAGGTGTTGGGATGAATACTAAGAATAGGTCCTAATTAGCAAAGTGTCTACTGATGCAACCAAAAGAGACTATGTTCACCATGGAGAAGTTCATCTCTTTAGCATTTCATATTTTGCTCGCTTCCCTAGTGATGTTTCAGCCTGCCATTTGCTCCAGCAACTTCACTGATCAAGATGCGCTCCTCCGCTTCCAATCAGCGATCGAGGTCAACCCGATGAACACCATCAAAGGCAGCAATTGGACCGCGGAAGCAAACTTTTGTGAATGGATTAGTGTCGTTTGCAGCAACCACAGGCAGAGAGTCATGGCTTTAGACCTCTCGCACGTGGGTCTCCAGGGAAGACTCTCTCCTTATCTAGGCAATCTCTTTCCTCGTTTCTCTTGATCTTCTCCACAATAGTTTCTATGGGAGAATTCCAATGGAAATCGATCGTTTACGCCACCTGAAAGAACTCAAACTCAGATTGAACCAGTTTGAAGGAAACATTCCTCCTAATTTAGCCCAGTGCCAAAATCTCGAAGTGATATCACTCACGATGAGCAGGCTAACCGGTGGCATACTGAAAAGAATTTGGCACCTTCCCTAAGTTGCAACAACTTTTTCTTAGCCTCAATGAATTGAGGGGTCAAAGTCCGAACTTCCCGGGCAACATATAGACATTGCAGGACATTACTTTGGCCAAGGCCAATCTCACAGGTTCAATTCCTCCAACACTTTTCAATGGATCGCTCACCGATGTCGACTTTATGTATAATAATCTCTCAGGGAGTCTTCCCTCCGATCTTTGCTCCTGCTGGCCTAGCATTTGGAGGCTTTTGCTGTCTTACAACGAATTCAGTGGCATGCTACCAGAGACGCTAACCCAATGCAAAGAGCTTCTCGTGTTGTCGTTGGCACACAATCGTTTTCAGGGAAGCATTCCTCGAGACATGGACAGCTTGCAAAAGCAGCAGGAGCTCTATCTTGGTAGTAACAACTTGACTGGCATGATTCCTCGAACCATCAGTAACATGTCAAGCTTGCGCATGCTGTACGTAGGAATTAACCACACATCGAAGGGGAAATTCCAAGTGAGATTGGCAAGTTGGTCAATCTAAATGAAATGAGCCTTCAGAATAATCTGCTAACGGGCAAAGTGCCAAAGGAGGTTTTTAACATTTCTTCTCTACAAGTGCTTTCTTTGAGGAGCAATTCCCTCTCCAGAAGCCTTCTCCCGAGTAGCGAACTAAGCCTTCCAAATTTCGAAATACTCATTCTCTCGGATAATGGCTTTGGTGGCAACTTCCTACAATATATTTTGAATTTTTCGAGCCTAATCCGTTTCGAAGCTAGGAAAAATCAACTCAGCGGACCCATACCCACAAGTTTGGGCAACTTGAAGAACCTTAGACTCTTTGCGGTTGCATCAAATCAGCTAACAGGAGAGACTGATGCTTCAAAGCTTGGTTTTATCTCTGCTTTATCTAATTGCCAATCACTTGAAATTTTGATTCTGGAAGATAACTCGCTTCGTGGCTCCATACCAGAATCTATCAGAAACTTGTCCAATTCCTAACAATTTCTATTCACTCCATACTGTCAAATAAGAGGTCACATTCCCGGCGAAATGGGTTTCCTGAAGAGCTTGACTTTCCTAGAGTTGAGTGACAACGATATAGTGGGCAACATCCCATCATTGATCGGAGGACTAGAAAGCCTGCAAAGGCTGCATCTTGATAACAACCATCTCGAAGGACCGATCCCCAATGAGATATGCAACTTCACAAGTTTAGGAGAGTTGTTGCTCTAGCAAAATAGGATAACGGGATCGATCCCGAATTGCATTGGAAACCTGAGCAGGCTTCAAAAGTTTGCCTTAAGTTCAAATAACATGACATCGGTTATACTTGTTAGCCTGTGGAACCTTGAAGAACTAATCTTCCTCAATCTGTCACTCAATTCTTTCAATGGAGGACTACCACTTGACATGGGGAAAATGAGAGCTATAAACAGCATTAATCTTTCTTGGAACCGACTCACCAGTGCCATATCCAGTTCCATCCAGGAGTTGAAGAGCCTTTTTTCTCTCAATTTGTCAAGGAACTCGTTTCAAGGATCCATACCGCAAGCAATCGGCAACCTCAAAGGATTGGATTTCCTCAACCTCTCCTACAATGAGTTATCAGGCGTAATACCCAAGTCCATGGAAGGACTTACATATCTGCAAAATTTGAACTTGTCCTTCAATAAGCTACCAAGAGAAATTCCTAATGGTGGACCCTTTGCAAATTTCTCAGCTCTCTCGTTCATTGGGAATGAAGCACGGTTGACATAGCAACAGTGGTCGAATGCCTCCACCATGGCCAACTAGAACCCATTGTGCACTATGATATAAAGCCTAGCAATATTCTCCTAAACGAGGACTTGGTTGCACAAGTCTGCTACTTTGGAATCGCGAAGATTCTGGCTAAGAACAAGCTTGAAACACAGAGCCGAACTCTCGGCAAAATTGGTTACATTGCTCCAAGAACATTTGTCGAATTTTAACTAATTCAAGCCTTTGATTGCCTTTATAATGTTATAATATAATAGAGACATATTAACGGTTGTATGACTTTCGATCTTATTACTTATGTCCCAAAAAGTAAAATGTTAATAATTGATATTCTTATGTAACAATCTATGATGCTTGCAGAGTACGGTTCGGAAGGAAAAGTCTCGACTAAAGGAGATGTGTACAGCTTCGGCATATTGTTGTTGGAAGTGATTGCTAGGAAGAAGCCAACTGATGAAATGTTGGACGCAGATATGAGCCTGATGCAATGGGTAGGTGCAGCAACTCCAGACAGAGTGCTTGACGTCGTGGATAGAGGAATCCTTAGCATGAAACATGAAGATCTGATGCTCCCGGAACTCGAGAGGATAGTCTTATCGATCCTAGGGTTAGGACTAGAATGTTCAAAGATCTTGCCTGAGGAAAGAATGGACATGGAAACTGTTATGGTTAAGCTCAACAAGATAAAGTTGTCACTTCCTTGACAAGAAATAAGGTGTACACGGTAATTTGAGCATAGTATAATCTTTGTTTGCACACATTAAGTTTGTAGAATTTGAGCATTGTATAACATTTGTTTGTACACAAAAATTTCGTTTTGACGGAATTGGGTATAGACATCTGCAACAAATTTCATGATCTTCTTTTGAGCTTTATTTTTTTTTATTTTTTTTTCTTTTGAGCTTTATGAGTGAGAGGAAAACAATTGAAAGGACGACAAGATTTTCCATCAATGAAATTTCACCCAACAAGAGTCCAACTCGTATCTAACTTCGGAAGGCATAACAAATGCTATGTTCTCCAAGTAGAAACATTGTCTTTAGAGTTGGTAGATTTCACTACAAAAAAATAAGATTTTAGCAATGGCATTTGCCACGAAAACTTTGGCAAAACTCATCGCAAAATGAATTTGCGACAAAAAAATTGTCACCAATTCGGCGTCGCAAAATTTAGTGACGAAAAATTTCAACTTTTGTCGCTAATTTGCCACGAACTTTATTCATGGAAAAATTCATTGCTAATTTATCACGAGCTGTATTTGTGACAAAATTCGTTGCTAATTAGCAATGAAGGTTTAGCAACGGCATTTGCCACGAAAGTTGCGACAAATATAGCAACGAAAAGAATTTTGAAGCCAACTCTAGTCACAAAATTTAGCGACGAAAAATTTATTAATTAGCAATGAACATTGTTCAAGAACGAATTTAGCAACGAATTTTTATTAATTAGTGACGAAATTAACAACAAACATTGCTTAGGAATGCACTTAGCGACAAATTTTTATCAATTCTTTAGCGACAAACTCTGCACGAATATCATTTAGGGACAGAATTAGCGACGAAATTTTATTTTTGCAACGAACTTTTATAATTTGTGATCGTATAATAAAATCATTTCTTTTTTTTCGATTTTAAATCTAATTAAAAGAAAAATTAATTTCTAGAATTGATATTTAACATTGATTAAGCACTTACTAACATCAAAATATTATAATAATATGAACATGAAATACATTCATCTACATTTTCCACAAGAATGACATAAATATCTTTCTTTATAGTACACATAATGAGAGAATGAATAATCTTGAGCACTTTAAAGCACCTGCTTGAGCAACCTCAAGGTGGTAATCCTCCTACTAGCATTTCCAACAATTCCTTCACTAAAATGGACAATTACAAAGAAAAAGATACATTGTTGAAGTGCCACCAAGTTCGCAACCTCATCTAGGTCACCACGACAAGTCCTATGTAATTTGATCTAGGCAGAAAATCAAGTAATACAAAGCACAAAACACAACTAATCTTCGCAAACACAAGCAGTGTTGCATCGCACAACTCATCCTGCGGTTGTTTCACATTGAAAGACTACCATGTTTAGTTCGCAGCCATTAGTAGCATGAAGTGAGGCAAACCAGTGACCAGGAAGAAATGAGTTTAACCTCACTCAACATCCAATGAAGCTCATCCCTAGCTTCCGATATCCTCTCTCTGTCATTGCTATTGACCACAAAGATAAGTCCCTAGGTGTTCTGAAAATAATGTCTCCACAGGGGTCGAATGTGCCCTTAAGCCGATCCATATGAGGGAACCGAATCAATGGAACCTGACCATATGACAGTATCAAACACAAGCACTAGCAATTTTTTTTTTTTGGTAAGGCAAGCACTAGCAATTATCATTTGTAAAGAGAACCATTAATGAATATAAGACCTAATACAAGACAGTTCAAGCAAATATAGCTGCTTGAAGTGATTGATCTGCGAAAGACAACCAATGAGTCCTTATAGTTAACATCACCAGCTACAGCATTTGATAATTCCTACTAATACTTTTCAGTACTGGTGAGCATAAACAACGAAATAAACTCGTTGAAAGCTCTATGCACAGAGAGCAAAAGTGCAAACCTCCAATGCCTCTCTATCACTTTTCCTTGCCCACAATGCTGCTCGAGAACTTCAGGGACATCATCAGGGGTTACATAGCCATACCTACAATCAGATCATAAAGTCAACTCACATAATGCTATTCAAATCAATATTTCGTGGTTTCTACAGCTTGAGAAAGAACTTAGAGAAAGTTTAAACCAGGACTGACCAATGACCCGTGATTGTTCCCCCAGAATCTGGAGAGAAGACTATCAAATTCCCAGCATATTTGTGGCCACCTATGTGAGAGCATGGGCTAACAAACGGCTGATCCCTTTCATAAGAAAATCCAAGTCACATATCAAAGCAACAGCTAACCATCTCACAGCAGATGTAAAACTCCCCTTCAAGAAGTAAACAGAGGGAAGAACTCACTTGTATTTGATCATCTCAGGGAAGATCAACACATCCCCATCCAAACACTCGATCCCATTGCATCCTCCACACATGGTCAGCCTCGTCTACAAAAAGAAAACCACAAGTCAAAATGCAAGAAAATCCACAAATCATCAACAAACCTTCCTCGTCAGATCCAGAGTCCAAACCAGTTCCACAACCACGATTTCCGCACAACAAAAAAAAAAACGCCAACGCCACACGCGAGCACAAAAACCCTTGGCCTTCAATCCGAACCAACCTTGACCGGGATTTCACTCTTGCGGGCCTTGAGGGTGGCCCCGAGCAGCTTGGGGGGAAGGGTCGACGATGTTGGCGAGGCTGCCCTTGTACATCTCTGGCTGCTGGAAGCCGAACTTCACCTCGTCGGCGGCGGGGCTTTAAGAGTTTCCAAGTTTACTAATCCCAATAAATAGCACGAAAGAAAATAAAAGTATTTGGGAATAACCTCAAAATCACGTGAGTCACACAAGAAATGATAATGGAGGATTTTTTTAAAGACTCAGACACTACTTCAATGTTGATTAGAATGTCATTCTTACGATGGGAATTTTAAGTGTGTCTAAAGTCTTCCCATACACTTTCTCAGTTTTCCCATTGGTAGCCATATAAAGAAAATCAACCACTGTGGACTGAAGACCTGTTTCGCGACCCAGAACACA
Organism: Syzygium syzygioides; assembly: GCA_031216285.1. Taxonomy (NCBI): domain Eukaryota; kingdom Viridiplantae; phylum Streptophyta; class Magnoliopsida; order Myrtales; family Myrtaceae; genus Syzygium; species Syzygium syzygioides. Next base: position 32,919,490 of record CM062244.1, on the reverse strand, counting down.
ATAGCCAACTAGAATCTAGAATGCATTCGTTTCTCCTTCTTCAAGTTATTTAGCATTCTTAGCATATTTATTCTGATGTCACCCACAACAAACTCATTAGCTGGTAACCCTTGCTAGGCCAAGCCAATTGTTCCATTTCTTGTGACCAGTCCATGAGGCAGCATCACTTGAAAGACCACTATGTCCTTCCTTTATCACACATTATCCTCCATATCGACCACCTTAAATTTACATATGAGTAACGTTTCTCCTATCCACTATCAATCCAGTTCTAGTAACCAGTAAGGCTAGGCCCTTCCAAAAATAAGATAACATCCGCGATGGAATATCATCCAACATATCAGACAACAATTTTTTGTCAAGTACCTTACCCGGCATGAAGATCAATTTGATCCAAGTTGGAGTCCTGATTGTTCACTCCATGCCTGTTGATAGCGCAAAGTATCATAGTCACAACTAAAGTTCATATTTCTAGAGTCTAGCCTCCCAAAGTTGTGGTCACGATATATTGCCGCCACACCATCACGAGCAAAAGATCCGAGGGAGGACCAAATATTTGCTGCTGAGCAGAGCTCTGTCATGTAAATGTTATGCCGCCTGAGTAATTTAGAACAATCCACTTCTCCCACTGATAATCACAGCCGAAATATGTACCCAAACTTCCCCAAACCGCTCTAAGTTTCACTATACCTAATTCTAGACAACATTATCCAGCTCCCAGCAGGACTGCCCTGAACATTTCAAACGAAGCAACAACCAGTTTTGACAGAAAAAGGCAGTAATACAATGCAGATCCACGAATGGAACGTCAAGAAATACCAAAATAATCACCAGCAACAACCAAATCAGCAGAAAACTAACCACAGCCAGTTTTGCACGAAGCAACCCAGATCAGCAGAAAACAAAATGCAGCAATCATTCAAACGAAGAACCGAGAGATCGAAGACATACCCTGGTGAAGATCCCCACCCCGCACTCCATGGCAATCTTCGCAAGGAAGGGATCGTCGGCGAGAAGCCTCTCCTTTGAAACCTCCAAACTGCATCGACCAACGGAAGAACGGCGGCGACCTCGCGAGCTCGAAGGGGAGACTGACCTGGGGTTGCGAAAATGAGAGAGCTACTGAGGAGGGGAGAGTGCAAATGCATTTGATTTTTTTTTTTTTGTTTTCCTTTCTTTAGCGACGAATAGTTTTGCTACAAAATTAGCGACAATAAATTTTGCGACGACGTATTATTTCGTTGCTAATTTTGCGATGAAATTATTGACGACGTAAATTAGGGATGACCTATTATATTAAAAATTCGACAAATAAAAAATGTCGCCAATGTCATTCGTTAATTTTGCGACAAATTATATTTGTCCCCAATTAGCGACGAAATGAGCGACGACACTAATTATATTAAAAATTCAGCAAATAAAAAATGTCGCCAATGTTGTTGCTGATTTTGTGACGACCTATTATTTCGTCGCTAATTTTGCAACGAAATTAGCAACGACCTATTATATTAAATATTTAACAAAGAAAAAATGTCGCCAACGTCGTCGCTAATTTTGCGACAAATTATGTTTGTCGGCGATTAGTGACCAAATTTCTTTCATCGCTAATTTTGTAAATAAATAATGTGCGCTATATCATTTGCGACAAATTTTGTGACGAATGGGCAATAATAGCTACTTCCGTTGCTATTTTCGTCGCAAATTGGCAATGAATTCTATTTCGTCGCTAATTCCGTCGCACATTAGCAACGAATTCTCTTTTGTCGCCAATTTTTCGTGGCTAAATTCTTTTTTTTTTGTAGTGTTTGCCACAAACGAGACAAAACATTTGTCTCCTTCAAACCAAGATAAATGTGAAGACGATTCGATTGATCCTTGGCATCTTCTTGGTCCCATGACCAATAATCTTTCTTAGGATTTAGTGGACCAACCCCCGGCTCGAGGCCTTTTCGTGTCAGGCCAGGCAAAGCCCATGAGCTGTGTATGCCGCCAACCCCGGGCCGCCACGTTCTTGGGCCTGATTTAACCCCTTTTCTGTTTTAAATATTTCCTTCATTTTGTCCAAAAAAATAAAGAAGTTGATTATTTGTTTTAATCCGAGAGAGATTATTTTGATTTTTCCATACCAAAATGGTAAAGAGAAATCAAACTAAATGGATGATACGGAGAGAGCGAGCGCCCGAGGTAGCCTCGAGCAACATTTCGATTTCAATATACAATATATAGACACCGATTCAGTATATCAATCGAGTTATAAACAGATAATAGTTTACTTTCCTAATGAAATAGCTATACTTGTCGGGTCGGACCCCCTTTTGATGCGGCTATTTGCGCATTTTGCAAATGCCTCCATCCCATTTGTAGGATTGGAGCTAAAAGCTTTTTTCTACAGTGTTTGCAAATCATGCCGCCGCATTGATACAGTACTTCTCTAATCTCGAAGGATTGGCACGCGTGGGTGGTTCTTCTTCGCATTGGATGAGCAAAATTGAGTATGCTCTCATTTGAACCGGCCATATCTTTCTCGATGATTAAAGTTTGAAAGCGATTGTCAGAGAGTAAAAAAATCGCCCGTCCATGTGCGGGTTGTGGAGGAATTTGGGGTTTGCCTTGTGAATTTCCTCCAACATCTGTAAATTCTTTAAGAAATATTTATACTATTGCCATTGGTCAGTAAAGGCTCTTGGGCCTGAATCAGTGTTGATCCCCGAAATATTAATAAAGAAAAACGAGAAAACGAAAAAAAAATGGGAACAGATCAGTAGCTCGGGCTTAATATAAAAAAAACTAATTTCCTTGCACGTGTTACGTACCTATGTGGTCATTTTCAATCCTTATGAAGCGTCATAACGGATTTACAATAATAAAACAACTTTATTGGATGGAGAAATAAAATATTTAAAACCATTTTTTTTTATCATTATACGGACTCTTTTTCAAAAAGCAAACATTGAATATTCTTTTTTTTAAGTGTTCGAACTATCGTTTCAATTACTTCCCATGATGCACGTTACTTGCCCCGAGTCACACGTATCAAATAAGACATCATTTTCTAAAAGAGCGAGGAACTCCCAATTAAAGTCATTAGTGGGGCAGTTAGCAAGCTTTCATTTCAAAACTCTTGTACATTATGCATGGACAAATCCGATCACATGCCAAACGAGAAATATTACTATAGTATGTCCAACTTACAAAGTCCCCATGTACCATCTTATAAAGGTTTTCGATAGATGAAGATATTCAGTGAAATCCCCTAGTGTGAATGCATTGAGCATGATAAATTTCAAGATTGACTCTTTTGTATGAATTGGTCTGGATGATTGAGGTTCAACCACGGTTAATGACTATCTTCTTTATCAGTCTGTGTGGCAAAAAGAAAAAAAAGTAAAAAGTTGCTCTAAAAAGAAACTCCAAAAGAAAGAAAGATGGTTAGTGGCTTTCTTCTTGCCCAATTCTTACTCTTAAAAATTTTAAAGAAACGAAGAACTTGAAAGGCAGACTCGACTAGTGTAATTTCCCAAAAAGATTTAGCATAATGACAATATAAGCCTCAAAATCTCCTTTACTTCTTTATAATTCAACCACAAACCCTATATTCAAGTTTTTTTCTTTGTCGAAAGAAAATTTCATTCATTTTTCAAGATCAAATAGGAGAGGAACATAGAGAACTTCTAAGTAAAGCAAATGCAAAAAAAGCTGCAAAACAAAACAAAATCCAGAAAACAAAAGAGTACAGCTTGCAACTACAAGCACGCTCTCAGCCCAAAAGACCGGATCTATTGCGGTATAAAAAAACAATCATATGCCGATCACTGGAACCATCAGTGATTGGCACACGCTGAGATCTTCTCCTCCAAAAACTACGGCATGCAATGCGCTTCTAGATTCGGCATCCTCAACAGTATCACCATACGAAGATAACAACAACAACATCATGTTGAAGCACTAAAGATCAAATTCGTACCTTTAAGAAACTCCCAAATTTGGATTTAGATCGAGAGAAAGCTCCCAACTTTATATCTATACCTAAATTGGGATAGGAGGGTTAATTTATTTGCTCCCAACAACATTGCATGCCAAAGCGTTGCATTATACTTTAAGGAAGGGTTAATCTGCCATAACAACCTATTAAATTTGACCACTTTATTTCTATGCATTATTAACTAGCAATGCAACTCTAGAATCATTGATCTATATCGTGATTTGCAATGTACTTTAGATCAACCAATAATGTGCACATGGCAATGGACACATCAATGTTGCAGATTAAATGGAGAATGCTAACCCAACTAGGTCAAAAGAAATATAGGTCTTGACTATTGGACTATCTAGTGCATGTTCCGTTGCATTGGGACAATTGTCCAAAAAGTCTTAAACCTTTTGTACTTTTGTTAATTCAGTCCTAAACTTTTCAATTTTGTCAATTGAGTCATAAAAACCTTTTCACACTTTGTCAATTGAGTCCATCTAGTTAATTTTAACCTGAAATAACTGATGTGGATAACGGCCGTCCTACGTGGCATGACTAGCGCTGACGTAGACAATTTTTAATAATATTTTAATAGTTTTCAATTTTTTAATTAATTTTTCCTTTTTTTTTCTTTCTTTTTTCCTTCCTTCTTTCCTTTTTTTTTTTTGTTTCCCACTAGCCGGCAAGCTTGGTTGGCAAGGGTTGCCGGAGCTTGCCGGCCAGTGGGTGAGCCCGGTCTCACTATGACCTTGCCGGTCATGGGTGAAGGCGGCCTTGCCCGCGGTTGGCGAGCCCATGATATATACTTTAGATAAACCAATAATGTGCACATATCAATAGACACATAATGTTGCAGATGAAATCTAGAATGCTAACCCAGATAGGTCAAAAGAAATATAGGTCTTGATTATTGGACTGTCTAGTCCATGCTCCATTGCATCACATCCACACAACAATCAAACATGAACAAAGATGCACACACGTCCTATTGGTATATGAAAAGGCTACATAATCCAACGTCAAAGTACACATTGGTGTATAGTACCGAGACAAGTTCAATAGAAATTAATTAACGAAAAAAATCAAGACGTTAAAGTATTTAAAATCATTAAATGAAAATATTAGTTCCATAAATTATTAGTTCAAAGTGAGAGGACCAAAATCAACACTAGGTTTCGAATTAATACTGTAAAGCAATTTTTCAGTAAAACAAAAAGCTAGAAGCTGTGCAGCAAACGGGAATTCTACTAGTGTTAAAGAAACGCTTCCAAACCAGGACAAATCCCTTTACTTTATATAATTAATATGGTCTTATTCTTCTTTCAATCGAAATCATGTCAAATGGAGAATGAGGGAGGATTTCTCACTATGCTTCCCAAAGAAATAGTAAATTTTTCCGTGCATTTTAATAGTAGAGATTTCAAAGCCATTATCCTTTTTGAGACAAGAAGCCTACGATCGTTGTTGAAGGGAGTCCACCAGATGATAATGTGTGCTGAGAAAAGAAAATATAGCCAGAGTGAATAGTGCACATGTTAAAGGAATAGGTGTTATAATTTTGCAGTTTAAATTCAACATGACATGGACAAAATCCACGTAATTTGCTCCATCAAACATCAGCTTTATCGAATTGGTGTCCATGACGTATTTCATTTAAATTAATTAATGAAAGGATGACAATAAACATATTAATATATTAGAGATTTAATTAGATCAATTAAAAGTTGCGGGACGACATTTCACATTAATTAAAAGTGATTTAATTGAATCGACTGAAAGTTCAAATATGACATGACATATGGATAAAAGTTGACAAACTACTATTATCATTATCTCTTCCAGCAGTAGGAACTTCTAATCAGTCAACTTTCCACAAGACACTTTATATCGCCCCTGCTGGAAGGTGACGACGGTTATCACAAAACCTTTTCACATTCGTGCCTTGGAGCATTAGTCAAAAGTAAGTGTGAACATGTAAATGTAAACAACAGGCCATTTATTGAATCAGACGTAATTGAGGGGCATCATTTGATAGTTAGTCTTTCTTCACACCGTTTTCTTTTTTTAAATTGAGACAATCATTTGGTAGGTTTTGGTATTGAATACAAAGAACAGGTTCTACTTAGCAAACCGTCCATTGATGCAATCAAAAGAGACTCTGTTCATTATGGAGAAGTTCATCTTTTCAGCATTTGTTGATGTTCTGTTGGCTTCCCTATTGATGTTTCAGCCCGTCATCTGTTCCGTCAACTTCACTGATCAAGAGGCTCTCCTCCACTTCAAATTGACAATGGAAGTCGACCCGACAAACACCATCAAAGGTGGCAATTGGACCGTGGAAGCAAATTTCTGTGAATGGATTGGTGTTGTTGTGGTCGTGAGCTATTTTAGCCTATTTGTTAGGCATTTTTATTATATAGATTTTTTCCTAGTATAGAATTTTTCTTATTGTATATCTCCTAATTAGGGTTGTCATATATTCTATAAATAACAGAAATGATCATTGTAAATGTACAGAAAAAATATTCATTGAATACAAAAAGAAGAGTCTTATTCTACCGTCGTTTGCAGCAACCGTAGGCATAGAGTCATGGCTTTAGACCTCTCGTACATGGGTCTCCACGGAAGACTCTCTATTCCTTGGCAATCTTTCTTTCCTGGCTTCTCTTGATCTCCGTAACAACAATTTCTATGGCACGATTCTGATAGAAATTGGTCGTTTACACCGCCTGAAAGAACTCATACTCGAAGAGAACCATTTCGGAGGAAACATTCCTCCTGACTTAGCCTGGTGCCAGAACCTGGAAGTCATGTCACTCGCGATGAAAAGGCTAACGGGTGGCATACCAAGAGAATTTGGTGCCTTCCCTATGTTGCAACGACTGTTTCTTAGCTTCAACGACTTACGGGGTCAAATTCCGAGTGTCTTGGGCAACATATCCACATTGCAGGTCATTAGTTTGTTAAAGGCCAATCTCACAGGTTCGATTCCTCTAACACTTTTCAATAGATCCCCCACGACTGTCATTTTGATGAATAATTATCTCTGTGGAAGTCTTCCCTCCGATCTTTGTTACCGCTGGCCTAACATTCAGATCCTTGCACTGTCTCTTAACCAATTCCGTGGCCTGCTACCAGAGACGCTAACCCAATGCAAGGAGCTTCTCGTGTTGTCGTTGTCATTGATTCGTTTTCAGGGAAGCATTCCTCGAAACATGGACAGCTTGCAAAAGCTGCATGAGCTATATCTTGGTGCTAACAACTTTTCTGGCACTATTCCTCGAACCATCGGTAACATGCCAAGCTTGAACATGCTGGACGTAGGATCTAACTACATTGGAGGGGACATTCCGAGTGAGATTGGCAATTTAGTCAATTTGAATTTTATGTGCCTTCAAAAAAATTTGCTAACAGGCGAAGTGCCTCAAGAGGTTTTTAATATTTCTTCACTTCAAGTGCTTGCTTTGACAAAGAATTCCCTCTCTGGAAGCCTTCCCTCAGGTTGTGATCTAAGCCTTCTGAATTTGAAAAAACTCTATCTAGGAGATAATGGCTTTGGCGGCAACATCCCGCGGTATTTCTCGAATTTTTCGAACCTAATTCGTTTAGAGGTCGGGCACAATCAACTCAGCGGACCAATACCCACGAGTTTAGACAACTTGAAGAACCTCAGACACTTTGGGGTTCATTCAAATCAACTAACAGGAGAGACTTATAGTGCGGAGCTCGGTTTCTCTCTGCTTTTATCTAATTGCCAATCGCTGCAAAACTTGCATATGGGAGAAAACCCTCTTGGCGGCTCCATGCCAGCATCTATCAAAAACTTCTCCAATTTCCTACAAATTCTATTCGCTCCCAATTGTCAAATAAGAGGTCACATTCCCAAGGAAATGGGTTTCTTGAAAAGGTTGACTTTCCTAAAGTTGAGCAATAACGATCTAGTCGGCGGCATCCCATCACCGATCGAAGGACTAGAAAGCCTGCAAAGGTTGTATCTTGATAACAACCATCTGGAAGGACCAATACCCGATGAGATATGCAACTTGACGAGTTTAGGAGAGTTGTTGCTCCTGCAAAATAGGATATCGGGATCAATTCCGATTTGCATTGGAAACCTGAGCAGCCTTCAGAAGTTTTTCTTAAGTTCAAATAATATGACATCGGTTATACCGATTAGTTTGTGGAGCCTTGAAGAACTCATCTTCCTCAATCTGTCACTCAATTCTTTCAGTGGAGGACTACCACTTGAAATAGGAAAAATGAGAACTATAGAGAGAATCGATCTTTCTTGGAACCGACTTACCGGCACCATACCGAGTTCCGTCCAAGAGTTGGAGAGCCTTGCTTCTCTCAACTTGTCAATGAACTCGTTTCGAGGATTGATACCGCAATCGATTGGCGACCTCAAAGGGTTGGATTTCCTCGATCTCTCCGACAATGAGTTATCAGGCGCGATACCCGAGTCCATGGAAGGACTAACATATCTGCAAAATTTGAACTTGTCCTTTAATAAGCTATTAGGAGAGATTCCTAACGGCGGGCCCTTTGGAAATTTCTCGGCTCTCTCGTTCATTAGGAATGAAGCACTTTGTGGAAATGCAATTTTTCAAGTCCCACGTTGCAAAGTAAATGGAAAGAAATCACCAACGGACAAGCGGCTCTGTTTACTATACATTATGGTGCCAATTGTATTGGCTATACTTTTAGTCCTCATTATTTGCTTGGTTAGAAAGCATTAGAACATTAGAAAAAAAGCTCCAGTTTCAGTGGAGAACCCGCCTAGAATTGAACACTCAATCATATCATATCGAGAGCTTTACTCTGCTACTAACAACTGCAGCGAAAGCAATTTGCTCGGAGCAGGACGCTTTAGATCTGTATACAAAGGGACTCTGGCCAACGGGATAGACAGTGATGTCAAAGTACTTAATCTCCATATCGAAGGCGCTATGAAAAGTTTCGACGCAGAATGTGAGGTTTTCCGCAAGATCAGGCACTGGAATCTCGTCAAGGTGATCAGCACTTGCACGAACGCCGATCTGAGAGCTCTTGTGCTGCAATACATGCCCCATGGGAGCTTGGAGAAGTGGCTTTATTCCAACAACTACAACTTGGGTCTCCACCAACAAGTGAAGATAATGGTTGACGTAGCAACGGCGGTCGAATACCTTCACCATGACCAACCAAAACCCATTGTGCACTGTGATCTTAAGCCTAGCAATATTCTTCCAGATGAAGACCTGGTTGCACAAGTCTGTGACTTTGGGATCGCGAAGATTTTGGCTGAGAACAAGCTTGAAATATAGACCCGAACTCTCGGCACGATTGGTTACATTGCTCTAGGTACATTTGTCAAATTTTAACTAATTCAAGCCTTTGATTGTCAATAAAATGGTGTAATATAATAGAGATATATTAACACTCATATGCCTCTCAATCTTATTACTTATGTCCCAAAAAGAAAAAGATCAATTGCTAATGTTCTTATTTTACAACTATGACGCTTGTAGAGTACGGTTCGGAAGGAAATGTCTCGACAAAAGGAGATGTCTATAGCTTCGGCATATTGTTGTTGGAAGTGATTACTAGGAAGAAGCCAACTGATGAAATGTTCAATGTGGATATGAGCTTGAGGCGATGGGTAGGCGCAGCAATTCCAAACAGAGTGTTGGACATCGTGGATAGCGAACTCCTTAGCACAAAACATGAAGATCTGACGCTCCCGGAATTCAAGAGGGTAGTCTTATTGATCCTAGCGTTAGGACTTGACTGTTTGAAGGACTTGCCTGAGGAAAGAATGGATATGCAAACTGTCATGATTAAGCTCAATAAGATCAAGTTGTCACTTCCTTGACAAGAAAATAAGGTGGAGAGCAGTACATAGAACTTGAGCCCAATATCATCATAGTTTGTACACGGTCATTTCGTTTTGATGGCATTATGTATAGCCATTTGCAATAAAGTTGAGGTTTGTGAGTCACACATGTATCTGACTGCGGAAGGTACAACACCTGCTGTGTTCCCCAAGTAGAAAAATTTTCTTGAGAGTCGGTAGATTTGTCAGTGACGAACGTTGTTTCCTTCAAACCAAGATAAACGTGAAGAAGATCTTGTTTTTGATTGACGATTGGCGTCTTCTAGGTCCTTCGACCAACAGTTTTTCTTAGGCTTTGGTAGGGCATGCCAAACCTCGACGGCTTCTCGTGTCACGCCAGGCACAGCCCATGAGCCTTGCGTGTCAAGCTGGGCAAGGTCAGGTCTTCCGAGCCCCGCATCTCAAGACCGGACCCGGCACGTGTTTGTGTTTGGACCAATTTTGACCCCCTTTCTGTTTTAAATATTTCCTTTTATTTTTACAAAAAATACCTATAATTTATTTTAATTTTTCCATATTGAAATTGTATAGCGAAATCAAACTAAATGGTATAGACAGTAGCTTGGCCTTCCAAAAAAAAAAATAGTTCTCATGCTCGCATTACACACTTATACTGTAATCTTCATTCCTTTTGCAACGTCATAATGGATAGTAATAAGATAATAATTTTAATTGCATGGAGAAATAAAATATTGAAAGTCATTTTTTCAATCGTTATAATTCTTTTCCAAAAAACAAACATTAAATAATATCTTCATATTCTTTCAATGATTAAAACAAATACTTATTCAAAATTTTAAAAGAAGAAATTGAGAGAAGGATGAAACTGGCTGTTCCAGTATAGGGACGATGAAATATTACAGGCCTTTTCTTTTGTCTATTATCTCTTTCTTTGGCCTGTTATACTTTTTTCTCTTTAAAGTTAAATTACATTAAAAATATGTAAGTGAGGGCTAAATGGGAAATCAAAAAGTGCGATAAAACCCATTTTGACTTAAATATGTAGATTAAGGGTATTTTTTGTTTTGGTCGGCAGAAAAAAAAACGTTATACAATATGAATATGAGTAATAACTTATCATCATTGTTTTTTATCCTTGAAGTACAAGTAGAATGATTTGAAGTCATTACTTCAAATGAATTTAAATGAAAATTTTCATTCGAGTAGTATTACAATAAGACAATTCAATTTGAACTTCACATTTTCCTCCTCAAAAATCTAATTAAGTGATGATTGCTCAAGGTCACTTCAATCTTTCAGTTATGAACCGTTTGCCTTGTGTCAATCTTCTTTCACTAAGATTCAGATGATGGACGGTCGTGTAGTTCCTCACCCTTGTGCAATCTGGATTTTTAGTTTCAAGAGTAAAAAATGAAAATGATCAACAAAATGCAGTTTCTAAAAAAATTCATCCGTAGTCTATGGCCTAGGGTCTTCCCTTTCAAAGGTTGAGGTGAGCTATAATAATCCAAATGCAATTGTTCTAGGAGTGGCCCAGCAATCACTTCTTAAGTCTATTATAAACGTAAAATTTTAGATATTATGGGGAAATCAACTAATCACCTGATGGTCAATTGGCCTGCGAAGATCAAATATATAGATTTGTCGGTTCGATTATGCATGAGTAAGGTTGAGCACCCCATTTTAGGGTCCATGTTGTCGTTTGGCTATCACATTCTTTGATTAAATTACATGTATAACTGAAATTTGGTTATCCACTCTGCGGTGTATTCATCTCATCACAAAATGTGACAATTAATGACTCAACTATGTTAAAGCTATTTGTATGTGGCAGACTTGGTGCCTCCTAAGATGCCCGTCCCACTTGATGAGTTGCATAAAAACTCATTTTTCCCAAAAATGTGCAAACGGCCCGTTGTACTTGACTCTTGATAACTTTGCATTTGAATATCCGTCAAATGTTAGACGTTTTTAATAGGGGACCACCTAAAATTGTACTTTCCAAAGAAAACACTAGATAGTTTTCACCCATGCATTGCTACTTTCAAAAGAAGCCAATCACTTTTCGACCAAAACAAAAAAGAAGCCAATCACTCAATTCATGACCTCAAATGGACCTTGATCTTTAAGGTCACGGTAGACCTATCAAACGGACGGGTCGGGTCAGGTTTGGATCGGGTCGAAAATGGTCCGATCCAAATAGATCCTTTTAATTTGTTTTAACCCATTTCCATGTAACGCAAATGTAATGACCCATACCCGACCTGACCCATACCCAACCAATACTCAACCCTGCCGATATTGCTAAAACACTTCCATATTTAATTCAATCTAGGAAAACTCGTACCCAAACTGAGATGAGAGTACGGAACGAGTGAGGACGAGAAAGATGAGTTGAGTTTAAATAAGTTATAAGCCCATTTATGACCCATTTACGACCCATTTATAATCCATTTAACATCAAAATTATGTTTATACCCATTTATAACCCATTTAGTGAATATAATTGACCCATTTACAACCCACTTGCTGATATATGGGTTAATGAATGGATTTATGAGCTACTTTGACAAGTCTAGTTATGGCAGAGAGACACGATTTTTGATGGCTTTGGTTACGGTGGTGCATTTTCTGGTGCAACAATGAAGCTCACAGTGGAGATAATGGTGGATGAGATAGGGCCAAGCACCAACTTAAGATTAAGAAAAGCACGGCGCAAATAGATTACCAAGCAATAATAGAATATTGAAATGAATGTTTAGAATTAATTCTTTGTTGCGACGTCCGGCAGAGGCTCGATATTATCGGCTTCTAGATTGCTGTACATATTTTCTATAGTCCCACTTTTAAGAAAAATCACTACCAAATCCGTAAGATTAAATCGTGGAATTTTACAACTATAAAAAAATGCTAAAAAATATCACTCGTCTTATTATAAGTCATAAATAAATTGAACAAGACCTTAGTGATATAAAAAATAGGTCTACTATGGAAAACTTCACTACCACTATTTTAAATGTCTTTTAACATATCAAGTAGTTAAAAACGGAACACAAAAGCAAATGAAGAAAATTCACTAGTATGACATCAAAGGCACAAAAAAATTACTAATAAAGAAAATCTAAAATAAATAATCAGCTGTCATCTTAACATCTTGATTGAGATTGTAACTGCCCCATGGACCTTCCTCATCAAATTCATTATCAAACCCAAAATCATTATTAGTACTACCAAAAAATTTGTCGTTTAAGTGATATTTGGAATTTGGGGTTAAAAAGTCTAGGCTAGGCTCTACTAATTTTGGCCCAAAATTAATTTTTTTACGGGCTACTTTTGTGAATTAATGCCAAGAAATAAAAATCTCATGATTTGACAGGCAATCTAACATGGTTTTACCTCTAATCCAATTTTCGAATGGTTGGGATCGTTTAGTAGATTCAGGATTGTAAGTCATTGATCGTACAATCTAAATCGTGATTCTAACAATCGTGTCGCCGTATGCTACTAGCACCTGCAAAGTGCTTTCTATCAATTGGAGTGCTCGACCTACTTTAATGTGTATACTAGTAGTAAATCTTTGCCTTTGGCATGATAGGAGTACTAATAATTATTTTACCTAATTTTCTAAGATTGATAAAGTTATATCATGAATAGTCTTTTAGTTAATATCTACAAAGTAGAAAATAATAAATAAGTAAAGAATTCATGTTTTTATTATTTTAGTTTGAAAATGTGGTTTTTTGCAACAATTAGTAACATGAGGGATATGCATTTAGCATATTGTTTTTTAATCTTATGAAGAAAGATATTCAAATATGTAAGACATGTTTTAAAAGATTTTGAGACATCACATGGTGAATGTACATTAGTTTGGAAATAAATAGATAAATTGATAAATAATAAATTAGCACAGGATAAGCGAACAAAATTTTGGCACAAATTACTATGTCACGTCAAGAAATTAACAATACATGCACATTAAGTGTGGGGGACATGAGGGATTCCCAATTCAAGAACTAAAGGTTATACATTCAAATCCCACTAACTATGTGCAAACTACTCAATGTCTGAGCCACTGCACATATCAAAGGTCAAAACCTAAATGGTTCATGGGGCTTCCAGTGGATTCCATATAGGCAACTGGGTCTTCACTCCCATAACCTAGCATTATAAAAGTAAAACAAAGAAATTTTCATTCAACTTAAATGGGATCTTTGTGCAATTAGTTCGTAAATAATATTTAAATTACAATATTGTCCATTGTATTAAACAAACCATTACAATTTTTTTTTTTTGGTAAGGGTAAATATGTATATAACTTTCCAATAAACCAAATACAAACTAAGCACGAACCTAAGCCTGACCCTGTTAGGACAATAATGTCCAAATAGGGTCAAGGAAGGCCCTGCAAGGCTATACAGACACCGAAAAACTAAGAAGAGCCCGGAACTAAACAAAGGACCGGGAGACTAGGGGGATCAGCCCACATCAAAAATAGTAGGCGGGAGATCCCACTTTCTTTGGAATAGGCGGTTCCTGGGAGTGTCTTGAACTCTTCTCATAGATAAAGCTTTATCTTTGACAACCTTGAGAAGGTGCTTACGCATGCCTGGAAGGAAAATGCACTTGTTCCTGAAAATAGCGCTGTTTCTCTCTGACAAGATAATATGGACCAACGCCCCAAAGGAAAAGCGAGAGAGGCAGTGAGCAAAAGAAGTGCCGCCACAAACTGTCATTGCCCAAGCGATGTGCTCATGCCACGGCCGGTTCCGCCAAGGGAGGCTGCACCTGGTAGCCCAAAAGGAAGCTAGCCTTCTAGTGGAGGGGCAGCTGAAGAAGAGATGGTTGATCGAGTCTGGTCTTGAACCGCAGAAAGCGCATAAAGCAGCCTCAATCCTGTGATATTGAAGGAGAAGAACCTGCGTAGGCAGCCTATTGAGGGTAACTATCCATAGGAGGAAAGCATGGCGGGGTGCAATGTGGTGATCCCAGACAAAAGAGTGCCAAGGAATCAAGTGGCCTCTACTTCTGATATGGTCCCAAGCTGAGAAACCGAAAAGGACTCCGAAGTATTTGGACTCCATATCAGTTTGTCAAGAGCGTCCACAAAGGTAGGCGCCGGCTCATTCCAGCTGAGGATAGAGTCTAGAATGGGTGAAGGTTGCCATATGCCTTCATAGAAATCCCTAACCGTAGTATCCCTGGGAATCCGGGACTGATAAATGTCAACATTGGAGAATATAAGATAAAGAGGTCCTCTGCAATGCCACCAGTCAAACCATAGAGAGACAGAGCGACCATTGCCTATCCTCCAACGGAAAAGTGTCTGAGCTAAAGGCCGCAGGTCCAGTATCTTCTTCCAGGTCGAGGAACAGAATGTGGGCTTGGAAGCAATCCAAAAGTTAGATTTTAAGAAATTGGAGTGAATCCATTTGCACCATAAGGATTCCTTGTCCGAGAAGAGGAGCCAAATATGCTTTAGAGACAGAGCTCTATTGTATTCGGCCAACCGACGAATACCAAGGCCACCTTCTTCTTTGGGAAGGCAAATATGGTTCCAATGTACTTTTGCACCGCCTGGGCCAAGATCAGGTCCTTTCCAGAGGAACTGTCTCAAGATGGTCTCAATACTGTTTAAAACAGATTTTGGGAGAGAGAAGATAGTAGCCCAGTAGACCTGAATGGAGTGTAGAACAGACCTGATGAGCTGGAGTCTCCCTGCAAAAGATAGAAAGCGTTGAGTCCAAGATCGGGCCCTCGCCGTTATTGAGTCAACTAAGATCTTGCAGTCCTCCTTACGAAGCCTGGAGGAAATGATAGGAACCCCTAAGTATCGAAAGGGGAGAGATCCCAGTTGGAAGCCAAGACAATGTAGTATTTGTCTATGTAAGGTCGGGGGTCCACCCGATAAGAAAATACTGCTTTTACTATTGTTCGGGAAGAGGCCAGACCATCCAGAGAATAAGTCGAGTGATCGCTTAATAATCTCAATAGATTGCAGGTGAGCTTCACAAAAGAGGAGGACATCATCTGCAAAGAAAAGGTGAGATATACGGGCCTTTTTGCAACGCCAGAACCAGTGGAAATCTGGAGAGCTCGCATTTGACTTTAGAATACCAGAAAAGACTTCCATGACCAGAATGAAAAGGTATGGCGAGAGCGGATCCCCTTGCCGTATACCACGGCTACTAGAGAAGAAACCGTGTAATTCCCCATTTATAGAGACGGAGAATTTTGCTGTAGTTACGCATGCCATGATCAACTTGATGAAGGATACCGAAAACCGGAAGGCCCTGAGTGTAATTTCAATAAAGGCCCAATCAACGGTGTCAAAGGCCTTTTGAAAGTCAACTTTAACAGCGCATTTGGGGAGATAAGCTTCATGATGAAAGCCGGCAAACAGTTCTTGAGCGATCATGATGTTATCACTGATTCTGCGACCTTTGACAAAAGCTGATTGGGAGGAGCTGATCAAGGTTGGGAGAATATGTGCTATACGCCTTGCCAAGATTTTAGAAATGCACTTGTAGAGGGTATTGCAACAAGCTATCGGACGAAAGTCGGCCATGGAAGAGGCATTGGGAGACTTTGGTACTAGGGTGAGGATGGTAGTGTTGAGTTCCTTCAACATGTGACCAGTCTCGAAGAAGTGTCTGACCGCATCAAGAATGGAGGGGCCGACAATATCCCAAGAGGATTTGAAGAAGTCCACATTATATCCGTCCGGACCGGGGGCCTTGCCTTTAGCCAACGAGAAGAGAGTATCTTGGATTTCTCTATCGGTGACTGGATGGGCTAGGTAGTTACACTGAATATCATCGAGGGTTTGACCAATGAAGCAGCCAATGTCGCCTATAGCTGGATGGGAAAGCACAGGATGACCATTGAGAAGCTGCCGAAAATGGTGGACAATATGGTTCCTTACCTCTATCGGATCTGAGAGTTGAATACCATCACCAGTGAAAACAGAGAGAATATGGTTCTGAGAACACCTTTTATTGACAGAGTGATGGAAAAAGCTGGTGTTGAGATCCCCTTCTTTAAGCCATCGGATTCGAGATTTCTGCCTAAGGAAGGATTCCTCTTGCAATCTCAAAGTCGAGAAGGACCGGAGTGACTCTACTTCTTCATCCATTAAGTTCTGGTCGAAAGGTTGGAGTTCCAAGGCCGATTGAGCAGCAAAGAGGTGGGATCTAGCATGCTCCGTTCTTATGGAAATATCAGAGAAGGAAACCTTGTTCAAATGTTTTAACTTGGCTTTGAATAGCCTAAGTTTACAACAAACCTTGAAAAGAGGAGAGCCGTCCATCGGAGAGTCCCAGGCTTGGACTACTAGTTCCATGAAGCTGGGGTGAGTGGCCCAAAAGTTAAAGAACTTAAAGGGCTTCTTGGAACTTATAGGCGAAGAGATTTTTACAACCATTGGAGAGTGATCCGAAATGCCGGGCAAGAGGAAAGTGGCTTCCGAGAAGGAAAGGTGCTGAGACCAAAGGCCGTTGATGAGAACTCGGTTGATCTTGCGGAGTTTCCTGTTGGCTCCGGAAGAATGGGACCACGTGAATCTGCATCCCGTATATCTAAGGTCATCTAGTCCTGCTTGGTTGAGACAATCCCCGAACTCATTAAAGACTGGAATCCACGGGGTTGAGCTTCCAAGTCTATCCTGGGGGTTCTTGATGGCGTTAAAATCCCCTGCAACAAGCCAAGGAAGATCACTAGAGGATAGGCGGATGAGATCAGCCCAAAGCAGACGCCGATGTGAAAAAGTATGTTCCCCGTAGACAACAGAGAGCAAGCAGGTTTTGTTCAAAGAGAGAAGTCTAAGCTGCATGTGGATTAATTGACCTGAAGTATAGAGCGAATCCATCTCTAGCACTGTCGGGTCCCAACCAAACCAAATGCGGCCTAAAGGAGAGAAGTTGTAGTTCGACACCCATCTCCAATTGTTACATAAGCCCTTTGAAATATCCACAAAAAAGGGCTCTTTGACTTTGGTCTCAAAGATACCCATGCAAGAGAGACGGTTATTCCTAATAAGAGAACGGATCTCAGCTTGACGGAGGGGTGCAACAAGACCCCTAATGTTCCAAAAACCAAAAAACATAAGGGCGAGGAAAGTTATGTACGAGACTTCTTTGGTTTCTTCTTCTTGCCTTTCTTCTTGGAGGAGGGCGAAGAAGGAGGTATACCAGGGTGGCTCGGGATGGGGATGGGCCCAAGAGAAGCTTTTGAGGGGTCACCGACGTAATAGGATGCTAGTTTTCTAGAACGGGTGGTAGGGGGGAAAAAACAGCGGAGTCCTCCTCCATTTGGCCTTCTGAGTCACTATTCTCCTCCCCGTTGTGTGACCCAGCTGAAACACCGGAGGAGGAGGAAGAGTTGTTTGTAAAGTCCTCAGGTTGCTGACCGTTGTGTCCAGAAGGATTAGGATCAACAAAGGAGGCCAACGCAGCTTTTGGGTTCTGTTGAAGTTGCTGAACAGGACTTAGCCGCAGGACATCCTTGGAGCGGTTTGGACTAGGAGGAAGAGAGGACTGCAGACAGGTCTGAGCAAAGCTTGGCCGATCGTGAGGCCTAGGAGGGACAAGCCCAGCCTTGGGTCCCTGAGAACAGCCCTGAGCATTTGCCAGCCCAGAAATAGAGCCAATAGGACTGATCTGGGCAAGACTTGACAGATCGTGAGCCAAGGAAGGGACATGTGTAGACGGCAGAGGAGCCCCCCTCCCTGAGTTCACAACCAGAGGAGGATCAGAAGGTGTTCTGTTCAGATCAGAGAAGGCAGAAAAGGGGGGGTTCAAAGAGGGACCAATATCAGGGACACGAGCAGTAGGCACAGGATTCAACTCCAGCGAACTAGCCAGAGCAGAACTGAGCAGGGAAGCGTCTTTGTGTAACGGACCTATGGCTGATTTACGCCTGACTTAGGTCCAAACTTCCTCATGGAGAGGCCGGAGGGAGGTCTGAGGACGCGCCTTAGCAGGAGGTATTTGAGAAGAGACCACCCCTACCTCAGAAAGTTCAGTAGCACAAGCAAACCCAGCTGTACCAGATTTATGACCGAAAAGACCACAGGAAGGGCATACCGCGGGCTTCCATTCATACTCCACATGGACCATGATCACTTCGCTATCCCATCGAATCTTTACATTCTCCAGTCGGGGTGTTGTGGCTTTAATTTCCACACATACTCTCGCATAGGAGATTCTGGTCATAAGTTCAGTTTGAGAGTCCACATATAGTGGCTTACCGATGGCACTTGCAATCCTCCCCAGACCTGCTGGTGACCACAAGGAAAAGGGAACGTCGCGCAGCCTCACCCACACCGGGATAGTGTCCATGGCACCCTTTTTAAGTTTTAGCTTGGGGTGCCATTGTTGTAGTAGCATAGTACTACTAAAGATAGAAAGAGGTCCAAGGTCAAGTATCTTCCTGCGATAATCCACACACGGAACTCGAAAGAAAAAGAACCCGTTCTCATGGAGTTTAACGTCAACTACCTGGTCACCCCAAGTCTTTTTGACAGCTTCCTCCGTTAATTTGAACGGCACTTTCCTTCCAACATAATGGCCCACTATACATTCCTGCCATGCCGGGTTCTGGTCAGCAGCAATGTCTGGAGAAATATCCACTATGAGCTCACCATTTTCCTCAAGAGGGGGCACAAAGTCTAGGTTGTAGCCTTTGGTCTGAACCCGAGCAACGGAAGCCCAAGTTCTAGGAGTGGTGCCTTGAAGAGTTTGGCCTTGAGGCCGATAGGATGGATGACCCATCACAGCTGGTTTTCTTGCTGCATTTGGACGAGAAACGGAGCGGTCAGCGCCATTCCCAATAAGAACTTTTCCACGAGATCGACTTCTGACTTTTGATCGTCCTCTACTCTGCCTATGGCTAGAACTGCCCTTAAGGATAGGTCTCTGCCCCAAAGGAACAACAGGCTCTTGAAGTATCGAGGAGGGGTTACCCGAGGGGCAGGTTGCTGTTTTGTTCACATCAGGACCAAGAACCACTTGAGGGGGTTCCATAATAGAGGATGGACAAGCTTCTGAAACAGTGGGGGGAGCAGAAAGTACGGAGGCTAAGGTCTCTGTCATTTGGATAATATCACAAACACCTAACAGTCAACCTTCATTTCCTACAGCCTGAAGCAGGGGATACAGGACAGAGGCGCCAGAATAAAAGCTCACAATTGCTCAGAACCAACCCCACCAACAGTAGTACTCCAACAAGAGAGAACCCACTTCAGGTCTCACACCAACAGCAGACAAATAAACAGCCACAGCTCCAGAGAAATGTTCGAATCAGCAAGAAGTAAACCCCACTGAACCTTCCCGACTGAAACGATACCCCAGCACAACCAGAACCAATACAGCTAGAAAGGAAGGTTACCTAAAGGGGATGTCAACCTTCCAAGAGAAATCAGGACTCGAAAAGATGGACGCTCAAAGGGACGCCCAAAGACGCTCGTATTTCTCGAGCGGGAGGGACAGAACTCAGCAAAACTAGATCTGGAACCCTAGCAATCGTGTTGCACAAGGGACGAAATCCTTTGGAGAGATGCTCGAGGAGTGATCAAGGATCAACGCCTCCAAATCCCAGTCCAAAAGGTGGCCGGAATCAGCCGGAAAATGCAGGAGGTCGGCGGTGAACAGTACCCGCGAAAATCCACCGGAGAGAATTCATTGGCTTCAACAAACCATTACAATTTATCTCTAATGATAATGAAAAGCGTCATTTTATATGATACAGGTGAATATCTTATATATTTCAATATTTTTCATTCATACAGAGCATTGCTTGTAATAACACATATTACAAACGAAAGCTCATAGATGCTTGGACATGCTTGGATGTACTTAATGAAAGCATTCATGACATTGTCTCCGAATTTAAAAACTATTTTCTTTCAAATGTTTACTAAACGATTTTACACGACTCTATATAGATTTCAAATATCAATGTTTAACTCAAAATCATTAAGGTGAATAACATTATTTAACAGTCAACTCTCTAAAATTACAAGTAAAAGTAAAAGTAAAAGTACAAAACAATGTTTAATCATGTTTATCCCATCAAAAACCTTATCAAATGAGAGCAGCACAACATGCATTATATATAAATTTCTAAGATAAGATTTAAGATTATAGAAATATCTTTCAATAGATAAAATTTTTTTTGAAGTAACACTCTTATAGTCGAAGTAGCATGCGGACTCTTCCTAGTTATCACAAAACCTTATCACATTCGTGCAGTGGAGCTTTAGGGTGTTCTCTAAGTTCAATAAAAAAGACTCTTCATTATGGAGAAGTTCATCTTTTTAGCATTTCTTGACGTTCTGTTCGCTTCCTTATCGATGCTTGAGCCAATCGCTTGTTCCAGCAACTTCACTGATCAAGAGGCTCTCCTCCACTTCAATCGGCGACTGAAGTCGACCTGACAACACGATCAAAGGCAACAATCGGACCGTGGAAGCAAACTTCTGTGAATGGACTGCAGCAACTGCAGGCAGAGAGTCGCGACTTTAGACCTCTCCTCCACGGGCCTCAAGTGAAGACTCTCTCCTTACCTAGGCAATCTCTCTGTCCTGGCTTCTCTTGATCTTTGCAACAACAGTTTCTATGGCACGGTTCCAGATAAAAACGTTAATTTATGCTGCCTGAAAGAACTCGCACTCCTATCGAACCAGTTCGAAGGAAAATTCCTCCTAAGTTTGCGCTGTGCCAAAATCTCGAATTGATGTCACTTGCAGTGAACAGGCTAACGGTGGCATATCGAGAGAATGCGGCGCCTTCCCAAAGTTGCAACAACTGTTTCTTGGCTTCAACGATTACAGGGTCAAATTCTGAGCTTCCTTGGCAACATATCCAGTGCAGGGCATTGGTTTGCTCATGGCCAATCTCACAGGTTCGATTGCTCTGACACTTTTCAATAGATTGCTCATGAGTGTCAGTTTGACATATAATGATCTCTCAAGGAGTCTTCCCTCCAATCTTTGCTATGATGGCCGAACATTCAGAGACTTTTACTGTCTGGAAACCAATTCAGCACGCTAACCCAATGCAAAGAGCTTGTCATGCTGTCGTTGTCATTCAATCGTTTTCAGGGAAGCATTCCTTGAGACAATAGACCGCTTGCAAAAGCCGCAGGAGCTCCATCTCGTTACTAACAACTTGACCGGCACGACTCCTCGAACCATCAGTAACATGTCAAGCTTGCACAAATTGTACGTAGAATATAACTGCATCGGAGGTGACACTCCGAGTGAGATTGGCATTTTTGTCAATCTGAATGAAATGAGCCCTCAGGAGAACTTGCTACCAGGCAAAGAGCCTCAAGAGGATTTCAATATTATTTCGCTCCAACTGCTTCCTTTGATGGACAATTCCCTCTCCGGAAGCCTTCCCTCAGGTAGTGATCTAAGCCTTCCGAATTTGGAAGAAATCTTTCTAGCAAACAATGGCTTTGCCGAAAACATCCTGAAGCATTTCTCAAATTTTTCGAACCTATTTTTTTCAATGCTGGGATCAATCAACTCAGCAGACTGATACCTATGAGTGTGATAACTTGAAGAACCTCAGATACTTCACAGTTAAGTCTATCTGCTAACAGGAGAGACTTATGGTTTGGAGCTCGATTTTCTCTCTGATTTGTCTAATTGCCAATCCTCGCAGACCTTGGGTTTGGAAGAAAACCGGCCTCGTGACTCCATATCGGAATCTATCAAAACCTTTTCAAGTTCCCTACGAATTTTAGTCCCTCCCAATTGTCAAATACGAGGTGACATTCCCAACCAAATGGGTTTCTTGAAGAGCTTGACTTCTACAGTTGAGTGATAACGATCTAGATGGCAACATCCTATCACCTATTGGAGGACTAAAAAATCTTGCAAAGGCTGTAACTTGATAACAACCATCTTGAGGGACCGATCCCTGATGAGATATGCAACTTGACAAGTTTAGGAGTGTTACTGCTCAAGGAAAATAGGATATCAATATCCATCTTGAATTGCATTGGAAACAACTGGTCAGTCTGTGGAGCCTTCAAGAACTCATATTCCTCAATTTGTCACAATTCTTTCAATAGAGATATACCACTTGAGATGGGGAAAATGACAGCTATAAAGAGCATTGATCTTTCTAGGATCGACTTGATGGCGCCATACCAAGTTTTATTCAGGGTATTTGAAGAGCCTTGCTTTTCTCAAGTTATCAAGGAACTCGTTTCAAGGATTGATACTGCAATCAATTGGTGACCTTAAAGGATTGGTGTTCCTCATCTTCTCTTACAACGAGTTATCCAGCACGATACCCAAGTCTCTGGAATGAGTTGCATATTCGCAAAAATTGAATTTGTCCTTTAATAAGCTATCAGGAGAGATTCCTAATGGCGGACCATTTGGAAATTTTTAGATTCTCTCGTTCATTGGGAATGAAGTACACTGTGAAAATGCAATTTTTCACAAACCACCGCGCAAAATAAATGAAAAGAAATCATCAAGGGACAAGTAGCTCCAGTTACTATACACTATGGTGCCAATTGTACCAGCTATAGTCTTTGTCATTTGCTTGCTTAGAAAACATCATAATACTGGTAAAAAAGCTTTCCTGCAATTGACCACCCGATGATATCATATCAGGAGCTTTGCTCAGCTACTAACAAATTTGGCAAAAGCAAGTTGCTCGAAGTAGGAAGCTTTAGCTCTGTGTAGAAACGGGCTCTAGCCAACGGGACAAACATTGCGGTCAAATTACTGAATTTCCATATTGAAGGTGCTCTGAAAATTTTTGCACAGAATGTGAGGTTTTACTCATAATTGGCACCAGAATCTCGTCAAGGTGATCAGCGGCTGCACGAACGCTGATCTGAGAGCTCTGGTGCCGCAATACATGCCCAACGGGGGCTTGGGGAAGTGGCTTTACTCCAACAACTACAACTTGGGTCTCCATCAGCGAGTGAAGATAACGGTCGATGTTGCAACAGCACTCGAATATCTCCACTAGGGCCAACCAGAACCCATTGTGCATTGCGATCTGAAGCCTAGCGATGTTCTTATAAATGAGGTCCCGGTTGCACAAATCCGAGACTTTGGAATCGCGAAGATTTTGGCTTAGAACAAGATTGAAACAAGATAAAGTTGTCACTTCCTTGACAAGAAAACAAGGTGGAGAGCTGCTAATAGAAATTGAACATAGCTTTATCTTAGTTTTGTACATAGTAACTTCGTTTCAATGGCTGTGTCTAGACATCTGCAACAAAGTTCTTAATCTTCTTTTGAGCTTTCGGAATCAGATGAAAACTATGGAAAGCGCAATGAAATTTTGCAGCGATGAAATTTCACCCAACAATAGTCTAGCTAGGGTCCAACTTCAAAAGTTTTTCTCCTCTAATTTCAGAGACTTTTGCTATATTCTCCATAATGGTTAACTGCAGGTTATCCGGGCTAAAAGTTCCTTCCACAAAAGCCACAATTTGAGTGTTGTTGACAGGGGAATCGAGAACTATATATCTTCTTCGATCGTTGCTGTAAAAACAGGCCTTCCAGAAAAGGGTTAGATTCATCAACCTCTGCCCGTAGCCATTTCCGAAAATAAATGTCATTTTCTGGAATAAAATTGCCTTCTTCATAAGGGATCTCTATGCAATACTCGGCATAATGACCCAGCTTACCACATGAACAGCAAAAATGCAGCAGTCTTTCGTATTTAAAATCAAGCCAAAGCTTCGTACCTCCACAACTAGCAACGATACCAGATTTTAAAGGAGCATCCAGGTTCATCTCTACTTTCGCTCTTGCTGATAAAAATCCTTCCCGTTCCACTTTCGCATCTAAAACCTTCCAAATCCCCTGAACAAGTCTGTTCACAACATCGACACAGCAACATTCAAGGGGCAACCCACGAATTTGATCCCAAAAGGCACAAGTCACAAATTCATAACGATGGGGAGGTGTATTTGGTTCCCATGGTTTAAGCAATACGAGGTGATTTGCGAAACACCATGGACCAGACTCTACAACTCTGTTTCTGTCTCCTTCAAAATTGAACGTAAATGCAAACAGGCTAGAACCCAGGTCGGCAGAAACTACATCTTCAACTCTCCAGGCTCATTTCATTGTATACACAAGGGCTTGGAAATTCACGGATGGATTTGAGAACAGTCTCCCCAAGAGGGTGAGACAGCGTTCCTTTGATACATCCCCAGAAACATCTCCATCCATTACCGATCAAGACTTACCTGATCTCTTGCAGAGTGAATGAAGGTGAGCATTGGCATCCTCATCCTCTACCATTCGGAGCAAGCTCTGCGAGAGAGGCAACTGAGGGAACAGACGTAGGGTGAGATGGAAGGAGATTGAGCACAGATGAAATTAGGGTTTATGGAGCTGCCATGCCACCATGGGTGGTAGAGCAATCTCTGACTTGGAAAGGTGACAACTGATGGGTTTGAGAACAGTCTCCCAAAGAGAGTGAGACGGCATTCCTTTAATATATCCCCAGACACTACTCCACAAAACTTACCTGATCTCTTGCAGAGCGAAGAAAGGCGAGCATAGGTATTCCCATCCTCTACCATTTGGAGCAAGCTCTACGAGAGAGGCAACAAAGGGAACAGGCGCAGGGTAAGAAAGGAACCAGCATCCAGAAACAGAAAGAACAAGATGAGAAGGGTGAGATGATTCGATAAGTCCATGAAGATCAGGGATAGAAGATGAAACTAGGGTTTAGGGCTTATGGAGCTGCTACCATGGGTTCTTGTAATTGGGAAAGTTACATAAATAGTACCAAAACTTTAGTTCAATGTGTAATATGATTATTGAACTTTTAAATATTTTCATATTATCTATGGACTACATTGAATATTTACCAGTAATTCAGGGACCACATTGAATAAATTAAAAGTCTAGAAATAATATTGCACATTAGATCAAAAGTTCATGGACTATATTGCGCATTGGATCTGTCACGCCCCGGTCCCCACCGAGCCCGCGACATCCCAACCACGGTCGAACATTGAACGCGACGTCCCAGATACGCCGCCTACCCCAATCCAAAAACATCAGAGACTCATACGCGCGGAAGCAAATAACACAACCCAGACAAATAAATACGCGACCAAGGGATAGATCAAGTAGTTTAATAAACACGAGGCATGGATACAAGTTCGCAACACCCTGCACTAGTCCGCAAAAGAACACTCCACCTTTAATATCAAAAAGGGGCAGGTGGGCGGTTAGACTGTGGATGAAACCAAAACGGGATCCTACCAAAAAGCTTACAAGTCCTGCACTAAACGTCCCTACGGAAACCAGTCCGAATCGGACCCTGAGGAATCGGACTCCAAGTCAGAGTTGATCTCAATCGGGTTCTCCTCATCCTCTCCCTGCTCGACCGCCATGGGTTCCTCCTCGGGTTCGGGCTCGGGCTCGGGCTCATACTCCATTTCGAGCTCGGGCTCAGGCTCAACCTCCACATCGGGCTCGGGCTCGGGGCCAGGTGTCGGTACTGGGTCGGGACTCACCATCGGACTCACTGGATTCGACACTTCCCCGTCGGGAGCAAACTTGTCCCAGGGTTCCCAATTGACCGCATCCTCATTATTGAATCGCAGTCCCTCGAAACCTCGAATTGGCCCTGTGTGCTCTAATCCGATCCTATGAGACCATGCTAGATAATCATGGCGCTCCAGCTGCTCTCGCCCTGCGTCTACCCAAACGTATGTGCGGTGCCTAGTGTACACCTCGCCCGGGTTCAGTCCTGGATACTCGTTGTCCTCGTGTACCATGTGCATGGGGATACCAAAACGTTTAGGCGGAGACGTGCCCATTGACGGGAATCTGAAAGGTTCGGTTTTACTACAACCGTGAGAAAACTCAGCAAGTAATAAATCACTAATCCCTAACTAGACTAAGTGTACCTCCAGAGGATAAATAAATTTCATAAAGAAATGAACCAGTTTATCCATCAATATAAATACACCCGGGCCCACAGCCTAATTCATTATAACCTGCCCTGCAAATTAGACTTTCAGTAACAATTATAAAAGAAGAATATGCAGTTAAATCGACCCGAGGGCCACGACCCTAGGGCTACAATCTATCTCGACCCGTAGGCCACAATCTATCTCGACCCGTAGACCACAATCTATCTCGATCCGTAGGCCACCATCTATCCCGGCCCGTAGGCCACCATCTATCTCGACCCGTAGGCCACAATCTATCTCGACCCGTATGCCACAATCTATCTCGACCCGTAGGCCACAATCTATCCCGACCCATAGGCCACAATCTATCTCGACCCGTAGGCCACAATCTATCTCGACCCGTAGGCTACAATCTATCTCGACCCGTAGGCCACAATCTATCCCGACCCGTAGGCCACAATCTATCTCGACCCGAAGGCCCCAACTGTCATGACCCGAAGGCCCGGTCCGAAGACCACAACTGTCTCGACCCGAAGGCCCGGTCCGAAGACCACAACTGTCTCGACCCGAAGGCCCGGTCCGAAGACCACAACTGTCTCGACCCGAAGGCCCGGTCCGAAGACCACAAATTGTAACGACCCGTAGGCCCGGCCCGAAGACCACAATTGTTTCGACCCGAAGGCCCGACCCGAAGGCCACAGTTGTATCGACCCGAAGGCCCGACCCGAAGGCCACAGTTGTATCGACCCGAAGGCCCGACCCGAAGGCCACAGTTGTATCGACCCGAAGGCCCGACCCGAAGGCCACAGTTGTTTCATCAGTCACATGCTTCGACACACTCAATTTCCCCCATATCAAAGCCTAACTTGTAATTCCTCATGTCGCGGGACTTAATCTAATCACTGGGCCACGATTTGCCAAACACTATAAATCACAACTTCACTCAATTAGCTCATTGTCGGCACGCCCAGCACTTTTTATTTTAATCCATTCTCACCCGGCATTCAAGCCCAACTTAGCAATCCATAAACCCGATCCATTTAGGACCCGATGTGTCCAACCAATCTCAACCATTGAACCCCCGACTATAGCATCATACCCTTGGGTCCCAACGAGTCCTAATTAACCAATACATTGCCTAAAAAAATCAACCCACCGTCTAATGAACCAATTCAATTTCAACTTAGGCGAAATAATCCAAATTCGGGTCCATTATGAACAGTGCCAAATCAACCCTCAAATGGCCACCAAATCACACCTAATCATCCTCATTAAGCCCCAATTAAGTCCTATAATCATCCCCTACACAATCCCCACACTTAGACCACAAATTGGCTTAATTAACCTACTAATTTACCCCTAAAAATCACAATTAGGCTAATCGGGGGTTTAGGGATTTTTACTCGCCTAACGTTGACTCGAGGCGACGGGAGCGGGCGGCCGATTACCGACTCGCGGTGAGAATCGGCGGCGGCGCTCCGGGGGCAAGCCGGCGGTCACACGGCGCCGGGGCGACACGAGCGCGGGCGCGCGGGCACGACGTGGGCGCGGCACCGGCTTGGCTGGCCGGCTGAGCTTGCTGGCCGGCCGGCTTGCTGGCCGGAGGCAGCAGCGACGCGGCGGCGAGGCTGGACGGCGACCGGCGGGCAGCAGGCGAGTGGCGGCGAGGCGAGCTGGAAAATGAGAGAGGGAGAGAAGCCGAGGGTGAGAGAGACGGAGAGAAAGAGAGAGAGAGAGAGACGGGGAGAAAGACGGGGAGAGAGAGAGGTAGAGGCTGAGGGGGAGACGGCGGCTCACCGGACAAGCCGGCGACGGCGGCTGGCCGGCGAGAGGCGCGGCGACGAGCACGGCGGGGACGACGGGGCGAGCTGGCTCGGCTCGTCGGGGCCGAACCGGGAGGAGTCCGGGGAAGGAAAGGACAAGGGGGAAGGGGTGGTGGCTGCGGACGGCGACCGCGACGGCGACGGGGCGGAGGCGGCGGCCGGACGACGCACCGGCGGACTGGGCCGACTCCGGGCAGCGGCGACGAACTCGCTGAGCTGCTGTGCGCGTCTCGCGGGAAGAGGAAGGAGCGGCTGGCTGGGTCACGACGGCGGCGGAGCTCGCCGGCGACGGCGTCGAGGCGGCGCGGTGCGGCGGCGACTCGAGCAGCGTCGGGGCGGAGCAGCACCAGGCGCGGGGGAGGTCGATCCAGCGAAGAAGGAAAGAAGAGGGAGAAGGGAGAGAGAAGAACAGAGAAGAGAAAGAGAAGGGGAGAGAGGAGAGAGAAGAGGAGAGGACAGGCGTAGGTCTGCATGGGGCGTGGGTGGAGGAGAAAATATTGCGTACCCCTTGTGATTCCACCGTGGAAAAATACCCACTCTGGCGCGGCGACACGTGTCCGAGAGGGCCCACATGTCAGGAAGACTCTCCCGCTCCCACGCCACTGAGCCGAGCTGAGCCGAGCTGAAGCTGGGCGAAAATTTTTGAAAAACAGCCCTCTCTCTCCACACTCCCTCTCTCTCCCTTTCGCGCTCCCCATCTGCTCTGCACACACTCTCTCTTTCGCGCTTCCCATCTGCTCTCTACTCTGCGCTCCGTCTCCCTCACCCGCTTAGCCACCCCATCCACGAACGAGGTCCGCTACCTCCGACGAGCGGGGTCCGTCTCCTCGCGCCGACGCCAACGCCGCCTCCGGCGAGTGACGGCCTAGCCTCCGCCTTCCGCCCTAGCCTCTGACACCTCCGACGAGCGAGGTTCGCCGTTGCCGACGAGCGACGTCCGTCGCCTCCCACGAGCGAGGTCCACTATCTCCGACAAGCGAGGTCTGTCTCCTCGCGCCGACGCCGACGCCGCCTCCCACGAGCGACGCCCTAGCCTCCGCCTCCGCCCTAGCCCCCGACGCCCATGCCGAAGACGCCTCCGACGAAGCCCGACGCCGACGACATGCTTGTGTGAAGTGGGTTCTCTGCCTGCGGCATGCTTATTGGGTTTTTGAATTGAGGAGTGTCGGTTGATAATTGGAAAATGGGCATGCTCTCTCCTTCTCGTGTAGGGAAAGACCCAATCCGGACCGTGTGCTGGGACGTGATTCCGGGCCTCCCACGAGATCCACCGCTGCCCTCAATATGCATTGACTTGAATAGGGACGGTTCTTTAAGCAGCAAGTCGATTGTTTTGCAAATTGACAACAAATCTCAACAAGTTTCTGCAAGTAAGGTCCTTACTGGGAAGCGCTATTCAATTACCCTAGCATAGACGCTTGTTAGTAATGGCATTAATGCATAAAACTGTAGTTTCTTGTATATGTGACTGCATGTCATATTTGAATTTTCTCACGTTCATTGTGTTTGGGACATCATAGGTGATCTTCGCCACTCCCTACAAGATAGACTAAGCAAGGGTGCATCAGGAAGAGGCCGGGATGAAATATACTTGAAACTCCGCACTAGCACAGGTAATTTCTGGCTTTCTGGCTTGAAGTTGTTTCTGTGTGATGGTAAAATTGACCTCATGTTGCTTAATCGATGAAGAAAATCATAAGCAGATTGGCACATATTTTCCTACTTTTGGATGAGTTTATTCTGTTTTAAAACACCTGTCAAATTTTAATAGCTAGGTTTTGCACATCCTATACCCCCACTCATTGATTTGTAATCACATGGAATGTGTATCTGGGAGTTGACATGTGCATCAACTTCAGATACCACCAAGGTGGCTGACTTGCCAAGTTTAAACTCAATGGTTCAGCTTCACGGTGAAATGTTGGCATTAAGGTCAATTTTATTTTCTTCGATATATGGTTTTAGGTACAGGGGCCGATCTGAAAACCTATCTTTTTCTTTTTAATATCTGGTAGTTTTATTGGAGGCTTATCTCAAAATTGTAAGAATAAACAATCGAATCTTGTGACTGGCCTGGCAATTATCACTAGATTGGATTTCTCATGATGCCATGATGATTTGTATCCCTAACTGTTCTTTCACTTCTTTTCTTGTTATTTTCAGCTCCACCGTTAAAGCTCATTGATTTACCTGGATTGGATCAAAGAGTCATGGATGATTCAGTGGTGAGGAATGAAAACTTTTCTCCAACATGGCTTAATTTAAAAATTGCTTGTGTGCTGCTCAATGCTTTTAACCATTGTTGCATCATGTGCTTCTCAGTTGATTGTGTAGGTGCATATGTCTTTTTTGAAGGAAAGCTTACTCTTCGGCTGTTTGTCTTGGCTCCTAGCTTTCTAATTCCACTTTTCTTGCTTTTCCAGATCAGCGAGTATGTTTAGCATAACGATGCTATTTTACTGGTTGTAGTACCTGCTACTCAGGCACTGGAAATTTCATCATCGCGAGCCCTCAAAGCTGCAAAAGAATATGATGAGGAAAGTGGGTTATTCCAAAGTTTTACCTATTAGGATTACTTTTTGCAGTGGATAGTTAGCAGTAACTTCTTGTAAATTGTTATCTTTCCGTGAATGAATTTATGTGATTCTATTTTATCTGTGCTGCAATTACCCCATGATACTTATGGTTTTACCAAGTTGTGCTTCTCCTGCAGGTACTAGGACCATAGGTGTCATTAGCAAAATTGATCAAGCAGCTTCTGATTCAAGAGCTCTTGCAGCTGTTCAGGCTCTCCTCTTGAATAAGGGACCCCCGAGGACAGCCGACATTCCATGGGTTGCTTTAATAGGTCAATCAGTTTCCATTGCTTCTGCTCAATCTGGAGGGGTGGGTTCTGAGAATTCACTGGAAACTGCTTAGAGAGCTGAGAGCAAAAGTCTTAAATCCATTCTAACTGGGGCCCCCCAGAGCAAACTTGGTAGAGTAGCTTTGGTTGAGGCTCTTGCTGGTCAAATTCGTAATCGTATGAAACTCAGGGTTCCAAATCTACTCTCTAGGTAACTCTATTTCCTGTTTTAGGATCTTCCTGTGCATCATTTCTTTCATCACATCGTTTCTTCTGCAAAGCTTTTTATTTGTCAATAGTGCAAAATGTATGGTTGGATATTTGACTTCCAGTTGAAAATTGTTATACCGTGGCAATAAAGATTGAGGTTTGCATAATCTGTTTGGTGATACTATGCTCGTTGAGGGATCATGCAGACTCCGAAATACATACATTTTGTTCTACTAGTTGCTGAAAGCCAATAACTTACTTTTTCAGTCTTTTTTGGGTAGACTTTGAATTTCTGTACAAGGAAATTTTTGTGCACCCAGAAAGAAGGATAACCATATCGAATGTTTATGTCTTGTAGGAAATTTATCACTTTTTTTTTGCCTAGGGTAGACTCTTGACTTTATTTCTGAAACTTCGTACATCTTATTACAATTTAGTGGTGAATATGGGCATTGTCTCACATACTTCCCTTGGTGCCAGCTCAATGTATGTGCTTGACATAATTTCTGATTAGTTTAGAAGACAATATATTAGATAATAAAATGTTCTCTTTGTTTGCATTTATGGCTCACAAGTTCCTTTGTCTTTGCCTCCAGTTGTCTTTACAACTTTATGTCTAAAGTTGTGTGTTTTGATAGGAACTATGATTATCCACATAACCATTGTTTGATTCGCAATCCATTCAGCATCAATTTGATCATTTATGAAATTGTAACATTACCAACATGTCGCAGGCTTCAAGGTAAGTCTCAGATTGTCCAGGACGAGTTGGTGAGGCTTGGAGAGTAGATGGTCAATAGTCCTGAAGGAACAAGAGCCTTAGCTTTGGAGCTGTGCCGTGAATTTGAGGACAAGTTTCTCCAGCGCATTACGAGTGGTGAAGTAAGCAACTGAATTTTGGTAATTATAGAGGATATTTATGCTGTCTATCTTAGCACCCGGAAACATAAGCATTATATAAACTTTCCAACATATGGGTTTGAAGAACTAAAATGAGGTGGAAATGTTGTGGAGGGAAGAAGGAGTGAAATAAAATGGGTGTTCAAATGCCACTTTTGCTTGTGATAGATGAATATGATATGGAAATTCAAAAGAATGACGAATGTCTAATATGTTTGGTAAAAATAGTAGGAAAGCGAGAAAGGTAAGGCTATACTAGGAAATAACAATACCTATACAAGTGGAGGAATTGGCATTCTTTCTTTTTGCTCTCGTGAACTTCTACCAGCCACTAGTATAAGAATGAGAGTTGAAATTGCTACTTTATTTCGCCCCCATTGCGATGCATGAGCTCTGGAACAATATCCTGCATTGCTTACCTATTGTTTTCAATGGGCCTTATGCTCGAGCAGTCTCCTTGCACTTATTAGTTTAAAATCTTGAATGGGATATTCTAACATAGTATTAGAGCTAGGTTTTGCCCCAATTTTTTTCTCATGTGTGGCGCTCCATTAGTCAATTCCACATGACATGCTCTGTCCTGTTTACTTGTGAGAGGGGATGTTAAAATATAACACAACACTTGCCTATGGGTTTCCAATGGGCCTTACATTCATTTGGTCTCCTTTTACCTATTAGTTTAAGCTTTTGGTTTAACATTTTAACAGGGTAGAACCAATCACGTAGGGTAGAATGGGAGCCAAAATTGTGATTCCCTTCTAGCTGTGCGTTAGCTTGCTTCTCATGACACTTGCGTATCTTGGTTTTACTCTGAGAATCTGTCTGTGAGCTGATTATGAAAATTGGAGTGAGTGCTAACTAAGATGCCATTGTTTATTTCACCCTTTCCAAATGGCGGGACAAACTTTTTCCGACTTACAAGCACTTAATAATTTTCTATATGCTGTTAAAAATTTTGTTGATAAACAAATTATAGTTCATTTCTAATGTGACTGTTTTCAATGTAATTTGACACTCATTGTCAACCAAACTTTAATTGATGAATGAGATTTTGAATTTTGTTTAATCATCTATAAAGAGTGCGTGGACTTTTTAGAGGGATTCTAGCATGTGGATTTGGCTGCCAGCTGGCCCAAATAGAGAAAAAAATAAATTGGGCAGCAATACATTACATACAATCTACATTGGAAAATATAATTCTTTAACTAGTTTGGGAGTGATTATATACAGCACGCTGCTAAGTTCCATCGTATTGTTTTTTTGATAGGTAAGAAAGAATTTTATATAAGAAATATACCAGGAAAGAAAGAAAGAAAAGCAAAAAACAAGGCAAAAATCACAAGACTATGCAAAGTCAGAACAAGATGTCCAAAGCTGAATAAAAGAGCACAGCACAGAAGCAGCCAAAGATTCTAAACCCTAAAACAATCTTTTATTGAGTTCCTTGCAATTGCACCACATGAGACAAAGCGATATTCCAAAACTTCTTAGATATAGAGCCTCCTCCATAAGCATTCCAACAGCTAAAGAGCTGGATGGCATGACTTGGCATAACCCATGCCACCTTAGACGAGCTAAGGATATGACTCCCAAGCTTAAGAGCAAAGTCACAATATTATGTCCATTCATTTCTGAAATTTTTTTTGCATTTAAGAACTGGATACAATTCATTTGTCATCCAATTTCCAAGGCTGATATATTAAACCACACTATTTACATTATTTGTTATGAAATGCATTAGAATGTCAAATATAATCGACTAATGTTTTTGTGAATGCCAAAAATCATTTACGAATATTAATATGATGGAGCAGTATATGTTTATGAATAGAGTTGTCTTAAATGTTTTAGTGCTGTAAAACATATTAGCTTCTTCAAATTCAGTTTTCTGCAAATGTGGTGCTCTGCCCATTGATGGTCAGATATGGTCTATTCTAGTATGATTGGGCCTAGGGACTTGTGATATCTGATGAAAATTAATCAATGTGGGTGCTTGAGTGACTAACTCTGTTTTGCCTGCAATGTAGTCTCCTCATAGCCTGGTTTTCGGGTTGAGATAGAAGAAAATTTTTGAAATAAGGTTCCTTTTGCTCTTTTAAGTTCTAGAGATAACAGTAGCATATGGAGTGCAAGGCACGACAATAACTTGAGCATTATTTCTTCGACTTGATGACATAAATTTTTACAAACCTTCTTTTAACTAAATCGGGAATTAACTTTGCAGGGTAGTGGTTGGAAGATTGTTGCCAGCTTTGAGGGTAATTTTCCTAACCGCATCAAGCAGCTTCCCTTGGATCGACATTTTGATATTAATAATGTTAAAAGGGTATATTGGTTTTGCTATTTCCTCTCATGATCTCCATACTTCTCTGATTATTTTGCTGGAATATTTATCTCTGGGCCTTGTGATCTTACCAGATTGTGCTAGAGGCAGATGGTTATCAACCTTATCTTATCTCTCCAGAGAAAGGACTTAGGTCTCTGATAAAAAGTGTCTTGGAGATGGCAAAAGAGCCGTCACGGCTCTGTGTCGATGAGGTAGCTGATTTTGGTTGCATTAATTGCCTTGTCATTCTTTGCATGCATTGAGCTTTCTTTACTACTATAAAAAGTTGCTCTGCTTGCGACTGCTCTATTAAGTTTCTTGAAGATTCCTTTCAGATTCAATGCACTGATTGTCCTTTCCTACCCCTTGTCATACCTTGTGTCTACATTGGGCTGAAACAGGTGCACCGTGTCCTGCTGGACATTGTTTCTGCTGCAGCAACTGCTACACCAGGTCTTGGGAGATATCCTCCTTTTAAAAGAGAGGTACTAGTTTTTAGTACTCATGGTCGCTACAGTTTGGACAGTATCACAGTTTTTTGAATCATTCATTAGGTTGTAGCCATCGCAACTACCGCGCTTGATACATTTAAGAATGAGGCCAAGAAGATGGTGGTTGCGCTTGTTGACATGGAACGTGCATTTGTCCCTCCTCAACACTTCATTAGATTGGTGCAGAGGAGGTATGCTTACCAAGAGTGTGTCAATAGATAGTATTATCCTTTATTGCAGCAAATATTAGCTAGATGAGTTGAATTTGACGATCTTGGATTCACTCCTATTTTCCTGAGGAAAATCGATCCATTTCACTTGCTTGTCTAGACTTTTACTTTTTGCTTAATCTAAATCTTGTGGCGGAAGCATTTTGTCATTTTCTTAACCTGAAACAATTGAAATTTTTAGAACATTCAAATGTTGACTCGTAGATTCATATATAACTTCTTCATATTTTTTGAAATGAATAAGTTGCTTTTTCCTTTCTAAAAATCTCAAACAGATAGGCCCTGTGTTTGCACTGAGTCAACTGTACCTGCTGAAGGACTACTGGATTTTGTTGACAAAATGAGTTTTGTCAAATGCAAAATTGATTGTATTATAACTCTGTACTCCATCCACTTGAGTTCTCTAATGTGATCATAACCGTAGCATTGCTTAATTCTTCTAATTTTTTCTTTTAACTAAAACTTGTTTTGGGCTGTATCTTCCTGGTTTTTATCAATGGCAGCATTCACGTTTGCCACTACTTCTAAATTTATACCTTTGCCTGCTGAATATGAACTTATTGCTAGAGAGGATGAAGAAAGCATAGATTTTTGGTGCCTCTAATTGTGTCTTGATGTTTTATTGGTTGGGTTATGTATGGTAGGGTATTGACGTATTCCCAAGTCCTTCATGTTGTTTGTCTGATCCCTTCAAATTGTCTTGAACAGGATGGAAAGGCAGCGTCGTGAAGAAGAGTTAAAGAATAGATCTTCCAAAAGAGGAGCTGCTGATGCAGAGCAATCCACAATGAACAGGGTGTGAACTCGTTTTTTCTCTTCATGAATTAGTGCTTCAATTTATAAAGAAGTTGTCGCTTATCACAACTGTTTTAAATTCTTATTTTCAGGCGACTAGTCCCCAAACAGGGGGTCAACAGAGTGGAGGTAGCTTAAAATCCATGAAAGAGAAACCAAATCAGCAAGACAAGGATGGGCAGGAAGGATCTGTACTTAAGACTGCAGGGCCATATGGAGAAATGACGGCAGGTCTGCCCTGAGTCAGACTAGTTTTGAAAATTTTTTTACAATGCAGTTTTGGCTGAACAACAAACAACTTAATCGCATGAGGCCATCATACCTTTTGGCTCATTTTAATTGTCTCTTTAATTTTTTGAATGTTGCTATTGGTTCATCTACCTTTTTGTGGGCTGATTTCCTACTGCATATAATGATTCACATGGGCACACTTATCTATTTCAATATGCGAAAGAGCCATAAATTTTTTATTTTTATTTTACACTACTTGAATTTTTCTTGTGTCTTGTATGTGTCATTTTTGTAGGAAATGAGACGGGTTTGCTTGTTTAATGGAGCAAATGATAAGCCATATTTTGCGTTTAGTGCACATTTGAACTGTTTTAGAAATCATGGCCATAGTCATCTACACGTGTCTTCAGACTTTCATAGGCTTATAATGGCCATGGTTATCTGCAGGCTTTTTATTGAAGAAAAGTGCAAAAACAAATGGATGGAGCAGGAGATGGTTTGTTCTAAATGAGAAAACTGGCAAGGTTAGTAGTGTATGTAATAAATAAATGCCCTGGAGTGTTTCTCTATCTGCAAATTAGTGGGATACCTGTTAATCCATGAATGTACTCAATTTATAGCTGTTTGACATTGTTGAGATACTTGCCACACTAATTAACCTGAAGTGTTTAGTTTATTTGACGAATGGTGTAGGCATAAATTACTATTGTTACATGGACCGTATTGCAAATTCTGCTTTAGAAATCTTTGTGTTGGATGTTACCCATTTTTTGGTGGTTGAAAACTGGAATTTTTTACAAAGAATTTTTTGTTATTTTCTGAGTCTATTATGACTAGGTGACCAATGTGTTTCAATGCTGTATTATTTTGCAGTTTTCATATACCAGGAAGCCAGAAGAGCGACTTTTCTGTGGTACCATCATTTTGCAGGTGAGGAATGTTTCAGGTTCTTCGGGTGGATTATTTTAGCATGAAATTCCTTGGTTGCTCACTTATTTTCAAGCTGACCAATTGTCTGAATCTTCTATGTAAATTTTTTGGGGGTGGCATGTGTGGGTATGCACACGCGCACATGTTTGATATATCTAAACAAGCCATAGATAGTAGTGAGTAAAATTCTTAAGTAGTTAATTATGGCTGCATTGAGAGAAGAGGGAAAGCGGCTGCTGGGTCTCGAGATTTATTCTGTTTCCATATTCAAGAAATTGGAGGGAAGCGGGACAACAAATTTGTAATGTTTTTGCTTTTGATTTGGCTAACAATGAGAAGAACAATATGGGTGGGAGCAAAAGGAAACATTTCTCTTCTGACCAACAGATTGGTTCAACTAAAGCATGTTCCTACCTTCACTTCTATTCAAAGTGTAAATAAGACAACTGTACTTTTATTTGTAAAAGGCAAGTGTCCTTAGTTCAATCAACTAACTCTATTTTACCTCCGCATCATTTCCCTTCGGGTGCATCTAAAACTGGTTCATTCCTTTTTCTTGTTTTTGCTTCTGACTTAAATTGCCGCATTATATTGTTAAGCTCTGTCATCAAGAGGATACATTGGAAAAATTGACAGCATGTATCTGCTTTTGCTTTTTTTTACATAGGTATAATAGCGTGTATCTACTAGACTAGTTATTGAAGAAGACATGTATCTATTAGCCTGTGCTTATGCTTGCCAGTCATTTCTTCAAATTGCCAAATCCTCTGCAACACCATCTGTTGTCCCTTTCATATGCTAAGTGGCCATCCCTTATTCCTCTGTTTACTTGTGATTTATTGCTGTCCATTGGATTTGCATCATGACAGTATAAAAGTTCACATTTATAATTCAGTTGACCCCATTCAAGCTACTGGAATTTCTACCTAGCTTCTTGTTTGTTTCTGGATGTTGGTCGTGCAACTGCTGGATGAATTCATCAGGAATGTAACATTGAATTCACTGCCAGTATGCCTTGGGATGTTGCTTATGCTGTAAAGTTTAATGGAGTTTATGCTGTGGGAGATGGGCTTCTTTTTTGCAGGTCTACAGTGATAAATGTTGTGCCTGGTGCATCAAAAATTAAATTGCTAACTTGCGGTCTTCCCTGAGTCTTATGTTTCTAGAAATGCGGAATTGTGATGTTACAAATTATTAACTGGTAAAAGCCTTTCCAATTGGCAAGTAAAATGAGCTTACTCCTCGTCCAAGCTTAGCTGATCCATCACCAATGCCTTCTCTTTGTGGTAATTGCACTGTGTCTAGTGTCCACCCCCTCCTTATCTAACTTCTATTTATGGTTGGCCAATCTTGGATTGTAATGTAGATCATGTTTCTTATGGACTAGGAATTTTTCCTTCTCTCGCTGTTGATCATATGGACATCAGCAGCGTTGGGCAAAGTCATCTGGAATCTGGGATGGACTATCGAAACCTCCAGTTTTCCACTGGCAACAGCTTCTCGGCAAAGCATGTGTCTGAAACAAGAAGTGAAGTTTCTAGATTCCAAAGTCATCCTGAATTGGCGTCAAACCACTGGAGCAGAGGGAAAGTGTCGGTGTTAAATCAGATGGCAAAGCTTGTCCAGAAAGAGATCATTGATCTTCTTGAGAAGAATTTGCTCGATCATGCTTATCTTGAAAAGGAGGCTAGAGATCGCCTCGACTGTCTGGATTTTCTCCCTATTGATAGTAGCCAATTCAAGGAGCAAGTGAAGGAGTTTCTACTCTGTGCTTCCCGGCTTGCTGAAGTCGAACGTCCCACCAATGAAACTGCAATGCCCAACGTCCTGGAGCACTGCAGTCATGCAAAGAAGAGGTTTCATGATGTATCCGAGAAATATTCAGTGACATCGGATGCATATGCTGCTGGCGATGGACGAATTAAACATCTCCAGGAAGATGTCCATTGTGCAAAGGAGACTTTGCTCAGGATCGAGGCAGAGTTGCATGAGTGCGAGGTGGAGCATGCGGAGCTCCAAGGATGGCTTGCCGAGATAACTCGAGAGATGGAGGAGGCCAAGAGCGTGGAGCCTTCCTGCGCTTGTGTTGGTTGTTCGATCTTGGAATTTCATAAACGATGCAGTCTTCGAGATTGGTGTGGTTGGTTTTTCATATCCTTGTATCTCCTTTATGTTCTGAAAGTCAAATTTAGCTCTTTCATATGCAAGCGGCCTCCGCATTTTATATAATTAATTCTTTTTATTAATTTCCTTTGGCAGGGTTGGCATTCTCTAATGCTCGTGCGTACAGAGGTTTAATTGAAGTGTGGAATACTTGGTTCTGCACACTTCCATAGGGAGAGCCATCTATTATCAGGAAAAGCGACATGGCGCGTGTCTGACTTTCCAGCATCTGGTCTCTCTTAAAATCTCAAAGTACCAAGTACGCTCTTCTTTGAAGCAAGTCCTTGATTGTCCTCACTAGATACGTGAAGTTTATAATGACAAGGAAATAAGTATTAATGCTGTGTTTTCCAAGTACTTCTAGTTGAGTAAGGAACTCAGAGCCGTTGAATTCTAGCAACCTCTGGCAGAAGTTGGTTTGTGTTTGCTTTCTTTTATGGGGATTGGTAGAAGGGGTTGAGGGAAGACTGGTGATGGAGATTATACTATTGGACTGCAACTTTAGTGTTATCTTGTACACTGCTCGTCTCTGTATTGCTTAGATATTAGGCTTGCAAGTATTTTGGTTATTATATGCTTACAGTAGATCCATGGTCCCTTCACGTTCCTTCTGCCTCTCTTCAGGTGGCGTCAAACGCGGTAGTTCCCATGAGTTTTTTTTTTGTTGGCATTTCTCTCTCTTCCCAGAAAAAGCTTTTTGACTGCGTGTGTGGGTTTGTGCCGTGCAGCAGCCTTGTGTTTGGGTCTTGAAGCGCCGGGTTCTCTCGGATTTGAGAATGGTGTTCGGGTTGAAGCGTGAGAATGTGAGGTGGGATGTGGTTAGATCCGACAGAAGGTTCGTGCTGAGGGCGGTTGTGGATCCAGTGAGCTCCGGCGAACCTAGGTCTGATCAAGAAGAGGTCGTTAAGTCAGAGGAAGGAGACCCACTTGCTAAATTCCATGGCATTGTCACTTCTTGGCCACTGGTTGTTTATGTGGTAAAATCTCTCTCTTTCTCTCTCATTTTCATTTCACTGGGGGTTGATTTCAGTTCTTAAGGAAGAAGTGTGAATGAATGCATGGAAAAAAAGAAATTTTTTACTGTTTGCACTTGTTAGAGCTCTACGATGCTGTTTGTTATTGTAAAGCTTTCTCGCTTATGTGGTGAATGAATGATCTGAAATGTTAGGTTTGTCTCCTACTGGTTGTTGGAACTTGAATTGGTTTAATCTGTGATAGGAACCATCTGAAATAGGCGATGTTTTGGGTGGGTTTGGCTTAACTTAGTGAGTTTACTTGTTCTGTTGAGAGAGTTCGGGCGTTCGTCCTAATTCCTTTGTGGGTGTTTCTTGCTTATCAGATGAAAAGAAAGTCTCGTGCTGGATTTGCTTTTGGGTTATGCATTGTGACTGTGACTGCGTTTGTGTTCTTTGCTGTGAGAGTCTTGAAAGCAAGGAAGGCGAACTACAATCGTTCGGGCTCTGTAGCTAGACTTGGCACAAACTAATGTGTATCAGAAGCATGGCGTTCCCTTCTGTATACAAGCTGAACATGAGGAACTGCAAAGGAAACTGGAAGCTCTACAGATGGTTAGCACTATTCTGCATGTCAATCAGTTAGCTGTTCTGTTGTTGATAATGGACTTCCTTATTTGCATATTGCAAATGATTATCTTCAGTTCGTGTTCTAGGTTTTATGTTCTGCTTGCTTTAAACACCATTATGTATTCAGAAGCGTGATTCATGTCATTCTATTGTGCTCACTGCTTGTGTCCATGCTAAAAATGGGAAAATTGGACTTTCCAAAAAATGGGTTAAGTGTCAAATCTTGACAATTCTCAGTCTTTTGTGTTTTTTGTAACATATTTTTTTTATTTCTTCGGTAGATATTCTGGATTCTTGTTTTGTTGGATCTTCTTGTTGTTCTGTGTCCAATCTACATACATGAAGATCAAGACAAATCTACGTATATGAGTTCACTCATTCATAAGGAGAATGAGCTGCCTCCAGGGTTTTTATACATCATCATGTTTGATGTATTCATTTACTTGTGATTGGTGCAGGACCAGAAATTTGATAAACTGGTAATTGACCGGAAGAACGCCCAGGATTTTTAAAGACCCTTAAAGTTCCAATCATCGCCAGTAGACGGTGAGTAGAGTGCCTCACAGAATCAATCATCAAATTCTTCCGAATCAGAGCACTCATCTTCAAGTTCTTCTATCAGCCAATCATCCGCTGAGGAAATTCAAAAGCAGTAGAAGGCTCCTTTTTAGAGCCTGCTTTCCTTTTTTACTGAGAAGGAGCTGAGAGTTGGGAAAAGAAGAGAAACATAAGCTGGTTGGTTGTAAATTGAATGATTTTGTATCAAACGTAAATATCCCTTCATCGATGCGAATTATTGCATTTATTTGGAATGCCCTGATGTTTGTCTGTCTGTCTGTCTCTCTCTCTCTCTCTCTCGCTCTCTCTCTCTCTCTCTCCCGCAGCACTTTTTCTTTCTCATGAAATAAAATGTGCATGAAATTGGTTCAAGCTAAAATGGTATCTCAGCTTTCAGATCATCTTCGCTCGCTTCGAATCATGAATTATTGGGTACGTACACCGTGATAACATTACACTTCCTTTTGCTCAGAGGTTTAGCATGGTCATACGGTTTTATGAAGGAACAAGACACCTATTTGCTGGTACTCAAGGCACATACGAGCATTGTTGGTATAGCCCCTAAAAGTAAAGGACGTGCCAAAAAATCTTGCTTTATGTATCACAATACAAACCAAGAAGTTCTTAACAAATATGACGGTAGCCTTGAAGCCATCACATACTCTACTCTCAAAATAGTTATGACCCCCTAATTCCTCTGAGGAGGGCTCCTTCAGAACCGAAAAGAGCAGTACATACAGACGAGAGGCTGATTACTTCGAATTACTAATTTTTTGCAGTAGCTATTTCCCTCGTTCCGACGGAAAACTCGGTGATGACTTCAAGAGGCATGCCTTTGGTTTCCGGAACTTTCAAAAAGACGAACACCCATGATATGACGCACGCGACAGCATAAATGCCAAAGATGCCGGCTAAGCCGATCGAATTGAGCAACACAGGCAACGTATCGGTCACGATGATGTCTCCTATCCAGAAGACTAATGCACATATTGTGATGCAGAGACCGCGCACCCTTGTGGGGAATATCTCAGAGCACAGGATATTTGGAATAGGACCATAAGCCGTCATGAAGACCACCACACAAATGGTCGCAATCAAGGAGCTGACCACCGAGCTCGAGCCCACCAGTTTGACGATTACTAATACTACAAGTGTCACGATGAGCACCGGAATCGTAGTCAAAAGGAGCGTCCTGCATCAATGCAAATTGATTGATTGCAACACCACCAAAAATAAAGAGGTGAAAAGTTGGAACATCTCCATATTTCATGAAATTATAGAGGAACGTAGATATGCCATCAAGTCCAGTATCTTGTTCCTCCAAAATCGGGGAGAGAGAGAGAGAGAGAGAGAGAGAGAGAGAGAGAGAGATGTTTACCTTCTTCCAGAGGTATCCATAAGCCTCATGCCCACAGCTATACATGGTAGCATTAAGAAAGTCGTGAATGCGCTTATAAGAAATGACGTGGATTCTGAGCTGATCCCTAGGTTTGCAAGAAGATCTTCAACTACAGCCTCTTCAAGAATTTGAGGAGCGT
Source organism: Syzygium syzygioides (assembly GCA_031216285.1). NCBI lineage: Eukaryota > Viridiplantae > Streptophyta > Magnoliopsida > Myrtales > Myrtaceae > Syzygium > Syzygium syzygioides. The sequence goes on along the minus strand of CM062244.1, from coordinate 32,876,144 downwards.
AGTAGAGAACTCCATTTATTCCAGAAAACTGTATTATAAGCGTGTCAGCAATGCTTCAATGTCAAATTCATGATCCCATTTATACATGACTTGCTAAAACAATAAAAGCTTTGGCTTGTCGCAATTTGCCATTGAGGAAGGACCAAATACGAAGATCCAGACAAACCATAGGGTCATTTACTTGATCCCAGAACTGGACCAAACAATGGAAGATGGATGCCTACAGACCTATTGCAAACATAGAGAATGCATATTGCCATCAGGTTAATGACTCCATCAGGTTAATGTATAGCAAAAAGCAATAAAACAGAGAGAGAGAGTGCCTGCATGTTGTCAAGCCATAAAGTAAGACCGACAAGAGCTGAACCAGCAGATAGCTTTCTAAAATCAGCCCCCCAATCCTTTTCAGCTACTCTGCATCAGATAGACAATACGGCAAACTAATATCAGCAGAAAGAAATTTAACCAAGTCTAGACCTGTTGTTCACATGATATCTACTTATACAACATTGAGGAATATATTCAATAAATCAATCGATTCAACCACAAGTTTTAACCCCAGTATCCAGTCACATCTTAAAAGTTAAAACTACATTAACCAAAATACTGGCAACACCTAGTAACCCAGTTTTATTCTCATGGATGAAACCTAATTATTCAAAGGAACTGAAAAACAATTCTGCTTGACCTATATGCTTGATGTTCATGGAAAAGGAGATTCTAGAAAAATTGATGACCGTACAATGCACCTGAACACATCCTGGCGGTAGATACTTTTCTTTATTGCCAACTGAAAGACCCAGGAAGCAGTGGCACGAAGCTCAAATGCCCACAAAAGATCCTCTAAAGCGTTGACAAAATTAAGAGCAGCATTGTCTTCCAAAGGATGCAACTTCTCCAGAAAAAGATCTACCTCTGAAACTAGGGACTTGCCCTTTCCAATGAGAAGCCTATGAAACAAAAGCAGCCAAAGCATAACATTTTTAAGTTCATAAAAGGGACAGACCGAATAAAGAAGTTCATAAAAGGGGAGAGTGAAACCTAAAATTGTCATATCTCATATCCGAAGATCGATTAAGTAATGATTACCTGATGGGAAGATCGAATCTAGCACATTTCAATGCATTCAAGAGATTAATGGCTTCACATGCATGCTGGGACAAACTCGCAGCCCTCACAAAGCATGTCCATATCCTGTGATCAAGTTCCACACCCTCACTCTTCATTTTATCAAGCTTTTGAATGGCAATGCTGTAGTCACCATTTTTCAGGTAAGCATCGATAACTGAACCGTATGGTAATGTACTCAGACTTATTCCATTTACTTTCAAGTTGTCAGGAACTCTTTCAGATTCCTGAGGATGTCCAGAGCTTCCATAAGAAACCATAAGCAAGTGCATTGTGGCGATTGTCGGTTCTATCCCAGCCTTTTTCATCACTAACAGCAAATTTTCAGCTTTAGAATGATCTCCCAAGTCTCTATAGAGTTTCATCATAATGTGATAAAACGAAAGATCTAATTTGTGCCCTTTTGAATGCAGCTCCATGAAAAGTTCTTCAGCTTGTTCCAAGTGATGCTGCTTGGCAAAGGAAGATATCAAGCTCTTGTACGTGGATAGCTTAGGTTCCAAGCGGAGCCTTCTCATTTCATGCATCAACACTAAACCTTCTTCAGCCCGACGGTCTCTGCAGTACATTATGATCAAAGTATTATATGTCTCTTCATCTGGCTTAAGGCCAGCTTCTTGAATTTTCTGATACACCTGAACTGTCTTTTTGAAGTCCTCAATCCCTGTGTACAATTTAAGCATAGAATTCCATATCGAAAGATCAGGTTTAAATCCTGCATCTACCATCTCAGACACCATGGCTTCAACATCCCTTACTCTACTCCCTTTGCATAACAATCCGATCATAATCCTGTAAAGATGCATGGTAGGAACATAACCCGCTGCCTTCATTCCAGCATATATCTTCTTCACTTCAAATACATTTCCAGATTGAGCAAAAGCATCAAGCATCAAAATAATAGAACTGTTGCTTATCTTGAAACCCATATCTTGCAACTCCTCGATCACTACGTAAAGTTCATCCAACCGCCCATCAGTGATCAAAGCTTGCAAGAGACCATTGATGGACTCCAGTGTAGGAGCAGAGCAATCTCTCATCAACGTATTGAAAGTAGCCCTCGCGCGCTCATAACAGCCACTGGCAGCGTAAGCATGTATCAATGCATTCCAAACCTTACGATCTACTGAACGTCTCATTCTAAGACCTCCCACACTCAACAGATTTGGCTTACGCATTTTTTCAAACACAAGGTGAGCAGCAAGCTAAGGGGCAAATATCGATCCATTCGGCACCAAGAAAGTATAAATAAGTACTAGTTATCGGTGGCTCAGTCCATGCTGACTTATTGACAGGAATGTTGAGACATCTACTTTATACTAACTCATGATCTTTCACACACTAACAAAAATACTTCTTTTATTTGATGGGATAATATGCACCTCAGAGAGGCATTAAAATGATACTTTCAAATCATTTCAAATGCTCAGAAAACACAATTAACAAAGAAACAATGTTTTCAGACAAGCACCAGAATTGTTTTGTCAAAGAAGTTGGAACTCCCACACCAGAAACAGGTGATTTACATGTTGGAAAGAGCAAACATAAAATGAGAAGTATCAAAGAATGCGGGCTTAAAATCTTTCCTGAGACACTTTTGCCATGATACTTGTACTCATTACCTTTATTTCATTCCCCTGAAGCCGTTTCATTGTCAAGTTTTGGGCAGAAATCTGCAGAAAGGGTTCAATCCAATGAGTAAAAGCTTGTGTGCCCAAAACGAAGCAAACATGTCCCATTTGGCACTATAAGACTATAAGATGCAACAGATCAAACGCAAACTGATTTTTTGATAAAATACCATAGCACGACAGCAATATATTTTGAAGAGTTAATGGGAAATATGATTTTCCGTCTATTCTATTGACAAAATTGATTCCAACAGGCACGAAAAGAAGTTGATACTACATGAAAGTTCATGTGTGTTTTCTTTTCCTAATTAGTATAGGTACAAATACAGTTGATACACAACCAGCGATATATTGCACAAAACATTTGTAGAACGTAACAGCGATAGGCATTAGAAAAGATCAGTTTATGTAATACTTCCCATAACTCATGTCATAATAAAGAATGAACACTTGTTACTCAACTGTTCATATTTTACTGCTTTGAACCATCTTCAGCAATTAGTCAGTTTTCCAGTTGTCCTAGAAGCTTAAGTTCCAGTATAACACTTTACTTCAGCAGAATGAGTTTCAGCAAATGCAAAAGGTAAGTCAGCATTATATCCGAAATTGGGAATGCAATCCCCTTTAAGCATCAGTCTGACAGTGTTAGTGGAATTTTGTACGAGCTTTTAGTGAAGATTGCAGTGACATATGTAGTTCCATAATAACTACTTTCTTCATTTTCCTTGTGACAAGCATATATATCAACACAATTCACTAAATTTTCATCCAATTTTCAAGTATGTATTTAAGGAATAAAGAACTAAGAGCAAGATTGACCAGAATTTCTAGGTGGAAGCATCTTCCCAAAATAAAAGAAATTGCCAAATATAATAGCATTTGGAGAAACTAACCTTCTTGCGCTCTTGACGTATATTTTTCCTTTTGTTCTGCTTCATGTCCATCAAAAAGTCATCAAAGCTGTGGCACAGACAGTGAAACTTGAAGCATGGACCTTTTGCATGCAAGATAAACACAAGAAATGTAAAATGATCAAAAGTTGGCATTCCAAGTAAATTTAAGACACAACTCATTTAGAGAAGCAATGCTGCAATCATATGCTAATTGGTAGGACAAATTGCAAAGGAAATTGGTTTGCGCACAATAACAAATGGAGAGAATTGACAGCAGCATCACATCGAAGTATCAAATGAAAGTTGCATTTCACCTAGATGACTTTGGTGAAGCATTTATGGGCAATGACTCCCCTTGACATGCTATCTAGATCAAACGGAGATAACTCCATTCAACTCCCAAACACTTTTGACCCTCACTGACAGTCAAGGAAAGGGGTCAAAGATGTATGAAAGCTACGAAATACTTAAGTAAACTAATACAGGCTTATGATGAGATTTGATCGTGCTACTTTCTAAACAGATGGTTTTGCAAATTCTGAAGAAGTATTTTAAGCTACATGCCACTTTTATATTAATGATACTATTAAAAAGTTAATTTGACTGAGAAACTTGAAATATTACAGACAAGCCTATTTTCATTAGCATTGAGTCTAATGTTTCAGCACTTGTATGTTTAGTGGTTTACTTGTATAAATATAGACAAAAGATGTGTCTTTGTTCCCCAATCCTATTGCGAAAGAATATATAATTGAATACTTATCTTGACCATTAAGAAAGTAAGCACATTGCCGGAAGTTTTCACCATGTTATATGAATTTTACTTCAGATGGCTTTGGCTGGAGCCCTCCAGGAGCTCAGTCGTAATAGTCTACAAAAATATTCATTGCATCACACAGGATATATAGTGCTCCCAAGGTTTTGTTAAAATCTTAAACTAGCCCTTCAGAATCCTTTCTGCATGGACTAATACACTTCAGATGAAGATGAGTCTCCTGGATTGTTTTACTACCGAAGGGAAAAGTGATGAATGAAAAACCAAAAGTCGACGTCAATGTAATTAGCAGGAGTAACATCAGGCCTAACTGTAATTTCAGTGTTCATTTTGCCACTCACCATGTATAGTTTCGATTTCTCCAATGGTACTGCATTCCTATCCTCTGTAGAAAACCCTTTTCCTTGAGGTAGTGCCATTCATTCTCAAAAGAAAATGTGATGTGAATCGACGAAACCTGGGACTGTCATCAAGGATATACATCAAATTCATAACTACAGCATATTGAAATATCAGATTTACAGTTCAGGAATTTCCACCTTTAAGTAAGCCACAGCTAGCCACAACTTCCCCACTTGTTTGGCAAATAACTAAGTTATTTCTTGTTTTCCATAGGACCATACATATAGAGATGAGCCCCAAAAACTTTTTAACTCAGGTGCAATTCCAGCCAAGGGAAAAGGTCCAAATATTTGATGGAGTACAAAGAAAGCCAAATGATGAAGGGAAAGTGCAATAAAAGTTTGGCCATTACATGGATGCGACATCATATTCACTATGGACAATCACACATCTGTTATCACGTACCTTAGCAACCAGATTCTTTAAGGCGTCCACTACAATGTCCAAAACTTGATCCTTATATGAGGAATCGGGAAGTAGAATCCGAGGACCAGTTACGGGGGTAAAAGGGACACAACACTGGTACTTTGGATAGTATCTTGAACCATAACTGTAGTAAGCGTCCGCCCAAGAATGGTCGAAAACAAATTCACCATAGGAGTGACTACACATCAACATGTAAAATGAGAGTGTAACCACAGCCAAAAAGCTCCTTGAAGATTTTGAAAATTGCCCAATTTTTACCTATTTAAGAGGAGCATACAAGAGCCTATTTATTTGATGTTTGTAGCGAAAATGAATGTAATTCTGAGAACAGAGAAGTAGGAAAAACCTTTTAAGATAAAGTGGAACAATGCCTATAACAGTCCCAGATTCATCCTTTGCAACAATATGCCGTGGCATCCATCCTGTTTCCTATAAGCATTTAAATAAATCAACGGAGTATTCAGGAGAAGCTATTCAGCTTAGTAGCATACTAATACACAAAGAACTCTGTCTAGGAACAATAGGAAGAGAAACCAAATTCCAAAGGCACTCAGAGGGTGCCAATCCTTTAAAAAGAAAACTTCACTAGGAAGACATCAATAACTACAAAACTTAACAGTCCCTCTTTGTTCAAAAAGATATTTTGCAGCATATACCAGAAGTAAAAGGAACTTCTTTTTTGCTGTCTGTCAGAGCATCCAGAGGAGAGTCATCTCTCTCGAGACAGAAACATGTTGGGCCGCTAAACTGTTAGGCGTAAAAGCATCAGGGACACCCCAGAAGTAGTGTGCAACCAATTTATCAGTGAAAGCTTATGCATGAAGGAACCAAGGAGGACTGCATTATCAATGAAGCCTTAAGTCCCATTCTTTGCCATAGAAGGAAATACCGATCATCCAATCCTTTTCTCAAGAGAAAAAAAAAAGCAGTAGAAATTATGAACTAAACAATTATGTTGATGAACAACAATTTCGACCCCTTAGAACAGAAGGCAAAGTCTCACCTTCACAGCAGAGTGAGACTCCTCCAAACTCGAAAGAAACCCATGCGAAAGAAATGGGTTATGTTTCTCAGGGCCAGTAGCATCAAGAGCACACGCATCCCAATCATTTGACGAAACCTCAGAGATGGAAGACAACCGAGAGCGATACCTGTATAGGTCTCAGCTTTGTTGTCGACACATCCTGCACGACAGAATCAGCAGAAGGGAATTAGACAAACCTATTCATTTACTATATCTCGGAAACAGAACTATCGCGAATGTGTCGATATGATGATTGCCGCCACATCTGATGACTATAGTAGAAGATACCTCGGCTCCTGGTGCTGTCAAAGTATAGTCACCGAGTGAAAGATCAACAGTTTCTCGAGGCTCCAAAGACTTCTTGGACCTCCAGAACAGTGCACGAATCCCGGATGCCCGGAATGACGTCCCAGCACACGGTCCGGATTGGGTCTTCCCCTACACGAGAAGGAGAGAGCATGCCCATTTTCCAATTATCAACCGACACTCCTCAATTCAAAAACCCAATAAGCATGCCGCAGGCGGAGAACCCACTTCACACAAGCATGCCGTCGGCGTCGGGCTTCGTCGGAGGCGTCTTCGGCATGGGCGTCGGGGGCTAGGGCGGAGGCGGAGGCTAGGGCGTCGCTCGTGGGAGGCGGCGTCGGCGTCGGCGCGAGGAGACAGACCTCGCTTGTCGGAGATAGTGGACCTCGCTCGTGGGAGGCGACGGACGTCGCTCGTCGGCAACGGCGAACCTCGCTCGTCGGAGGTGTCAGAGGCTAGGGCGGAAGGCGGAGGCTAGGCCGTCACTCGCCGGAGGCGGCGTCGGCGTCGGCGCGAGGAGACGGACCCCGCTCGTCGGAGGTAGCGGACCTCGTTCGTGGATGGGGTGGCTAAGCGGGTGAGGGAGACGGAGCGCAGAGTAGAGAGCAGATGGGAAGCGCGAAAGAGAGAGTGTGTGCAGAGCAGATGGGGAGCGCGAAAGGGAGAGAGAGGGAGTGTGGAGAGAGAGGGCTGTTTTTCAAAAATTTTCGCCCAGCTTCAGCTCGGCTCAGCTCGGCTCAGTGGCGTGGGAGCGGGAGAGTCTTCCTGACATGTGGGCCCTCTCGGACACGTGTCGCCGCGCCAGAGTGGGTATTTTTCCACGGTGGAATCACAAGGGGTACGCAATATTTTCTCGTGGGTGGAGTGGACGTGAGCGGCGTGCATGGGGAAGTGGCGAGTGTAGCGTGTACGCCAGCTAGGGGGAAAGAAGAGAGAGGAAGAGAGAAAGAGAGAAGGGGGGAGAGAAAGGGAGAGAGAGAGACGGGACGCGCGCGGGGGAGGGCTCGAGAGAGAGAGAGAGGAGAGAGAAACGAATTTTAAAAATTTAAACTTCAATCGCGAACTAATGGACACGGTCCAAACTAAAAATCGACCTATCGGTCCCGATTTAATCTCGGAAAAATGCCTAATAATCCACGATAAACCCTGACATCATTCTAGGGCATACGACCACAATAAAATACTCCGAACCACACTACGAGGGAGGTCTACCAGTCCAAATTTGTACCCGGTCCAAAAATCCACTTTCTCACTATTCCTGACAATCTCGATGTTGGCCACAATAATTTCGACACCGTCCAATTTATTTCGTCCCAGAACTCCCGAAAATCGACTGTCAAGTTTGGGGTCTAATTAACGGTAAAATTCGATCGAGTGCGATTCTAGCGAAATCTCTAGTTTAAAATAATAACCGAGAGTGATCAGTTCTCGGGCGAGATTTTACTATAAGCACACTGACAAATCACGCGTTCTATAAATCCCAAAATTGATCGAAATTTGGGCTGTTACAGGATCAAAGTTTAGGTAACATTGTGTTATTAACGCCAAATAATTCTACAAGCATACTGGTCATGTGATTGTATTATGTGTAAATGGTCTCTAGGCTTCAGCATGACTATGGTGATTTAAAGTGTAAGTTTGCACATTGAGACATGTAAAGTGGCGCAAGTTTGACAAGAAAGGAACTATGGTGCGTTTATACGACGAAAAATTAATTGTTGGAAAATCGTTTTCCTTGAAATATTGTTTGCGTCGCTTAGAAAAATTAATTGAATGAAAATGCTTTCATTAGTTACAGTACGTCATGCCTAAACTGTTGGTTAATGATGCAAATGGTTTTTGATAAATCTATTTCCCCAATAAAATGAGCGAATCATTTTTGAAAAAATAAAACCTTCATAGTAGTTAATTTTTCGCGAAGTAAACCACCCTAAATCTTAATTTTTGTGGCTGAGAGAACTGCTTCAGACATATATTTGGTGTGCAACCTATCTAGCCTCATCCTATCGAGCGAATTGAGTTCTAACAACTAACTAGAAATCATAAAAAGGGCAACCGATAAAAGAAAAGGATTTAGTGGCTTTGTTCTCCAAGTAAAAAACGTTATTGAAGAGTTGCTTGATTTGGCAGTGCCAAGAAGAAGATATCATTTTCGATTGATCATTGACATCTTCTTGGTCCTTTTGACCAATAGTTTTTCTTTGGCTTTAGCAGGCCCCAAATTCCTCCCCTGTGATGGTGTAGGTAAATGACGAGATTACAAATGAAATACTCGAGCAACTGCTGCATCCCTTCAAAGAGGGGATTTTGAAGCACATACACTCACACTCTTGTTTGTGCACATCGCATAAGTTCATCAACCTGCTCATGGATATGGATTCGCAATTTCGCATGACCATATATACTTCTGCCCTCACGCATGCTCCTGTCTATGCCAATGCCCACGCATACCAAATTTAATCACATGAATTCATACAACTCTTTCTCACACACAATAACAAAAGAGCATCAGCACGCGTGCTCATCCATGTGAAAAGAGAAAGAACATAACGGTCTTAAATGGCCAGAGAGAGAATGCCTCATGAATTAGCCTTAACATAAGAGAAATTAACCCCCGAGGTTGGTGCAGTCTGTTGGGAATTAGGGAACCTGTAGTTCAAGAACCGAAGGCTATCCATTAAAAATCCGTAAATTGGGTGTAAATTGCTTTGATTTAGGGCTACATGCATACGTCAAAGGCCTGAATTTAAGCAATATATGGGGCTTGCCGGGTATTCAATAGCCGAGGAAGTCGAATCTCCACGCCATGCACCTAGATCTATAAAAACAAAGAAATTTACATTCAAATTTAAATATGAGATCTTCCTAGGACTAGATTATATATATAAATATTATCTAATTGACTGTCATATTGCATTATAAGTAACAATTTATCTTAACAGAAGCCTTGGGCGGGAATGAAATTTTTAGGCAAACTTTTGAGGTTGAAACCAATTTTATTTTTGGTCATAAACATATTCCATTTCATTCATATGAAAGTCGTACCATCATAGCAAAGTTGACAAGAGTCAGTACAAAATAAATCCCAAAGAGGTTGGGGTGGCCTAGACATCCAACTAGAGGGAAGTGTTCCTTTTCGGTGAGATTTGGCGATCCAGTCTACGACTTGGTTGGCTAGGTTGAAACCAATTGAGTTCGCTCATATATTGTGGATCTGAATCTAAAGGTTTCACTATTCGAATAGATGTGCATCATCGTACTCACATGTTCATAGCACATCCATTTCACTTGGGCTTAAGGAAAGCCCAATTAACCTTGATTAAAAGTGGCATTCAAAGGCCCAAGATATGGTGGGAATGAGCTTTCCACAAAACTGTTTATATAGACATTCAATACAAATAATACAAATTCTTTGTTTTTTGTGATATATTGAAGACCCCATACATCTTAACACTTTCATTTATATGGAGCATTACTTGTATTAACACATATTATGGACAAAGCTTAGAGATTTCCAGTAAGGAAAACTAGAATGGGAGATAATATACTAATCGATTTACCAAAAAATATCGAAGACATGAAATTTTTTTTCCCTTAATATAATTTACTAAAATATCCGGAATTTTGCGATATCAATTATCACATCTTAGTGGAAAGTCCTGATTGTTGATTCTTTTCATGAAAATATCAACTAATTTTCTCATTTTTGATGACAAAAAACGCGTATGGTATTACAACTAGCTATAAAATTACTCGAAAACAAGCTTACTCGGGCAGGACACTTGCAGTATGTCTTGTGTCATGTTGGCAGTGGATAACCATCATCACTAATGCATATTTATGTTAGAGGAAAAGACTCGAGACTTTTCCGACCTTTAGCTCTATTTCCCTATTTCTGAAAATAGTGCTTTCCATCCTAAGACAAAATCTAATCACAACAAATATCAAAATTGCCCCTCTTTAGAAATTCCACCCACCGTCATCTGCCACCGTTGACCCCCCTCCTCACTAATACCATCGACCCCTGCCCCTATGTTCACGCTTGGCTCTCTCTCATCCCTCTGTAAACAATTGCTCTCTCTCTCTCTCTCTCTCTCTCTCTCTCTCTCTCTCTCTCTCTCTCTTTCCTGGTCATAATAGGGTCTCTTGACCTCGATCTGAGGTCACGTGTCACGATGGACGGCTCCAATTTAGGTCATCCATGATTTTATTGCAGCTCGCAACCATGATTGACGATTGTCAGTCGCCATGGACGACCTTGCACTACAAAAAAACTGCTATTTTCCGACGAAATTTCCAACGAAAAATTTGGAAAAATTCGTTAGAAAACGAATTTCCAACGAATTTTTCAAAGAAAAAAATTCGTTGGTAATAGGTCGTTGGAAATTTTTCCAACGAAAAATTTCAATTTTCGTTGGAAATTTGCGACGAATTTTATTTCGTTGGAAAACTCGTGGCTAAATTCATTGGAAAAATTACAAAAAAAAATTTTTTGGTCAAAAAATCATTGAAATTTTATTTCCAACAAAAAATTTTTCGTTGGAAAAATTACAAAAAAAAAATTTTGTCGAAAAATCGTGGAAATTTTTTTTCCAACGAAAAATTTTTCATTGGAAAAATTACAAATTTTTTTTTTCGAAAAATCGTGAAAATTTTTTTCCAACGAAATTTTTCTTTTCGAAATTTTTTTTCGGATTTTTTTTTGAATTTTTTTTTGAATTTTTTTTTTCGGAAATTTTGTTTCGAAAAATCACCCTCACCGCCGGCGAGGGCCAGCCTCGTCGCCGGCGAGGGCTAGCATCGTCGCCGGCGAGCGCCGAGCTCGCCCAGATCTGGGCGAGCTCGGCCCTCGCCATGGCCGGCGAGGGCTAGCCTCGTCGCCGGCGATGGCCGAGCTCGCCCAGATCTGGGCGATCTCGGCCCGCGCTGGCGACAAGCTCGAACTCGCCTAGATCTGGGCAAGCTCGACACTCGTCGGCGACGAGGCTTGGTGGCATTGGGGGCGGCCCATGGTGGCCTCGGGGGCGTCGGGGGCGTTGGGGGTGTCGGGGGCGGCCCTGGATGGCCGCGGCGGCGCCTTTGGGGAGGGAGCTGACGTCGCGGAGGAGGAGGGGGGGCGGCGAAGTCTTGGTGTCCATGGCCCCGGAGCCGGAGCCGGAGCTGGAGGAGGAGGGGGGGCAGCGGGGGAGGAGGCGGAGGGGGAGACAGAGGGAGAAGGAGAAGGGGGCAGCGGGGGAGGAGGCGGAGGGGGAGACAGAGGGAGAAGGAGAGAGAGAGAGAGAGAGAATGAATTTTGAAATTGAACGATCGCGGAAATGTAGTAAGGTTTTTCGTTACAAAATTCATTGGAAATTATACACACTAAAATAATTACCGGAAAATTAAAATTTGTTGGAAAATTCATGGGAAATTTCCAACGAAAATTTTTTCATTGGAAATTTCCCACGAATTTTCCAACAAAAATTGTACACACTGAAATAATTGCCCGGGAAATTAAAATTCATTGGATAATTCGTTGAAAATTTCTAACGAATTTTCCAACGAATATAAAAAATGTCGAATAAAATTAATATTTTTTAAAATTGTTGAAAAATTTGTTGGAAATTTCCAACGAAAAATTTTTCGTTGGAAATTTCCAACGAATTTTCCAACGAAAATTGTACACTACGAAAAAATTGCCGAAAATTGAAATTCGTTGGAAATTTCGTTGGAAATTTCCAACGAATTTTCCAACAAATATAAAAAATGCAAAATAAAATTATTTTTTTAAATCGTTGGAAAATTAGTTGAAAATTTCCAACGAAACATTTTTCGTTGGAAATTTCCAACGAATTTTCCAACGAAAATTGTACACTATGAAAAAATTGCCGAAAAATTGAAATTCGTTGGAAATTTCGTTGGAAATTTCCAACGAATTTTCCAACGAATATAAAAAATGCCGAATAAAATCAATTTTTTTTAAATCGTTGGAAAATTCGTTGGAAATTTCCAACGAAAAATTTTTCGTTGGAAATTACCAACGAATTTTGCGACGAAAATTTTTCGTTGGAAATTTCCAACGAATTTTGCCATTCGTTGGAAAATTTGTCGCAAATTTGCGACGAAAATTTTTCGTTAGAAAATTTTCGTGGCAAAAATCCGTTTTTTTTTTGTAGTGTTGGCCCACAACCTCCGGTCAAAGTTAGGGGCGCCGAGGTCATTCATGGCTTGAAGGAGGCCAGCAGCCTCGGATCAACGTCAATGTTACTGTTATGCAACCTGGGTCAAGGCCTGTCAATGTTGCTGTTACGCAACTTAGGTAGAGAGAAAGAGAGAGAGATTTTTAATTGTTTTTTCAAGTGTTTGAACTATCGTTTCAATTACTTCTCATGATGCACATTATTTGCCCCATGTCACGCATATTGAATAAGACGTCATTTTCTATAACAATGAGCATGGCTACCAATTAAAGTCATCAGTGGGGCAATTAGCAAGATTTCATTTCAAAACTCGTGCACATTTTGCATGGACAAATCCTATCCCATGCCAAACAAGAGATATTACTATTGGAATTGACGAATATTTTGGAGACTCTTATTTTTCATACTAGGCACGCTCACGTGAATTTAGGAAAATCGAAGTATGATCCGATGATATGTGACCCCTGCGCACGGAATGCGGAGGTTCGGGGGCAGCACCCCCGAAATGGGGGTCCCGTTGTCCGGACAGCGAGCGAGGGTTCCGCTCCCCGGTGAATGGACGGTGGCCCCGCTCGCCGGTGAGCAGGCGGAGGTTCGGGGGCAGCGCCCCCAAAACAACATCGACTTTTATTTTTTCTTTTAGGCTTGTGTTTTAAAGTTGACTCATTTGGTGTGGGATCAAAAGGATTTAAATAGGCTTGGACTTTTGGCCCATTTTAAGTCCTATATATTGTACTCGTATGAGAGATCATTGAAACAAGTGGCTGTGGTTGTAAACCTAAATCATAGTGAGATCCCTTTACAAGACGTAATCCTATTCAAGGGTGAATCTAGATAAACTTGTGCATCATTCATTTTTTCTTCTCCGCGTGATCGTTCTAATTTGGTTTGCAATACACCCCCATCAATTACTAGTATGTCCAATAAAATCCCCGTGTACCATCACTTAAAGACTTTTGATAAATCAAGATATCTCGTGAAATCTCGAGTGAGAATGCATTGAGCATGATAAATTTCAAGATTGACTCTTTCTTATGGGGGGAAGAATAGCATTGGTGCCAAAACTTGTGTACGGAGGCCACTTTGGTACCAAAAGTTTCAATTGGGTTACTTAAGTGCTAAAAGTTGTGAAAAACGATTACTTAAGTGCCACTTCGCCGGAAATTTGATGTGGCATTTTTTTATTAATTTCTCAAGCTGATGTGGCTCGCCGAAGGCTGATGTGGCATTTTTTTCTTTTCTTTCTTTTCTTTTTTTTCCTTTTCATTCTTTTTTCCTTTCTTTTCTTTTTTGTTTCTTTTCTTTCTTCTTATTTCCGATGGTCGGTGTCCGGCCACCGGCCACTGGCCATGGCCGGCCTCGCCGAGCGTCACCTTCCTCCGGGCGAGGCTCGGCGAGGCCGCCGTGGCCTCGGCGAGGGCCGGCCTCGTCAAATCTAGTGAGGCGAGCCCTCAACAGTGCTCACCCTGCCCAGGCGAGGGCTCGCCTCGCCAGATCCGGAGAGGCCGCCCCTCGTATGAGGCCACTGCTGCCTCGCTGGGCGTTGGCTTCCTCCGGGCGAGGCACGACGAGGTAACCGTGGCCTCGGCGAGGGTCGGCCTTGTCGAATCTGGAGAGGCGAGCCCTCGCCGGGGCTCGCCCTGCCCAGGCGACCTCGACCCTCGCCTAGGCAAGGCGAGCCCCGGCGAGGGCTCGCCTCGCCAGATCCGTCGAGGCCGGCCCTTGCCGAGGCCACGGCTGCCTCACCCGGAGGAAGGCGATGCCCGGCGAGGCCGGCCATGGCTGGTGGCTGGCCTCCGGCCACCGGCTATGGTAGAAGAAGAAGAAGACAGAAATGAAAAAAGAAAAAAGAAAAAAGAAAAAAGAAAAGAAAGAAAAAAAATTAAAAAATTGAATTATACACATGAAAATGCCATGTGTCATTAAAATTTAAATATAAAAGCCACGTATTAAATTTAATCGGAATTTCTCGCCGTTGACACTTAAGTGATGGTTTTTTCTCCGATTTGGCACTTAAGTAATCGCCGGCGTAAACTTTTGGCACTTAAGTGATCCTAATGAAACTTTTGATACCAAAGTGGCCTCTGTACACAAGTTTTGGCACCAATGCTGTTCTTTCCCCCTTTCTTATGAATTAGTCCGGATGATTGAGGTTCAACTACTGTCAATGACTTTCTTCTTTATCATTCTGTATGGAAAAAAGAAAAAAAGTAAAAAGTTGCTTGGAAAAGAAACTTCAAAAGAAAGAAAAGATGTTTAATGGCTTTCTTCTTCCTACTCTTACAATATTTAAAAAAAAAAAAGAACTTGAAACGTAGACTCGTGTAATTTCCCAGAAAGATTCGGCTAAATGACAACATAACCCTCAAAATCTTGTTTTGAAGTCCCACCTACGTTTTCGCTTTTCAAGCAAATTCCCTTATTACTCAACCGCAATGTATTCAGCTTAAAAATTAACCTATTTGGTAAAATCGTACCCCTCCTCTTTTCTGAGCCAATCTGTACAGAAATCTTAAGGCATTTGAAGTGCGGTACTTTCAAAAAATTTTACTTCCTAGAAGAATTCCTTCCACACCAAAATAACATCATATGTGCACGAGAAATCTTAAATCTTTGCATATAACGCAAATTTTTTTTTTTTCAGAACACATAATGCAATTGAGTTCCAATTATTTGGTGAGCGCAATCAAATCATCAACCTTTGCAAAAAGTAAAATCAAGTCTTTTCCATAGAGAATGCCCAAACTTGCCTAGATAGCACTCAAAGCCCATGTGGAAACCTTTAATTTCACTTCTTAATATAGGTTTAGGATTGTATGACTCAAAAAATTACCAAAAAGTCTTAAACTTACTGTAATTGTACCAATTCAGTACAAAACCCTTTTTTTTACCAATTGAATCCTAAACCTTTTATATTAATGTCAATTCAAGTCATCTGATCAATTTTGGCCGGTCGGTACTAATGTGGATGCCAGCTAGACATGGCCACAGGCCGGTTTCGACCCAGAACTGGCCTGTTGACTGGGCCTGCGGTTCGGAATCGGAACCGGCCCGTGCCCTACGGGCCCCGTTTCGGTTCCAAAAATTACCCCCCCTCTTTATAACTCTTTATAAAACAATTTGAACTTTAATTGCCACGCATTGTAAGTGCATTAAACTTTAATTATAATGCTTGGCTTGGATGCATTGAACTCAAATTATAAGGCTTGGCTTGGGTTTTATGCATAATGCTTCTAATGTTTCTTCGTTCCCATTTGATGCGAGACTTTCGGCTTGCCTTAAACGCCTTCAATGTGAGCCTCTTGGCTTGTCTTCATACAAATGCCAAGAGTCCTACATTGAATGGGAATGAAGAGACCATTAAATGAGTTGTAAATAAAATCCAAACCGAGCCATGAACATGTGAAGTTGTGTGCCTTTCGTGGCTACTTAGCTACGATAAAGGGATGTCAAGTGAAATTTTTTTATCTTTTGCTAATGAAGATCAAACGGTTCCATTGGACCGCCTGGAACCAAACCTGACCATTGGTTCGGTCCAATTCCTGGTTCCATGATTTGCCGGTTTGGTTCCTGGTTCTAAAAATAAGGAACTGGTCTTACTGGTCCGATTCCCGGTTCCGAGCGGAACCGAACCGAACCGAACCAAATTCATTATTTTATAATTTTATAACTCATTATTTTTTTATTTCATAATTTATTTTTTAATTTTTAAATTATAAACCAAAATCAGCTCAGAACCACAGGTTCCGGTTCATACGTGGCCATGAATCGGAACCACCGATTTCGAACTGGAACTGACCGGTTCCAAACCATGGCCATGTCTAATGCCAGCCGTCCTATGTGGCGCAGTCGAAACTGATGTAGACAATTTTAATCTTTCTCTTTCTTTTTTTTTTAATTCTCGTCATCTTCATCTTCATTATCCACGTTAGCGTCGCTTGCCAATTTAGTCCATCCGATCGGCCAAAATATGCCAGTTGGACTGAATTTGGGACAAAATGTAAAAGATTTAGGACTTAATTGGCCCAAAAAATTTTAAAACTGAATTGACACAATTGCAATAGATTTACGACTGTTTTGGTAAGTCTTCCCTTTATGACTTGATTACACCCACACAATGGTGTAAGACTCAATTATACTTTTCCACTTTCATAGAACCTCATTGCAGCAATTGAAAGGTTCAACATTTGATTATAGTGCGTACATAAGATGAAGATTTTTGGAACAATTTCCCCTAGCACATAACTATAGATTTTTAAAAGAAGTAAACATTGCATGCCAAAAGCATTGCATTATACATTAGGGAAGGTTGATCCGCTATAACAACCTATTAAATTAGGACACTTTATGTGAATAAGAACATATGCATCGTTGGATTAAATTTAATATTGCGTTACAAACTCATTGAAAAATTGGAATTAATTTGCAACCTCATTATGATTAGGATTGGCCAAAGTTTTTTTTTAATTTGCAGGAGACAAATTCAATTTTAGCGTGCAAGTTCCTCCATTTGGACCTGAAAATTCAACCCTATTAGGAAGTTTACGCATCCTTTTCTTCCGTGAATTAAGCTTACTATGCTGGAGTGCACGTCAAATTTCATAATTCCATGAAAAGAATATATATTTAGTCAAAATCTAAGTCAGCAGCTACAAGTTCGAGAAAATTGAAAGTTATGATGGATGGGTTGATAAGGACGACGACCGTGTAACCTTATTCAATCACCAAACGTGACAGGCGCTTCAAGGAAACTAAGAAACAAATATCGTATCTTAGTCTCCAAATTCTTGCATTATTTCTATTCATTTATTAACAAGCAATGCAACTCTAGAATCATGAATCCATACCGTGATTAGCGATACACTTTAGATCGATCAATAATGTGCACATCTCAATAGGCACGTCATTGTCGCAGATAAAATGGAGAATGCTGACACATCAATTTACAAATTGCGCGTTGGTATTATTGATGAGCTTGAAATTTTTAGGCCGACCATCACAAATAAAAGTCCATGAAGACCATGACTTTCCATGAACTATTGTAACGCGTACAGGTCCAAAAATCAAAACACTTGAAACCCCAAAAGACCACGACTTCTCGGTGTATAGTCATGATGTGCTGGTCGCAAAGTGAACGCACAAAACCCCATAGACCTTGACTTCTTCACACTTCAATTGCACACTCGTCAAGGACCTCGACTTCCCGATGGATGTGTACAAGTTCCATTCATACATGCATACTGGTTTAAATTCTAATTAAATCATAAAACCGTGAAATTTAGATATTTGTATGAGCAAAATATTCTACTAGCCAGAAAATTACTGCCTTGATATTTAAATTATGATCATTTATATGTTGACACTTAAATTTTGGCGATCTATTTGGGTATCAATTGCATAGAAATGTATGGATCGACCCTAACCCCAAAATATAAAAATATTGATTAAATTACATATGGATATTCATACCGTGATTAGTGATACACTTTAGATCGATCAATAATGTGCACATCTCAATAGGCACGTCAATGTCGCAGATAAAATGGAGAATGCTGACACATCAATTTACAAATTGCGCGTTGGTATTATTGATGAGCTTGAAATTTTTAGGCCGACCATGACAAATAAGTCCACGAAGACCATGACTTTCCATGAACTATTGTAACGCGTATAGGTCCAAAAATCAAAACACTTGAAACCCCAAAAGACCACGACTTCTCGGTGTATAGTCATGATGTGCTGGTCGCAAAGTGAACGCACAAAACCCCATAGACCTTGACTTCTTCACACTTCAATTGCACACTCGTCAAGGACGTCGACTTCCCGATGGATGTGTACAAGTTCCATTCATACATGCATACTGGTTTAAATTCTAATTAAATCATAAAACCGTGAAATTTAAATATTTGTATGAGCAAAATATTCTACTAGCCAGAAAATTACTGCCTTGATATTTAAATTATGATCATTTATATGTTAACACTTAAATTTTGGCGATATATTTGGGTATCAATTGCATAGAAAGGTATGGATTGACCCTGACCCCAAAATATTAAAATATTAATTAAATTACATATGGATATTCATATCGTGATTAGCGAGACACTTTAGATCGATCAATAATGTGCACATCTCAATAGGCACGTCAATGTCGCAGATAAAATGGAGAATGCTGACACATCAATTTACAAATTGCGCGTTGTTATTATTGATGAGCTTGAAATTTTTAGGCCGAATCACAAATAAAAGTCCATGAAGACCATGACTTTCCATGAACTATTGTAACGCGTACAGGTCCAAAAATCAAAACACTTGAAACCCCAAAAGACCACGACTTCTCGGTGTATAGTCATGATGTGCTGGTCGCAAAGTCAACGCACAAAACCCCATAGACCTTGACTTCTTCACACTTCAATTGCACACTCATCAAGGACCTCGACTTCCCGATGGATGTGTACAAGTTCCATTCATACATGCATACTGGTTTAAATTCTAATTAAATCATAAAACCGTGAAATTTAGATATTTGTATGAGCAAAATATTCTACTAGCCAGAAAATTACTGCCTTGATATTTAAATTATGATCATTTATATGTTGCCACCTAAATTTTGGCGATCTATTTGGGTATCAATTGCATAGAAAGGTATGGGTCGACCCTGACCCCAAAATATAAAAATATTAATTAAATTACATATGGATATTCAAAGTATTTGTATTAATAATAATTGGTCATATAATTGCATTGAAGTTAATGGACATAAGCAAAGAGGCTAAGAATTTAATCATATAAACTGAGCTCGTAGAGGAATTAAGTTCAACCAAACCTATAATCTCTTCCTTATATCCGAAAATTCCACACGGCTATCCTAAATTAGGAAGTATTGGTTTATTGATCACAAGGTTTTTGGCCACATAAAAAACAATGGGCAAGATATTCGTTCATACACAGTTGACCAATACTATTAGCCAGATATTCGCTATTGCGCTTCTCTGGAGGATCGTCGCTGCGCCTTGCCTTCGCGTCACTTTAGCCCTGCTCTATCACTGTTGAGCGATACCAAGCGTATCCCTCAGCCATACCGTGACCCACGGCTATAGCCGCAGACATCCTAGTTTCCGGGTAATTTCAGGTCTTCCCGATGCCATCCAGACCTTGCTCGACCGCCACACCGCAGTATCACAGCGACACCACCAAGCTCAGCCCTTGCCGCTGCACCAAACTCATCCTGGACACTTCACTGTTTATCCGACGAAGCTAACCGTGCCATTGCTGCCATTAGCATCTCGCTGCCCATGTTCCGATCAAACATGAACAAAGATGCACCCACATGTCTGACATATGAAAAAGCTACATAATCCGATGTCAAACTACAAATTATTGTCTTATAGTACTGAGACAAGTTCAATAGAAATTGATGAAAGGAAAAATCAAGACGCTAAAGTATTTATAAGCATTAGATGAAAATAATAGTTCCATAAATTATTAGTTCAAAGTGAGAGTACCAAAATCAACACTATGTTTCGAATTAATACTTTAGAGCAATTTTTCAATAAAACAAAAAGCTAGAACCTGTGCATCCAACGGGAATTCTACAAGTGATAAAGAAAAGCTTCCAAACCAGGACAAAACACTTTACTTTATATAATTAAGTGGTCTTATTCTTCTTCAAGCTTTCAATCGAAATCATGTCAAATGGAGAATGAGGGAGGATTTCTCACTATGCTTCTAAAAGAAAATAGTAAAGTTTTCCATGCATTTTAATAGTAGAGATTTCAAAGCCATTATCCTTATTCTTTTTGGGACAAGAAGCCTAAAATCGTTGTTGAAGAGAGTCCACTGGAAGATAATGAGTGTTGAGGAAAGAAAATGTTGTCAGAGTGAATAGTGCACATATTAAAGGAAGGGGCATTATAGTTTTGCAATTTAAAGTCACCATTACATGCACAAAATCCGCGTAATTTTCTCCATCAAACGTCATCATTATCAAATTGAAATCCATGGCGCATTACATTTAAATTAATTAATGAGAGGATGACAATAAACATATTAAATATATTAAGGATCTAATTAGACCAACTAAAAGATGCCGGTCGACATTTCATATTAATCAAAAGTGATTTAATCGAATTGAATGAAATTTCAAATATGACATGACGCATTAATAAAAGTTGATAGACTACTAGTATCATTATCTCTTCTAGCAAGTTCCAATCAGTCAGCTTCCCACGAGACACTTCATAACGTCCATGCGGGAAGATCACTACAATTATCGCAAAACCTTGTCACATTCATGCCTTGGAGCATTTGTGAAAGGTCCATTTGTACCCTGACAGAGTTGAAAGTAAGTTTGTTCGTGTAAACGTAAAGAACGGTATATTTACTGAATCAGACGTGATTGAGGGTTCTCTAACTTCCCCTCAATCGTCTCAACACATGATTATGGTTTGGGTTAATTTGTGGGGAATTTGTGAATAGCATTCTTATAAATATTAAAAAGAAAATGATCTGGGATTATCATTTGAGAACTTTGACGCTCAAAACAAATTTTCTACCTGTAATGAACCCTGAATTGTGTGGATTATGTAGTTTGTCATGTCCCTCACATTGGAAAGCAACCTGCTGTTTTTCCAGAGACAACATTTGGAGCATCATTTGGGTATATGTACTAGGAACAGGTCCTAATTAGTGAACTGTCTATTGATGCAATCAAAAGAGGCTCTCTTCATTATGGAGAAGTTCATCTTTTTAGCACTTCTTGATGTTCTGTTAGCTTCCCTATTGATGTTTCAGCCCATCATTTCTTCCAGCAACTTCACTGATCAAGATGCTCTCCTCCACTTCAAATCGGCGATCGAAGTCGACCCGACAAACACCATCAAAGGCAGCAATTGGACCACGGAAGCAGATTTCTGTGAATGGATCGGTGTCGTTTGCAGCAACCGCAGGCAGAGAGTCACAGCTTTAGACTTCTCCTACATGGGTCTCCGGGGAAGACTCTCTCCCTACCTCGGCAACCTTTCTTTCCTGGCTTCTCTTGATGTCCGCAACAACAGTTTCTATGGCACGATTCTTACAGAAATCGGTTGCTTGCGCCGCCTGAAAAAGCTCATACTCGAATCGAACCAGTTTGAAGGAAATATTCCTCCTAACTTAGCGCTGTGCCAAAATCTCGAACTGATGTCACTCTCAGTGAACAGGTTAACTGGTGGCATACCAAGAAAATTCGGCACCTTCCCTAAGTTGCGACAACTGATTCTTAGCCCCAATGACTTACGGGGTCAATTTCCGAGCTTCCTGGGCAACATATCCACATTGCAGGTCATTGGTTTGAGCACAGCCAGTCTCACAGGTTCCATTCCTCCAACATTTTTCAACCGATCGCTCACGATGGTCGACTTGACGCATAATGATCTCTCAGGGAGTCTTCCTTTCGATCTTTGCTCCCGCTCGCCTAACATTCAGTGGCTTTCACTGGCTGACAACAAATTCAGCGGCCAGCTGCCGGAGACGCTAACCCAATGCAAAGAGCTTCTCATGTTGTCGTTGTCATACAATCGTTTTCAGGGAAGCATTCCTCGAGACATGGACAGCTTGCAAAAGCTGCAGGCGCTCTTTCTTGATGTTAACAACTTGACCGGCACAATTCCTCGAAACATTGGTAACATGTCGAGCTTGCACATGCTGGACTTAGGATTTAACTACATTGGAGGGGACATTCCGAGTGAGATTAGCAAGTTGGTCGATTTGACTTTTATGAGCCTTCAAAGAAATTTGCTGACAGGTGAAGTACCTCAAGAGATTTTTAATATTTCTTCGCTCCAAGTGCTTGGTTTGACGGACAATTCCCTCTC
The DNA here is from genome assembly GCA_031216285.1 of Syzygium syzygioides. NCBI lineage: Eukaryota > Viridiplantae > Streptophyta > Magnoliopsida > Myrtales > Myrtaceae > Syzygium > Syzygium syzygioides. The sequence continues at coordinate 32,853,526 of CM062244.1, read as the reverse complement.
TGGAAGCCTTCCGTCAGGTAGTGATCTGAGCCTTCCGAATTTGGAAAAACTCTATCTAGCAAAAAATGGCTTTGGCGGCAACATCCCACAGTATTTCTCGAATTTTTCGAACCTAATTTTATTAGAGGTCTCGTACAATCAACTCAGCGGACAAATACCCACGAGTTTGGGCAGCTTGAAGAACCTCAGATACTTTGGGGTTCGGTCAAACCAGCTAACGGGAGAGACTTATGGTGCGGAGCTCGATTTTCTCTCTGCTTTATCTAATTGCCAATCGCTGCAAACCTTGTTTACTGGAGAAAACCCTCTTGGCGGCTCCATACCAGCATCTATCAAAAACTTCTCCAGTTCCCTACAAATTCTATCCGCTCCCAATTGTCAAATAAGAGGTCACCTTCCCAAGGAAATTGGTTTCTTGAAGAGCTTGACTTTCCTAAGGTTGATCGATAACGATCTAGTCGGCAACATCCCATCATCAATCGGAGGACTAGAAAGCCTGCAAAGGCTGTATCTTGATAACAACCATCTCGAAGGACCAATCCCCGATGAGATATGCAACATGACAAATTTAGGAGAGTTGCTGCTCCGGCAAAATAGGATATCAGGATCGATCCCGAATTGCATTGGAAACCTGAGCAACCTTCAAAAGTTTCTCGTAAGTTCGAATAACATGACGTCGGATATACCGGTTAGTCTGTGGAGCCTTCAACAACTCATCTTCCTCAATCTATCACTCAATTCTTTTAATGGAGGATTACCGTTTGACATGGGGAAAATGAGAGCTATAGTGAGCATCGATCTTTCTTGGAACCAACTTACTGGCGCTATACCGAGTTCCATCCAGGAGTTGCAGAGCCTTTCTTCTCTCAACTTGTCAAGGAACTTGTTTCAAGGATCGATACCGCAATCGATCGGCAAACTCAAAGGGTTGGATGTCCTCGATCTCTCCTACAATGAGTTATCAAGCGTGATACCCAAGTCCATGGAAGGACTTCCATTTCTACGAAGTCTGAACTTGTCCTTTAATAAGCTATCAGGAGAGATTCCTAATGGCGGGCCCTTTAGAAATTTTTCGGCTCTCTCATTCATTGGGAATGAAGCACTATGTGGAAATGCAACTTTTCAAGTCCCGCCTTGCAAACTAAAAGGAAATAAATCAATGGACAAGCAGCTCCGGTTACTGTTCATTATGTTGCCATTTGTATCAGCTGTACTTTTAGTCTTTGTCGTTTTCTTGCTTAGAAAGCGTGGGAACTCCGGCGAAAAAGCTACAGTGTCGGTGGACAACCCGCCTAGAATTGATCACCCAATGATATCATATCAGGAGCTTTGCTGGGCGACCAACAACTTCAGCGAAAGCAATTTGCTTGGAGCAGGAAGCTTTAGCTCTGTATACAAAGGGACTCTAGCCAATGGGACAGACGTTGCGGTCAAAGTACTGAATCTCCATAACGAAGGTGCCTTGAAAAGTTTTGATGCAGAATGCGAGGTTTTCCGCATGATTAGGCATCGGAATCTCGTCAAGGTGATCAGTACTTGCACAAATGTCGATCTGAGAGCTTTGGTGCTACAATACGTGCCCCACGGGAGCTTGGAGGAGTGGATTTACTCCGACAACTATAACTTGGGTCTCCATCAACGAGTGAAGATAATGGTCGACGTCGCAACAGCGATTGAATATCTCCACCATGGCCAACCGGAACCCATTGTGCACTGCGATCTAAAGCCTAGCAATGTTCTTCTAAATGAGGACCTGGTCGCACAAGTTTGCGACTTCGGAATTGCGAAGATTTTGGTAGAGAACAAGCTTGAAACACAAACCCGAACTCTTGGCACCATTGGTTACATTGCTCCAGGTACATTTGTCGAATTTTAGCTAATTCAAGCCTTTGATTCCCAATATAATGGTATAATATAATAGAGATATATTAACGCTCGTGCCTCTCGGTCTTATTCCTTATGTCCCAAAATGAAAAAAGATCAATTGCTGATGTTCTTTTTCCACAAACCATAATGCTTGCAGAGTACGGTTCGGAAGGAAAAGTCTCGACAAAAGGAGATGTCTACAGCTTCGGCATATTGTTGTTGGAAGTGATTGCTGGGAAGAAGCCAACCGATGAAATGTTGGATGCGGATATGAGCTTAAGGCAATGGGTGGGTGCAGTGATTCCGGACCGAGTGCTTGACATCGTGGATAGCCGAATCCTTAGCATGAAGCCAAAAGATTTGACGCTCCCGAAACTCGAGAGCATAGCTTTATCGATCCTCGAGTTAGGACTAGAATGTTCAAAGGACTTGCCTGAGGAAAGAATGGACATGAAAACTGTCATGATTAAACTCAACAAGATCAAGTTGTCACTTCCTTGACAAAAAAATAAGGTGGAGAGCAGTACTTAAAATTTGGGCACAGTATCATCTGAGTTTGTATACGGTTATTTCGTTTCGATGGCATTGTGTATAGCCATCTGCAATAAAATTCCTTATCCTCTTTTGTGCTTTCTGAGTTGGAGGAACACATAGTATCATCTAAGTTTGTACACGCTTATTTCGTTTCAATGGCATCGTGTATAGCCATCTGCAATAAAATTTCTTATCCTCTTTTGTGCTTTCTGAGTTGGAGGAACACAATTGGAAACGCCACAAGACTTTCCAGCCATGAAAATTCACCCAACAGGAGCCTTAACTCGTTTCTGACTTCGGAAACCAAGATAATCACGTAGAAGATATCGTTTTCGATTGATCATTGGCAGCTTCTTCGTCCCTTTGACCAACAGTTTTTCTTAGGCCTTCTCGTCACGCCAGGCACAGCCCATGAGCCTTGTGTGTCAAGCTGGGCAGGGCCAGGCCTTTCCGGCCCACATGCCCAGACAGGGATTCGCACGTGTGTTAGGCCATTTTCGACCCCCTTTCTGCTTTAAACATTTCCTTTTTTTAAAAAAAAATACTTGTAATTTATTTGAATCCAACAAAAGTTTAATTTATTTTTCCATATTAAGATTGTAAAGCGAAATCAAACTAAATGGAGCAGACAGTAGCTTGGCATTAAAAAAAAAAGTTTTCATGCCCACATTACACACCTTGATGGTCATCTTCATTTCTTATGCAATGTCATACTGGACATTAACAAAATTATAATTTTAATCGGGTGGAGAAAAAATACTGAAAGTCATTTTTTATCGTTATAATTCTTTTCTAAAAAGAAAACATCAAATGATGTCCTCTTACTCTTTCAATGATTAAAAAAACATTTATTCAAAATTTTAAAAGAAGAAATGGGGAGAAGGATGAACTAGTAGTTGCACTGTTAAAACGATAAAATATAATAGGCCATTTTCTTTTGTCGATTATCTCTTTCTTTGGCCCGTTTTACTTTTTTCTCTATAAAGTTAGATTACATTAAAATGTTAAAGTAATGTGTAACTGAGGGCTAAATGGGAAATCAAAAAGTGAGATTGAACCCATTTTTTGACTTAACTATATACATTAAGGGCATTTTTAGAAATGATAGACAATATGAATATGAATAATGTCGTGATCGACCTCCCCGGCTTTTTTGTCGACATGCAAAAAAAGGGGAGTCTCGCCTGGTACGTGCTAAGTCTAGATTTGGGACTTAACTCGGGCTCTCCCAAGCCCATACCATATCGCAACTTATGGTTTAGATTTTTTTTTTTAACATGCAAGTGGTTTATAATAAGGAATTGCCACTAATTGATTTAGGGTGGGTCGATTAGAAACCCAAATAGGGTGATGGGAGAATCACCCTATTCCTACGAACTAGAGATGAACTGAGTTCGGGGATTTGGTTACACTAGTTGGATAACTAATGCCATTTCGATACATTTTTACCCTGTTCATTTCTAAAAACATTTGCCAGCTAATTTGGAATAATTTTAGGACCTTTCTCCTAACATGTGAGGTGATCAAGCGAGTGCATAATCAAAAAATGATTAGTAGTCAAAATAGATATGCAGCCTAAGGTTCTAATCTTAACTAAGTCAGATGACATTCAAAATACAACAATTCATGCAATTGTATTCTAATTAAGAACATGCATAAAAAAAACACAACGATAATAAAAATAACATGCAAAATACTACCGCGTAATCCTATAGGCTTGTCTAATTTAAATATGGCAATTCATGAAATTATTTTAACAACATGCATAATAATACAACAATAAAATTAAAACAATCAGATAAACCACATAAAAAATTTTAAATTTTTTTTTGAGATAAAAAATGGAAGAAGAAAAGAAAAAGAAAATATTTTTTTTGAAAATTTTTAATATTTCAAAATTTTTTAAACTTAAAAAATAAATACGGAAGAAGAAAAAAATTAAATTTTTTAAAGATTTTTTTTATTTTTAAAATAAAATATAATAAAAATATAATAATAAACCGAGTCGGGTCGGATCCGACCTGGGTCAACGGACCAACCTAGGGCATTGACCCGGGTCGGATCGGCTGACCCGAGTCAGGTCAGCTAACTAGAGTCGGGTTGAACCTGCGTGCACAAACACACGGGACACCAGTGGAGCCAAAATTGGCCTTCCGACGGTCGACCCAAATCGGCGCCGCCCCCAAATCGACCTCTAGAGTTCACCACCGAGCTTCGCCGACCACTAAGCTCGCCGTCCGGCCACCTACTCGTCGGCCAACAAGCAAAACTTACTTGGCCTCATTAAGGCATTTTGTCAAACAGTTGGTGTTCGCAATCAAAACCGAGGGGTTTCGGCCCTCCTCGGCGACTCGGTCGACTCCAGTAGCTGCGGCTCACCTTCAACGGTGAGTCAGAACCTGGACCGACGACGGTATGGGTCGGGATTCGCGTGAAACGACCAGCGCGAGTCCCGGCCAAACCGGACAAAAAAAAAAGGGGAAACCAGAGGCGGTTAGAACCCAGGGAGAACTTACCGGTCGACGGCGAGGCTGGGCGGCTTTCCAGTTGCGCCTTGGGTGACGGCGAAACTACTGGCTCTCCTTCTTGCTCCCGTGTGACCTCGGTATGCCTTCTCTCTCTCTCTCTCTCTCTCTCTCTCTCTCTCTCTCTGTTTCTTTGTTTTTCTCTCAAAATTGCCGATCGGGCTTCTCTCTCTCTCTTTGGCTATATATAGCCGACGAGGACGGTGCCCCCTGCTCCGTTACGTCTCCAATGACGATGGCCTGCACCGGCCTACTTTGGCCCACGCCTTTCATGACCATTTAGGCAGGTGCAGAGGGGGGGCAATTCAGTGCAGGGCAAAGAGACGGGAAAGAGAGGAAGAAGGGGGGAGAGCAGGCCGGGAATTCAGGGTGGACGGGATTGGCCATCAATGCCAGTCCCGGTGGCGTGCTGCCCTAGGCCTGCTTTGGCCGGATAGGGACGACACGGAGTTGTGTCGTTGTGCGTCACCCTGCGGCCAGAACAGGGGCGAGCAGGGGAAGGGAAAGCGATCGCCGGCAAGGGGAGAAGGAAGGAGGAGAAAAGCTGGGCCGGGCTAGGCCCAGCTGCACGGGGGGAGAAAAAGGAAAAAAAGACAAGCGGGCTAGGCCTGCAGGGGGAAAGAAGGAAAAAGAAAAGGGCTGGGTCGGCCCAGCCCCAACCTAGCCCAGCTCGGAAATTTTTTTTTTAAGTTTGAAATTTTTTTTAAAAAAATTCTAATAGACCTTATTAATACAAATGTACCTAATTTTTATATGCAATACATTTAAATAGAAATGTTTTTTGTTTTAGGAATTAAAGAAAATTAACTTCTAAATTTTGTGCAATTAATTTTTTGGCCAATTAAAATAGGTGTCAACAAATAATAACTTATTATCTTTGTTTTTTATCCTTGAAGTACAAGTAGAATGTTTCGAAGTCCTTCACTTCAAATGAATTTTACATGAAAAATTTCATTTGAGTGGTATTACAAAAAGATGGGATATCTAAACATCAATTCAAATTGAACTTCACATTTTTCTCCTAAAAAATCTACTTAAGTGATGGTTGCTCAAGGTCACTTCAATCTTCTAGTTATGAACGGTTCGCCTTGTGTCAATCTTATTTCACTCAGAATCAAATGATGGTCGGTTGTGTAGTGACTCGCCCTTGCGCAAATCTGGATTTTTAGTTTCCGGTGAAAAATGAAAATGATAAGCAAAATTCAGTTTCTAAAACAATCAGTCCTATAGTTTACGGCCCAGGGTCTTCCCTTTCATAGGTCGAGGTGAGCTATATTAATCCAACTGTCTAAATTATTCTAGGAGTGGCGTACCAATCATTTCATAGGCCGATTAGAAACCTAAAATTATAGAAGTTATGGGGAAACCAACTAATTACTTAAAAGGTCAATAGGCCTGTGAAAGTCAAATATATATTCAACGGTTCAATTATGCATTAGTTAGGGTAAGTACCCATTTCGAGGTCAGTGCCCTCCTTTCAATTTCACATTCTTTGATTAAATTATATATATAACCCAAAACTTGATTATCCATCCCCAAGTATAATCATCACATCACATCATGTTACAATTAAAGACTCGACGTACTCGAAGCTATTTGTATTTGGCGGACTTGGTGCCTCCTAAGATGCCCTGTCCCGCTTGATGAGTTACATAAAAATCATTTTCCCTATAACGTGTAAACGGTCCGTTGTACTTAACTATTGATAACTTTGAGTTTCAATATTTGCCGCATATCAGGCGTTTTTAATAGAGAGACCACTCAATATTGTACCTTTCAAAAAGTCACTAGACAGTTTTCACCCAAGCATTACTACTTGTACAAAAATAGTCTTACGAAAAATTTTACTAAAAAATGTGCTAAATTCTTATTGGACATTTAAAGAAGACAATCATTCAATTCATCGCCTCTGATGGATCTCGATCTAAAGTTGTGGGTGTTTACATATTAAGATTAAGAAAAGCACGGCACAAATTGATTACCTAGAATTAATTCTTGGTTGCGATGGCAGAGACTCGATATTATCGGCTTCTCGATTGCCGTACATATTTTCTAAAGTCCCTATTTTAAGTAAAATCACAACCTAACCTGTAAGATTAAACAGTGAAATCTCCAACCATAAAAATGCTAAAAAATAATCACCCATCTTATTATAAGTCATAAATAAATTGAACAAGACCTTAGTGGTATAAAAAATAGGTCAACAATGGAAAAATTCACTACCACTATTTTTAAATTACATTATATTTCAATAATGTCATTTTCATATCAAGTAGTTAAAAAACGGAACACAAATGCAAATGAAGAAAATTCACCGGTATGACATCAAGGCACACAAAAAAAATTACTAGTAAAGAAAATCTAGAATAAATAATAAGCTGTCATCTCGACATCTTGATTGAGACTGTAACTAGTTCCATTGACCTCCCTCATCAAATTCATTATCAAACACAAAATCATTATTACTGCTTTCAACAAATTTGTCGTTTAAGTGATATTTGGAATTTGGGGTTAAAAATTCTAGGCTAGGCTTTACTAATGTGGGCCCAACATTTTATTTTTTTATGGGCTACTTTTGTGAATTAGTGACTAGAAATAAAACCTTACGCTTTTGACAGGCAATCTAACATGGTTTTACCTCTAATCCAATTTTCGAATGGTTGGGATCGTTTAGTAGATTTGGGATCGTAGGTCATTGATCATACAATCTAAATCACGGTTCTAACAACCATGTCGCCATATGCTACTAGCACCAGGTACAAAGTACTTTCTATCAATTGTCTACCTATTTTAATATGTATACTAGTGTTATATGTGCCTTTGGCACGATAGGATACTAATAATTATTTTACCTAATTTTCTAAGATTGATAAAGTTATATCATGAATAATCTTTTAGTTAATATCTAAAAATTAGAAAATAATAGTTAAGTAAAGAATTCATATTTTTATTGTTATAGTTTGAAAATGTGGTATTTTGCAACAATTTATCGTCAAAATATGCTTATTTTCTTTATTAGTAACATGAGGGATATGCATTGAGCATATTGTTTTATAATCTTATGAAGAAAAACATTCAAATATGTAAGATATTTTTCAAAAGATTTCGAGGCATCACATGGTGAATTAACATTAGTTTGGAACTAAATAGATAAATTGATAAACAACAAATTATAACAGGATAAAGTGAACAAAATTTTGGCACAACTTACTATGTGACGTCAAGAAATTAATAATACAGGCACATTAAAGTTAAATTAAGTGTGAATATGTGACTAGGGGATATGAGGGATTCCTAATTCAAGAACTAGAGGTTATCTATTCGAATCTCACCAACTTTGTGCAAACTATTATGTGTTTGAGCCATTGCAAATATCAAAGGTCTAAACCTATATGGTTCATGGGGCCTGTAGAGTATCCCATGGATTAGGTAGCGGGGTCTCCACTCACATGGCCCAACATTGTAAAAGAAAAAACAAAGCAATTCTCATTCAAATTCAATGGGATCTTTGTGCAATTAGTTTGTAAATAATATTTAAATTACAATATTATCCATTAAATTTAACATACTATTACAATTTATCTCTAATGATAATACAAAGCGTCATTTTAGGATACAAATGAATATCCTATATATTTCAATGTTTGCATTCACACGGAGCATTGCTTGTGATAACACATATTACAAACAAAAGCTCAGAGATGCTTGGACATGCTTGGATGAACTAATTGAAACGTATTCATGACTTTGTCTCCGAATTTAAAAACTATTTTCTTTCAAACGTTCAATAAAGGATTTTACATGACTCTAAATAGATTTCAAATATCAATATGTGTAACTCAAAATCATTAAGGTGAATAACATTAAATAAAAGTCAAATCTAAAAATTACAGTAAAAGTAAAAGTAAAAAACAATGTTTAACCATTTTCATCACATCGAAAACTTCATCAAATGAGAGCAGCACATCAAGCATTGTATATAAATTTCTAAGATAAGATTTAAGATTATAGAAATATCTTTTAATAGTTAAAAAATTGTGAAGTAACTCTTATAGTCGAAGCAACATGCGGACTCTTCCTAGTTATCACAAAACCTTATCATATTCGTGCAGTGGAGCTTTAGGGGGTTCTCCAAGTTCAATCAAAGAGACTCTTCATGATGGAGAAGTTCATCTTTTTAGCATTTCTTGATGTTCTGTTGGCTTCCTTATTGATGTTTCAGCCCATCATTTGTTCCAGCAACTTCACTGATCAAGAGGCTCTCCTCCACTTCAAATTGGCGACCAAAGTCGACCCAACAACACGATCAAAGGCGGCAATTGGACCGCGGAAGCAAGCTTCTGTGAATGGACTGCAGCAACAACAGGCAGAGAGTCACAACTTTTGACCTCAACTTTACGGGTCTCCAGTGCAGACTCTCTCCTTACCTCGGCAATCTCTCTTTCGTGGCTTTTCCTGATCTTTGCAACAACAGTTTCTATGACACAGTTCCAGATAAAAACGGTAATTTATGCCGCCTGTACAGTCAAACCAGTTCCAAGGAAGCATTCCTCCTAACTTAGCGCTGTGCCAAAATTTCAAATTGATGTCACTTGCTGTGAACAGGCTAACGGTGGCATATTGAGAGAATTTGGCACCTTCCCAAAGTTGCAACAACTGTTCTTGGTTTCAACAACTTACGGGGTCAAATTTTGAGCTTCTTGGGCAACATATCCACAGTGCAGGGTATTGGTTTGCTCATGGCCAATCTCGCACGTTCGATTCCTTTGACAATTTTCTGTAGGTCGCTCACGAGTGTCAGGTTGACATATAATGATCTTTCGAGGAGTCTTCCCTCCGATCTATGCTACTGCTGGCCTAACATTCAGAAGCTTTTGCTATCTGAAAACCAATTCAGCGGCCTGTTACCAGAGACACTAACCCAATGCAAAGAGCTTGTTGTGCTGTCATTGTCATTCAATCGTTTCAGGGAAGCAATCCTTGAGACATAGACAGCTTGCAAAAGCTGCAGGAGCTCCATCTCGGCACTAACAACTTGACTGGTATAATTCATTGAACCATCAGTAGTAAAATGTCAAGCTTGCACCAACTGTACGTTGAATATAACCGCATCTTGCACCAACCGTACGTAGAATATAACAACATCGGAGGTGACACTCTGAGTGAGATTGTCATTTTTGTCAATCTGAATGAAATGAGCCCCCAGGATAATTTGCTAACAGGCAAAGTGCCTCGAGAGGATTTCAACATTATTTCGCTCCAACTGCTTTCTTTGATGGACAATTTCCTCTCCAGAAGCCTTCCCTCAGGTAGCGATCTAAGCATTCCAAATTTGGAAGAAATCTTTCTAGCAAACGATGGCTTTGGTGGCAACATCCTGAAGTATTTTTCGAATGTTTTGAACCTAATTTTTATCGATGTCAGGATCAATCAACTCAGCAGACTGATACCTATGAGTTTGGGCAACTTGAAGAACCTCATATAGTTCGCAGTTCAGTCTATTAGCTAACAGGAGAGACTTATGGTTCGGAGCTCAATTTTCTCTCTGCTTTGTCTAATGGCCAATCCTTGCAGACCTTGGTTCCGGAAGAAAGCCGGCTTCGTGGCTCCATACTGGATTCTATCGAACTCAAGTTCCCTACAAATTCTAGGCACTGCCCATTGTCAAATAAAAGGTCACATTCCCAACCAAATGGGTTTCTTGAAGAGCTTGACTTTCTATAGTTGGGCAAAAACGATCTAGACAGCAACATCCTGTCATCTATTGGAGGACTAAAACAGCCTGCAAAGGCTGTTCCGTGATAACAACCATCTCGAAGGACCGATCCCCCATGAGATACGCAACTTGACAAGTTTAGGAGAGTTGCTGCTCCCGCAAAATAGTATATCAGTGTCTATCTTAACTTGCATTGGAAACAACTGGTCAGTCTGCAGAGCCTTCAAGAACTCGTATTCCGCAATAGTCACAATTCTTTCAATGGAGGACTACAACTTGAGACGGGGAAAATGACAGCTATAGAGAGCATTGATCTTTCTTGGATCAACTTAACGGTGCCATACCGAGTTCCATCCAAGAGTTGAAGAGCCTTGCTTCTCTCAACTTGTCAAAGAACTCGTTTCCAGAATTGATACCACAATTGATTGGACCTCTCCTACAACAAGTTATCCTGCACGACACCCAAGTCCCTGGAAGGACTTACGTATCTGCAAAAATTGAACTTGTCCTTTAATAAGCTATCAGGAGAGATTCCTAATGCCGGACCCTTTGGAAATTTTTCGATTCTCTTTTTCATTGGGAATGAAGCACTTTGTGAAAATGCAATTTTTCAAGCCCAACTGTGCAAAGTAAATGGAAAGAAATCATCAAGGGACAAGCAGCTCCGGTTACTATACATTATGGTGCCAATTGTATCAGCTATACTTTTAGTCTTTGTCATTTGCTTGCTCAGAAAGCATCAGAACACTGGTAAAAAAGCTCTCCTGCAATAAACCACCTAATAATATCATATTAGGAGCTCCACTCAGCTACTATCAACTTCAGCGAAAGCAATTTCCTCGAAGCAGGAAGCTTTAGCACCATACACAAACAGACTCAGACCAACGGGACAGACGTTTCAGTCAAATTACTGCATTTCCAAATCAAAGGCACTCTCAAAAGTTTTGCACAGAATGTGAGGTTTTCTGCATAATTGGCACCGGAATCTCGTCAAGATAATCAGCAGCTGCACAAACGCTGATCTGAGAGCTCGGGTGCTGCAATACATGCCCAACGGTTGACTACAACTTGGGTCTCCATCAGCCAGTGAATATAACGGTCAACATTGCAAAGGCACTCGAATATCTCCACCATGGCCAACTAGAACACGTTGTGCACTGCATTCTGAAGCCTAGCAATGTCCTTCTAAACGAGGACCTTGTTGCACAAGTCCGAGACTTTGGAATCACGAAGATTTTGGCTGAGAACAAGATTGAAAAAAGATATAGTTGTCACTTCCTTGACAAGAATATAAGGTGGAGAGCTGTTCATAGAAATTGAACCTAGCATTATCTTAGTTTTGTACATACTAACTTCATTTCAATGGCTTTTTGTCTAGACATCTGCAGCAAACTTCCTACTCTTCGTTTGAGCTTTCTGTATTGGACAAAAACAATAGAAACGCAACGAGATTTTGCAGGGATGGAAATTTCACCCAACGACAGTCTAGCTTGGGTCCGACTTCAAAAGGTTTTCTCCTCTAATTTCGGAGACTTCTGCTTTATTCTCCATAATGGTTATCTGCAGGTTATCAGGGCCAGGAGTTCCTTCCACAAAAAACACAATTTGAGTGTTGTTGACCGGGGAATCTAGAACTATATATCTTCTTCGATCTTTGCTGCATAAAAGACCTTCCAGAAAGGGCTATATTCATCAATCTCTGCCCGTAGCCTTTTCCCAAAATAAATGTCACTTTCTGGAATTAAATTGCCTTCTTCATAAGGGATCTCTGCGCAATACTTGGCATAATGACCCAGCTTACCACGTGAACAGCAAAAATGCGGCAGTCTTTCGTATTTAAAATCAAGCCAAAGCTTCGTACCTCCACCACTAGCAACGATACCAGATTTTAAAGGATCATCCAGGTTCATCTCTACTTTCGCTCTTGCTGATAAAAATCCATTCCTTTCCACTTTTGCATCTAAAACCTTCCCAATCCCCTGAGCAAGTCTATTCACAACATCCACGTAGCAATATTCAAGGGGACAATCCACAAATTTGAATCCAAAAGGCACAAGTCACAAATCTAGAACGATGAGGAGGTGTATTGGATTCCCACGATTTAAGCAACATGAGGTGATTCGCAGAAGACCATGGACCAGATTCTAAAACTCTGTTTCTGTCTCCTTCAGAATTGAAAGTAAATGCAAAAAGGCCAGAATGCAGGTCGGCAGAAACTACATCTTCAACTCTCCAGGCTCTTTTAATTTTATTCACAAAGGCGTGGAAATCAACAGATGGGTTTGAGTACAGTCTCCCAAAGAGAATGATACAGAGTTCCTTTAATATATCCCCAGAAACATCTCCATCCATTTCCCACCAAAACTTACCTGATCTCTTGCAGAGCGACTGAAGGCGAGCATGGGCATCCTCATCCTTTGCCATTCGGAGCAAGCTCTGCGAGAGAGGCAACTGAGGGAACAGACCCAGGTAAGATGGAAGGAGGTTGATGGTGCTCCCTTACCACCATGTGAGGCAATGGAATCTCTTGCCAGGGGGAGAGAGCTTTTATCCGCTCGGACTTCGAAACTCGAACGGTAACAGATAATTTGGAAAATGACATAAAAGGGTATTTAAACTTTATTACAATACACAACGTGATGCAGAATTTTTTATCCAATATTTAGTACGATCCATAAATTTTTAAATATTTTCATATACTCTACAGAATACATTAAACATTTACCAATAATTTAGAAATTTAATTAAATAAATTAAAATTTTAAGTACCACACTATACATTTGATCAAAGTTTGAATACCATTTATGTTATCATCGAGAGTTATTTGATTTGCTGTCAAGAAGAATACATCATTTTTAATTGATCATCGGCATCTTCTTGGTCCTCTGACCAATAGTTCATTAATCTGCTCATGGAAAAGGATTCTCATGACCATATATGTACTTCTGCCTCGCACATGATCCTGTCTATGCCAATGGCCATGCATATCCAATATAGTCACATGAATTAATACAACTCTTTCTCGCACTCACTAGCCAAAGAGCATAAGCACACGTGCTTACACGAGTGAAAATAAAAAGGAAAAATGGTTTTAAATGGCCGAAGAGAGAATGCTTATTGAATTTGATATTAGAGAAATTGATCCTCCAAGCTGACACAATTGACTAGGGCTTTGTAGATTTTCGATTTAGGAACTGGAATTTATCCGCGCAAATCCCACCAAGTGCAAACTACCCTTGCACTGGTGAATGCTTGAACTTACCTAGTTCATGGGATTTGTAGGGTATTTTGTAGGCTCGGATACCAAGTCTCCATACCCATGCCCTCGAATTGTTGAAAAAACAGAGAAATTTGCATCAAATTAAAATATGAGATCTTTGCGGGACTTAGTTGGAAAATTAATTTAACATTTACATTACAATATTGTCCACTATATTGTAACATATTATTACAATTTATAGTAAGAGAGAAGGCTTAGGGGGAATGAAATTTTTAGGCAATTTTTTAAGGTTGAGATCCAATGAGATGTATCGTAGATATGTGTCCTATGTTTTGACTATTTGAATATATGTACATCGAATTCATACGTTCATAGCACATCCATTACACATACATGGACTGGGATAGGGCTTAAGGAAAGCCCAATAAACCTTGATTAAAAGTGGTTTTGGACTTTTGGTGTACTGTTTTTATTTGGGTTTTCAAAGGCCCCAGATATGGTGGGAATGTGTTTCCGAAAAAAACTTATCAGACTTGGATTCCTTTATCTAGATTGTCATTACCAAATCAACAATTTGAAATTTCTAATGATAATATGAATTGGTCGTTTTTGGTGATATATTGAGTACCTATACATTTCAACATTTTCATTCATAATACAAATTCTTCTTCTTCTTTTTATGATATATTGAAATCCTACATATTTCAGTGCTTTCATTTATGTGGAGCGTTACTTGTATTAACGCATTTTACAGCCAATGCTCAGAGATTTATGATAAAAAAAAATACTGAAACAGTAGATAGTATACTAATCAATTTACCAAAGATAATAGAAGGCGTGAAAAATTTCCCTCAATGCAATTTACTAATATATTTGGAATTTTGCGATATCAACTATCAATTTTCAGTAAAAAAAATCCTGATCGTTAATTCTTTTCATAAAAATATAAAGTTATTTTCTCATTTTTCACAACAAGGTAGGCGTATTTTATTACAACCAGTTATAAAAGTTCTCGAAAACAAGCTTAGTTGGGTAGGACACTCACGGTATGCCATGTGTCACATTGGCAGTGGATAACCACCACCATCGCTAACGAATACTTATGTTTAAGGAAGAGACTCAAAACTTTTCCCACCTTTAACACCATTTCCCTATTTCTCAAAATGTTGCTTCCCATCTCAAGTCAAAATCTTAGTTGGGTCAAGGCCAGTAAGAGAGAGAGAGAGTGAGGACAAGCCTAGGGATAGCGTGCGTGACGGCTAGAGGCTAGAGGCCTTCGGCAGTAGTCGATAGTGGTGCCTGAGTTAAGGGTTTTGGCAGTTATGGTTCGGGATAATATTTTTCTCTTTTGGAATGGATCAGATGGGTATAGGGAATTTTAGGATTTGGCAAGGGAAATTTCAAAAAGGAAATGTCGTTTTTGTAAATACGACCATAAAGATAATAATGTAAAGGTGTAAACGGGGTCAAGAAATCTTATAGAAAGGGTGAAATTCGATATGGAAACTGGTGTTTCCAAATATAGAGAAGGGAAAGTAGTAACGGAGAAAATGGTGGGAATAACTCTTGTGTTTTCCTTTATAGACCTCAATTAATTTTTCCTCTTTTCCGGGTTCGTTCGTGTCGTGAAAAATAAGTGATTTGAAAAATATTTTTCAAAAAATAATCGTTTATATTGCTTACAAATATAAATGAATGGAACTTTTTTTTATCGCCACCAAAAATAGTTAGGTATAGATTATTATCAATGATGAAAACATTTCGGTTGACTAATTTTTTTAAACCATATAAAAAATTCTTTTTTCGGAAGATATTTTCCAGATCATTCATTTTCTGCGAATATAACACAATCATTTTTTCTTCATCTGATATAGTTTTGTCTTTCCTCTTTCTCTTAACTCTATCATTCCATCATTTCTCCCTCCTAAATCATCAGATTCACTCACATAGTTAACTTTTTTTCCTTTTTCGTTGTTCGTCACTTTTATCCTTTCTGACCATTTATTTTCTTTCTATTTGCAAAATTTTACCTTGTCACTTTTCTTTCATTATATAATGTTTTACCATATTATTTTTTTTCCTATTGTCTTTAACGTATATTTCTCTTCTTTCATTTGTTGATTAAAATTTTATTTATATTCGGTACTCAAATCCATATATGGTTAAACCATAGCATGTTTGTCATTATTAACTATTATTTAAAAGATAAATCTAACTATAAAAATTTGAGTTAGCAAATGGCCGTCATTATTGTTATTTTTTGGTAAGTAAATGGCCGTCATTATTGATCGTAATCTAACAATAAGTATAATATCAAAAAGTATATGTTGCTTTTATTAATTCTTGAAAGGATAAAATGTTAACCCACACAACCACCGCCCGCAGCGGCTGCGTTGGCTTGCGCTCTGGTCCCCCCACGAAGGGACCAGAGTTCAAACCCCAGCGTAGTCGTTAGGGATTCTTAAGTGTGGCGCCGTGGTGGTGGGTCCTGCGCTAGCGTCACCCCAGGTTTACTCCTCCGGCTGTCGGCCGTGCGGGGGGTTCCTGGGTTACCAAAAAAAAAAAATGTTAACCCACACATCTTTTAGTGAAAAAAGAGAAAAAAATTATATTTTATCCAAAGAAAAAATTATAAATTTACTTGAAAGAAGCATAACATTTCAAATTTAATCACATGCCACATTGGGACACTTTTTCTTAATGTTAATATGCATAGTTTACTATGGGATTGACATCATAACTATGGACATGCTCGGATGGACTTATCATTAGTACTCATGACTTTGTCTACGAAATGGAAAACTATTTTCTTTCAAAAGTTCACTAAAATGATTTTACGTGACTCTAAACAGATTTCGATGTCAATCCGTGCAACTTAAAATATTTAAGTTGAATAACATTAAATAAAAGCCGAATCTGAATTAAAGTAAAGGTAAATAACAATCGTAGATGTTTAACCATTTTTCATCCCATTCAAAGCTTTATCAAATGAGGGTAGTACATCATCTGTTATATATAAAACTTCTAAGATGAATTTAAAAGTATGGAAATAACTTTTGAAAGTTGAAAAATTGTGAAGCAATTCTTATGGTCGAAGTTCTTCCTAGTTATTGTTGACACTTAAATTTTGAGTTTTAGTCTTCTCATTTAATACATGAAAAAATTAGAGATCGATTTTGTCGACAATGATAGAATTTGACCCCTAAACAAAATACCAGTATTGCATAATTTTGCATTATTAGGCATTGGGAGCATTTTCATTTATGATAAACGTGTCAGCATATAACAAATTTCATGATAAATAGGCCTGGTTGTGAATTGGATCAAAATTGGCCCATTTGAGCAAGGCCTTATTAAGTTTGGTTAATCCACCCTTTCCTCGTGCCTTGGCCGAACTCCCCATGTGCATGGTTCCAAATTAGGAAAGTGAATTTTACATTGCTTAGAGTGTCACCTTGGAAAATCATCCGAAAAGCGTTCATGGATCCCTTCATTGGATGAGATAGCCCAAATGAATTCTTTAATAAGAAGAAACATTGATAATAATTTTCAGATTTTACAGATGCTTGAAAAATCTCGAGTGAATTAACAAGCTCCGAAACCATTTCCACTTGCAGGATCACCGGTAGTGAATATTGTCGATGAGTAGCTCACTCATCATCATTTTCTAAATTGAAATTTTTTCGAATTGTCTTATATTTCTAATCCCAATTGTTTATATCACCTTTGTCATTCTTTTTTTTTTTGGTAAGGTTGTCATTCTTAATAATCTTCTGAAAAAAAGAAAAAAATTACTCAACAGGAAAGGGGAAAATTATCTAAAAAGTCGTAAATCTATTGCACTTTTACCAATTTAGTCTTTAACTTTTTAATTGTGCCAATTGAATCCCAAACCTTTTCACGTTTTACCAATTAGTTCATTATGCCAATTTTGGTCGAAAATTGTTAACGTGAACACCAGCCGTGCCATGTGGGGCGACCGACGTCCATATCAGTGATTTCTAACCAAAATTGGTCGGATTGATTCAACTGGTAAAGCGCAAAAATGTTTATGACTTATTTGGCATAATAAAAAAGATTTAATATTGAATTGACAAAAGCGCAATAGATTTATAACTTTTTTTTTGTTAATTTTCTCACAAAAACAAATCAATCGAGGTCCGTGAAATAAGATGACAAAGACTCAGTCTTTAATTGAAGCGACCAAATGGTATATATACATACGAGAGTGATTGTACGTGTGCACCAATACAAGTCGGAGTCTACAACGAATTGATGCGTAATAATTAAAAAAACAACAAGAGAAAGAAAAAGGAGCAATTTTCTTGTCCACGTCCCATTTGAACAGGAACATCGTATAAAAACACGTTCGTCAGTCAACGGTCAAAGAGTGAAAAAAGCCGTAATAAAGCACGTTCCCACGTGATATCACAGATGGGATGGGGCAGCGACCGACCATGCACATGTATCCTGCCGAAAAGAGACAAGGGATTGTCGGAACCTATATTTTAATTGAAATTAGTTGATAAAGAATATGCTTGCCGACCGTGGCCATCTCCATTGCTCGTAAGTTTTCTCCTTTTGACAAATTTATAATTTTAAATTAATATATATTCGTGATAAATTTATCCCACATTAATTTATTTATCATAAAAAATCTCAAACTGATAAATATTTATGATAAATTTATCCTCCATTAATTTCTATTAGATTATATTAATATCACGAAAAATTACAAATCGGTAAACTATCAAACTGATACACCCATCAATTGTTACATATCATCAAACTCAGCTATTTGAAGGAAAAAATTTGACGGAAATTAATGGAGAGACAATTTGTCATCGGTATCAGTTTTGGGTTTTTTGTAATATTAATCTTAAATTTTTTATTGATAGAAAAAGCAAATCAAGTATGTATCAGTATTGCATGTGGAGAATGTGAGTTCTCCTCGTTAGGTTCCACGCACCTTCCGCGCAATGCCACGGAAATAACGCGTGCAGTAATTATTCCCCTCCAATAATGGGAGTTAAATTTTTTTATATTTTCTATTGATTCACCTATCTGCTGGAAAATTATTTTATTTCGGGAGCCAAAACGAATAATACAGTACTTGGGGAGAAGACAAAGTAGCTGTTGAAATGCGATTTTTGTTATTTTTCTTTTCCTTTTATGGCATTAAGAATTCTTACTTTTCACTGCATACGTGCACACTATTATATTCCGTTGCACTTTGCTTCGTCCTCTATAGTAACATTTGGAACAAAATTTGTATCAGTATTTGCCTTGGTCCTTCAGTGTCCTTGGCCATGACTATTGACGAATTGAAGAGGTAGAAGCGTGGTGTAGTTGGTCCAGTCGTGTCGGCGAAGCTTTCTTAGATACTGAAGCATAACACCATTAAAGAGCCCGGGGAATTTGTCGTGATTATGGTCTCGATGTTAACCTTCCATATATTCACAAGTTTGAGAGAAATATACGAGTAAAACAATAACTAAATCTGTTAAAATGGGTCATTAACTTATTTGTTAACTCATATTTGATGGGTTAGATTGTATGCGCCGCACTCGTAAATTGACTCGCTCGGGATACTATCTGTTTAAATAACCGGATTTAATATTCAATCCATATTAAATGGCGATTACGAGATGACTGCACTTATGAATTTAGCAGTCATCTGGCGATTTCCTAACGAAATAAGTTTGAAGTTTATGCTTCACTACTTTTATGCTAACGCGCGTGCCTTCATCATCAGGCGCAAACATGCGCCTACGAAAAAAGAGGGAATGCTAATTTTTTTTTATTAAATTAGTTAGTGGTGGGGAGCATGATTACCAACCAGGAGCAATGCGCGTTGGTTCTCTTTTCTGTTTTCTTTTACTAATAGAAAAAAAAAAGAGCAGGTCAATAATTTGCCCTCCCCTCCCGCATTACTGCTCAGGAAATCCGGCGCCCGATAATTTGCCCTTTCCGCGCAGCGTGCATCGCAGCGTTTCGATAGGCACGAAGAGTCTTGCACCGTTGGATGGCAAGAAAGCAAGCACGCACAATAGAGTGCGTTGTTATGCTGGTGATATAATGTCGGGAAAATGACATAAATATGGGCATTGAATTTGTTCGAGCGTGCAGCATAATTCTTAAATTTTTATTTTTTTAATATGAATTTTTAATTTTAATTTAATATATAATATGATTTATGAACTATTAATTTATTCAATACAGAATATGAATTTTTTTATACATATTTAATTTAATCCATAAACTGAATGAAAATATTCAATATTATCTATGATCTTAAATTAACGCAAATACTACATCGAACATTTTCATAAAACACGTACTAAAAGTTCAGAGACCATATTGAATAAATTATAAGTTCATGGATCACATTGAGCATTAGTCTAATGTGTAGGAATCATAATAAATAAATTAAAAATTTATACATTACCTTTTACATTAGATCAAAATTCAGAAATTATTTATATCATTATCCATAAAATGTCCAAGTCTTAGGATCAGTGGAGATCACAGCAGTGATAAAAGTATTCTATATAATTCTTTTTCGTGATGATGATCATTGAGTCTAGCAACATAAGCGAATTGAAAAATCTATTCGGACGCAGACGGTGCAAATTCAAACGTGGGTCCAATTTGCTCGTTCCCTCATGATATTATAGATGGGATGGGTCAGCTACCGGCCCTGCGCATCCCATCCTGCGAAGAAAGATTAGGCGTTATGGCAATCTATATTTTTAATCGGAATTAGTTGGCGGAGAATATGATTAGTAGTCATTGATTGCCAAGTCAAGCAGGGAGCATCTTTATTGCACGTTGGCTTTCCGTTTTGTTTTTTTTTTTTATCAATACAAAAGGCAAATCAAGTAAAGTCATGCAGGATCTCAAAGCGCCAAGGACCAGGAGACACGTGAGTATGTGTCGGTGTGCACGTGAACACGTGAGTATTGCCTGTCAGGTTCCCCCCTGCCGGCCATGGGCAAGGCCGCCCTCGCCCAGCCCTTCCCGGGCTTCGCTCGTGGCTGGCCACACGAGGGTCGACCGCCCCTCGCCGGCCATGGGCAAGGCCGCCCTCGCCTAGCCCTTCCCGAGCTTCGCCGGTGGCTGGTCGGCCACCGGCAATAGGCCGGCGAGGGGAGAAAAGAAAAAAACAGAAAAGAAAAAAAAAAGAAAAAATATTTAAAATTAAAAATGTTGACTGTACACGCTAAAAAAATTATTTAAAATAAAAAATGTTAATTGTACATGCTGACTCAGCCTCCAGCAAGCCACATCGGCGTCAAAAATTAATAAAAAAATGTCACATCGGATTTCCGGCTAAATTGGCACTAAAGTGATTTCTTTTTCTCCGACTTGACACTAAAGTGATTCGAAAAAAAGTTATGGCATCAAAGTAATCGCCGTACATAAGTAATGGCACTTGTGGTATACTTTTGCCTATATACTTCTGTCCTCACGCACGATCTTGTCTATACCAATGTCCATGCATATCCAATCTAACCGTATGAATTCTGACAACTCTCTCAGGCAAACTAGCAAGAGAGCATAAGCACACATGCATATGCACGTGAAAAGAAAAGGAAAATTAATGTTTTTAAATGGCCGGAGAGAAAATGATTAAAGAATTAGTTTTAACATTAGAGAAATGAACCCTCAGGGTTGCACAGTTGCTTTGCACATAAAGGGATTTTCAGTTCATGAGCTGATGGTAATCCATTCGAAACTCACCAACTGAGTGCAAAGTGCAAATGTCTGAATGTAATGTAACCAGTTCATGGGGTTTGTAAGGTATTTCTTAAGCCAAAAAATTGGGTCTCCATGCTGGGGCCCTGGATTATAAAAAAAGACCAAATAGAGAAATTTGCATTCATATTGATGGCCTCTCCTAGGGTCGCCTTGCTAAGGCGAGGCTATCCCTCACTGGTAGCTGGCGAAGCGACCTCGCTCAGATCTAGCTAGGGTTGGCCTCACGTAGGGTAAGGGTCTCCTCGCTCATGGCCGACAAGGCCATCCCTCGCCTATTGCCGGCAAGGGTGGTCCTCGCCAAATCAGGCCGCCCTTCCCGGGCTTCATCGGTGGTTGGTAGCCGGCCATCAGCGAAGAACAAAGAGAAAACCAGAAAATAAAGAAAACAGGAAAAAAAAAGAAAAAAAGAAAAAAATTCAAAAAAAAGTAAAAAGATGAAAATGCCCTTACCATCCAATAAGTCAGGCCCTTTTTTGAAATAGACATAGCCACTTCAGGCTCCTATTTGAAAGAAAATCTATTTTAGACCCTCATTTAAGAAAATAATGGCATTTCAAGTTCTTATTTGACGTAAAATCCACTTTAGACTCTTATTGAAGAAAATGAGAGCACTCCGAGCCCTTATTTGAAATTTTTCCTAAATGTAAATATCAGATTATGTTGTAACATACTATTACAATTTATCTTAAGAGAAGACTTGGATGGGAATGAAATCTTTAGGGAAATTTTTAGGGTTGAGATCCAATGAGATGTATTGTAGATATGTACCTAATATTTTGACTATTTAAATATAGTGTTAATACTACAAAAAATCCTAAACTGGTGCATTTATGACAAATTTAGCCCAAACTAATTTTTTGATAACGAAAAACCCCAAACTGGTATACCTGTAACAAATTTATCCCAAACTAGTATATTTATGATAAATTTACCCTTCGTTAAATTGAATTAATATCACGAAAAATCATAAACTGATACACTTGTGACAATCAAGGAAGACGAAGGCAAAGCTTGTGGCAAGTATGCTATCCCACACACAAATGGCTCTCCAGGCCTTTATAAAAGGGATTGCCTTTTAGCCACTAAGTACATCCTCGAATTTTGATTTGCACCTAAGAACCACTTTATAATAGCAGAATTCTGATGCACAAGTTCCAAGCCATGGCAATTGCAGAACATACTACCAACACTAATCAGCACACATATGTTTGTTTAAAGAATCATACCAAGCAGAAAGGTAAAAGTGAAGATTTAGGGACTCATAATGCACACACACGCTTTATTTCTTTGAGGAGCAAATTGTGACTCCAAGTTTTACAAGCGTAGCCTTTTATAGGTTCAGGTGATTATACAAACGATCAATCATTGGTAAGGTTCTAGAAGTCACAATAATTTGATACTGTACTATTGACTCCATAGACTTTCTGGGTGACACACAACTATGTAGACTTTTACAAACAACTTTAACAATTGACAAGTGATTGACAGATGCATAACAAGTTTTCGAACAACACTTTTCTTTTTTGCTACAGTGCACTACAGTACTGTTACAGTGTCAAATAGTGTTTGAACAGTATGCTATATTGATGAACAATGCATGAACAGTACATTGCTACAGTACTTTCTCGACAACGAGCTGGTTTTTCAAACACGACGAGCTGAATTTTTCAGCATGCTTGACATGACTTCCAAGGTCATATTTATGGATGGGTTCATCATTGTTGTCATCATCAGAGCTGTTTGAACTACATTCGTGCTTTTGTCTCCCGTAATCTCTGAGGATTCATTCAATTTCCACGAAATCTAGTTCCACATCTTCATGAAGTTCCGAAGACTTTTGTTTTTTCCGTAAAGACTCTAGATCGTCTGCAGAACTTAAGGCGATTTCAGCAAAACTTGAAGGCATACATGGCTAAGGAAAATTCTCTAAGCAGTGATAGATTATCTTTGTCATCGCCTAAGCTGAGTGCTAGTCGTAGCTCACTATAATCATATGGATCATGCGATAATGGTCTTCCCCATGGATTTTGTGATTGTGGGGCTTTGGATGAGGATGAGGCCTCTTGAGATGAGGATGGGGCAGCTTTATATAAAGCAGTAGCAGCATCCATATCTGCTTGCATATTTATATCATATTATTATCTCAATGTTATATCAAGTATCGCCTGATAGTTGTGGTTAGCTAGATGATCCCAAAACACGTTGCCAAAACTAGCTGGCCATACTTCTGGCGGTATTACATGGTTGGATTGACATAGAATTATCTGGAGTTCCCTATAATCCTAGGAAAGTGTCGAGATTTTGTTTAGAAGGGTTTTGTTGAACTTTTTGGGGACTAGCTACGGTTTGGAGGTAGTTACTCCTTCATCAGATAGAGTTTTACTCATGTCTCCATTTGGATGAATAAAAACCTATGGCCTGCTAAACAGAACTGTTGTATGCAACTCTTGATTAGGTTTATTGGCTCTAAGCTGCTCCTGAAACCTGCACTTCTAAGCTCTTAATGGTTTGAACCAATTAAGTATGTCAGCTAAATGCTTAAACTTCTTTTCTCCCGAAAGAATTTTGCCAATGATGAAAATAATTCTAGTTGTTGAAAATTCAATGGCTATGGCATAAAGATTGAACAAATACCAAAAAAACCATTTGAATTCCTTTGGGAATTCGTTTTCAAGATTGAGGGAGATAGGATGAATGAAAAGATATTTTGGATACAACCCACTGGGTCCGAGACTTAATCTCCCGAACCTATTAAAAATCAGCAGTTGATATTCCCACAATAATGTTGGCAGATTTTCAAAAAGGGTATTGTTTTGGATATTTTCAAGAACTTTTGGCGGGTACTGCTTGCTTGGCCAAGAAGGCTTCATCTTGGTGGATTTAAATCCACCAAATGGATTTCGCGATACATACATATTTATGGACAAAACTGGTGTAGCAATTTCTTTTGGTCTAGATAAGAAATTAGCAAGTACATTCTTTTTGCCTACTATATGCTTGGTTTCAAATGAATATTTTTAGAATCATTCCGCCCATCTGAGGAGATGAAGATGAGGAATCTACTTTTTTTTTAACTTTAGCATTTGTGAGAATGAGGACATATCTAGTTCTACTAGAAAATGATGTCCAATAAGGTGAAATTCAAACTTCTTGATGCCATATTTTACCGCCAAAACTTCCTTGAAGGTTGAGTGGTAATGCATTTCAATTGGCATAAATCTTCCACTTTTGTGTCCATAGATTTTACGCTTGCCATCAATTTCTTTGAATAGAACAGCAACCCAATATTCATCACTTGCATCTGTTTGCAAGATTCTTTTGCCAGTTGAAGGGATTTGCAGAGGATGGAGATGCTGCAAAATTTCTTTAAGGCATTTGGCTGATTTAGTTTGCTGGGGTCTCCATGGAGGGAAATCTTTTTTTAGCATCTGTTGTAGTGGGAATCACCAGGTTGGTGATTTTTAGAACAAAATCTCTGAGATAATTGACTATCCCAAGAAACTATTGCACTTGTTTGATAGAAATATTCTCATCAGGAAATTTCTGCAATTCTTTAGCAATATGAGGACCTGGACAATATGTCCCATCCTTAAAATTCATTCCGAGGAATTCAATTTCCCATTGGGCAATAATCATCTTTTTCTAGGACATCATGATGCCATATTTTTGGACCAATCCAGCAAATTGGTTTAACAATTTACATTGAGAATCCTCATTTGGGCTGTAGAGAAGGATATCATCAATGTAAATTTGAGCATTGGCCAAAATAGGATGGAAAATTCTGCACATAGCCTTTTGAAATAATGAAGGAGCTGTTTTAAGACTAAAAGGGAGCACTGTCCATTGGAAGTGCTGATTAGAGATGTAAAATCCAGTTTTGTGCCTATCATCTGGATGAATTCCTAATTGCTAGAATCTAGCTTTAAGGTCAAATTTGGAATATACTTTAACTTGAGTAAAGTTGGAAAATAACGAATTCCGGTGGGGTAATGAGAACTTATCATATTGGAAGAATTGGTTGAGTGGCTGGTAATTGATGACCAACCTCATTTTTCCTCTATTCTACTCAGATCGTTTATTCACTAGAATGCTTCACAAGACCACTGGGAATCAGATGGCTCGATTAGTCTTTGGTGTAATAAGTCTGAGCACTCCTTTTGTGCCAAGATCAAATGATCTGGATTCATCCCCGAATGAGTTGCTTTGGTGGGATTGATATCATCATTTTTTTTGAAAAATAAATTGATGAAAAAATCAAGATTTTTCCACAAAGGGTTTGGACATTTTAGGAAAAAATTTGAATCAGACTCTACATATGCTCCAAGAAGGGATTGGATAATAAGATCTAATATATGCATCTAGATTGCAAAAAAATGTTGGATGTCCACAAACTAATTGAATTGTCCTTTGAACCGAAGTCCATTAGGCAATATTCTAAGTTTGGGAATTTGGGTCAGAATATCCCATTCAATGATGATGTCCTTATCTGATGAACTAGAACCAAAGATTTTAGTGGTGAGGGAACATTGTGGGAAGAATTGAAGGGTAATGGGTTTGCTTCAGACTCTTGTGACGAAGGTGTCTCTAGAAGCAGAATTAAAATACCGGGTGTATGATGTCCAATATTCTTTTAGAAGGATTTTTGTGTCAAGAATCGAAGTACTAGCTCCAGTATCTACAGGGGCTATGAGAAAAATAGGTTTAGCATATTTGAAAAGATAGATTTTGATGGGAAAATATGGAAAAGTGGAAGGAGTGTATGCACAAAGGTCTTGGATTGTGAGAGATTTTGGATTTTTGGAAAAAAAAAGGAGTAAACTCCCTTTTCAATTTTATCAGATGAGTCTTAAGTGTCACTGGACTGGGACCATGTCTGGATGGCGCATATGGTGTGCGCTGTTGGTTCATCTTCTAAAGAGATGACAAATTCGACATCATCATCCTAAAGAGAAATTCCTGTTTCTTTATCAAATTTCTGGATCAAATAAGAATTTCTTTTCTAGGCCTTCGGATAATATTTTGCAAAGTGACCTCTTTTGTTACAGATATAACATAGTCGGATTTCTTACGTCTTCCAGTCTGGTCGCGTTTGGAGCATTTTCTTCTCAAAAAATGCCATTTGCGCTTTAGTCTTAGATCAAGGGAGAAGCGTTTGAAGTGTTTTTTTTCTTTTTGCACCGTTCTCCATAAGAGGGTCATCACACAATCCTTTATTTGCACACGTGATTCTTAACTCTGGCATTCGGTAAGCTCAATCGAGTTCTCTATTACTCTTAAGATAACTTTTGAATGTCTTTCGGCGAATACAGAGGTCATCAAGAGCCAAATGTATCTCTTGCTGCAGTTCTCCTATTAGGACATCAACAATACTTCACTGTTTATTTTGAAGGGATCATTTTATAACTTGACCTATATCCTTCAAGATAGAAGACATGAATACTTGCTTTAGGTTTGTTTTAGCTTTAAGGGCATAGAATAATTTAAGCATCTTGTGTAAATGCTTATTCAAATATTTTCGGCGCAAAGAGCAGCATTTTCTGTGAAAGAACTCTCTTTGTTTTTTTTTTAGTTCGAGAAGGTTTTCTGGCTTACCAATAAAGAACCGGTGGATGACACGAATTATGTGATAAAAATCTGTTTGAAGTAAGAACGTAATCTGGTCTTGATCTGAAATAGTTTTCCACCAATCTTTGAGGCTACCAGTAAATATGCTGATGAACTCAGTTAGTATATTATACTAACTTTCGACAATAAGGGCTTTAGTGCTGAGCCAAGCATGAAACTCTTGTAATCTGTCTGGCCATTTAGTGTATGAAATATCATTAATAGTGAAATAGTATTTGGAGGTTGAAGATTAGAAAGAGAGTTCTGACTATGGATGTTTACTATTTCTAGTTCAGATGAGTTTGATTCCATATTTGCCTTAGGGGGATCGGGGATCGACTATAAGAATAATAGGTTTGGAAAAATTTGATATCTTAGGGTTAGAAAGTGAGGTTTCTTATGAGGAAAATGAGGCTGTTTTAGAACTAGAATGAGTATTTTACTTGGATGGGTCAATTGTAGCAATAACTAGCGGCTTCTGTTGGCATTGATCTCGTAAAAAAGCTTCTAATGGATTTGAAACCATGTAAGAAGAAGGAGGTTCCTGAGAAGGTTCAGGAGCGTCTAACTTTTTCTCCTGCTGCATCTTTCTTCTTTTTTTTTTTTTCATTTCGCAGATACGATTTCAAAGTGTAACAATATCAATCTGAACTTCTTTTTGGGCTACCGCAATGATTGAGGCAACTGAAGTGACTTTTGGAGGAGAGATTTCCCTCCGGATTGGATACAAAGGTTCAGAAAATGGATCTAGCGCAAGAACAAATTTTCCTTCTTGAAGATGTTTAATTTGTCTATGCAGCTTTTCCATTTCAGCAGTCTGATCTTCCAAACAATGATGGAAACTGTATTTCCCCGATTCCATTTGCCGAAGTTTCTTTTGGAACGTCTCAAGCAATCTGTTTGTGACTAAAGCCGTTTGATCAACCTTCTAATCAATATGAGCCAGACGGGCTTGGACAGTTGAAATCGTCTTGAGAATATTATTTTGTGCCAAGGTATTTTCTAATAGATTCGGCAGTAGTAACTTTTTTTTGTTTCCCATGATCATCGATATCTGTAAGGTTTGGAATTTTTGGCATGTGCTGGAACCGACGGTGAGCATCTATAAATTCTTCTAATGCCGAAAAAGGGGCACTAGAATTGGTCCTTTCCAAAGGCGGAAAGTCCGAGGGTTGGAACATATAGATAGCTGGGAGTGCTAGTTGTGGTAAGGCTTTGGGACGCATGAAAACTAGGGTGCTTCAAGTAATTGCAGAGGACAAGAATTTTTCCTAATTATAGAATGGTGAAATAATTGTCTTTTGTGATAGAACTTCTCTAGGTGGTGATTGTGGTGGTGAAGGAGGCTCATAAGGTTTAGGAATTAGAGGAGTTTGTGGCCAAGGTGGCCCGTATGAAACCATGAATTGGTATGTTCTTCCATCATTACCAATGGGTCCTACAGTAGGATCTCTATAAAGATATATCTGGTAGAGACTATCTTTGGAGCGTTTTGTTTTTCTTTTGGATGGTTTGTCGTCTTCTTCATCATCAGGAAGGCTTCTACAAAGGGAACATTGACAATCAAGATCTCAGAAACAGTGTCATGTCCGAGGATCCTTGTAATAATGGATGGATAGTCTGTCTTGGTCAAAAGACATGATCATAGTCTTTGGATTTGTGTCACCCTCTTCAATAGGAACGTTAGCATGATAGGGTTGCATCACAAAAATAGTAGAAAAAATAGAATAAATTTTTCCAGCATATCATCTGATAGTGTAAAATTGCAGTTATAGAATTAGGGGTCTGGGGAGCTCCGGTGAGCTGTAGCCGAACTTTAAGAGTAGAAAGGAGTCTTGGGTCCGCAAGGGCTATGTTGAAATTTGAAAATAGTGTAACACACACTATTCTGGCATTTATGGTGATTTGGATTGTACCAATGCAGGCATGTTGGTAATCCAAAAACGGGTGTCCAAAAGGGCCATGTGGGCAACAACGGATAATCCTTTTTGGTCATGGAAAGAGAGAGCAAAGTGGCTAGCACCAAAGTGGAGATGTGTACATCCTTGTTATACCCACTAACATGCAAAATTAGAAGGTATCTGAAGGGTAACGAAATGTTCTTGTTAGGTAGCATGAATGGGATGCTGGTCGTATCGGGATGACTGAAGATATTCCTTAACTTCTCGATGTGTATGTTTGATGAGTTGTTTTATGGAACGGAGAGGAGAGAAAGAAGGTGATTTGGCAAAATCAGAATAAGGAATAATAAGAGGGAGATGAGTTTTCAAAATCTTACTATCTTCATTAAGGTATGAGACCTCATAAAGATGTCAATTTTAGAAATATTTGAAGTGCAAAGATCTAAATGGGCATCTACGATGACCGGTGTACTAGAATTAGTAGAATTGCTCATGGTGGTGAAACAAGTCTACCTTAACCTCAAACTGATGTACTTGTCAACTGTCATGTGTCATCAAAATCAAAAATTTGACAATAAAATTTAACGGTAACTAATAGAGGGTAAAATTATCACAGATGTACCATTCTAAGGTTTTTAGTGATCAAAAAAATAATTTAGAGTAAATTTATCACATGTATACCGGTTTTGAATTTTTGGTGATATTAACCTTCAATATATGAACACTGTATCATATATTCAAAGCATGTCCATTTCGCATACGTGTACCGAGATAGTCTTAAGGAAATCCCAATGACACCATATGAAAAGTGGTTTTGGATCATTGACGCACTCTTTTTGTCAAGGCTTTTAAAGGCCCAGATACGATGGATATATGTTTCTCACAAAACTGATCAAACTAGGTAGCGTTTGTTTAAAGGAAAATGAATGATTCGAAAAATATTTTTCTCAAACCGATTATTTATATTGCTCACAAAAATAAATAAATGAATAAAAAAATTCATCGTTCACAAAAATATATAGACATAAATTGTTTTCGATAATAAAAATATTTATTATTGGTTAATTATTTCAAGCGATCGTTTTTAGGAAATTTTTTTTCAAATCATTCATTTCTAGAAAACAAACGAAGCTTTTAGCACCTTTTATCGACTATCATTACAAAATCATTAATGTAAAATTTCTAATGATAATACGAAGCGTTGTTTTTTATGACATATTGAATACCCTATTTTCATTCTTATGGAGCATTGCTAGTAATAATACATACTACAAACAAAGCTCAGAGATGCTTGGATGGACTTATTGAAAATACTCCTGACTTTGTCTCCGAAATTAAAAACTATTTCCATTCAAAAGTTTTCCAAAAAGATTTTACACGGCTCTAAATATATTTCTAATGTCAATATGTGTAGCTCAAAATCATTAAGGTGAATAACAGAAAATAAGAGTCAAATATAAAAAATTACTAGTTAAAGTAAAAAAAAAAATTAACCATTTTTTATCCCATCTTTCCAAAATAGTTTTAAAAATATAAAAATATCTTTTTAATAGTTACAAAATTGTAAAGCAATTCTTATAGTCGAATTAACATGGGGACTCTTCCTAATTATCACAAAACCGTATCACATTCGTGCGGTGGAACTTTAGTCAAAGCTCCATTTCTACCCTCAGAAAAATAAATGCGCACGTGAAAATATAAAGAACGGGCCATCTACGGAATCAGACACGGTTTATCTTTATTATGGAGAAGTTCATCTTTTTAGCTTTTCTTGATGTTCTGGTCGCTTCCCTATTGTTGTTTCAGCCGGCCACTTGTTCCAGCAACTTCACGGATCGAGATGCACTCCTTCGCTTCAAATCAGCAATCGAGGTTGACCCGACGAACACGATCAAAGGCAGCAATTGGCCCACAGAAGCAAACTTCTGTGAATGGATCGGCGTCGTTTGCAGCAATCGCAGGCAGAGAGTCACGGCTTTAGACCTATCCAACAGGGGTCTCCAAGGAAGACTCTTCTTATCTGGGCAATCTCTCTTTCCTGGTTTCTCTTCATCTTACCAACAACAGTTTCTACGGCACGATTCCGACAGAAATCAGTCGTTTGCACCGCTTGAAAGAACTCATACTTGAATATAACCAGTTTGAAGGAAGCATTCCTCCTAACTTAGCCCACTGCCAAAATCTTGAAGTGATGACACTCGCGAACAACAGGCTAACGGGTGGCATACCGAGAGAATTCGGCGCCCTCCCCAAGTTACAACGACTGTTTCTTAGCTTCAACCCCTTACGGGGTCAAATTCCGGGCTTCCTGGGCAACATAACCACATTGCAGGTCATTACTTTGGCCAAGGCCAATCTCACAGGTTTGATTCCTTTGACACTTTTCAATGGATCGCTCAGGGTTGTCGACTTTATGCATAATGATCTCTTGGGGAGTCTTCCCTCCGATCTTTGCTACCGCTGGCCTAAAATTCAGAGGCTTTTGCTACATGATAACCAGTTCAGCGGCCTACTACCAGAGACGCTAACTCAATGCAAAGAGCTTCTCCAGTTGGCAATGTCATCCAATCGTTTTCACAGAAGGATTCCTCGAGACATAGACAGCTTGCAAAAGCTGCAATTTCTCTATCTTGGTACTAACTGTTAAATATGTCTTGAATTTTATGTACTTGGTCCGGTTCATGACCTAACCCGATTTTTTTTTGTGTAACCCGAAAGTGGAAAGAAAATTGAGATTTAGTTCGTGATGTGAAGGGTTGGATCGATAGGGCCAACCTGCAGCAAGCGAACAAATCTCCATAGCGGACCGCCCAAGCTGAAGGAAGTGAACTAATGCTTGGGGGGTTCGGGGGCTACGCCCCCGAGAAAATTTTTTGGGTGCCCTATTTGTACTGCGGCTAGGTTATCTCATTGTTGCACATAGAGAGTTTTGTTTCATAGAGTTTTCGTGAGCCATGAGATTTTGTCGTTGTTTCGACTTCTGGAATTTGTACTCTCTTTGATCATAGTGGAATTTTGTCTTGCCTCGCCCGTGGACGTAGATCACTTTGTGATCAAACCACGTAAATCCCTGTGTTCCGTCTTTTGCTTTTCGCATCTGTTTCCAACACTAACAACTTGACCGGCACAATTCCTCAAACCATCGGTAACATGTCGAGGTTGCACGAGCTGTACCTAGAATATAACAGCATCGGAGGTGACATTCCGAGTGAGATTGGCAAGTTGGTGAATCTGAATAAAATGAGCCTTGGGGGCAATTTGCTAACAGGCGAAGTGCCTGAAGAGCTTTTTAACATTTCTTCGCTACAAAGTCTTGCTTTGTCAGAAAATTCCCTCTCTGGAAGCCTTCCCTCGGGTAGCGAACTAAGCCTTCCAAATTTGGAAACACTCGTGTTATCAGACAATGGCTTCGACGGCAACATCCCACAGTATTTTTCGAATTTTTCGAACCTTATCACTTTCGATGCTGGCAACAATCTGCTCAGCGGACCAATACCCATGAGTTTGGGCAACTTGAAGAACCTCAGATTCTTTGCGGTTCCGTTAAATCAGCTAACGGGAGAGGCTTATGGTGCAGAGCTGGGTTTTCTCTCTGCTTTATCTAATTGTCAATCACTTCAAACCTTGAGCGTGGATGAAAACCCGCTTCGGGGTTCGATACCAGAATCTATCAAAAACTTCTCCAGTTCCCTACGATTTCTGGCAGCTTACAATAGTCAAATAAGGGGTCGCATTCCCGACGAAATGGGTTCCTTGAAGAGCTTGACTTTCCTAAGGTTGGGCTATAACGATCTAGACGGCAACATCCCATCATCAATCGGAGGACTAGAAAGCCTGCAAAGGCTGTATCTCGATAACAACCGTCTCGAAGGACCGATCCCCAATGAGATATGCAACCTGACACGTCTAAGAGAGTTGCTGCTCCGACAAAATAGGATATCAGGATCGATCCCAAATTGCATTGGAAACCTGAGCAGCCTTCAAAAGTTCCTCGTAAGTTCGAATGACATGACAGCGGTTATACCGGTTAGTCTGTGGAGCCTTCAAGAACTCATCTTCCTCGATCTGTCACACAATTCTTTCAATGGAGGACTACCACTTGAAAT
This sequence comes from Syzygium syzygioides, assembly GCA_031216285.1. Lineage (NCBI taxonomy): Eukaryota > Viridiplantae > Streptophyta > Magnoliopsida > Myrtales > Myrtaceae > Syzygium > Syzygium syzygioides. The sequence continues at coordinate 32,820,292 of CM062244.1, read as the reverse complement.
AGGGAAAATGACAGCTATAGAGAGCATCGATATTTCTTGGAACCGACTTACCAGCGCCATACCGAGTTCCATCCAGGAGTTGAAGCGCCTTGCTTCTCTCGACTTGTCAAGGAACTTGTTTGAAGGATCGATACCGCAATCGATCAACCACCTCAAAGGTTTGGATTTCCTCAATCTCTCCTACAATGAGCTATCAATCACAATACCCAAGTCCATGGAAGGACTCACATATCTGCAAAATTTGAACTTGTCCTTTAATAAGCTATCAGGAGAGATTCCTAATGGCGGACCCTTTGGAAATTTCTCAACTCACTCGTTCATTGGGAATGAAGCACTTTGTGGAAATGCGACTGATCAAGTCCCACCTTGCAAACTAGATGGAAAGAAATCAAGGGACAAGCGGCTCCGATTACTATTCATTATGTTACCAATTGTATCTGTTGTACTTTTAGTCTTTGCCATTTGCTTGCTTAGAAAGCATGGGAACACCAGCAAAAAAGCTCCAGTTTCGATGGAGAACCCCCCTGGAATTGACCACCCAATGATATCATATCAAGAAATTTGCTTGGCTACTAACAACTTCAGCGGAAGCAATTTGCTCGGAGCAGGAAGCTTTAGCTCGGTGTACAAGGGGACTCTGGCCAATGGGACAGATGTTGCGATCAAAGTACTAAATCTCTATATTGAAGGCGCCTCGAAAAGTTTCGAAGCAGAATGCGAGGTTTTCCGCATGATCAGGCATCAGAATCTCGTCAAGGTGATTAGCACCTGCACGAATGTCGATATGAGAGTGCTGGTGCTGCAATACGTGCCCCACGGGAGCTTGGATAAGTGGATTCACTCCAACAACTATAACTTGAGTCTCCATCAGCGAGTGAAAATAATGGTCGACGTCGCAACGGCGATTGAATATCTCCACCATGGCCAACCGGAACCCATTGTGCACTGCGATCTGAAGCCTAGCAATGTTCTTCTAAACGAGGACCTAGTCGCGCAAGTCTGCGACTTTGGAATCGCGAAGATTTTGGCTAAGAACAAGCTTGAAACACAGACCCGAACTCTCGGCACCATTGGCTACATTGCTCCAGGTACACATGTAGAACTTGAGCTAATTCGAGCCTTCGATTGCCAATATAATGGTATAATATAATAGAGATATACTAACACTCACTATGCCTCTCGATCTTATTGCTTATGTCCCAAAAAGAAAAAGATCAATTGCCAATGTTCTTATTTCCCAATCTACAACGCTTGCAGAGTACGGTTCAGAAGGAAAAGTCTCAACAAAAGGAGATGTCTACAGCTTCGGCATATTGTTGTTGGAAGTGATTACTGGGAAGAAGCCAACCGATGAAATGTTCAATGCGGATATGAGCTTGAGGCAATGGGTAGGTGAAGCGATTCCGAACCGAGTACTTGACATTGTGGATAGCGGAATCCTTAGCACGAAGCAAGAAGATTTGATGCTCCCGGAACTCGAGAGCATAGTTTTATCGATCCTCGAGTTAGGACTAGAATGTTCAAAGGGCTTGCCTGAGGAAAGAATGCTCCCGGAACTCGAGAGCATAGTTTTATCGATCCTCGAGTTAGGACTAGAATGTTCAAAGGGCTTGCCTGAGGAAAGAATGGACATGAAAACTGTCATGGTTAAGCTCAATAAGATCAAGTTGTCACTTCCTTGACAAAAAAATAAGGTGGAGAGCAGTACCTAGAATTTGGGCATAGTATCATCTGAGTTTGTACACGGTTTTTTCATTTCGATGGCATCGTGTATAGCCATATGTAATAAAATTCCTGATCCTCTTTTTGTGGTTTTTGAGTTGGAGGAACACAATTGGAAACGCCACGAGACTTTCCAGCCATATCTCATGTTTGCCATATTCCTCGGTTGATCTTATTTTCTGGGTGACTACATTTGGGTTCAGAACTTCAAATGCGTATCTGAACCGTGAGACTCAAATACGGGGCGAAAGGCAAACAGAGTACTCTGAGCCAAGTTGCTATACCCTAAACCTTAACGATGAAGCATTACTTTCAGAAGCTTTTAGTGAAAAAGAGCGGGTAATATTCACTCCAAGTTTTGAGTTGTATTAGCAGTCAGAAAATGGAGAAATGTTCTCCTTTGCACGAAAAAACTGCCTACCATTTTCTCACTACCCAGCAAGGTACTTGGACGTATTTCACGAATGCCTATCATGATATGGAAGATGGTACAAATGAACCAAAGAAAAGTTAATTAATTCTTCGGCTAGAATTTTATGAGTACGTACTTTGAATCTCCCGCATGGCCAGTGGCCAAAAAAACTCTGCATAGCCTAACAATCCTGTACACAAGTGACTCAGTTATTTTCCACAGATGGTACACTACGAACAAGTTGGCTTTTGCGGTGCTCGTATGAAGGTGATCGGCTGATTGGTAAATGTTTTATTAGGATCTCTTATGCTGGTAAGCCTGGTAACTCCACTTCTCGAGTGCAAGGGCGATAAGCAACAAAGGTGCAATCATTTGAGAAAGAACCAGGATTGAAGCAAGTGATTCCCGTGTAACTGTACGCCTTCTGCTCGCTCTTGTCGCCTAAAACTATCTGAATTAGAAACAAACTAAATAAATAAATAAAACATCGGTGAGGTAAGGAACATTTATCTTTTTCTTGCTCTAATGGCATCAAGTTCTTTCACATAATCTTGAACTTCTACAAGCATCTGCGCTTCAATGTGCCCCTTCAATGGGCTAAACCTTAAATTTGTTTCTGGTTTGTGCATATGCAGATATTTTTTTCACTACCATACAAAGCAAAGAATAATTTGAATACAAAATTAGCGAATAAGAAGTTATTAGTACCGTTTTTGGAGTTGGGTACAGGTGGAGACTACGATCGTTATTCCAAATGACCAGTTGCAGGACAAGAGGGAGAGGGCATAGATGACTTTGTTGCGTTATCGTAGCAACTAACTGCAGCAAACGGCATGATTAACTTCAGAGCAGTGGCAGTGAAGTGTGAGATGCGCAAGACTGTCGGGAACATTACATGCTTGAAAGGATCATTTGTTTCTTCGGTGGAGGGAGGCATCAGACAGGAGCAACGCATCCTGTATAGCAAATCCTGGCGGAAAAATACGATTTCGATTGATCATTGGCAGCTTCTTCGTCCTTTTGACCAACAGTTTTCCTTAGGCCTTGGTCACGCCAGGCACAGCCCATGAGCCTTGTGTGTCAAGCTGGGCAGGGCCAGGCCTTTCCGGCCCACATGCCAAGACACGGATCGGCACGTGTTTGGACCATTTTCGACCCCTTTTCTGTTTTAAATATTTCCTTATTTTTTACAAAAATACTTGTAATTTATTTGAATTCAAAAAAAGTTTAATTTAATTTTTCCATATTAAGATTGTAATGTGAAATCAAACTAAATGGAACAGACAATAGATTGGCCTTAAAAAAAATATTCTCATGCCCACATTACACACCTCGACGGTCATCTTCATTTCTTATGCAACACCATATTGGATATTAACAAGACTATAATTTTAATCAGATGGAGAAAAAATATCGAAAGTCATTTTTTTATTGTTATAATTCTTTTCCAAAAAGCAAACATCAAATGATATCTTCTTATTCTTTCAATGATTAAAAAAACATTAATTCAAATTTTAAAAGAAGAAATTGGGAGAAGTATGAAACTAGTTGTTTCACTATTGAAACGATAAAATATAATAGGCCATTTTCTTTTGTCTATTATCCCTTTCTTTGGCCTGTTTTACTTTTTTCTCTGTAAAATTAGATTACATTAAAATGTTAAAGTAATATGTAACTGAAGGCTAAATGGTAATCAAAAAGTGAGATGAAACCCATTTTTTGACTTAACTATGTACATTAAGGGCATTTTTATAAAATGATATTCAATCGTTTCAGGGAAGCAATCCTTGAGACATAGACAGCTTGCAAAAGCTGCAGGAGCTCCATCTTGGTACTAACAACTTGATCGGTACGATTCATCAAACCATCAGTAACATGTCAAGCTCGCACCAACCGTACGTAGAATATAACCGCATCAGAGGTGACACTCTGAGTGAGCTTGGCATTTTTGTCAATCTGAATGAAATGAGCCTTCAGGATAATTTGCTAATAGGCAAAGTGCCTCAAGAGGATTTCAATATTATTTCGCTCCAACACTTTGATGGACAATTCCCTCTCCGAAAGCCTTCCCTCAGGTAGCGATCTAAGCCTTTCAAATTCGGAAGAAATCTTTCTAGCAAACAATGGCCTTGCCAGCAACATCCTGAAGCATTTTTCGAATTTTTCAAACCTAATTTTTATCAATGCCGGGATCAATCAACTCAGCGGAATGATACCTTTGAGTTTGGGAACAAGAAGAACCCTAGATACTTCACAATTAAGTCTATCAGCTAACAGGAGAGACTTATGGTTCAGAGATCGGTTTTCTTTCTGCTTTGTCCAATTGCCAATCCCTGCAGACCTTGGTTCTGGAAGAAAACTGGCTTCGTGACTCCATTCCAGAATCTATCAAAAACTTCTCAAGTTCCCTACGAATTCTAGAAGCTCCCAAATGTCAAATAAGAGGTCACATTCCCAACCAAATGGGTTTCTTGAAGAGCTTGACTTTCTACAGTTGAGCGATAACGATCTAGACAGCAATATCCCATAGTCTATTGGAGGACTAAAAAAGCCTGCAAAGGTTGTACCTTGATAACAACCATCTCGGGGGACCAATCCCCAGTGAGATATGCAACTTGACAAGTTTAGGAGTGTTGCTGCTCCAGCAAAATAGGATATCAATACCTATCTTAAATTGCAATGGAAACAAATGGTCAGTCTGTGAGGCCTTCAAGAACTCATATTTCTCAATCTGTCACAATTCTTTCAATGGAGGACTACCACTTGAGATGGGGAAAATGACAGCTATAGGAAGCTTTAGCTCTATATATACAATTTGCCCAAAGCTGGAAGCTTTAGCTCTGTATACAAACGGCTATTGGCCAACAGGACAGACGTTGCAGTCAAATTACTAAATTTACATATCAAAGGCGCTCAAAAAAGTTTTGCTCAAAATGTGAGGTTTTCCTCATAATTGGCACCAGAATCTCGTCAAGGTGATCAGCAGCTGCACGAAAGTAGATCTGAGAGCTCTGGTGCTGCAACACGTGCCCAACAGGAGCTTGGGGATGTGGCTATACTCCAACAATTACAACTTGGGTCTCCCTTAGCGAGTGAAGATAATGGTTGATGTCGCAACGGCGCTCAAATATCTCCACCATGGCCAATCGGAACCCATTGTGCACAGCAATCTAAAGCCTAGCAATTTTCTGCTAAATGAGGACCTAGCTGCACAAGTCCAAGATTTTGGAATCGCGAAGATTTTGGCTAAGAACAAGATTGAAACAAGATAAAGTTGTCACTTCCTTGACAAGAAAATAAGGGGGAGAGCTGTTCATAGAAATTGAACATAGCATTATCTTAGTTTTATACATAGTAACTTCGTTTCAATGGCTTTGTGTCTAGACATCTGCAACAAAGTTCCTATTCTTCTTTTGAGCTTTCTGAATCGGACAAAAATAATTGCAAATGCCATGAGATTTTGCAGCGATGAAAGTTCACCCAACGATAGTCTAGCTTGGGTTTGCCTTCAAAAGGTTTTCTCCTCTAAGTTCAGAGACTTCTGCTTTATTCTCCACAATGGTTAACTGCAGGTTATCAGGGCCAGAAATTAATTCCACAAAAGCCACAATTTGAGAGTTGTTGACCTGGGAATCTGGAACTATATATCTTCTTCAACCGTTGCTGCATAAAAGACCTTCCATAAAGGGCTATATTCATCAACCTCTGCCCGTAGCCATTTCCCAAAATAAATGTCATTTTCTGGAATTAAATTGCCTTCTTAATAAGGGATCTCTGTGCAATACTTGGCATAATGACCCAGCTTACGGCATGAACAGCAAAAATGCGGCAATCTTTCGTATTTAAAATCAAGCCAAAGCTTTGTACCTCCACCACTAGCAACGATACCAGATTTTAAAGAAGCATCCAGGTACATCTCCACTTTCGCTCCTGCTGATAAAAATCCACTCCTTTCCACTTTCCCATCTAAAACCTTCCCAATCCCCTGAGCAAGTCTGTTCACAACATCCACACAGTAATATTCAAGGGGCAACCTGCAAATTTGAACCAAAAGGCACAAGTCGCAAATTCATAATGATGAGGAGGTGTACTGGGCTCCCACAATTTAAGAAACACGAAGTGATTTGCAAAAGACCGTGGACCAGATTCTAAAACTTTGTTTTAGTCTCCTTCAGATTTGAACATAAATGCAAGAAGGCCAGAAGCCAGTTTGGCAGCAACCATGTCTTCAATTCTCAAGGCTCTTTTCATCGTGCTCAAAAAGGCATGGAAATTCACGGATGGGTTTGAGAACAGTCTCCCAAAGAGAGTGAGACGGAGTTCGTTTAATATATCCCCAGAGACTACTCCATCCATTACCGACCAAAACTTACCTCATCTCTTGCAGAGCGAAGAAAGGAGAGCATTGGCATCCTCATCCTCTGCCATTCGGAGCAAGCTCTGCGAGAGAGGCAACTGAGGGAATAGACGCGGGGCGAGATGGAAGGAGGTTGAGCAAAGATGAGATTAGGGTTTATGGAGCTGCCATTCTACCATGGGAGGTAGAGGAATTTCTTACTTACGCTCCATTTGTTTGGGGAATAATATTATATTTTTGAAAAATATTTTTTCGAAAGTCATTTTTTGATGTTCGGTGATCACCTGCAGCCAATGACAGGTGGCAGCGATCGGAGATTGTGCAATCGGTGGAGATCGGCAACCGGTAGCAGTGAAGGCAGCGGCAGCCGGTGGCCGACGACCGCTGGCGGAAAGTGATCGGAGGGGAAAGAAAATATTAAGAATAAAATTGTGAAAAAAGAAGAAGAAGAAGATTTATGGAAAATGACTTCCTCTTTTCAGAAAGAGGAAGTCATTCTCCTCATATTTGTTCATGTTTTCCCTCATTGAGGGAAAACATTTTCCGCCCCCGCACACCGAAAAATTCAAAAAATATTTTCTAGTAAAATATTTTCCGCCAAACGAACACAGCCTTAGCAACTGATAATTTTGAAAATTACACGAATGGGGTAGTTGGACTTTGTTTCAACATTGTTTCTAACTTGCAATATAAATTTTTAATTTATTTAATGTGGTCCTTAAACTTTATTCAATATTCAATGTAGTCCATAAACTTTTAAGCATTTTTATATACTTTAGGGACTATATAAAACATTTATTAGTTCATGAGACATATTGAACAAATTAACAGTTTAGGGATTATATTATACATTGGACCGAAGTGCAAAGATCACATTGAATAATCATCAAAAGTTCAAGGACCATATTACACATTGGACTAAAATTTATGTACCATTTGTGCTATTGTCGCCTGATAATTCCACAAGCATACTAGTTATGTGATCGTAGGCTTCAGCATGACTCTTTGATGGTTTAAAGTGTAAATTTGCATATTGAGATATGTAAAGTGTAACAACTTTGACAAAAAAAAAGAATTATGTTTCGTTTATTTCACGAAAAATCAATTATTTGAAAATCTTTTTTTATAATATTATTTGTATCGCTTAGAAAAATTAATTGAATGAAAATGTTTTCATTATTTACAATAGTTTATGCCTAAACTTTTGGTTAACAATGAAAAGTTTTTAGTTGAAATATCTTAGTAAATGAAACAAATGATCATTAAAAAGAAAAGAATTTCCTAATAGTTAATTTTTTGTGAAGTAAACCACCCTAAATCATAGCTTTTGTGGATGAGAAAATTGCTTGAGATACATATTTGGTGTGAACCTATGTAGCCTTATCCTATCGAGAATATTGAGTTCTAACAATTAACTAGAAATTATAAAAAGGACAACTAATAAAAGAAATGGATTTAGTGGCCATGTTCTCCTAGTAAAAACATGTCACAACCTCCCTGAACTGATCTTGCCACCTAGGGGGTTTGGCTAACGAATTGCTAAGTCTAAACTTAGGACTTAATTCGGGCTCTCCCAAGCCTATGTCAACTCGCGACCTGAGGTTTATGTTGTTAACATGCAAGTCAAATTTTTTCTAGAAGTCGCCACTAATCAATTTTTTATCGGTTGATTAGACATCTAAGTAAAGCGTGGGAAAGTTGCTTCACTTCTACAAACCAGAGATTCAATGAATATAGAGACTTGATTACACTAATTAACCAACTAGTGCCCTTTCGGTATCTAACCTTATTTTATCACCACCTAATGTGTTCACGCAACAATCTTACCAATTATGAGTCTCAAAGTTCTATCCCTAATCATGCTAAAGGAAGCAACAATCAATATATGAACCTAACATGCCTAATCAACCACATGTAAGATTAAATTAAACACGCAATTCAAAACCTGTGAATTTACCAACGTGTAATCAAATATGACACCAATCACATAAAAAGGGCAAGAAAAGGCAATTCCAAAGCCCAATTACTATTTTTTGGTTTTCAATTTTTTAATAAGAATATTAGTTTTTAATCAGAAAATAGGGACTCGGGATGGGCCTTGGGGCCCAGCCCGAATATGGCTTGCAAGCAGGCCTTCTAATTGGGCCATAGACAAAAGTGGGCCCTTTCTCAAGCCTACTCAAACCGAAAACAAACCCAAATATGCCAAATTAAACCCAAGACTCACTACCCTTATAATAAAAATTTAAGCCTAAACTCACCAAAATAACACGCCAAGCCCAAGGCTCACTAATTAGTCTAAATGAGCCCAAAGTCCACTACTATAGTACTGCTCTCGGCCGCTCCTTGGCAAGTTTCCAACTCACGTCTCCTTCTTCAAGCATGCCCAGAACACCCAAAGATTAGCTTACTGACTCCAGAACATCAACATTCCAGCCATGAACATTATGCTTCACAGTCGGTTGATACGCACTCATTCATCGGACCTCCACCGTCGGCCACATATTCAACCATCACCTATTCTCGACTACCGAACATTTGACATTCAAAATCGCAAGATGAAAGGACAAATAAATAGAGTTCAGAGACGCACGCCAACGTGAAAGTCTCAAAAGATTGACGTTTCAAGCATGGACATTTATCATTTCCCCATGCGCAAGGCGTGGGGCAGTAGAACGCTCAAAGAAAATCTCATGCTCAGACTTGGCTTGACGATGAAAATAACGCTCAACAAATGACAAGGAGTTTATAAAGATGCGGAACTTGCTTACACGCACGTAAGAACTAATGGAAATAAGCAAAGCTTGTGCACAGGCTGAGTTGGGCATATTGTCAAACATGTGGTAAGCAAGTCGAAGACGAGACATTGAACATTTTTCAAACTCGAATTGAGATATAGACCCAACGGAAACCATCACGAGACCAGCCAAAATAACCACATCAGCGCACCCAACTTAGCACACGTATGGACCCCGAAAAAGGAATGAGCAGGTTTTACGGGGGGTCGGCCAAACAGGGGAAGACGACAAAAGGTTCGCGGAGCGAGTGACTAATCCCGCAGACCCCTACTCGGCTCGAAGACGACGGTTAGAGGGTGCGCTCGACACAAATCGTGCCGTGGCCGACTGCCTCGACGCCTGCGAGCAGAGATCCTCGGGTACGGGGGCTCGGGACCAAGAAAAGGGGGCTCACTGGAAACACGAGCGCTAGGGAGCGGGGTGTTGGGGACGTTGGCCGGGAGAGTCGTCGGCGAAGGCTCGGGCACGGTGGTCAGATGCGTCATTTGTTCTCGGCTTCGCTTCTCACTCTCCAGGTCTCTCTCTGGCTCTTTCTCTCCGTTGCTCTCTCCTGGGAACTCCAATCTCTCCCCTCCGGAACCCCCCCTCCTTCCGGAAGGCCCCCCTTCTCTCTCTCTCTCTCTCTCTCTCTCTCTCTATGCCCAGTTGCCCACTCCCTTTTCCTCTCCTCCATGACATCTCCGAAGGCCACCAGCCAGAGAGAGTCTGGGACAGCCCCTTTTCATGTTTCTTTTGACCTTTCTGCGATGGACATCCCTCTCTCTCTACTCTACGTTTGTTTGTGACAATCTATGATGTGCCTCAACTCCCCTTTCGTTTGTCCTTTCTTCCGTTTTTGCTTCGTTTGTGAAAGTATGGATGGAGTTGAAAGAGGGAGAGAGAAAAGATCCCCTCAGTACCAGTCCATTGAGGAGAAGAGTTCACTTTTCTATCTTTCTTTTCTTTTTTCGTTTTCTTTTTTTTTTTCTTTTTAAAACATTTATAATGATTTTTTAAAAAATAAAATAAAAATAGAAGGAAAGGAAGATATGTTCCACTAAATTCTATTAATGCAAATGTGCCTAATATCTCTGTATGGCGTAATTTAATGAAAATATTTTTTCTTAGGGGTTAAAAATAAATCCCTAATCTTCTATGTACTTAAACTCTAAATGATTAAACAAAATTTGAATGTCACTTGATTTGCTAGTGTCTAAATTTAACCAGTTCATAGGGCTTGTAGGTATTTTATAGGCCAGCTTGCCAGGTCTCCATATCCGTGCCCTTTAATTGTTAAAAAAGCATAAAAACTTATATTCAAATTAAAATATGAGGTCTTTGTTAGCTTGTAAATTAATTTAACATTTAAATTGCAATGTTGTCCAGTATATTGTAACATACCATTACTATTTATATTTTAATGAGAAGGCTTGGGCGGGAATGAAATTTTTAGGAGAATTTTTAAGGTTGAATTCCAGTGAGATGTATTGTAGATATGTATCTTATGTTTTGACTATTTAAATATAAGCATATCGGATTCATACGTTCATAGCACATCCATTTCACATACATGGACTGAAATAGGGCTTATGGAAAGCCCAATTAACGTCGTTGAAATCTGGTTTTGGACAATTGGCGCATTCCTTTTGTTTGGGCTCCCAAAGGCCCCAGATATGGTGGGAATGTGTTCACCACAAAACTGATTGGACTTGGCTTCCTTTATCTAGATTGTCATTACAAAATATCGACAATCTAAAATTTATAACGATAACACAATTCGTCTTCTTTTGTGATGAATTGAAAACCCTCTATATTTCATCATTTTCATTCATGATGGAGCATTGCGTGTAATAACCCTTATTATGAGCAAAGCTTAGAGATTTGCGGTAGAGAAAACTAGAACCGAAGATAGTATGCTGATCAAATTAGCAAAATGATAAGGGTGTGAAAAATTTCCCTCGATGTCATGAATGACCTTGTGAAGCCTGACATCAAATTAAGGTTGTGGGCCAAGGTCATTCATGGTAACTAACAATCTCTAATCAAGATTGAGCTGTGACAAAGCTATGGATAACCTTAATTGAGGCTGTCTATAGCCATGTGACCCTAGCACGCCAGTATCGCAACTAGGCTCTGGCCTCCTTTTAAGCCATGAATGGCCTACGTGACCCCTAACCTCAAATTGAGGTTGCAAGCCAAGGTCATCCATGGCAATCAATGATCTCCAAATCAAGATCAAGTTGTGACAAGGCTGTGGATGACCTTCATTAAGATCATCCATGGCAATATGTAACCTTAGCGAGCCACTATTGCAACTAGGCAATCGAAGAGAGAGAGAGAGAGAGAGAGAGAGAGAGAGAGAGAGAGAGAGAGAGAGAGAGAGAGAGAGAGAGAGAGAGAGAGAGAGAGAGAGAGAGAGAGAACCTGTGACCGTAAAAGATAGAGGGTAGTGGCATCGGGGTTTGAGGATGGGAGCCGACAAACCTAGCCATGGTGGTCCCTGGTGGTCCATGGTGGTGGCTAAATTTAGGGTTTGAGTGGTTATGATTTGCATTTACTTTTGCTTTTAGGAGAAGGGGTTTCAGAGGTTATGGGAAATTTAGGATTTGATGAGAGAATTTTCAGAAAGGAAATGTCGTTATTTTTTTATATAAATAAGACCATAAAAATAACCAAGTGAATGTACAAAGTAAGGGTGTGCAAAAGAATCGGAAACCGCACAAACTGCTTGGGACTGCCTGGAACCGGTGGTTCCTAAGAGAACCAATCCGATTCCATGTTCCAATTTTTGGTAACCGATGGGTACCGATCAGGTTTTCAGTTCTAGGTGTGGAATCGCCCGCCGGCCCATCCAGACTGAATCGATAATACAACAATAAATATATTTTTTATTATTTTTATTTTTATTTTTAAAAATCATAAATCCCTAAACTAAACCTAACTCGCTCGATGCTCATAGCCTCACATTGAGCCGAGAAACTCTTTCTTTCGCTTTCACCTCACGCTCACTCTCACTATCTCACTCTTTTTGATCGATGCTCACCTCATCATCTCTGGCCTTGACTAGTGGGACCGGTTCCATGGACCATCTGGGAATCGGACCAAATCGGACTGGCGGCCTAGTTCCCGGGTGGATCCATTGAACCAATGGGCGGTTCTCAATTTTAATTTTTTGGAACCGGTCCTTAATGGGCAATTCCCAGTTCTAGAGTGGGAATTGCCCACCCAGACCATGTTCACCCTTAATACAAAGTGATATCTAAAGGCAAAATGCAAAATACAAACTGGTATCTTTAGAATCGTTCACCCGGACAATGCTCACTCTTAGTACAAAGTGATGTCTAAAAGCAAAATGCAAAATACAAACTGGTATCTTCAAAATAAAGGAGGGAAAGTAGTACGGTACTGGAAAAAAAACGTAAGGTATGGTTTTTCATATTTTCTCTTAGGCAAAAGAACACTATAAGTGCCATAACTTGTGTACGGCGCTCACTTTGGTGCCATAACTTTTTTTCGGATCACTTTGGTGCCAAGTCGGAGGAAAAACGATCACTTAAGTGTCATAACTTTTTTTTGGACCATTTTAATGCTAAAATTTTTTAAAAACGATCACTTAAGTGTTAAAATTTTTGAAAAATGATCATTTAAGTGCTAAAATTTTTGAAAAACGATCATTTAAGTGCCAATCTCCGGCGAGCCACGTCAACTTCAGAAATTAATAAAAAAAAATGCCACGTCAGATTTCCGGCGAAAAATTGTGTACGGCACCGGAGTTGGCACTTAAGTGATCGTTTTTCAAAAATTTTGGCACTTAAGTTATCGTTTTTCAGAAATTTTAGCACTAAAGTGATCCAAAAAAAAGTTATGGCACTAAAGTGAGCGCCGTACACAAGTTATGGCACTTGTAGTGTACTTTTGCCTTTTCTCTTAATAGACCTCAATTTGTTTTCCCTCTTAACCATTTAATTTTAATTTTTCTTCATATGATCTTGTTCTGCTTTTCCCTTTTCTTTTAACTTTATAATTCCATCATTCCTCCGTCCTATATCATGAGACTCACTCATATAGTTATTTTTTTCCTTTTTTTTTAGTTTATCCTATTTACCGTTTTATTTCTTTATATATGCAAAAATCGCATATTCACTTTGCTTTCATAATATACTGATTTATCATTTTTGTTCTTTTCCTTGATTAATATGTTATCCCTATTCGGAAGTCAAATGCATAAATTGTTCAAACACATGTTTTTCACTAGTAACTATTATTGAAAGATAAATGAAACTATAAAAACATGAGTTAGCGATGGCCGTCATTATTGGTCACAACCTAACAACAACTATAACATCAAAAGACATATATGGCTTTTCTTATTTTTGAAAAGGCTAATGGAAAACTATTTTCTTTCGAAAGTTTAATAAAAAAACTTTACACGACTCTAGATAGATTTCAATGTCAATATGTGCAACTCAAAATATTCAAGGCGAATAACATTAAGTAAAAGTCAAATCTCAAAATTTAAAGGCAAAGTAAAAAAACAAATAGTCGATGTTCAACCATTTTCTGTCCCCTCGAAAACTTTACAAAACGAGGGCAGTACATCATGCTATGTGCATAAATTTCTAAGATAAGTTTAAAAAAGAAATAACTTATTATAGTTGAAAATTTGCGTAATAATTCTTCCTTCTTGTCGCAATCAATCCCATTTGGCATTTGTGCAATATGTGCAATGGCCGTCATTATTGGTCACAATCTAACAACAACTATAACATCAAAAGACATATATGGCTTTTCTTATTTTTGATAAGGCTAATGGATGTGACATTCCGAATTTCGGCCCATTTTTGGGATTTATAAAACGCGTAATTTGTCAGTGTGCTTATAGTAAAATCTCGCCCGAGAACTGATCACTCTCGGTTATTATTTTTAAAATAGAGATTTCGCTAGAATCGCACTCGATCGAATTTTGACGTTATTTAGACCACAAACTTGGCAATCAATTTTCGGGAATTTCGGGATGAAATAAATCGGACGGTGTCAATATTATCATAGCCGACATTGAGATTATTAGGAATAATAGAAAGAGGGGGGATTTTGACCGGGTGCGAATTTGAACTAGTAGACCTCCCTCGCTATAGTTTGATTTAATTAATTTGGCATTTGTCTTTTTTTATATTTGAGGTTTATTTTAGACCGGCAGATTGTTTTCGATTTTGAATTTGGGCTGTCAGATTGCGTTAATTATTTGATTGAATTATTTTTTTTCCTTTTTCTCTCTCTCTCTCTCCTCTCTCCTCTGCGCGCACGTTTCCCCCGGCCTGCGTCCCATCCACCCATGTCCTGCAGACCAACTCCCGTCTGTTGCTCTCTCTCTCTCCTCTTTCTTTCTTTTCTTTTTCTTTTTCTTCTTCTTCTTCCTCTCTTCTTCCTTGGCTGATTGGTTCTGCTCAGCCCCTGTCCAGCTCACCAACCGCCGCTCGACCGCCCTCACGCCTCCGCCCGACGCCGCCTCCCTCCTCGCATGTCGTCCAGCCGCCGCCTCCGCTCTGTCGCCCGCGACCGCCGCTCGCCAGCCCTGCCCGCGCTGCACGCGAGCAGCAACTCGCCGTGGCGTCCGCTGCGGTCTGGCATCACCCAGCCGTCCGCCGGCCTGTCCTCCGTCGCCCAGCCACCTGAGACGCCGCCGTGCCACCCCCGGCTGCCGCACGACCCCCTTTTCCCCCTGTTTTTCTCTCCCCCGAAGCCTTTCCCTGTTTCGGGCTTCCAGCCTCGCCGCCACCGCGTGCCGCCGTTCCGGCCGCTGCCGCCCCGCCTCTGCCACCCAATTGTTCCCCACAGCCACCTCCGCCGCCCTGCTGCCTCATTGGCCGCCACCACCTCCCCTCTCCTATTCTTCTTCCTCCCCGACGCCTCCCCTGTTTTAGACTCCTTCTTGTAACAGTCCGGATTTTGGCCTATTTTTGGGAATTATAAAACGTGTAATTTGTCAGTGCGCTTATAACAGAATTTCGCCCGGGAACTGATCACTCTCGGATTCTTATTTTTAAAAATAGAAATTTTGCTAGAATCGCACTCAATCAAATTTGGCCGTTATTTATACCCTGAATTTGGCAGTCGATTTCCGGGAGTCTCGGGACGAAATAAATTGGACGGTGTCGAAATTATTGTGCCCAGTATCGACATTATCAAGAATAGTGAGAAAGTGGATTTTTGGATCGGGTGCGAATTTGGACTGGTAGACCTCCCTCGTAGTGTGGTTCAGAGTATTTTTATTTTGGCCATGTGCCCTAGAATGTTGTCGGGATTTATTGTGGATCGTTAGGCCTTTTTCCGAATTTAAATCGGGACCGATAGGTTGATTTTTTAGTTTGGACCGTGTCCGTTGGTTCGCGCTTAAAGTTTAAAATTTAAACTTTTTCCCCTCTTTTTCTCTCTCCTCTCTCCTCCGCCGGTTCCCCCCCCTTGCGCACGTTCTCTCTCTCTCTCTCTCTCTCTCTCTCTCTCTCTCTCTCTCCCTCCTCACTGCCGTGCACGCCACCACGCGCACGTCCCTTCCCCCCTGCATGCTACCCCTACTGACCTGTCTCTCTCTTCTCTCTCTCTCCTCCTTCCCTCCCTTCTTCTTCCTCTTTTTTCTTCCTCGTCGGGCCTGGCTTCGCTCTCCTTCGCCCAACTGCCCCACCGTCGCCCAAGCTCGCCTGACTGTCGCACGCCGCCGTCGCCGGCTCGACCGCCGCGCCGCGCCACCCAACCAGCCGCCGTCCCGACCACTCCCTTCCTCTCCCTCGCGCGCGCGTGCAGCAAGCCTTCGTCGCTGCCTTCCGCGCTCGACGTCACCCAGCCGACGCCGCTGAGCCCGCCGCCACGTCGTGCCGCCCCACCACCGTCGCCCGTGTCGTCCGGCCGCCGTCCCCTCCCCGTCGCCGCCGGCCCCATCCCACCGACCGCTCTCTCTCCCTTCCGGTCCACCGCGCGCAGCAGCAAGCCAGCTTGCCGCGCCACGTCGCCCACCGCCGTCGCATGCTCGCCGCGCCGCGTCACCCGCTGCCGTCGCTTGCTCGCCGTCGCCGCTTCGCCGTCCAGCTCGCCGCCGCCGGTCCGCCGCCCCTCTCTCTCTCCCCCTCCCTCTCTCTCTCCCCCTCCCTCTCTTTCTCTCGCTCTTTGTCTCTCTCTCCCTTTCTCATCCGCTGGTCCTCTCCCCAGCTGCTCACCGGAGCCAGCCCCGCCGCCTGCAACGCTGCTGCTTCCATTCTGTCCAGCCGCCCCCGAGCCCGCGCCCTAGCCCGTTCTCGCTCGCGTCGGTGCGCTGTTCATTTCCGGCCATCACTGTGCATTTCCGGCGAGTACTGTTCACCGCTGGTCATTGTTCATCCGGCGAGTACTGTTCACCCCGAGCCCGTCACTGTTCATTCGGCCCATTTTGAGCGTAGGACACCCGGTGAATTTGACCCTAAACCCTAGTTAGGCTAATTTACATTTCTAGACGAGTTTAGGGGTTAATTAGGGTAATTTAGGGGTTAAATTGTGAAAGTGATTAGGGGTTGTGATTGTGATCGATTTGGTGGATTAGTATGATAAATTAATGGAGGATTAGTGGCCCAAGAGGCGCAATAAATGGGCTGGTCAGTTTGGACTAAATCGGGCCGAGTTCGGGATTGTTCGGACTTAATACGTGGATTATAGTGCGCGTCGTATTTGGTCTAGCGGTGGCGGATTTGGATGATATTTTGGAGAGTCGAATAGAATATTTTGAGGATATTTATAGGCCCGAATTAATCTGTTTGGAGGCTGGCCATATCGGGATTTAATTGGACAAGACGCGATCAATTCGAGGTTAATTGTGTAATTATCTGGAGTGTTTAGATTGGCAGATTAATTGGCTGATTTGTACTTGGTTGTGATTAATTCCGTGACATAGTGCCACGTGCCTAGTGTGACTAAGAATAGCGTAGCTTGGCGGGCTTCGAGTGCATAAGTTTCATACCGATCCAATTGGGTGATTTATACGCATAAATTACGTGTTGAAATTGTGCCATGACTGTGCTGGATGGTTTGATTTATTGGGCTCGTGATTAATTGAATTGAATGCCAATTGCGAAGATTCTGAGTGCCCAAGTGTGGGCCATATGGCCATGGTTGTGCATCATGAGCATTATCATGGCATGTCCATTTATAAGTGTGCCCGAGTGACATGTGCATTGTGATCACCTAAATTGCCCTGATGCGTATTACGCGGGGTTCAGATAAAAATTGGTGCTTGTGAATGTGTGATCACAATAAACCCTGATGCGTGTTACGCGGGGTAGTGAACCCGTCCTGAGGCGTGTTACGCGGAACGATGCCGCGGGACGATGCCCGGTTTACCGAAAGATGACCAACCTGAGGCGTTTTACGCGGGTAATGTGTCATGAGCCTGATGCGTATTACGCGGGCCAGAGATCGATCTCGAAGTGATAGACCTGATGCGTTTTACGCGGGTCGGACCTGATGCGTTTTACGCGGGTCGGACCTGATGCGTTTAACGCGAGTCGGAGGAGAAATTGAGAAATGGCTGAGTACTAGTGTGCAAGTGTGCGACAATGCATTGATGAGGCATGAGCATGAGTGCGAACATTAGCATATGCATAACATGCATGGTGACATAGAAATGCGCGTGTATATGCTGTGATTTAAATTCTGTCACGTGATTGTTATTACTTATTGATTTGATACCTAACCTGCAGGGTCTAGTAAGATTAGATTTAGGCCTGAGGGCCTGAGTCAGTGATGTGTGTATTACGTGTTGTTTAGTACTTATCAGGAGGTGCACGTTAACCTAGTTTAGGTTTAGGGAATTACTCGCTGTGATTTATTCTCATGGTTGTTGAAAACCGATTTTTCAGATCCCGGCCTTGAGGATGACAGGTGTACTGATGCATTTTTGGGAGAAGCCCCCGGCTAGTTGTAGTGCCTGAGCCCCGAGCCATTTATCCCTTTTTGTTAGTAGTGGTCTTGAACCGCTTTTGATTTTTGGTATTCGGGCTGTACTTGGATATTGTAAAGGATTTCCAGTATTAGTACAAGTATCGATTTCAGTGGTTACCCTTGGTTATACGTTTATCTATGTACGGGTGGTTTTAATTGCTTCCGCATGTGCTTTAAACCTCTGTGTTGGGTTTAGGTCGGCGACGCGTCCGGGGACGTCGCACACGAATCGACCTCTTCGAGGGATGTGGCGCACCGAGAAGTGCGGGGCATGACATTTCTCGCCGCGCGCCGCCTTGCCCTACCGCCGCGCGCCGCCGCCCCAGCCGTTGCCGCCACTCCGTCCACCACTGCCTAGCCCCCACGCGACCTTGCCCAGCCACTTGCAGCCGCTGAGCTTGTCGGGATAGCTTAATCGTCATCACCGTCGTCATTGCCCAAACGTCTCGGGCCGTGGCCGAGCTTGCCAAGCCCGCTGCCCAGCCTCCCTCGTCACGTGTTCGGCTTCATTTCAAGCGTAGGACACCAAGTGAGTTTGACCCTAAACCCTAATTAGGATGATTTGCATTTCTATACGGGTTTTAGGAGTTAATTAGGATAATTTGGGAGTTAAATTATGGAGGTGATTAGGGGTTGTGATTGTGGTCGATTTGGTGGATTAGTATGATAAACTAATGGAGAATTAGTGGCCCGAGAGGCGCGATATATGGGCTGGACAGATTTGGATTGAATCGGCTTGAGTTCGGGTTAATTCGGGTTCAATTGGGGATTATAGAGCGTGCCTAGTTGGGTCCTCGTGGTGGTGGATTTGGATGATATTTTGGGGAGTCAAATGGAGCGTTTTGAGGATAATTAGTGGCCTAGAGCGACCTGTTGGTGGCTGTCCATATCGAGGTTTAATTGGACAAGGCGCAATCGATTTGGGGGTTTAATGGTGAAATTACCGGAAATGTTGGATTAACTGAATTCGTGGCTGAATTGTCCTTAATTGCGATTGATTTTTGTGATGCCATGCTATGTGCCTAGAGTGACTAAGGTTGGAGTAGCTTGGCGAGATTCGATTGCGCAAGTCCATACTAATTCAATTGCATGATGTATATGCGTAAATTGTGTGTCGAGTTTGTGCCATGACTGGGCTGGATGATTTGGTTAATTAGGCTCGTGATTCATTGAATTGAACGTGTTGTGTTGTGAATTGAATGCTCATTGTGAAATATGTGAGTGCACAAGTGTGAACGTTATAGCTCTGAATATGCATCACGAGCATTGGCACGGCATGTGCATTTGCAAGTGTGCCCGAGTGACATGTTCATTGTGATCACCTAAAATGCCCTGATGCGTATTACGCGGGGTTCAGATAAAAATTGATGCCTATGAATGTGTGATTACAATAAACTCTGATGCGTTTTATGCAGGGTAGTGAACCCGTCCTGAGGCATGTTACGCGGGACGATGTCCGGTTTACCGGAAGATGACCAACCTGACGTGTTTTAAGCGGGTAATGTGTCATGAGCCTGATGCATATTACGTGGGCCAGAGATCGATCTCGAAGTGATAGACCTAATGCGTTTTACGCGGGTCGGACCTGATGCGTTTAACGCGGGTCGGAAGAGAAATTGGTAAATGGCAGAGTGCTGGCATGCGAGCGTGCGTTACTGCATTGTTAAGGCATGACATGAGTGCGAACATGAGCACGTGCATTACATACATCGAGATTAAGTGAAATGTATATTTGTACTACGATCTAAATGTTATGGTGCTGTTGTGATTAAGTTTATAGAATGGCTAACCTGCAGGGTCAAGTATGAATTAGATTTAGGTCCGAGGGCCTAAGTTAGTTATGTTTTGATTTATGCATGGTTTAGCACTCGTCAGGAGGTGTACGTTAGCCTAGTTTAGGTTTAGGGAATTACTCACTGAGATTATTCTCATTGTTGTTTAAACCACATTTTCAGACCCCCAGCCTTGAAGATGGCAGGCGTACCGATGTGTTTTGGGAGGAGCCCCGGTTAGTTGTAGTGCTTGACCGCCGAGTCGCGTGTCCTCCCCCCCCCCCCTCCCATTTTGACATTAGTGGCCGTTGAATCACTTTTGATTTTTGAGCGTGGGCTGTATATGAATATTGTATATGGTCTCCCATAGTAATACAAGTGTTTATTTTGTAATGTTGTTCTCGTTTGTAGCTATCCTTGGTTTGGTGTTATAGTTATGTACGGGTGTTTGATTTGCTTCCGCATGTGCTCTAAACCTCTGTGTTGGGCGTTGGGTCGGCGACACGTCCCGGGACGTCACACTTGAATCGACCTTGGCAAGGATGCTCGCGCGCCGTAGGGTTCGGGGCGTGACAATGGAAGACTATTTTCTTTCGAAAGTTTAATAAAAAGACTTTACACGACTCTAGATAGATTTCAATGTCAATATGTGCAACTCAAAATATTCAAGGCGAATAACATTAAGTAAAAGTCAAATCTCAAAATTTAAAGGCAAAGTAAAAAAAAAATAGTCGATGTTCAACCATTTTATGTCCCCTCGAAAACTTTACAAAACGAGGGTCGTACATCATGCTATGTGCATAAATTTCTAAGATATGTTTAAAAAAGAAATAACTTATTATAGTTGAAAATTTGCGTAATAATTCTTCCTTGTTGTCGCAATCAATCCCATTTGGCATTCGTGCATGGGAGCTTTAGTCAAAGGTCCATTAGGACCCCACATAGAAAACAAAAGCGTGTGTGTGAACACAAAGAACGGGCCATCTACGGAGCCAGGCATGATGATTTAGTAAGGGGTTCTCCAAGCTCACCTTTAGGAAAGGTCTCAACTCAAACGGCTTGTTAGGCGCGATTGTTTGCTTGTGGGGCATTGGGAACAGAATTCGTGGGGTATTGCAAGTAGCATTTTTTTAAAATTTTGAAACGATCATAGCATGTGAGAATGTTGACGCTCAAAACTCATTTTCAACCTGCAATATCTCTGAATTTTGGATCATGTAGAGACACCGTTTGGTAGTTTTTGGTATGAATTACTAAGAACAGGTCCTAACTAGCAAAGTGTCTGTTGATGCAATCAAAAGAGAGACTGTTCATCATGGGGAAGTTCATCTTTTTAGCACTTCTTGAGCTTCTGTTAGTTTCCCTATTGATGTTTTGGCCCGCCGTTTGTTCCGGCAACTTCGCCGATCAAGATGCTCTCCTCCACTTCAAATCAGCAATCGAGGTCAACCCAACCAACACGATCAAAGGTGGCAATTGGACCGTGGAAGCAAACTTCTGCGAATGGATCAGCATCGTTTGCAGCAACCGCAGGCAGAGAATCGTGGCTTTAGACCTCTCCTACATGGGTCTTCAGGGAAGACTCTCTCCTTACCTTGGCAATCTCTCTTTCCTAGTTTTTCTTGATCTTACCAACAGTTTCTACGGCACGATTCTGATAGAGATCGGTCGTTTACGCCACCTGAAAGAACTCGTACTCCAATCAAGCCAGTTCGAAGGAAACATTCCTCCTAACTTAGCCCAGTGCCAAAATCTCAAATTGATGTCACTCGCAATGAACAAGCTAACGGGTGGCATACCAAGAGAATTTGGCGCCTTCCCTGAAATGAAACAATTGTTTCTTAGCTTCAACAACTTAGGGGGTCAAATTCCAAGTTTCCTGGGCAACATATCCACATTGCAGGTCATTGGTTTGGTCATGAACAAACTCACAGGTTCGATTCCTCCAACACTTTTCAATATATCATTCACGAGTGTCATGTTGACATACAATGATCTCTTTGGAAGTCTTCCCTCCAATCTTTGCTACCGTTGGCCTAACATTCAGAGGCTTTTGTTGTCTCATAACCAATTCAGTGGCCTACTACCGGAGACGCTAACCCAATGCAAAGAGCTTCTTGTGTTGTCGTTGTCATTCAATCGTTTTCAGGGAAGCGTTCCTCAAGACATAAACAGCTTGCAAAAGCTGCAGGAACTCTATCTTGGTACTAACAACTTGACCGGCACGATTTCTCGAATCATCGTTAACATGTCAAGCTTGCACATGCTGTACATGGAATTTAACAGCATCGGAGGTAACATTCCAAGTGAGATTGGCAAGTTGGTCAATCTGAATGCAATGAGCCTTCAAGATAATTTGCTAACGGGCATAGTGCCTCGAGATTTTTAACATTTCTTCGCTACAAGTGCTTTCTTTGATGGAAAATTCCCTCTTCGAAAGCCTTCCCTCGAGCAGGGAACTAAGACTACCGAATTTGGAACAACTCTTTCTAGGAAACAATGGCTTTGGCGGCAACATCCTGCAGTATTTCTCGAATTTTTTGAACCTAGTCCTTTTCAATGCTGGAAACAATCAACTCAGCGGACCGATACCTAAGAGTTTGGGCAACTTGAAGAACCTCAGATACTTCATGGTTCAGTCAAATCAGCTAACAAGTGAGACTTACAGTTCTGAGCTTGGTTTCCTCTCTGCTTTATCTAATTGCAAATCATTGCAAACCTTGGTTCTGGAAGAAAACCCGCTTCGTGGCTCCATACCAGAATCTATCAAAAACTTTTCGAGTTCCATACAAATTCTATTCGCTCCCAATTGTCAAATCAGAGGTCATATTCCCAACCAAATGGGTTTCTTGAAGAGCTTGACTTTCCTAGAGTTGAGCGATAATGATCTAGACGGCAACATCATCCCATCATCACTCGCTGGACTAGAAAGCCTGCAAAGGCTGTATCTCGATAACAACCATCTTGAAGGACCGATCCCCAATGAGATATGCAACTTGACAAGTTTAGGAGATTTGCTACTTCGGCAAAATAGGATATCGGGATTGATCTCTAATTGCATTGGAAACCTGAGCAGCCTTCAAAAGTTTCTAGTAAGTTTGAATAACATGACATTAGTTATACCGATTAGTCTGTGGAGCCTTCAACAACTAATCTTCCTCAATCTGTCACTCAATTCTTTCAGTGGAGGACTACCACTTGACATGGGCAAAATGATAGCTATACAAAACATTGATCTTTCTTGGAACCGACTTACTGATGCCATACCGAGTTCCATCCGGGAGTTGCAGAGCCGTTCTGCTCTCAACTTGTCAAGGAACTCGTTTCAAGGATGCATACCGCAATCAATTGGCAACCTCAAACGATTGGATTTTCTCGATCTCTCCTATAATGAGTTAACAGGCATGATACCCGAGTCCATGGAAGGACTTACATATCTGCAAAATTTGACCTTGTCCTTTAATAATCTATCAGGAGAGATTCCTAATGGTGGGCCCTTTGGAAATTTTTCGGCTCTCTTGTTCATTGGAAATGAAGCACTTTATGGAAATGCAACTTTTCAAGTCCCATCTTGCAAACTAAATGGAAAGAACTCATCAAGGGGAGAAAATATTCGATGGTTAGGAACCACCAGGTCATTCACCTACGTGGCATGCATGAGTTTAGTTGGCTCCATTTAATTGGAGACACGTGGCGCTGAGTTGGACTTACTGAAAAATGAAAAAGATTTTCTTTTCTCTATCCGGCAAAAAAGGAGGGATCGGTGGAAAATTAAAATCCCGCCTAAAATACACACACACACAGACTCTCTCTCCTCTTTTTAATTTTCAAGGCTTCCTTACCTGCTCTCGTGGAGAAGAAGACACACACTCTCTCTCTCTTTCTCCACCGCCTCCACCTCCTCCTGTCCCAAGAGTCCCGCCGTCGCCCTGAGCTCAGATCTACGCCCAAGAGGGAGAGGCCTGCATCGCTTTGAGCTCAGATCTGCGTTTGGCATGTCTCCTCTCCCAAGAGCCCCTCCGTCGCGGCTGCTGGATCTCGAGGCCCTCTGCCTTCGCCGAGCTCAAATTTGTGCCTAAGAGGGAGAACCCCGCGTTGCTCCGAGCTCAGATTTGCGCTTGGCACGTCACCTCCCCCAAGAGCCCCTCCATCATGGCTGCTAGATCCCGAGCGCCTGTGCCTACGCCTCCACCTTCGCCTCTGGAGCCCTATCGGCGGCTATGATGTATGATTCATCGGTTGGCTCCTCTCTCTCTCTCTCTCTGTCTCTCTCTCTCTCTCTCTCTCTCTCTCTCGCACCAAATTCCCAGCGGTTGCCGATGCGACGATCGAGCACAAGGTCTTTGCTCGCATCGGTTTGGGGAACCCTAGTGATGTCTCCCTACGATCGCGCCATCTTCTCAGCCTTGGCAAACTTCTGGGCCTCCGTTCGATTGCATCTTCACAAGACGAAGATGAGGAGGAAATACCAGATGACATGTGAGAGTTAGCAGCGGAAGTGTAATGGATGCATGAGTGTTCGTTATTGTGTTATTATGTGTCTGCCATAGTATCAGGGGGCTATCGGACCGGTAGGGAAAAGAACTTGCCAATATCATTTTGGAAGGTCCGGGGTCGGGTGGTGTTCGCAATATCTTTTTACTTTGTTGTTGGTTCCAAATGTGTCGTGCTTTTTCTCTCATGCTACAAACAAAAGCATTTCATGTGAATCTATCATATGTTCATCTGCTATCTCCATTTTGCTCATCTCCATGGCATTTTTGTGTTTTTTTAACAACTATTAGCTTCATAAGACAAAGTGGTAGTCTCCCCTTATATAATCGAATTAAAGGAGCTGAATTCTAAGCACATCTAATTTGTTTTAGTGACCCATTTCTTATGGCCACAGAAGCAATTGAGTATTAAATGGTCTAAAGTAAATGCAATACGGGAAGAAACTATGTTCGCATCCACATGGCTCAAAAAATTGAGGTATTGATTGATGATGGGTTGCAATGTACAATTTTTGACAAAGAATTCATCAACATCACCTCCTAAACTACAACTCTAATGATCAATACTCAGTATGAGCAATGCGGGGTTCTCCCTCTTGGGCACAGATTTGAGTTCGGCGAAGGCGGAGGCATAGAGGCTTGGGATCCAATAGCCCCGACGGAGGGGCTCTTGAGGGAGGTGACGTGCCAGGCGCAGGTCTGAGCTCGGAGCGAAGCGGGGATCTCCCTCTTGGGTGTAGATCTAAGCTTGGCGAAGGCAAAGGGCCTCAGGATCCAGCAGCCACGGCGGAGGGGCTCCTGGGGGAGGCGACGTGCCAGACACATATTTGAGCTCAGAGCGATGCGAGGCTCTCCCTCTTGGGTGCATATCTAAGCTCGGAGCGACGACTGGGCTCTTGGGACAGGCGGAGTCGAAGGCAGTGGAGAAAGAGAGAGAGAGAGAGAGAGTGTGTGTGTGTGTGTGTGTCTTCTTCCCCACGAGAGCAGGTAAAGAAGTCTTGAAAATTGAAAAGATGAGAGAGAGTGTGTGTGTGTGTTTAAGGTGAGATTTTAATTTTCCGCCGGTCCCTCCTTTTCCGATTGACAGAGAAAAGAAAACATTTTTCACTTTTCAACAAGTCCAACTCAGCACCACATGTCTCTAATTAAGTGGAGCCAACTAAGCTCACGCATGCCACGTAGGCGGATGAACTGGTGATTGCTAACCACCGAATATTTTCTCCATCAAGGGACAAGCGGCTCTGGTTGCTATACGTTATGGTGCCAATTGTATCAGCTATGCTTTTAGTCTCTGTCATTTGCTTGCTTAGAAAGCGTGGGAACACTAGTAAAAAAGCTCCAGTTTTGGTGGAGAACCCACCTGGAATTGACCACCTGATGATATCATTTCAGGAGCTTTGCTTAGGTACTAACAACTTCAGTGAAAGCAATTTGCTCGGAGCAGGAAGCTTCAGCTTTATATACAAAGGAACTCTAGCCAACGGGACAGACGTCGCAGTCAAAGTACTGAATCTGCATATTGAAGGTGCCCTGAAAAGTTTTGATGCGAAATGCGAGGTTTTCCGCAAGATCCAGCACCGAAATCTAGTCAAGGTGATCAACACCTGCACAAATGCTGATCTAAGAGCTCTAATGCTGCAATACGTGCCCAATGGGAGCTTGGAGAAGTGGCTTTACTTAAAACAACTACAACTTGGGTCTCCACCAGCGAGCAGAGATAATGGTCGATGTTGCTATAGTGTTCAATTATCTCCACCATGGCCAACCGAGATCCCGTTGTGCACTGCGATCTGAAGCCTAGCAATGTTGTTCTAAATGAGGACCTGGTCGCTCAAGTCTGCGACTTTGGAATTGCAAAGATTTTGGCCGAGAACAAGCTTGAAACATAAACCCAAACTCTTAGCACGATTGGTTACATTGCTCTGAGTACATTTGTCGAATTTTAACCAATCCAAGCCTTTGATTGCCAATATAATTAATATAATAGAGATATATTAACACTCGTATGCTTCTCGATCTCATTAGTTATATCCCAAAAAGAAAAAGATCAATCGCTGATGTTTGTATTCAACAATCTATGATGCTTGTAGAGTACGGTTCGGAAGGAAAAGTCTCGAAGAAAGGAGATGTGTACAGCTTTGGCATATTGCTGTTGGAAGTGATTACTAGAAAGAAGCCAACCGGTGAAATGTTCAATGCGAATATGAGCTTGAGGCGATAGGTAGGTGCAGCAATTCCAGACAGAGTGCTTGATATCATGGATAGCGAACTCTTGAGCACGAAACATGAAGATCTTACACTTTCGAAACTCGAGAGCATAGTCTTATCAATCTTAGAGTTAGGACTAGAATGTTCAAAGGACTTGCCTAAGGAAAGAATCGGCATGGAAACTGTCATGGTTAAGCTCAACAAGATCAAGTTGTCACTTCCTTGACAAGAAAATAAGGTGGAGCTCGGTTCATAAAATTTGACCATAGCATCAGCTTTGTTCGCATGTAGTAATTTGTTTCAATGGCTTTGATGTTAAGGTTGATGTCTTGTATTTTGTTATCCAAAAGATTATGAGGCGGTTCTGAAAGGCCCCCTTATGATTGGAAAGCACGGGAGTCCTGCTCCCCGGTGAGCGGGCGAGGGTCCGGGGGGGCCACCCCAGCGGGGGTTGTGGGGGTAACACTCCCGAACCACCAGAGGCGTTTTATGTTCAATTATAGAAGGATTTATATGGGAAAGGTAAATATTTTAAGTTATGTGGGCAACATGGTAATTTATGCCATATAGGGTTTTGCAATATATATTTAGGGCAAAGCAGATCTCTAGAATAGAGGCAGGGGTGAGAAAGAGTGGCTGTACACTTTTCTACGTTATTAGTGAAACGGATTTTTTCTCCCCTTAAACGTAGGTAGGCGGAACATCTCCTCTGCTGAACCATATAAATTCTTGTGTTGTGCGAATTTCCATTACTTTCTTGCATCGTTAATAGGATCGAATTTAGATATTTGACATTTGATTATAGACATCTGCAGTAAGGTTCCTATTCTTCTTGTGAGCATTCTGAATAGGAGGAAAACAGTTGAAGACGCAACGGCATTTTCCAGCAATGAAATTTTATCCAACAAGAGCCTAACACATGTCCAGACTTTGGAAGGTATAACACCTGCTCTTTTTGTGATTCTTGATGTGTTTTTCAATCTCTTCTGAGTTCCGAAATTCTAATATATCAGCTCAGAAGGACCCAACTTATAATCTTACAAGCAAATTGGTCATATGATTGTATTAGATGTAAGTGGTCTCTATGCTTCCGCGTGACTCTTGATGATATGAAGTGTTATGCACATTGAGAAATGTAAAACATAATAAGTGTGACAAAAACGGATCTGAGGTACGTTTATTTCGCAGAAGATCATTGGTTTGGAAAATGTTTTTCTCAAAATATTGTGTGTATCGCTTAAAAGAAATAGTCAAATGGAAATGTTTGCATCAACAACAAGAGTCTATGCCTGAGCATTTTCATTGATAATATGAATTTTTCTCGCCAATTCATTTTTGTAAGCATAACAAGTGATCAACCCACCCTGCATTGTGGTTTTTGAGGCTGAGAAGCTGCTCTGGACATATTGGTCGATCTGAGTTCTATCGATTGATTAGTGATTATTTAAAAGAAAACCGATGAAAAGAAAGGATTTAGTGGCTTGTGGCTTTGGCTATGTTTTCCATGTAAAAAAACACTATCGCGAGAGTTGCTCGATTTGCCAACGACCAACAATTTTTTTTCCCTTCCAACCAAGATGGATGTCATGAAGATGTCATTTTCGATTGGTCATTGGCATCTTCTTGCTTCTTTGACCAACAATTCTCTTCATGCTTTACTTGGCCGGCCGAAGGGCCGGCCTGGGAATGTCAGTTTCGAAAGTAAAAAATCAAGATGATAAGCAAAATGCAGTTCTTCAAAAAAAAAAAAAAACAAATCCATCCCAAAGTGTATGGCCTAGTCTTCCCTTTCGTAGGTTGACGTGAGCTACAACGATTCGACTACCTGAATTGTTCTAGGAGCGGCCCGCCAATCATTTCTTAGGTCGAAAACCTGAAATTCTAGAAGTTATCCGAAAATCAACCAATCAATTAGAGGTTAATTGACCCACGAAAATCAAATATGTTGGTCTGCGGGTTCGATTATGCATGAGGAAGGGTGAGCACCCCCATGTCGCCCTTTCGATACGATATTTCTTGGTTAAAATTCTTATGTATATAATTAATGATGTGTGTGATTATATATATCACATCATGTGATAATTAGCGACTTGACACCGTTGAATCCGTTTGTTCAAGGCAGACTTGGTGCCACCTAAGATGCCTCGTCCCACTTGATGAGTTCCGTAAAAATCATTTTCCACAAACAAGCAAATTGCCCATTCTCCTTGATGCTTGGTAACATTACTTTGAATATCTGCCAAGTCAGATCGATGTTCTTGATAGAGGGTTGGCTTAAAATTGGGTAAATCCTACACCTACTCAACTTTTTACCATGACTTTGACAAGACCCGACGTTCCTCATGCTTTGAGTTTTATTAGTCTATCATGTGTCCTTGTTCAGATCTTGCGGTTAAGCAATTGGAAGCTTGGCGGGTACTTTGAGTCACTGGCTACTTCTCCATTGTAACAACCATGTGTTTCAAGTATTGCTCTTCAAAATGACCTAATTAGAATTTTCGAAAAAGTTCTAGATGATGATTCCAACAAATGAAAGGTTCATAATGTGATTGCATTCTGCACCTAATTTTTGTTCATTGGTATTGTCACGGGCCGACAGTTTCCTAGCCGAGGACTAGCAATGCGATGCCTGATGAGTCGAGAACACTAGTCCAATCTTCCTTCTATAGATTGTTCCTAAGGATAGAATGGCAAATTATATCCTCACACCGAATCGTGCCATGCCCATTAATCACAAGCATCCAGTCTTTCGAACGAAACACACATCACTTTAGAACAACAACTGGTTTCGACATACCGAAACCTTATTAGAAAAGCAACATCAATTCCTAACCAGTTTGTTCACGGGAGGCCAACCCCATCTTTAGAGATCCTCTAAAGTGGTATTCGGTTCACTTCAGGACTCCTCACCCAAATGCTCTGATGCAACTCTCACAAATTAGTCGTTTTCATCCATTTTGCATCACTCATTCTTTATCCCAATGCTACAAAGCTCCACTCTTTAGCCCGCAAGGGCATGGGAGAAATCGGGCCATGACATTCTTCCCTACCCAATTCCGCTACTCCCTCGTTGCAAGCTATTTTGTCGATTCACTGTGCCCCACAAACATTAATGCCACTCCCTTGGGACTTACATGACTGCAAACGCTCACCCAACAGGACAAGCCAGCAATACACTTTATAAGTAGCTAGCCCTGATTAAAACTGTTTGTGAATCTCTAGTTGCTAGTGCTTGTGCGGCATCCTAAGCCATCTATGCTCCCTTGGTAGCACTTTCTTTAGTCTACTAGGCTTCCCTTGATCTTAGCAGACCAATTGAGGTTTCTGTCCTCGCTTGAAACATGGTAAGAGACCTTTGCTTGAGATACACCCATGATCCGGGAACATTTTCCCTATTTGATGAGCGATTCGATTCATTCTTGTCCCCCTTGTCATCCTAAAAGCTTATCGAGAGCTGCATCTTGTCCATGCCCTATGGCCCCGTCATCACCCCTTGCCCGCATAGGACCGGGTAAAACACATTCCCTGAATCACCCACCTACTAAAGAAATCCTGTTCTGATACCATTTTTCATGGGCCGACAGTTTCCTGGCCGAGGACAAGCCCATGCAATGCTTAGTGAGTGGAGAGCACCAGGCCAACCTTTCTTCTATAAATTGTTCCTTAAGGACAATATGGCGAATCACCTCTTCATACTGGATCGTACTACGCCTTATTAAACTAGAGCATCCAGTCGCTTGAGCGAGACACACAGATCACTTCATAACAACAACTGGCTTTGGCCTACCATAGCCTCATCAAAAGAATGGTATCAGCTTCTGACCAGTTTATGCACAGGAGGCCAACCCCACCTTCAAAGATCATCTAAGATGGTATTCGTTCCGGGACTCCTTGGACAAACACTATGACTGCTCCCATAAAACCAATTGTTCCATCCATTCTACGTCACTCACTCTTCACCATTTGCCGCAAAACTCCACTCTTTAGCCCACAAGAGTACGGAAGAAATCAGGTCGTGACACTATCTATTCAAATAGGCATATCAGAGTTTATTAGCTTACGTCTCAGCTATCATTTGTATGATTTTTCTTTTGGTCGAAATCAGGTGTGTGAATTTAAGAAAAAGAAAAATGTTATATCAGATATAATTTGGTGATGGCTCCACCTCCTGGCTGCCAATATGGGTAAAAAGTTTTTATGTAACTTTTACATATGTACTCGAAATTTGGTATGTTGCATGTCCACACAAATTATTAGGTGGATTGCGTACATAAATTCCTTGTTTATATAAGCTGTTGAACTCGACGAGTCCTTTCATAGCCTAGATGAACAAAAAGTGCGTACACCCGATTCATCTAGCAATGGCTCACGCATATGAGCACCATTAAAAGCATTCAACCCTCAGCTATTACTTTCCATTAAGTAAAGTGAACGAGCTTGAGCACATGGACCGACCAACACGCATGGCGACGAGATCGTCCTCCGACAGATTCTAAAGGGCCAAAAGACAGGAAAAAGAGAAAGGCAATTCCTTGCATTGATCAGCGTTGAAGTGTTTCCTTCAACTCTACTTGTTTTCAATCCGAAGAAGCGAATAGTTATCAGCAACTTCTGAGCAGTAAAATACAACTAAAAATAAGTCTCATAAGTTGAATACTAATCTTTGTTTTTAAGGGGTTTTGTGAAATAATCGATTCAGAGCCTTAGGGACAAGTCAAGCTGACAAGACTCCTCCTGATGAGAATTTTCTGGTCGATACCCTTTCGAAGCCGACCCGTACTTCAACATCTCTCGCACCCCTCCGTAGCCCACGTCACCAAGAAAGCCACCCACGTGCTCGTGGTGGTGCCGATGAGTGCGAACGGCATGACTCGAGCCTGATTGTGAGCACGCTGCGTGGGCTATGACTGCCGAACTCAACTCCGATCTGCTTTTCTTGGCGAGAGTGCGCTCAAGCTTGTGTGCGTTCTGGTGGCCGCCAAGTGCCTGCGAGCTGTAGAACTTCCTATGGCAGAAGTTGCACGAGAACATCCGAGCCACTTCAGACGGACTGCGTGGCGATGAGGAGGAAGACGACGATGGGTCAAGGAAAAGCTCCAGGTTGGGCTGGTTGTTTGGTAAGCTGAGATGAAGGGAAGTGTTTGGTTGATAATTATAATCCATTGAGAGAGAGAGAGAATGATTGAACCAAGAACTGTGTAGCTGAGAAAAGGCTTAAGTGCAAGTGGTGTTACGGCTCACGAGAGCGAGAGCGAGAGAGCAACAGAGACAGAGAGAGAGATGGGTAAGAGTGGTGATGCGAAGAAGAGGGTATGTGCTGCATTATATTGGGGAAGATGATTCACTATTACTTTAGCCCCTGGTTAACACAATAGTAAAAAAAAACGATGAGTTGGAGTGTGTAAAAGAGAGAGAGAGAGACAGATAGAGGGAGAGATCAGTGGGGAATCGAAGGTTTTGTCGCCTCTGTTAATGGCAGCATTCGAATCCCCTGTCGGTCAGCAGAAATGCTTGCTGTGCTCTCTCTCTCTCTCTCTCGTCCTATACGAGCACACACACCGATATAACTATCTAGTTTAACCCATGCAATGATGTTTCGTGCTCTAGACTAGCAAATTATATATATTTTTGCCAGATTCGCCTACGACAAGCAAAGTGGCGTAGACAAGAGAAACAATCTTGAACTAGCCCAAACGTACAACATGATAAGAGACCATTTTGCAATGGTTTGAAGGAGAATCTTCCAACATTGCCCCATATTTTATAGGACACATAATTGTGTCTGCCTGCCTCTTGGAATCTTAGAGGCAGAGAGTGTTGATTTATGTTTTTGAGTCTAGGGTATGCTTTTGGGATAACTAGTTTGTTGATCCCATTTGGTAAAATTTCGTAAACTCATAGATTAATATTTCTCGGGAGTCATTGGTCGAACCTTGAACAGAGTGACTACATGAAAAACAAAATCAAAATTCAATAACTTTGGTGAAAAAGTTAGAAATACCATGATCTACTTCAAAAGTTACAAGAACATTAGATGATCGTCAACGTGATTTACCCATCTACGCTTGATCTTTCACTTGCAGTCAGGAGAATGTATATCTAATTTAGGTACACATTGTAAATTCTGTGAAGTAAATTCTTCTGATTTTGTCGGGGACAACAGGCATCGGGCTATGTTTCAGAGGATGCAATTTAGGTAGTGTAGCAAAAATTGGGTTTGCGAACCCGGGTCTTAAAAGAAACTGGAAGGATGTCCTATTTCCGAGTAGTTATGCCTTTCCTATGATCAGTTATGCTATGAGTTGGAAGGGGTTGTTAAGAGATACGGTGATTTCGTTGACAACTGAGATAAGCAACATGGTGAAAAGAAAGGAGCTAGAAAGACAATATGGTCAAATTACTTGGTCGGTGGTGTGGAGTGTTAAGTGAAAATAAAAAATATCACTGGGAAATCGAGTTCATTGGTGATCGAAATTTATGTGGTAGATATAGCCTATCAAAAGAGGATAGAACTGTAAAGAAGCTTATTATGACAGAGAATCTAGTAGAAATGTGGACCAAGTTCGTTCCTCTAGACAAATTTGAGCTCAGCTTGGGCTTGATAGACGTCTGTGATGGTTGAGCACTTGTTGAGGCGTTGGGAGAGCCGACATGGATGATGAGCACTATGACTTGGGTACAAATGTCAAGCTAAGGTAGAGGATTGTCAAATCATTTCTCGAGTTGGAGCCTGTGAAAATAATTAGATCTATGTAGCAATTCAAAATTCAAATAGAAATTGTGGCTGACATCTGAATAAGTAAGAAATAATTGAAACACTTTCCACGTTAGAGTTGGATTCCTAGTTTGAGTCAACAAGTCATAGAAAAATATATAAAAACAGAATTATACTCAGTTATTTTACACTTGAGCAAACAATAGAAATGTTAAAGTTTTCTCTTTGTGAGTTTTGTGAGTAAGTTACCTATGAGAGATTTTGAAATAACACTGTGAGTTTTGCTTTGAGTGTTTTTTGGGATTGGGAAATACTTGAGCACTTAAGCGATTATAAAATCTGTATTCAGAGGATTCATAGTGGATTTCTCGGTAGCTAGCTCTCCGATTGGAGTAGGTACCAATATTCAGAACAAATCACATAAATCTCTTATGTGGTTATTGTTCATTATTAATTTCTTTGATAATTTCTTCTTATCATGTTAGATTGGAATTGTAAGATCCGTTAACTTTCGTGTTATTTGACAACAAATACAGTGATTATGAGTAAGATATATATGTTACCTTATTTGTTGACATATAGTTGATATGATTTATAGAGGGAAAATGATATCACAACTTTCATTAACTCTCGTACGGCACTCACTTCAGTACCCTAATCATTTTTTCAATCATTTGAATGCCACCTTAATATAAAAAAAAATCAATCAATTTAATGTCATCAATGATTTGTGTAGACGGAAAATCTAACGTAACAATATTCTAATATAAACCATCCAACGTGATTCGTCAGCAAAGTGAAGTCAGTAAAATCACTACTAAAGATGTCGTGAATCACTTTTGTTTGCCCCAAATTAACAAATTAGGGCTAAAATCGTTGTGTTCTTCAAACCCTAACCCAAAAACCGATGAATCGGGGAAAAATTAGGTGTTGAAATTTGCAATGGAGAGCAAGAGCAGGAGAAGGTTTCATAAATGTCTCTTGATTGTCGAGATTGACGTAGTAATTGAAGAGATCCGGGAACTAGGAGATGCCAGAGAAGGGCATAAAGATGGTGGACCACGTGGCGGACATCTTATCAGAGATCTTGAGGTAGCGGCCGCGAGGAATTCTCCTTCAGATGGAAGTAAAAGAGCTTGTGTTCCACTTGTAGAGTTCTTGCACATCAATTTGGCATCATTCCCCTAACACCTCCTCCTCCCCCTGAACTCCCCTCCATTTCCTCCCTCCTACAAACACACCCCGCCCCAAAATCCCCACAAAATCAAACAGATTTCAGTTTCTTCGACCTGATGGTTGTCTTGGGACAGCTCAAACGAAATTGCAGAGCCCGGCGGAGCCGTAGGGCTAAGGACGACACAGAGGGAGCAAGAGAGATCAATGTTTTTTCCTTAGATGAAACGATGCCATTTCAACCAAAAGTGCCACCTCATCTTGTTCATAGTCCATTTTGGACTTTAAATGTTTTTTTAAAATGCCACGTCAGACTTAAAGTCAAGTAAGACGAATTGCCGGAGTACATCGCAGGAGGCACTGAAGTTATCGATTTTTTTACTGATGTGATGTCCAAGTGATAGAAGAAAAGGTTTGTGCTAGTTAAATGAGCGCCGAAGTCTATCTATAACTAACTTCTCCCGACAAACCACAAAAATCTGCGTTTGTAGGAATCTCTCTCCTCTCTCCATCGGTGGGTAAATTAGTTAATGCATAAAAATATCGAAGATGACTGAACCAAAGCACATGGCCATCAAATTTGGAACAGTAGAGTGGCAGACAAAAGAAATCCAAAATACTATTTTTTTCGATGTCATTACAATGTGGTTCCTATCATTGCACATGCTCATTAACAAAGCCATATTGTTAAGAATTTCGATTGAAATCTGCATTAAGATCAATGGAGGTCAGCTATAATTACGGGCGATTACTGTTCCTCAATCACAGACAACTCATATACTGCCAAAACCCTGCTCGTTCCTGTTAACTTGCTGATCCTTTAGTTTATCTTTTTTGTCAACATTGGTGTTGATTGAAGGTATGGAACACATATTCCTTTCGCACAACGCGGGTCGATTGGATCTTCTTAATGGGGTGTGTTCCCTCGAATCTTGACATGCCAAGGGACATGGAATTATGTGTTGATCATTAAGAAATAGATAAGGTTCGTGAAAGTGATCGGTGCTTTCCTCTTTGTTTATTTTGTGGGCAATACCACCCACCAGGGGGATGTGTTTTGTGCTTTGAATCTATGGATTTTGATCATCTCTATTTCCGACATTTAGGTTTTCAATTTAGTCATTCCGGCACATCAATAATCAAATTGAGAATATCGAATAACCCAAGTTATCAACAAGAATTGAGAACCTCTAAAGTTGTCGAGCAACTTTACTATATAAAGTTATCTTTTAATTGATCTACTTGCTTGTGGCCGTAGCCTATGATGCCACCAAGATCGACTTCCTGAGCCAGGATCCGGCTCAAGACACACATAAAGTGGGACGGGGCATGATTGCTTGAGGTGGTATCTGACCGGCTGAATGGCCACTTTGAAGACCGTCCTTGTTCCGAATAGTGAGTGTTCCACCCTCTCTCGGTCCATTGGCAACTCTCTAGGCTAGTCCTTGACGGTCCCTTGGTTTACCATCACTTTAGGGTTGTTGAGATCCTTTTTGGGGCCGTTTCTAAGCTCGGGATTGGGCTGGACACCGACTATCGGTGCATCGCCACCTCCATGAATTGGTCCCCAATGGCATTTATTTATCTGTTTTAGCATCACATTACATATAGTTACTCGTATAAGGATCCGTATTTCACGAAATTTCAGCATTCATTGCATCCTCATTAACATGCATTGGAATCTACTGGCATCTCTTTTCGGGAAACTGTTAGCAACGCGGAGTTTAGACCTCGTCTCTTTCTCACTACATTTTTTTATATATTCCAGCATTTAAGTTTAGGTTGATTTTTCTTATACATATTTAGATAAACTCATTGCATAATGCATAGATAAATAATAAAATTAAAAATAATATTAGGATTAGTTTAGTTTTTTTATTATTGCTAATTTCATCATATTTCATTTAGGCGATTTCCGTTCTTAGCTCAAGGAAGTTTTGTTCTGGGGCATTATGACAAGACTTTGTATTGACTTTGCATGAAACGATTCGAGAATGTTTTCTTTTTAGTCTTTTTATTCAATTTATCTTTGTTTGTGATTGGTTTTATTTTAGAGTTTGCACATTTATGCATTATCAAATAGATTTACATGATAAGAGATAAAAATCAGAAAAGATCGCATGAAATAACGTTTCACTAAAAGAGAAAAGGTACAGGTAAGGGCATTGGCAAAACTATCATAATCAAGTCCTCAAACCCGAAATCTCTGGTTCACGTAAGTAAGGCAGGCTCTCTCCCATTACTCGACTCCTAAACAGCCTAGAATAGTTTGCTGACAACTCTAAATTAAATTCGATAAATAATAAATAAAAAATCGAATTGCAGATTGGTAGGGTTTAAGAGAGCTCGTGCAAAACGTAAGCGTCGCCTTGTAAATGAATCATAAGCGCTTGTTTAGCTACGATTAAACCCCTTGGGATTCACTTCATAGGGTGGCGACACTTTCAAATTACTTTCAATTCCATATATTTCAAGTTGAAACACTTTGAATTTGATGTAATCTCAATTCCCATACTCTTTACATTTTCTTGCAATTGGGTTCATGTTGTTTCATCACTCTATCGAACACCCATTCGTTCGCTTTGATCCCAAGTGTGAAACCGTGAAGCGATCTCAGTCACAGTCCGATCTTTTTACTGTCTTTTCTAGCGGTGCTTAGTGTTCAAATCTTTTAATCTAACTAATCACTATAAATACACGCCGATCGTCCTGTACACGTGAATCGGGGCAAACTACAGTCGTAGAGTTGGTGGGCATCTGGTCTTCAAAGTTAACACAAGGCAGCTGGCGGTACTAAGTAAGCAAACTGAAAAACACAAAAAAAATGTTTCTAGCGATGGATCTTTCGTGCGCCACGTGTTGTGCTCTTGCATGCACTGAGAATGGTCCGGGATAGAGTAACTTCTGGGAAAATTGTCAAATCAGTCCTAAACCTATTGTACGGCGGCCAATTCAGTCCTAAACCTTTTAAGTTTGCCAATTCAGTCCTAAACCTTTTAAATTCTTGCCAATTCGGTCCTTCCGGCCAATTTTGGCCGGCCGGCGCTGACGTGGCCGCCGGTTGTCCGATCAACGCTGACGTGGCAATTTTTTATTATTTTTTTCAATTTTTAATTATTTTTTTCAATTTTTTAATTTTTCTTTTCTTTTTTTTTTTTCTTTTCTCCCCTCTGGCCGGTCCGGCGACCGGCGGCCGGCCAGAGGGGAGGGCCGGCGAGGCCTCTGGCGAAGCTCGCCCTGCCGGCCACCGGCGGGGGCGAGCCTCGCCGGCCCCTGGCTGGGCGAGGCGAGGTCGGCCTCGCCTCGCCGTCGCGACCCAGGCGACGGCGAGGCTCGGCGAGGCGAGGTCGAGGCTCGCCGTCGCCTGGGTCGCGACGGCGAGGTCGAGCCTCGCCAGATCTGGGCGAGGCTCGACCTCGCCGTCGCGAACCAGGCGACGGCGAGGCCGCGCCTCGCCGTCGCGACCCAGGCGACGGCGAGCCTCGACGTCGCCTCGCCGAGCCTCGCCGTCGCCTGGGTCGCGACGGCGAGGTCGAGCCTCGCCAGATCTGGGCGAGGCTCGACCTCGCCGTCGCCTGGGTCGCGACGGCGAGCCTCGACCTCGCCTCGCCGAGCCTCGCCGTCGCCTGGGTCGCGACGGCGAGGCGAGGCCGACCTCGCCTCGCCCAGCCAGGGGCCGGCGAGGCTCGCCCCCGCCGGTGGCCGGCAGGGCGAGCTTCGCCAGAGGCCGGCGAGGCTCGCCCTCGCCGGTGGCCGGCAGGGCGAGCTTCGCCAGAGGCCTCGCCGGCCCTCCCCTCTGGCCGGCCGCCGGTCGCCGGACCGGCCAGAGGGGAGAAAAGAAAAAAATTGAAAAAAAAATTAAAAAATTGAAAAAAAAATTAAAAATTGAAAAAAAAATAATAAAAAATTACCACGTCAGCGTTGATCGGACGACCGGCGGCCACGTCAGCGCCGGCCGGCCAAAATTGGCCGGAAGGACCGAATTGGCAAGAATTTAAAAGGTTTAGGACTGAATTGGCAAACTTAAAAGGTTTAGGACTGAATTGGCCGCCGTACAATAGGTTTAGGACTGATTTGACAATTTTCCCAGTAACTTCTTGCGAGGATCCACTCCGAGCGGAGCATCAATGGCAAGGATGGACGGATGGAAGAGGATCCACTCCGAGCGGAGCATCAATGGCAAGGATGGACGGATGGAAGAAAGATTCGTCCTCACTTTTTAGCTTCGTTTACGTTGACAGGCATTGAGAGCCCCGGCCTTTTGTGCCGAAGGTTGTGTCACTTCACGCTCATCACCGCCCCGGGGATGACCGACATTGCCCATTCGAAAAAGTGTGTAGGGTTCAACTCTTTTACATCCGGTGGGAAAACTTCCGCATATCCCCTCGCCTGACAAGATTTTCTAAATCTATGGACTCGCATTTTTATAGACAGAAGGATTTTAAAAGCGTCAAAAGTGTTATACGACACTTACTTTAGTGCCAAAAGCTTTTTTCGAATCATTTAAGCGTCACTTAAAAAAAAACCGATCACTTAAGGGACAACTCCGATTAGTGTCGCCAAAAATCCAACGTGATCATTTTAATTTCTCCATCCGACATGGCTCGCCGGCATGTCCAATCAACTTATGTAGCCCAAAAGAACGTTGTCTACGTGTTTTGCTCTAAAATATAAACCCTAAATCGCAACTTACGAGGAATCTCCCAAATTGAAAACCCTAAATCGACCATAACCCCAAATCGAAACCCTATTCGATTTGCCCCCAATTCAGATGGAGGGGGAGGTATTGGGCTTGGAGGCAACATCAGAGTAGGAGGAATGACAGGAAAAGTATTAGAAAAGTCATAAACCCATTGCATTGATACCAATTTAGTCATAAACCTTTTTTTATGCCAATTTAGTCATAAACATTTTGAACTAGTGCCAATTCAATCGTTCCAGTTAATTTTGGCTAAATTTTACTGATGTGGACATCGGTTGGCCTACATGACACCACCGGTTCTTACGTGAATAATTTTTAATAATATTTTAATATTTTTTTTCGATTTTTTAATTATTTTTCTGATTTTTTTCTTTCTTCCTCCCTTTCTCCCTTTGTCGATGACCGGCCACAGGCGATGGTCGGCCATGCCTAGGCGGCCTGCCCTCGCCTAGGCAAGGGTCACCATCACCCAGGCGAGGGTCGTCGTCGCTTGGCCAGGCTGGGCGAGCCCTGGCAAGGGCTCCCCTCGCCAGATTTGGCGAGGCCAACCCTCCTGTAGGCCATGGCGACCTCGTTGGGTGTCGCCTTGGCTCAAGCCACACATAGTGAGGCTGCCCTGGCCTGCTCGAGGGTCGGCCTCGTCAGATCTAGCCTGGGCAAGGCCGAGCCTCGCCTACGCAAGAGTGAGCCCTGGCAAGGGCTTGAGCCTCATGCTGGCCTAGGCGACGCTCGCCCTCGCTGGGTCTGGTGAGGTCGAGTCTCGCCGGCCATAGGTGAGGCCCGACCTTGTCAAATCCGGCAAGGTCATGCCTCGCCTAGCCTAGCACAAGGCCGCCCTTGCGGCCATTCGGTGAGGGCAAGGCTTGCCCAACCGTTGACGAGGCTCGTCGTTGCCGTCGTTGATAAGGGCGAGCCTCACTAGTGGCTGGTGGGGCTCGCCAGAGGCACCCTGGCCTCTAGTCAGTCGCCGGTTCGATGATCGGCCGGAGGAAGAAGGAAAAAAAAAAGAAAATTATTAAAATATTATTAAAAGTTATCTACGTCATCGCTAGCGATGCCACATAGGTCAACCGACGTCCACGTCAGAAAAATCCAACTAAAATTAGTCGGAAGGACTAAATTGGCATAAAAACAAAAGGTTTAGGACTGAATTGACACAAAAAAACGGTTTATGACTAAAATGGCACTAATGTAAAAGATTTAGGACTTTTCTGACACTTTTCCCGAGGATTGACGGTGGGATTTGGCTTCCAGCTTGCACTTCTCTTGCTTGCAAAGCTTCTGAATTTGCTTCTACTAAATCTCAAAACGCTTGATATGTGCCGGCCGTCAATTTCTTCGGCGAGGGTTTGGCACTTCTTGAGTAGTTCTTGCTTGACGATGTCTATCCTAGGGTGTCATTTTGGCTTCAAGATTGATGGGAGGAGGAGATAAATTTGCATGAGTTCGGTTTAGGCATTCCATCAAACATGTGGCGAGCAATATCCTAACGGTATTTACATTCAAAGCAATTTGGAATCCAACATCCAGATAAAAACCAAACATGCAAACATATTAAGAATCATCAAGCTCAAATCAAATTCAATCACATTGTTGATCAATCGGAAACTAGCTTTGGACATTGCTATTTTTGTCCTCAATAAACCGAGATTGAGTTAATAGAATTGTACCTTGATGAAAAGAGATTCTAGTCACAATCGATGATTAAGCAAGCGTGAACAGCTTTGGAACTAGTCTAACACTCGAAATCAGAATTATCATGAGGACTTCAATTGAGATCCAACAACTTTCGAAATTTTCGGTGATAGAACAGAGTGATACAGAGCACTCTTGGTGCTCATCTGGAGATGAAGCCAGCAAAG
Source organism: Syzygium syzygioides (assembly GCA_031216285.1). NCBI lineage: Eukaryota > Viridiplantae > Streptophyta > Magnoliopsida > Myrtales > Myrtaceae > Syzygium > Syzygium syzygioides. The sequence goes on along the minus strand of CM062244.1, from coordinate 32,779,138 downwards.
ACGACTTAAGATGAACGCCGACAAATGGCAACAAAAAATGACGACCAATGTTAGTGGCAATCGAAATCGAAATCTATGAATGATCTACAACCGCAATTCTAGCTCTTTGAAGCTTTTGGTCAAAGAAGGGGGAAAATAGAGCTTGACAAATCACAACTATGGACATAGATGAGAACAGCAACGATGACAATCTCACGGTAGCTAAAGTGTAACAAGGAGATTTTTTTCAGTGAAAAGGATGGCGATGCTTGGCGTGATGGGCGGTTCCATGGGCGTCGATAGAGAGAATGGTGAAGGAGGAGAAGAAGACAAAAAAAAATGTAGCAGGGAGAGAGAGACCCCGCAACGTCATTTTAATATTTTAATTATAAATGCCACATAATCATTTTGACCGGAATTTCTCGCCAGAGACACTTTAAGGGTGCGCATGAGAACCATTCTGTGCCCGGAAACTATTTCTGAACAGAAATGATTTTTTTTTATTCTGTGCCCGGAAACAATTTCTGAGTATTTTAAGGCGTTTGATAATTGTCCAAAATTTCTATTCCTAGACTAGAAAAGAATAGAAATGCGTTTGGTAACTACACAAAAGTTTTGTTCCTAAATAATATTTTAATAATATTTTGAATTATTTTTTTTCTTTTAGCCATTTTTTTATTTGGCCATGGCCGGTCGCCGGCGACCGGCCACAGCCCAGGGCCGGCGAGGGCGTCACGGCCCTCGCCGGCCGCCGGCGGAGGCGAGGGCGAGGGCTTGCCAGTCGACGCCTGGGCAAGGCCGAGCCTCGCCGTCGTGACCCACGGCGACTGGGCGAGGCCGAGCCTCGCCGTCGCGACCCACAGCGACACCGGCCTCGCAGTGGGTCGCGACGGTGAGGCCGCCTCACCCAGGCGGCGACCGACCAGCCCTCGCCCTCGCCGGCGAGGGCTGTGACGCCCTCGCCGGCCCTGGGCTGTGGCCGATCGCCGGTCGTCGAACAACACATAAATGAGAAAAGAAGAAAAAGAAAAAAAAAGAAAAAAAAACTGATTCTCAAAATTGTGCCGAGAAACAAGAAGCAACTTTTTTTTACTTCTTGTTTCTCTTCCAAAACCGTTCTCGGCACAAATTTTTGCAAAAATGTGCTCAGGAACAATGCGTTTACCAAACGCATTTCTGTTCCCAAACTATTTCTGGAAACAAAAGAACAGAAATTTTTACTATTTGGCACGTTGCCAAATGCACCCTAAGTGTCATTTTTTCTTCGATTTGGCACTAAAGTGAGCACTGTATGAAATTTTTTATACTTCTTATATCCTTTTGTCTGTTTATCGTGATAGTGTAAAAAATGATGTAAAATGAGATCCATCTACCTTGATTTACTTTTTATTTGATTTAGATCTTTGAACTCACGCATTACGACTTTAAAACTTTCGATGTACTTTTTCTTTGCCTTTGAGCCTAAAGTAACGCACCCTTAATCGATCACAAATTATCATACCAATTCACCCGGGGTGTAATGATCATAAAAGAATAATTTCAAATCGAATCAGCTAGCTCCTCCCGTTTAGTATTCTCTCTAGCCTCTATTGGTCGATTCCGGAAATTACAGTTGAAACAACATGCATGTGACCAATGACCCTATCATCATGTCACTCCCCTATAATGTCTCTCTTTCAATCCCGGTATTTCAAGTTTCTTTCTAACAACGAGGCGCGTTTATTTCATGAAAAATGAATAATTTAAAAATATTTTCTTAAAAACGATCATTTGTATTGCTTATAAAAATGAATGAACGAAAAATGTTTCATCGTCCATGAAATAATATAGATATGAATTGTTGTCGATAATGAAAATATTTTTTATTGACTAATTATTTCAAACCATATAAGCGATTATTCTTAGAAATATGTTGTTTAAATCATTTATTTTTCACGAAATAAATGGAATCTAAATATCATTTCTCTGGAAAGCACACAAGTTAGAGAGAATCCCCTCTCTGCGGTGGGCCAGAAAGTCTCGTCTGCAAACAAGCCGTGCACGTTTGACATTCATGGGAATAAAGATGCAAGAAAGATGAAGTGGTTGCAAGTGTGGACCATGTTTTCAATCATAGTTTCGAGTTCTGTTTGGGTTCTGTGGGAGAAGTAGAACATTGAGGACCAGAGTTCGAATTTGCTTCAGACAACGGTGAGTTGGGTTGTGTAATTGGTGGCAGACAACAGCGCAACACAAGTTGACTCTTGGGTACGGATGGATCACAAGAGTCTTGTAGACAAATCGGATGTTGGAAGCTGAAGTGTCACCACAATTCCAAAAGGGGCCTTTAGTCGATAACTCTTTTTCATATTTAGACGGTTAGTGTCGGTTTGGTATAACCATGTGCTCATATTGTAATTGCGATACAGTGTAATTGTGTTGTAACTTATACATTTGATGGTGAATGGGCATGGTGAATGGGATCCTTTCGAAAACTGACATGCTAGCACTTTTAAATTCAAGAGTTCAAAAGATGTTTCCCACTCATTTTCCTCATTTTTCTCATCCTTATTTTTCCCTTTTCTTTTCTCTCATTTTCTCCCTTTTCTTCTTCTCTGATTCAACCGTGCTTGATCACCATGGCCCACTGGGCCATCGCCGCACCCTAGTTTGTCCATCGTCACCTCGGCTCCTCCATAGACTCTCTCTCTCTCTCTCTCTCTCGCTCTCTCTCTCCTGACACTAATATGAGGTCGTCAATCTCAGGCAAACCCAGATTTGGCGTCGCTTGAGTTAGAAAGCAATCGCTTAGTGGTCATGGCCACCACACGTTTGGGGAGAGAGAGTGGGTGGTTTGTTAAGACCTGAATTTTCCATACAATTTAAACCTTAAATGAATATAGAATTTAACCTTAAATAATGTACAACCTTTACCACACATGATTAGAATTTTCAGTATAACGATACACTCCTACTTTTGCTATGCATTGTGATCCAGTCTTTGAAAAGATCTTTGAAAGTGCTAATCTGTTGTTCCCGAGTTCCAAACTCGACCGATCTATAAAATGTGTTGGGGGGGAACCTAAAGTTAGTAACTAAAGCTCTAGATCTAAAGTATGAGATTTACTCACCACTCAACCCAAGAGCCCAACGGTGTAGTAACAATCAACTAGTAATATTACATAACATTGTCAATAGAGAAGTCAACATATTATTTAAGCTCATTTTAAGATATTGTAATCCATGCGTTATTTATAGATGCTTACAATTATGTGTCCAATGAATAAGAATAGATGTCATGAGCCGACATTATGTTTAAAACTTGAATGCACATAGATGAACGTACTAATTTCATGATGCACAAATACTACACAGTAGATCGCCGCTATGCACATGTGAGTATCTATTCCCTCCTTGTCACTTGCTAGGAGTCAAATCTTGACTAACGAGGCATCATCACCATCAATTCGTGGGGATGGAATCATCAACACATCTTTGCCATGCCTTAGCCCATCCAGTGTGAGTGTCCTCTACATCAGAGATGATAAAAACACCATTGTGCAACTGCATGATGATGACTATTCCGTCCTCATTCTCATTTTAGGCTACTCAAGTCATATTAGATTACACAATTCATACCATCTTGTGTATGAATCATAGAAATTCGTGTTTTCTCAACCCTATAGAGATCATCTTAGGCGGTAAAACATCTATTTTTTCCTAGAGTCTCATTCACACACTCATAAAGGAGAGTTCGCTCTCTTGCAAATAAGCCGTTGCAAAGATATCCATTAAATGGCATCACTGACATGCAAATCATCATAACATAACAATTGCCATGTACAATTATTTTATCACAGTCTCTTGACATTTCTTGTATTAAATAATGGAAACCAAAAATCCATTTTGTCATCATTTGCAAACCCACAAACTCTAATTCATAAAACAATCATCATTCAATCTAAGAACTCAAAACATTCTCAATTCACATGAGTTTATGATTGATCCCAATTCGCTAGTAAAAACTAAAATGTATACCGAGTTAAGATCCATTACAAAAAAGACACTTTCACACTAGATTGATATGACACCTAAAATGCTTAGAATTCGATCACCATGAGTATATCAAGACTATATTCACTCTTGTCATCATTATATCAAGACACGTTTACACTAGATTGATATTACACTTTTTCAATAATCTTTGAAATTTCTGCATTAATAAAGACGCATTCCTTTTGAAGAAGATTTCGTTCCTTTTTAACCAAAGTAAGTTCTTTCATTAAGCAATCAATTTCCACTTTTTGCAAAAAAAAATTAGACTGACGCTATTTCCATCCCTTATTGGCTGCTAACACCTCCTATTACATTAAATTGACCATGTTATCTTTTTGCGGGTTCCACTCTTGATTTAACATTATTTCTTACTTTTTTTCTTCTTTTTGTTTTATTTCAATTTTAATAAAAGACAAAACAACCCAAATCTCTTTCAAACAACTGTGTTTCGCCTTAGCCGCTTCTTCCAAACCCATTACATATCAACCTTTCCTTCACTTTTGTCTTCTTCAAAACTTATTCTCCATTGTTGTAATCTAAGCAAGCACTAATCATAGATTGGAGTCAAGAAAGGTTAGTTTTATCTTCAAATTGTTTACTTTATTTCCAAAGATTATCCTCATGATCGTGAATTTTTCAACCTCGACTTTCTATACAAATTTGTGAGAATTTACTCAAAGATTGAATATTGTGGTTGATGTATCCAGTATACATAATTTACTCATCTTTCATTGCATTGTTTTTTGTAAGAAGACCCAAATTGCTTAAATATATCTTTGATGGTGCAACTGCAAATGGAGAACAAAAATCATCATGTCAACAAGTTTATTCGAAACTTTACTAGGGAAATTTATGGCGCGAGAGGATCTTTTGGGTAGTGTGCGGATGCACCTTCTTGCTCAAGATATGTTGTCTCTATAAAAAGGTTAAAGAGAGAAAAATATGTTCTTCTTGGTTGCGATAGCAAAGGTAATTATCGTGATCACTATAATATTTCTATTGCACATCAGAGAAGAAAGAACGGATCTCGTTTGATTGACTATTCTTTTGTAGTTTGTAATGGATCATGTTCACTCAAAATATTAAATGCTTCACAGAATCATGATCCTTCGAGTATATGTCCAAACATCCTATTTGTCATCGCTTTGTTGAATATGAAGCTTTTCGTGTGAAAGAGATGCCTAAAGCTAGAATACTTCCTTGCCAAATTCTTTCTTCCTTGAATCAAAGTAATTCCAATGTTCAAGCTATTGCTACAACTATTTAATCCCAACACAATGACACGTATTAAAGTTATAAGTCAATGAAATGCATACTAAAACTAGTATATAGTTCTTTTCACTCATACTTGTGCTTCGGTTTTTTGAATAATAGTTTCCTAGTACAAAAATGAGAAATATACAACTCATTAACACAATAAGTGTTTTTTTCTTTTGGTCAGAAATTAGCACAATAAGTTAGCTATCTACCAAATAAAGTATTTTTGGAAAAGTCAGACACCGATTTTGTTCCAAATGTAGAAAGAAAGCAAAAAACCAAAAAATAAGGCAAGAAATAATCTTAAATTAAGAGTGGGCCCCACATTTAACCTAAAAAATTTTGTTTGAGAGTATCATAGGTAGTTTCGTCTATAGTAAAATTAAAAAAAAAGAAATGTAAGAAAAAAATTAGAAATAATCTTAAATTAAGAGTGGGACCCTTAAAGGATAATGCCGTCAATTTAATGTGACTTCATCAAAGGTAAGTTCACCATATATTTCTTTGAGAAAAGCTTGCACTTCATCAAAGGTAAGTTCAGATTTACTTACCTCTTCTTCGTCGGACTGAATATCGGCCATTAAACACAAATTGGCATGTTCCCCATTCTCATCATCACAAGACTCACATTTAGTATCACTCCATGTCTTGGATTTCAATGCTTTCCTTTTCCTTTCGAATTTCTCTTTCCTTTTTTTGAGCAAAGGACGGGCTTGATGGGGCCAGTTTCCCTCGCTCAAAATAGATGACAGCCTGTGTTCTCCTCTTTGAGCTTGGAGAATCTCCTTTCTTCTGTTTCCATTATTTGCTTTAATTTTGCCCTTGAAGTTTTTGCCTTTTCTCATGAGGCTTTTGAACGCTTTTGTTAATTGAGCCATCTCCATATCTTCATCATCTTCATCCGATGATGTTGAGACATGAGGCTTTAGCATCCAAAGCTTGTCTTCTTGCGATAACCTTCGGAGTAATCGTTGCTAGTGGAGTAGTTATTTGATCTGTGGATTCTTAAATTCCAGAGGATATTGTTGGACTAGTTGTTCTCGCTGGCGAAGGTGCATTTATGCCATCTTGGACAACATCCTACATTGCCGGATTTGCTAGTCTAATGAATGCTATCATATTGCATTTCCATTAACTGTAATTAGTTCCGTCAAAGTACGGAGGTCTTAACGTTGATTGACCTTCAAAAACACTTCGACCAATATTATTAGTCATAAAAGATCTTTATAAGCTATTAAAATATAACACTTCAAAATAATGAGCAACCTACTGTAATACCAATTTTTTAGGCTAATAATACAACATAAAGGGGGTTGAATAGGTTGATTTACAAAACTTAACACTTTTTGCAGAATAACTCAAGTTAAGTTTTGATAGATGCAGGGATAGTTTGATAATATTATATGTAAGATACTTCTACCAAATAAATATGGAAATAAGTAAAGAGATAGAAGATGTTGCACACAAATCTTATAGTGGTTCGGCTTACACCAAATCTACGTCCACTTTCCTAGACTAACAACCACCAACAAAGCTAAAATCCACTAATAATCTCTTGAGTAGTTACAATGTAGTAAGTGTCGCTTCTACCCGGAGCTGATAGATCTCAATATCAATAATCAAGCACTACTAGTACAATTGTATACTCCTCAAATCAAATATTACAACAAGCAACAAGAACTCTCAAAAGAGCATGATAAAAATAGATGTAAGCATGAACGCTGCAATAAGAGAGAATGTGACTTATCAGTGTTTGTAGCTTTCTCGCTTTTCCCTCACTCCCTTCAAAGGGTATTGATTCTCTTATATAGTCTTCAATCTCCAAACTAGCCATTGGGGGATCTTTAAGAAGAACAATTAGCCATTGAAATTGATGAATACAATCACCGTGAAATCACCGTGAGATCTGATCGCCCATACAATCAAATCATTTTGGTAATCATGAGGTTTCCCAAAATAGAGTTAGCTATACATTACAATTGTTCATTCCTTTGATTGAGTGAATAAGATAGGAAAGATATGATTTTTTTCATCTCCAGTTCTTCTTTCCAAAATTCCAAGCCAGGAAAATAGCTCTTATGTAACGACCCGGTCCGACGAGGGCAGGGAGTGGTCACTGTGGCCAGAGGGTGACAAGAGAAGGCTCTTGGTAGGCTTCTAGGATGACGAAGGAGGCAGGAATGAATCAAACTGTGCACCGACTAGGGGGAGAGCGATCCTGAAATATATATGTAAAAACTGGAATTAACTCACAAAAGTGCCTTTTGACGTAATGGCGAGCTTTGCTTTGGAACTCCAAAGTTAAGCAAGCCTAGGCTAGAGCACTACCAAGATGGGTGACCTTCTGAGAAAGTGCTTGCCTGTATGCCAAAGGACAAAACCGCGAGACTCGGTATGAAATAGACCAAAGCGAACAATATCTCGAGTGAGTTAAATCCAACGTGTCATAATATGGTATCAAAGCAAGACCCCCTCTAGTATGTGTATGGTTCGAGGACGAACCATGCGAAAGCTGGTGGGCTTGTACGACCCAGTCCGATGAGGGTGAGGAGTGGTCGTTGGAGCTAGAGGGCCTAGACAAGGAGCTGCTCCTGGTAGGCTTCTAGGATGGCGAAGGAGGCAAGAATGAATCAAACTGTATACCGACTAGGGGGAGAGTGATCCTGAAATGTATATGTGAAAACTGAAATTAACTCACGGAGGCGCATTTTGACATAATGGCAAGCTTTGCTTTGGAATTCGAAAGTTAAGCAAGCCTAGGCTAGAGTGCTAGCAAGATGGGTGACATTATGTGACATCCCGAATTTTGGCCCATTTTTGGGATTTATAAAACGTGTAATTCGTCAATGCGCTTATAATAGAATCTCGCCCGGGAACTGATCACTCTCGAGTTCTTGTTTTTACAATAGAGATTTTACTAGAATCGCACTCGATCGAATTTTTTCCATTATTTAGACCCCAAACTTGGCAGTCGATTTTCGGGAGTTTCGGGACGAAATAAATTGGACTGTGTTGAGATTATCGTGGCCAACATCGAGATTGTCAGGAATGGTGGAAAAGTGAATTTTCGATCGGGTACGAATTTGGACTAGTAGACCTCCCTCGTTATAGTTTGGTTTAGTTGATTTGGCCTTTGTCCCTTATTACGTTCTAGGCTTATTTTGGACCGGTAGATCGTTTTCAATTTTGAATTTGGGCCATCGAAATGCAATTAATATATGAATGAAAATTTTTTTTATTCCTCTCTCTCTCTTTCTCTCTCTTTCTCTCTCTCCCTCTCTCTCTCTCTTTTCTCTCTCTTCCTCTGTTGCGCCGAGCCCTGACCGAACGTTTCCTTCCCGTGCGTCTGCCGCTCTCTCTCTCCTTTCTTCTCTCTCTCTCTCTCTCTCTCTTTTTCCCCCTTGCATGCACACGTCCATCGCGCACGCACGCCCATCCCCCCTCCTCTGACACCCCACTCTCTCTCTCTCTCTCCTCTTCCTTCTTTTTCTCTTTCTTCTTCCCTTTCTTCTTCTTCAGTCTTCTTCTTCTTCCTTCCCGCCGACGAGCCTGCGTGTGGTCCTGCTCTGCCCAGCGCCGACCCAGCTCGCCGACTGCCGCTCGTTGGACCAACCTCCGCCACCCATCGCCACCGCTCGTCGTCCGGCCGCCGCCTCCGCTCTGTTGCCCGCGACCGCCGCTTGCCGGCCCTATCGGCGACCGCCGCTCGCCGGCCCTGCCCGCGCTACACGCAAGCAGCAGCTTGCCACGGCATCCGCCGTGGTCTGGCGTCGCCCAGCCATCCGCCAGTCTATCCTCCATCGCCCGGCCACCTGAGACGTAGCCGTGCCACCCTCGGCTGCCGCACGACCCCCTTTTTCCCCTATTTTTCTCTCCCTCGAAGCCTTCCCCTGTTTCGAACTTCCAGCCTCGCCGCCGCCGCCGCCCTGCCTCTGCCGCCCAGTCGTTCCCCACAACCACCTCCGCCGCCCTGCTGCCCCCCTTGGCCGCCACCACCTCCCCTCTCTTATTCTTCTTCCTCCCCGATGCCTCCCCTATTCTGGACCCCTTCCCGCCACACGCCGCCTCGCCCTGCCGCCACGCGCCGCTGCCCCAGTCATCGCCGCCACTCCGTCCACCACTGCTTAGCCCCCGGCGACCTTGCCCAGCCACTTGCAGCCGCTAAGCTCGTCGGGATAGCTCAATCATCATCACCGTCATCGTCGCCCAAATGTCCCGGGCCATGGCCGAGCTCGCCAAGCCCGCTGCCCAGCCTCCCTCGTCACGTGTTCGGCTTCATTTCAAGCGTAGGAAACCAAGTGAGTTTGACCCTAAACCCTAATTAGGATAATTTGCATTTCTAGATGAGTTTTAGGGGTTAATTAAGGTAATTTGGGGGTTAAATTGTGGAGGTGATTAGGGGTTGTGATTGTGGTCGATTTGGTGGATTAGTATGATGAACTAATGGAGAATTAGTGGTTCGAGAGGCGCGATATATGGGCTGGACAGATTTGGAGTGAATCGGCCCAAGTTCGGGTTAATTCGGGTTCAATTGGGGATTTTAGAGCACGCCTAGTTTGGTCCTCGTGGTGGCGGATTTGGATGATATTTTGGGGAGTCAAATGGAGCGTTTTGAGGATAATTAGTGGCCTAGAGCAACCTGTTGGTGGCTGTCCATATCGGGGTTTAATTGGAAAAGGCGTGATCGATTTGGGGGTTTAATGGTGAAATTACCGAAAATGTTGGATTAACTGAATTCGTGGCTGAATTGTCCTTAATTGCGATTGATTTTTGTGATGCCATGCTATGTGCCTAGAGTGACTAAGGTTGGAGTAGCTTGGCGGGATTCGAGTGCGCAAGTCCATACTGATTCAATTGCGTGATATATATGCGTAAATTATGTGTCGAGTTTGTGTCATGACTGGGCTGGATGATTTGGTTAATTGGGCTCGTGATTCATTGAATTGAACATGTTATGTTGTGAATTGAATGCTCATTGTGAAATGTGTGAGTGCACAAGTGTGAACGTTATAGCTCTGAATGTGCATCACGAGCATTGGCACGGCATGTGCATTTATAAGTGTGCTCAAGTGACATGTGCATTGTGATCACCTAAAATGCCCTAATGCGTTTTACGCGGGGTTCAGATAAAAATTGATGCTTATGAATGTGTGATCACAATAAACCCTGATGCGTTTTACGCGGGGTAATGAATCCGTCCTGAGGCGTGTTACGCGGGACGATGCCCTGTTTACCGGAAGATGACCAACCTGAGGCGTTTTACACGGGTAATGTGTCATGAGCCTGATGCGTTTAACGCGGGCCAGAGATCGATCTCGAAGTGATAGACCTGATGCGTTTTACGTGGGTCGGACGTGATGCGTTTAACGCGGGTCGAAGGAGAAATTGGTAAATGATAGAGTGCCAGCATGCCAGTGTGCGTTAATGCATTGATGAGATGTGAACATGTGTGCGAACATGAGCATATGCATTACATACGTCGGAAATGAGTGATATGTGTGTATGTGCCTCGATCTAATTCTACAATACAGTTGTGAGTATATGTTTTTAGAATGCCTAACCTGCAGGGTCAAGTAAGATTAGATTTAGGCCCGAGGGCCTGAGTCAGTTATATGTTGAATTATGTGTTGTTTAGTGCTCGTCAAGAAGTGCACGTTAGCCTAGTTTAGGTTTAGAGAATTACTCACTGAGATTATTCTCATTATTGTTTAAAACCACATTTTCAGACCCCCAGCGTTAAGATGTCCGAGATTCCGGTTCGTTTTGGGATTCCGCTCTTGGTAGAGCGGACGAGGACGATACACCTCGTAGGGAACGGGGAATCCTATGTTAAGTATCATTCTATTGTTTGGGTGGAGGTGGGGGCGATGCATTACCAGACCCACAAGTACGTGGCATGGTGCTTCAGGGACGGCTTCGGAGAGTATGGTCCTCTCCGGACTTTTGATATTCCGTTCACTAGGATGGACACGAGATATGCCTAATACCTCGATGGTGAGGTGACGGATCCTGGTTCCTCATCTGAGGAGGGTATGAGTTATGATGGAGTTTCAGTAGAGTACGAGATAGATGAGTTCGAGCCGGTGGATATGGACTTGGATGACGGAAAGCCGGAGCCGATCGAGGAGGATCCTGTTCTGGAGGCCGAGCCGGAGGATATGGTCTTAGAGGAGGAGGCTGCTAAGGTCGAGTCAGAGTCGGACTCATCAGGGTCCGAGAAGGAGATGCCTGACAGCTCTTCATCTTCGGAGTCTTCTAATTCCGACCCAGACTGGGCGCCGTAGGGCTTAGTATTCGCCTTAAAATGGGTAGGGCCAGTACCTTTTGACCAACGCCCCACCTTTAGTAGTAGACTGACCCCCAAGCCACTTACCCCTTTTTGTCAGTAGTGGCCTTGACCCGCTTTTGATTTTTGGTGTTCAGGCTGTATATGGATATTGTATATGATTTCCAGTACTAGTGCAAGTGTTTATTCTGCAGTCGTTGTTGTTGGTTTCTGTGGCTATCCTTGGTTGGGTATCTATCTTTGTACGGGTGTTGACTTACTTCCACATGTGCTTTAAATCTCTGTGTTGGGAGTTGGGTCGGCTACGCGTCCTGAGGCGTTGCACTCAAATCGACCACGGCAGGGATGTTCGCACGCCGTAGGGATTCGGGGCGTGACACATTATGTGAAAGTGCCTACCTATATGCCAAATGACAAAACCGTGAAGCTCGATATGGGACTGGCCAAAGCGAACAATACCTTGAATGAGTTAAATCCAGGGTGTCACATCTTAAATTCTTTTGACCTATAGATTAAGTCAAAAGAATATATGGGTCTTCTTATCCACATGATAAGCATTTCCAGCACAGTTGATATAGGGAGCTACCTTTATCAACAATCCAACGAGTCTATCAAAGTTGCCTGCTAGAATTGACTTACGAACTATGATCCATTGGCCTTCCTAAGTATATTAGTGATCAAGACTTTAATTAGCTAATTACCTTATCATGGTACCTTCAAATCCTCACGAACACCCCATTTTTCTTGACTTGCTCACCCTCTATCAAGGTTCATCCAACTTCTAGCCGTCTTTCCACTTTATACTAATGATGCCTTCGATAGCAGCAAAGTATTCATCATATCAATTTCACTCGAGTTTCTATCTTCTTGTCCCTCCAAGCACAACATTGGCTCTACCCAATTATACACATTTTCACGGTCCTTCCAAGTTTTATTGAACTCGTCATTTTATGCTTGTTCACCTTCTACTCGGGTCCATCTACCTTGTGGACACCTCAATCACTACAAAAAAAGTTGGTTTTAGCGACAAATTTTGCCACGAAAAATTTGGCAAAATTCTTCGCTAAACTAATTTGCGATGAAATTAGCGACGGAAAAAAATTCGTCGCTAATAGGCCGTCGCAAAATTTTGCGACGGAAATTTCAAATTTCGTCGCAAATTTGTCACGAAAAAAAATTCGTCGCAAAATTCGTCGCTAATTTGCCACGAAACAAAATCCGTGGCAAAATTCATCGCTAATTATTTGTGGCAAAATTCGTGACTAATTTGCCACGAACTTTATTCGTGGCAAAATTCGTCGCTAATTTGCCACGAACTGTATTCGTGGCAAAATTCGTCACTATTTTTTTCAAAACTTTTTTTTGTTGGTCGCGAAATTGCGACGAAATATTTTCGTGGCAAAAATTGTTCTTAATTATTCATGGCAAAATTTATCGCTAATTTGCGACGAACACATTTTGTGGCAAAATTCGTGGCTAATTTATCACCAAATTTTTTTTGTCAATTTTTTGCAACGAACTTATTCGTGGTAAAATTCATGGGTAATTTAAATTACCCACCAAAATGAATGTATTTCATTTTCTTATTCGATTTTAAATGTAATTTAAAGCAAAATTAATTTCTAGAATTTGTATTTAACATTGATTAAGCACTTAATAACATCAAAATATTATAATAATATGAAAATGAAATACATTCAGCTACATGTACTTGAACATATAGCTCAATGCGATCAAACTATTATAATAATATGAAAATGAAATATATTCATCTACATTTTTCATGTACTTGAACATTAGCTCAATGTGCTCTAACATCCTTGGCAAATCTCCCCCTCCGCATATCAACACATAGCTCAATGTACTTGAACATAATCCTCTCAAGGGTATTTTGCCATGCTCGGGATCTCTTCGAGGTAATAAGATCGTGAAGTTCTTGCAGAGCATCTTGCTTCTTCTAGGATCCATGCAGAGCATTTTCTGGAATCCAGCAATTGCATCAGTGATAAGAATGCTGGATTGGCAATTTAATATCACTTCATACATTTCATTACATTGGTTCAGGGCACCAAAGGAGACATGATCTCGACCCTCATCTACAATTTTTAGTAGAGGATGGTCCATTACCAAGGATTGGCCACAAAGCACTACAATTATTAATTTGCGGTCAGGTCTTTTATGGCAACAAAGCACTACATTATTAACCCCCAAATCCATCATTTCCTAAGTCTTGCACAGTAGGCACATTGGCCACAGAGGATAGAAAAGAATCAGAGACAACGAATCATAATATAACAGATAATTTGCAACTTATGATGGGAGAGTATTGTAACATGGTAGCAGCCAACACCCCTTACCCCCTCCTCCAAACGTCATAAAAAAACCAAAAGCAGAAAGACACGTGAGCACCCATGTATTCCCAACACCCAGAGGGAGAAAAATGAAGACAAACGCAGATACCCAGGGAGGCAGAAGAGCATTGCCCATAGCAGGTGGTAGAATTACCTTTCCAACACCTGCGGAAGGTTCTCCATCTGGTCTGGGACGAGGTATGGCCACATTCACCAAATTACCTGCAAAACAAGTATCATTAGAACGAAGAAAAGAGCTTAGATTTTGAAATCTAGGTGAAGATATAAGGCTTTGGAAACTTCTTTCTGAATGTTAGGCCCGATTCTTTAAGCAGAATGTGGAACAAGAAAAGGTTGTAAAACATAGATACAGCACAAAGAAAGAACAAAAATATTAATATACTTTTGGCGAGTCAAAAACCTCAAAATAAGAGCAGAAATTAACAAGAACTATATAAACAGTTCTTACCAAATTTTCCGCCTTCTTGTCTCATATCCTCCAATATATCTTCATACTCCCCATCATCTTTAAGCTCATCCTCAGTAACTACTTGTGTTAGACATACCACTTTAGTAGCAAGTGCACCAAGTTGATACATAAGCTTCTGCAAAAGTTAAAAAGCCTTGGTAATTTAGACTTGAGGACATAATCGTAACAAGACAAATTAAAAAGAAGAAACCAATGTCACACATTCAATGAACCACATCTCAGTTAAAGTTCCAACTCACAGATGCAAAATAAAATAAAAGCGGAGATGACGCTGAAAAAAACTACTATGAATATACTTGAGAATATGTCAACAATGTTGCTATAATTCACAGAACTGAAATTGCAAGAATTAGCCAAAAAATTAAAATTGTAGAAAAACTTGACCATGCAAAAGCACTCCTCAACAATGAATGTAAAAACCTTTCACCTGCAGAGCTATCTGCTGCTGTGCATGCAACAAAACACTCTCCTGTTCAGGTTTTGGTTGGTTTGTACCCTGGTTAGCACGCCTAACAGTGAGAGTCTTGTTGCCCATTTTAATGCCATTGAGAGCTGCACAAGCTATATCCATGACTGAGAGATCTTGATAAACGCAAAAAGCATAGCCTTTGGAATTTCCAGTCTCCCTGTCTTTCACTAGATCAAAACCCCTAAGAGGACCAAAAGATTCCAGCAGCCCCTTCACTTGCACTTTTGTAAAGTAATATGGTAATCCAGCCACAAAAATGCGGTCAGGACCTTCAAGCCCACCAGCAGAACCCGGGGTTAAACCAACCGCACCAAGATTTAGTTTAGGATTAGGTTGGCTAGGACCAAGAGTTGCTGCAAAGGAGGGGTTGTAATCACTGAACCTCCTGACCTTCACAGGCGCTCCCTGCGCAAAAATTCAAACTAGTTAACGTTTTGTCAATGTTGTAGATATATGAATGTCCTTGGCAAAAGGGGGCAGATCCACCGCAAGAAAAAATGTAGAATTATGTTAAAAATGTAATTGAACTTACCTCAAAGATAATGCCATCTAAGGCCATTGCATTGCTTGCCTCCTCAACAGATCTCATTTCCACAAAAGCAAACTTCTTTTCATGGTTTATGTAAACATTGACAACAGCATCCCCTGTGCACATAAAAACAAAAGATGAAAATCAATACCATAATAGAAATGTGAACTAAAATAGTTATTAACTCAAGGGCTTAAAATTAAAGTCCTCCTACCTGGACCTGCAGTATTTCCTCCAATAGCAGCCATAACCTGGCTAAAAAAGGTCGCAAACATCTATCCAACGAAAGCTTCACAAAAATTAACACATGAAGCACTTCCTTCTGCAAGTCAAGTCTGAGTGTTCTTGAGCATCTATCCAACGATTGCTTTGTCCTCTCCATTTTCTTCCTTTTCCCCAGAGAAAAAAAAGGAAGAACACCCAAGAAAGAACTCACGCCGATTTGAGCCTCGCCCCACTATTCACAACAGCATAAAAAAAGGTCCAAAATTGCACGTCTATTCTCAAATTGGAGAACTGGGTCATTCATCAAACTCTTGCAAAGCACCCTATCCTGACCCATTTACCCTATAAACTCACAAACATCATCTCCATTTCTCGATCAAGACTATACCCAATTCTAACGAAACAAGAGCAACGACAACCATTACAATAATCCGACGATATATCTATTAGTTGACACACGAACATACTCGAGAACTTCAATAAGAAGGTCACAAAATCAGAGTAGACGGAACGTACAAATCTCGGAATGGGACCGACGGAACGTATTAATCTCGGAATGGGAACGTACCAATCTCGGAATGGCTGAAAACTATTAAGGCCCGCCTCCCACAAGTAGCCGTCCCTCTTGACGGTGGTGATGTTGCCGCCGACGCGGTCCCTGGCCTCGGTGACGACCACGTCGGGGGCCATGTCGCGGTGCTTCGTGGTGAGCGTCTAGGCGATGCAGAGCCCGCTAATCCCGCCCCCGACCACCACGCAATCAACCAGTCCCCCACCGGCGGCCCTCGGCTGGGAGATCGCGGGGCCCTCGGCGACGGAGCACCTGATCCCGACGGGCGTGCGGGAGGGCTTGTGGGAGCGGAACGGGCGGATGGCGACGGAGGAGGAGGCGACGGCGGCAGTGGCGATGAGGGTGGCCATCATGGCTGGTGGAGGGGAGGAGGGAGCGACGGAGAGGTGTTTGGCGGAAGGGGGGGATCCGAGGAATAAGAGAGAGAGAGAGAAAAAAATTAGGGTGAGGGCGGGCAAATTTGAGAGAGGGCGGGGAGCAAAATTAGGGAATTTTGCCGCGGACATAAGAGTTCGTCGCTAAACAAAGCCACAGACATAAAAAAATGAATTGTGGGCATTTTTTTAAAATTCGTGGCTAAAATCCGTGGCAAATTTGCCACGGATTTTAGTCACGAATTTCATAAAAATGCCCACAATTCATTTTTTTATGAAATTCGTGGCTAAAATCCGTGGCAAATTTGTTACGGATTTTAGCCACGAATTTGAAAAAAATGCTCATACAGATGCCTACGTCCATTTTTTTATGAAATTCGTGGCTAAAATCCGTAGCAAATTTGCCACGGATTTTAGCCACGAATTTCATAAAAATGCCCACAATTCATTTTTTTTATGAAATTCGTGGCTAAAATCCGTGGCAAATTTGCCACGGATTTTAGCCACGAATTTCATAAAAATGCCCACAATTCATTTTTTTTTATGAAATTCGTGGCTAAAATCCGTGGCAAATTTGCCACGAATTTTAGCCACGAATTTAAAAAAAATGCCCATACACATGCCTACATCCATTTTTTTATAAAATTCTTGGCTAAAATCTGTGGCAAATTTGCCACGGATTTTAGCCACGAATTTTAAAAAAATGCCCACAATTCATTTTTTTTATGAAATTCGTGGCTAAAATCCGTGGCAAATTTGCCACGGATTTTAGCCACGAATTTCATAAAAATGCCCACAATTCATTTTTTTATGAAATTCGTGGCTAAAATCCGTGGCAAATTTGTCACGGATTTTAGCCACGAATTTGAAAAAAAATGCCCATACACATGCCTACGTCCATTTTTTTATGAAATTCGTGGCTAAAATCCGTGGCAAATTTGCCACGGATTTTAGCCACGAATTTTAAAAAAAATGGACATACACATGCCTACGTCCATTTTTTTATGAAATTTGTGGCTAAAATCCGTGGCAAATTTGCCACGGATTTTAGCCACGAATTTTAAAAAAAATGCCCATATACATGCCTACATCCATTTTTATGAAATTCGTGGCTACAATCCATGGCAAATTTGCCACTGATTGTAGCCACGAATTTCATAAAAATACCCGCAATTCATTTTTTTTCAAATTCGTGGTTATATCCGTGGTAAATTTGCCACGAATTTCATTTCTACTAGCCCACACATGCCTAATTCATTTTTTTTCCCGACAATAACATGTCAATAACAATAATAGCAATAATAATAATCAACAATAACAACAACAACAATAATAATAACAATAACAACAACAACAATACTAATAATTACGGCAACAACAATAATAATAAATATGACAACAACAATAAACTCTTGTCATAATAATAATTACGACATAATTAGTAAAAAGTCTCAAAAATCTAAATCTTCGTCTTCACTTTCGTCTTCATCTTGATATTCATCTTCTTCTTGAACATCGTCGTCGTCGTCGTCATCGTCATCATCATCATCATATTCATCAGTTTGAACCGTGTTATAAACTTTCTCTTATTGATATGCTATATCCTTCCAGTGTTTTTCGATTTTTCTTCGTGCTTTGGTTTTACATACAACCAATCAATCAGTTTTGTTACGTTTCAAACTAGGATATGATGCATAATATACTTGAATTGCTTGTTGTGCCAACACAAATGGTTCATATTTCATATACCTCTTCTTGTAATTTATTTCAACCAAATTAAATTTCGTATGCACCTTCATTCCTTTGACGGGGTCAAACCACATGCACTTAAATAACACAACCCGCATTAATGGTCCGGGATACTCTATCTCCATGATTTTATCTAACAAGCTATCAAAATCATCTTTTGAACTGCAACAATTGGATGACCGAACACAAATATCACTATTCATTGTGACTTTTCCCATTCAATATTCTTGAGTGTGAAAATTATACCCGTTTATGAAATACGCTGGCAAATTCGTACTCTTGACTTTAGACCCCATGACAGATAATATAGCAATCTTTGCTCTTCAACTTGATCATGATTACTGTGAACCTAAGGTCACACACGCAAAATCAATAATATATATTTAAATGATGTATAAAACATTAATAACTTAATTTTGGTCCATAAGCAACTTACATATGTTTTGAACCATGCTGTAAATTATTCATCGCACAAACGGTTTAACTCATTTGGTGGTAGTTCATACATTGAAGATTGAAAAATCCTATTAACAATTTACATTTATATATTAATAAATATTTGACACGCAATACATATATTAGTGACAAATTTATTTTTCGTTGCAAATTATGTCGCGAAATTAGCAACAAAAAAAAAGTCACTAACTCCGTTGCAAATTAGCAATGAATACTTTTTCGTCGCAAATTCCGTTGCAAATTAGCAACGAATTTTTTTTCGTGGCAAATTCCATCGCAAATTAGCAACGACATTTTTTTCTGTCGCAAATTAGCAACGGAAAAAAAATTCGTAGCTAATTTCGTCGTAAATTTGCAACGAATTTTTTTTCGTGGCAAATTCCGTCGCAAATTAGCGACGATTTTTTTTTTCGTCGCAAATTGGCAACGGAAAAAAAATTCGTCGCTAATTCCATCGCAAATTAGCCATGAATTTTTTTCGTGGAAAATTCCGTCGCAAATTAGCCATGGATTTTTTTCCGTCGCAAAATTCGTCGCAAATTTGCAACGAATTTTTTTTTTGTCGGAAATTAGCGACAAAAAATTATTCGTCACTAATTTGTAACGAAAAAAAAATTCGTTGCAAATTCCGTCGCTAATTAGCGACGAAAAATTATTCGTCGCTAATTTCCGTGGCTAAATCCTTGTTTTTTTGTAGTGAATGTCCAATACCTTGTTCACACTTGATAGAGGTAGAGCTTACCTAGCCTTTAGATGATCTTGTTAGGACACTATTTGCGTATTGGGTTGTGCATCTCTACCCGGTTCTACTCAATCAATAGACGCATTAGTAACCTCTGATTATGTTGTCATCTTTAAAACAATATAAAGGATTTTCCTAACAAATTAGAAATTTTCTTATTAAATATGTTGCACAAGTGTCCTCATATAGTCTATATCATCTTAACAAGTGCCACTGGGTGTCACCACCAGTGAGTGCCACTTACTAACCTTGTCAAAGATGGGTCGTCGATGGTTGCACAGATAGAGCACGATAAAACTAGTGTAGGACTAATTTTTGTTCTTTTTTTCGTACCTATATTATATATAGTAAATGCCGAAACTGAGAGAATGATTATTCATGGACTCATCATGTAGCACTTCGCTTTGCCTATGTGATGTCCATTGACGAGACATGGCATTTTTTTGCCACATCTTCTACATTCGAACGATAAAATTTTACTTCTTGATATGTTATTCGCCAACTTTTGTCTCTTCTATAAAAAAAAAAAAATTGGATAGATTCTCTTGATAGTAAAATTACCCAATTTGAAACTTTTTTTTAAAATTTTGAAAATGCTTATTATTTTGATGTTAACTCATGATAGTAAGATTACTCAAATAAATTGAACTTAAAGTAAAACGAAATATATTATATTTTACGAGAAAATTTTACTGGATGAAGAAATCCACTCAATCCGAAAATAAAGTGAAGCATAACAAAGTAAAGGATACACGGTAATAAAAAAATAAAATAGTTGATGATTTACATTGAAATGAATAAACAAATCCACTTGATTTTAAAATAAAAGCCATTGAAATATTAAACGAAAATTGCATTTAAATAATATGACAGTATCCACATTCTCTATAATAAAAATTAAATTGAATTCTCAAGTATGCTAATAGTAATCCTTCTTTTCTAATTTTTCTATCATTTTTTTATTGTAACTAAATTTTAAGTTCAAATTTTCATGCCACTTTTTGTATGATTAACTTTACAATTTTTTTTCCTTTTTCTATTATGTGCACACACACACACACACAGGTCCAACACAAATTTGATGGAAATGACATATGTGACAACATGCCTATGGTATATATCGGTCCGAAATTTGATAGAAATGAGGTATGTGACAACATTCCTATGATTACACAAGTGACCACATATATATGCCCAACAAAAAAACAGTGACATGTAAGAATATCTATATATGCTTAACATAGGTTAAAGTTCATATATCCAAATCTGTTTGCGTAAAGCGCAGACCATGTAATTTGTTTATCTTATTTTTAGGGTGGTCCATCTCAAACCAATAAATTCTATCCTCTTGCAAAAGGTGTCATTACAAAGCATTTTAAGGTAGTTCAACTACTCAAAACCTTCATAAATTGGTAGCGTTCTTCATGTACATCGCTTGCACTTTATTTTTTTTTTATCAATATATGAGTAGAATTTTTATTCACAATCGACCCAATTCATTGCTTACCTAGGAACTGACTTTCGCATATGGACATTGTGCGTGATATGTAATAGCAACGATCGGGTTTAGGTCCTATTTATTGATTCATAAGAAACGATCCCTCCTTAATGATCACAACCTTTACTCAAAGTAGTTTTTTTGGGAGATTTGGCCATGTGAAATGAGTAGAGTCATTATAAATTGTACAGAACGGATCCTTTCTAACGGACATGCACTTCATGGACAAACTTGGCCCATATGCGATGGGAGAATGACGAGGAATGATCTTTGAGTTGAGAGAGTTGAGACAAGGATAAGCTCCTGGCAAGTTTCTAGAATAGTAGAGAGGGCACGAATGAACCAAACCACATATTCAATAGGTAGAGTTTTGCTAAACGGCAAAGGTTAAAACTGTTGAGGACATTGTTTTTTTTTTTTTTTCGGTTGAATTTGAGGACATCGTTTAAGTGTGGGAATTTGTGACACCTTAAGTCGCATATCAGATCTGCAAGACTTTTGATGTTATTCACAAGTAAGGACACCCAATAGCTACCATATCACATGGTTACTAGAGTAAATCTTTTAATGACTTGGACCCACGCGGAACATGTCGAGTTGTTATAATGTGAACCAGAAATAATATTAATGAAATTGGAGGTCAAAATTAAAATGAAATTTCTTGAGAAAATATACAAGTTCACTTGGAAGCCATCTTATGGTAGGCCAATTGCCAATTATTCACGTGACGGGGTAATGAAAGTTAAATCAATTTGGTTTGGGAATTATCAGGTCCAACTATTTTGGGACGTCAAGCATTCCTTGCCACGGTAACCACAAAACTTTAACTTAGCCTCCGTTTATTTTGCGAAAAACATTTTCTAGGAAAATATTTTCTTTATTTTCGATCGTTTGCTTCGCTTAGGAAAATGAGTCAACAGAAAATGTTTTCCTAGTCAATGGAAAACCTATTCTTAAAATTCAGAAAAATGATATCCTCTTTAAAAAATTGAAAATTATTTTCTAAATTTTGACTAGATATTGGCACTTGGATAAGAAATGCTGCACTTAAACACGAAAATTCTAACAATCATTCCCAGGACCTCATTGCCGAAGCCTAGATCCACGAGCCAGGCCCCCAACCTCGGTGCCTGTGCCTGAGCCCCTGCGCCCATGACCAGATCCCTAGCACCCAAACCTGAGGCTCTAGTGCTCATGCCCAAGTCCATTGAGGCTGCACCCAGGACCTTAGTGTAGGTGCCCGAGTCTCCAGTGCCTAAGCATAGGTCCATCGAGGCCAAGCTCGAGGCCTTAGTGCCCATGCCTAATTCCCTGGTACCAAGTCATGTCCACAAAGGCCTAGCGCAAGACCTTAATATTCATGCTCAATTCCCCGCGCCCAGGCCCACGTCCACAAAGGCAATGCCTGGTCCCTGGTGCCCGGATCCCTCATGCCCGAGTCCGGTTCCATCAACGTTGAGGCCTAGGACCCCAATGCCCATGCTTGGATCCCCAACACTTGCACTTGGGTCCACAAAGACTACGCTCAGGTCCATCAAGGTTGAGCCCAGTCCTAGGTCTCCAGCGCCCAAGTCCAGGTCCATCAAGACTAAGCTTGGATCTCAGGACCCGTGCCTGGATCTCAGGACCCGTGCCTGGATCCCTAGGCTCAAGAGCCCCAATTCATTGAAACCGAAGCCCGAAACCCTAGTGCCCATGCCCTTTTCAAACGACGGAAAATATTTTGTGGTTCTTTTTTAGATTTCAGCCAAATACCAAAAATGATTGACATTTTTCTAGAAAAGAACTTATTGGAAAACATTTTTCATGAAACAAAAAGAGCCTAAAAGAAATGAGTCAAGCCTAATTTTCCAGTTGAGTTTGAGCCCGTGTAGCTCGGAAGAAGCATGATCAATTTCAAATCCTAAGGATTTCTTTATTTGGACCTAGTAGAATTGATTTCGTTTTTATATATACTGGTCCTAGCTCACACCACCACCCATATCAATGCAAATTAGAGGCCCTCGTTATCATTGTGGCCTAATTCACTTAATTCCAAATTTTGGTGGCCCAAATGATTTTTGTCTTTGGTTCGTTGGGCCGATAAAGGCTGCTTAGCTCTTCGTCCGAAGATAATTTGAGTCCCCTTATATCCAACTCGTCAACTTAGTCGATACATTTTCCATCATCTTTTGACTAAGTTTTTTTCCTCTAGTTTCTTCAATTATCTACGCTTCACCAGTAATGGTTCCACATGAAAACTTTATAATAGGAGAAATATTGAAAAACGAGACTGACTTTGGGTGGACACCCACAATTAATCCAAAACCAAGAACCTCAACATCGACACATTCTTGTTTTCGAAGTTCTTCCAATCTTGTAATTCATCAAGCTCACAGCACGTTGTACACTATATTGTGATGTCCGCAATTAATATACATCACCGAAAAAAAAAACCAAAAAAGAGCTTCAAGCATTTGTCTAATTCGGACTTGAAACAATAAATACATTACAATATCATGAAAAATCAAATTATTTCCATATGTCTTTCCCCCCTTCCATTTTTGGCCCCTCCTAAGAGGTTCCATTCATTTCACCTACCACGGGTCTTTAAGCAAAGTACAAGGGCATGGTCGAAAAAAGAAAAGGTCGTGAGATATTAATTATAAACACCAGAGGCCAACTTTGCTCTTAGGTCCTTCCTCAAGATTTTGCCGGAGGGGGCCTTCGGAATTGCGTCCGTGAAGAAAACCCGCTTGATTCTCTTGTAAAACACGACCTGCCAAAAAGCAATCAACATCATGTCTTCACTCTTAACACCTCAAAATTTCATCGGGAGAATATTTCGTACAGATTTCTTGTAACATTTACAACGGTTAAAATTGGCTTTGTTAAGGTATCAGATAAAATGATTCCTAGCCGTAACGAGCCGCCAGATCTTCGAAACTGTTCTACCCGATTTTAACATGTATTGTGGAATGCAAATGCAAACATAGCTGTGGTACAACATACTTAAATATCAGCTTCAACTGTACTGAACAATTTTAATCATTTTAAATACAAGCTCCAAAACCCTAAGAATTGAAATACTTGTTTATTTCTTCGTGTAGAGCCTTCATGTGTTTAGAAGGAATTAGAACTTTATCATCATTAGTTAGTCAACCCTTCATGTTGGAGACAGATCAATGTAACAAATGGAATATTAGATGAAAGGTGGTTGGTGGACAGCTATGGAGAACCTACACAATCGGCGAATAGTCAACATCTAATGCACCCCCTCTCCAGACACATTATAGTTGGCAGGGTATTTAATTTTTGGACGGTCCACAATAATTCAAAAAGTGCATATATTTTGTTTATGGCAAATCATGATTTAAAATAGGGAACTACCTAACTTTCCCCCCATGAGTGTTTGGTCCCATCAAACCTAGTGCTGACCGATAAGCTGCTAACCTCATCGTGCCCTAACATCTATGCATGTGAACATTATTCCAAAAAAACATATTTTTGAATATAGTCAGTCAAAAATCGACCAAAAAAAATTATATAGTCAGTAAATTGCTAACTCAGTCCCATGTGAATGTCTTAATTGAAGAGACATATCTATAACTTCACCAAAAATAAAAATCAATTAGTGAAAGTATCGATACTTCTAAAGAGAAATTTGATGTACCTGCTTTGAGATGTATTGCTTGATTTCGTCCTCAGTGATTACGGAACCATTGGATTTCACCACGAATGCCACAGGAACCTCACTGGCAGCCTCATCCTTCATCCTGATAATTCCCAAAAAGAAAACATAAATTTTATAAGAAATATATATATATATATGTTTTATATCCCCAAAATTTTGTATTAAACTTGCGGAAATATTGGACACCATGTGGTTGAGCGTAGGACACTTACGGAACGACGGCAGCGTCCGAAATATTCGGGTGTGCAATCAGCATTGCCTCTAGCTCGGCCGGAGCGACTTGGAAGCCCTTGTACTTGATGAGCTCCTTCAGCCGGTCAACGATGAAGAGCTCATCGTCGTCGTCGATGTAGCCAATGTCACCGGTATGCAGCCACCCTTCTTTGTCTATGGTTCTCGCGGTCGCCTCGGGGTCGTTCAGATAACCTGAATACAGAAAATCAAAACGACGTCGGACCACGAAACATTGTCAACAATGACAAGCCTATAAAAGTACGTGCCAAAAATCATTCACAGGTGACCCAACAAGGCCCCACGCTTTTCTAACACCATTGATTCTTCACGTTAGTGCTGCGACGGAGGTGAGGGTGTTTTTGTAAACGTGCTCAAGATAAAAATAATTATATAATTCTTCATGGTTTAATGAATATATAATGCATCCAGTGATCTTGGGTTAAAACTGAGTGTACCCAATTATCTTTTTTCATGAATAAAATGTCGCGGGGCATTTTTATTACCAAGATTAAGCAATTTAAACCAAGATTCCTTAAGTTTTGTATCGTTGAACAGCCTTTTGGTCATACATCATGATGACAACATGAGTTAAAATCAGAGGAATATTACCAAAATCATGCAACTAAATAAGAAAGTATAAAATTATATGAGATTAAGTCACTCTCCAATGCCCTCATTTGATGCAAAATCTATGAAATCATTGCAATCAATGACGATGAGTGTCTTTCTATGCTTCTATAATCCAATTATGTTGCTATTTATGAATATAAATGCAATGACTTCCTGTGCGTCTCGCTGGATAAATACCCACTTGAAAAGGAAATCCAAAACGAATCTTTACTAATTGCTTCTTGTTTTGAGTTATATACTAATTAACTAGTGGATATAGAAAAGAAAAAAGTGGGTCCAACATGACAAAATTGATTTTAAATCAATCGTCAATAACATTTTCTTACATCACTAGGTAAATCATAAATTCCGGCAATTTTTTAATCCGCCTTGTGATGCAATAAACAAAACGTTAATTGAGATTTGGATGGTCGCTTGAAACATCTTTGCTTTGTGGCTTTAGGCTTCTAGATGATCACCATTACGAAGTCAATTTCTTTGGTTTCAAAAGAGAAAAGGACTTTTCAGTCCCCTCTTTATCCTCTCTCCCACCAACCCCCGTTTGCCACAAGTCAAGCTGATCCATTATTCGCGTTTTTTTTTCCGAAAAGTCAAGTTTTGCAATGGTAGGGGAAATTAAAAAAAAAATTACAAGAGCAATTATTAAATATATTAGAAGAAAATATTGGCCGGAATTTTCAGCCGCTTCTTGATGTCCTTGAAACCCTTTCAGTATCACCATTTTGCTATCAAACTACTCATGAAATGACTCTTTCAATAGGGGATCGGAAGATTGCTCAAGCGCTCAACCAACCTCGGTGAATATGACTATCCTCTAATTTCCGGGTAATTATCGAAACACACGACTATGTGATCCTAATATGTGGTGCTCTTCAAGAGATTATGCTCGACTGTGGCCATTTGAACCTAGATAAGGAAAGGTCTAGTTGGATTAGTCATATCTAAGGAGATAATTTCTTGGTAAAGACCCTAAAACCTTACGCATCATGAAGTCACAGACCCGATTGTTAAAAATGATTAAACACGAAGAAATCTTGCAAGAAGGACCTAATGAAGTCATTGTCGCCCACGAGACCCGTCAACTTGAGAATCGAACCACTCATCAATTTTTTATATTCCTTTATCAACAACACCATCAAGAAAAGAGGGAAAGAAACTCGGTATATGGAAATGGTGGGTGGTGGTGGTGATGCGTACCTTTCATGATCTGGTGACCCCTGATGCAAATCTCGCCGGCCTGGCTCCGGGGGAGCGAAGCGCCGGTATCCGGGTCGACGATCTTCATCTCGGCGTTCCTCACGACGGTCCCGCACGCGCCCGACTTGATCTCGAACGGCTCCTTCGCGAACGCCAGGCACATCGCCAGCACTGGGCCCGCCTCCGTCATCCCGTAGCCCTGCGCATTTTTCGCATATCACAGAATTAGAAAAACAAAAACTAATAAGATTCATAAAGTTTTCATTCTATGTATAGTTGGCGTAGGAAATAAGAGCACGCAAACAGAGTTTAGATGATAATGTATGATAAATATTCCATTATTAGTTTCCGTCTACCGAGTCATTTTTATAAGAGATATAAAAAACGACAATGAGCAGTTTCCGAATGGTAATTAATAGGGTAAACGATGGGGATGGACCGATTTATTTGGTATGTGATCAATGAGCAGTAACTGTCCCATTTATTTCGCTCTCCTTGTTACTTTCCGCTGCTCATCTCTGCCCTTGCATTTGGAGATTTGCTTTAATTGGCAATAGGGAGGGAAGACAAAGCGAGGGTTGACCCAAAATTAAGTGGGGGATGTCACTGCTTTGAATCCAAAAGTGACTAAAAGGGGCCATCAATGGACTACCCATTTAAAGATCTAATTAGTGGTGGGGACTTTAGTAGCACTTAATTTTCTTTCCCCTCCTGCCTTGAAACAAGTATATCACCTAACTTGTACACATTATGGAGTTTGCCTCTTTGAACCTCGAATCGCGCTAGGGATAGATCTAAATCCCGTTTTGGATTCGTGCGTCTATGGCGGGATCGAATATGATGTGCCCGTGATCCGCCATGCCTATCACATAGATACGGACGATACCCGGAAAAAAGTTGTATTGCGAGCCAAATTATTGCGGCCGGCTCTCTTTAATGCAGAAATTTTCCCACCTAACTGGGGTAAAAACGTCTTCTTATGTTAAAACGGGTCCTACCCATGAGAGGATAAGCATAAGACCACAAGAAGGTCTTTAACTCCTGAAGCTTAAACAACACGGTCATACACACTTGTCACCACTCAGACCAAGTTGCCTCCCTCCCCTGTCACGACATTGTCCCAGTCGTTGGAAAAATATACCTTACACGTAATTAAAAGAAGAATTGGAATCTACGTTGTCGTCTCATTTTGAGTAACTATTCTACAAAAAATTCTAGAAGGCCACGTCTTTACCGGGTGCTGAAGTATTTCGATCGTATGCCCAGTTCAGAAATGAGACTTCCTATTCACGTCGCGTGATTTCGGCCGATAATTACGGTTCCATATCCAATTTCATCCGCCGTTCGACGATGCTATCGTACCGCGCATTTATAAATCATAACTGTTGTAATATGTCGGGAGTATTAAAAGCGAAGAGGAAGAGCGGATCTTCACCTGTCCGAGCGTGGCATTCGGCAGCTTGGCTCGCACGGTGTCCTCGAGCTCCTTCCCCATCGGGGCCGCTCCCGACATGACCGTCCGGACTGACGACAGGTCGTACCGGTCCACCTCGGTGCTCTTGGCGATAGCCAGCACGATCGGCGGGACGATGGGCAGGATCGTCACCCGGTACCGCTGCACGAGCTCCAGCAGCGCCACGATCTCGAACTTCTGCATGATCAGGATCGCCGCGCCGACGCGGAGCGCGCAGAACATCACCGAGTTGAGGCAGTATATGTGGAACAAGGGGAGCACGCACAGAATCACGTCCTCCTTGTGGAAGTACAGGTTCGGGTTGTCCCCGTCAACTTGCTGCGCCACGCTGGTCACCTGGCCCCGGTGCGTGAGCATCACCCCCTTGGGGAGCCCCGTGGTGCCCGACGAGTAGGGCAGCGCCAGGACGTCGTCAGGGCTGATCTCCACCGCGGGGGCGGCGTTCTCGTCCGCCCGCATCAACTCCGAGAAGTGCAGGCAGCCCTCCGGCGCGGCGTCGATGCACACGATCTTGACCCCGTTCTCCTCCGCGAGCGGCCTCACCTTCTCGGCGTACGCGGCCTGCGTGACCACCACCTTGGCCCGGGATGCCGACGCCTGCTTGGCGATCTCCGCGGGGGTGTAGAACGGGTTCGCGGTCGTGCTGACGGCGCCCCGGCAGGACGCGCCGAGGAACGCGAACACGAACTCGGGGGAGTTCTGGAGGAGCAGCATGATCACGTCCCCCTTGCCGACGCCGAGCCCGTCCAGCCCCGCCGCGACCCGGCGGGACGTGAGCTCGACCTCGGCGTAGGTGTAGGTGCGGCCGGTGGCCCCGTCGATGACGCAGGGGCGGTCGGCGAACTCGGAGAGGTGCTGGAAGCAGTAGGCGTGGAGGGTGAGGTCGTCGGGGATGTGGATGTCGGGGAGCTTCGAGCGGAAGACGAACTCGCGGGGCTGGTCCAGCGGCTTAGCCTCCATTGTTGTGGCGGCGGAGGGCGGAGGATGATGATCGGAGAGAGGGGTAGAGGGAGGGAGGGAGGGAGAGAGATTAGAAGGTGAGAAGGTGAGCGTTTGGTGGTGGCGCCTGTTACCTTCCCTGGGGTTTGGTTTGAGTCTTGGGTCGCGGGTAATATACACGAGCCGGTGCGGTGTTAGGAGGGAGCTGGTGGAGGGGAGTCCTGCAACCCCCCCACACAATCGCCAGGGGGCAGTTCGGTCTTTTCGAGTCGCGCGATCGGGACAGGCGGGGGCGTGGAGGGGGAGAAGATACGCTGCAGCCGCTGCCCCGGGGCGTACCCGCAGTCTGGCCAATCGAGTGCCGCCACGCGTCGCCCAACCTTAACCTTCCGTGTCTCTGTTCGTCGGGGGTGCATAGGTGGCGCGCTGTGATTGGAGAGCGGGGAGAGAGCACTGGGTGGGGTCTCGGGGGCATCACCTACCACCCCCCGTGCGACTGTGGAAGGAAAGGAGGGCGCCATCGGAGGTTGGTGAGGGACATTTGGTGGGAAAAAAGAAAGACCATTTTTTTTGCCTTGTTTTTTTTTTCTTCTTTTTTTGCCCTTTTGGAATTATTTAGTGCGTGTCACGTTTTGACTTTGGCCAGCAATGCTGTGCCACGTCGGATTTCACCTACCGAAGCCCCGCCCCCCCCCTCCCTATCAGACGTTAATCCCACGCCGTCCTGAACATTCGAATATGATATCAGAATCGGGTTCTGCCTTCTTCAAATTATGATTGTGTTACTTCCGAGCGAATCCGATCCAATCCGGCTCACACGTACGAAGCGGTGTTGAAATACCCATTGGCCCAATCTTGACGGTTTCATTTCCTGTTTAAGCTCGAAAAACAATAAGCTCGATCCTTGTCTGCACATTCACTTTCAATCCTTAAATATCGTCAAGGCCCATTAGTCACCGTATAAAAATGAATCGACCCGATCGGACCCGTATTTAAATACGTTTCAACCAATCTAATCTCATCGAGCTTTTCTTTCCAAATTTGGAGATGAGATATCACTGTGGATATATGACGCATGCATGCGTTGTTTGGGACATGCAGCGATTCTGCTTGGATCGAATAAAAAACGAACCCGGCTTCGGACAAAACAGTGATATTCAGACAGCGGCCAACGACGTCGCGCCACGTAGGACTTCACCTACCAATGACCTTGACGGACAGCGTGGGTCATGATGGAAGAGGACACCATCCGGCCTTCACCTACTACAACCTCTATATATATAATTATAAATATAAATATACATTTGTGTGTTTTTTTTTCTGCTCTGATACGACAGCGGCCATTTCATAACGTGATTTCTGTTTGATTTCACGCCCCCAATCTCTCTACCAAGCAGGGTCACACGCGTGTTGGCCTTCAACTGCTATATGATAGCGTGCTTTTTGTTTGCTTTGCAGGAGTGACGCTTTCGTGACGTAGCTTTGAGACCCAGTTTCATTTGGTTGAAAAGATCGGTTTTTTTTTTTTAAAATTTTGTGATTTTTCTTTCTAATTCGGAGCTAATTTCTAGTGGGATAGGTCTGTCTAAAGTTTGGTGAATAGGTGAATGGGGGCGCAAGTGATGCACGCATTTTCCTAATGGCCACCAACCGTGTAGGACTTTGACCATTGCTATGCTACCAACCTGTGAGACTCTTTGAACAGGTAAAACCCTTCTGCCTCGCGAATGGGTGGACTTCATCCTCCTCGATCTCTCTAAATCGTTTATGATTGTCTCCGTTGGGTCCACTGAATTTCGAGTTCTACTCGTTTTTCAACGCAATAAACAAAATAACATGTGATGGGTAGAGTGACATGGGCCTAATCCTCTAAAAAATCATCAACTTTAAGTTCACCTGAACCTTTCATTTTGTTTGAAAAAGCCCAAACTGTCAATCTAGTCTCAAATCGGTCCACACATCCAAAAATCTTTATTATTTTATTCGAAATAATCAACATCGGGGCCAATTAGAGGTTCATTATCGAAACCCACATCTTTATCAACACTCTCACCTTTATATGAAACAACACTAACCTCTTGATATTGATAATCTTGAAGAAGTCAGTGGTGGTTCTTGTATGCATAAGCAGATTTGAGACCATAGTGAAAGTTGGGGACTTCTTTTTTAGATAATAAAAAGGAGAAAATTGTCCAAAAAGTCCTAAACATATTATTCAGTGTTAAACCTTTTAATTATGCCAATTATGTCTAAACCTTTTCACTTTTATCAATTGAGTCCATCCGACTAATTTTGATCGAATTGCTGAAGTGGATGTGTGGCCGTCTTACATAGCATAGACGGTGCTGAAAAGAAAAAAAAAGGGAAAAATAAAAATTTAATAAAAAATTTGAAAAAAATATTAAAATATCATAAAAAATTGTTCACGTAAGCACCAGTCATACCACGTAATATGTCTACCATCCACATCAACAGTTTGGTCAAAATTGGGCGAATAGACTCAATTGGTAAAAAGTGAAAATGTTTAGAATTCAATTGGCACAATTAAAAGGTTTAAAACTGAATTCGCAAAAGTGCAATAAGTTTAGGATTTTTTGGAAAATTTTTCCCAAAAAAAAAAAATTCGGGCCTGAATTGGAATTAGAACTAAAATTTGAGTTTTTTGGGGGATTAGCCCAAGTGACATATATGACTTGAGAGATTTTGTGGATATTATCTCTTTATGTACTTATGGTCCTGCTAGCTAGTTCAAAGAAATAAATATGTAGATAGATTCTTTTTATGAATGATGTAGTGGATAGAGCCAATCATAGTTTAGAAATAGTTATAAACAACGTGGAAACTTATACTTTTGAGGGGTATCGAATGTGTTGCAACCTTTTTTTCATATGTGAGCGACATAGTCCATTAGAATAGCTAGTACTACAAAAAAAACTGGATTTTTGCCACCAAAATTTGCGACGAAAAAATTTTCGTCGCAAATTTGTGACAACTTTTCCAACAAAAAATAAAATTCGTTGGAAATTAGCGACGAAAAATTTTTAGTCGCAAAATTCATCGAAAATTAATTTTTCGTCGCAAAATTCGTCTGAAATTTCCCTATGAATTCAAAAAACACCTTATTGCTTAGATTAATAGAAATTCGTTGCAAAATTCGTTGGAAATTTCCAACGAATTTTGCAACGAATTTTTATTTCAGCATATTAATTTTGTTGCGTACTAATTTCGTTGGAAAATTCGTGGGAAATTTCCAACGAATTTTGCAATGAATTTCTATTAGGCCGAATAACAAGGTGTTTGTTCAATTTGTTGCAAAATTCGTTGAAAATTTCCAATGAATTTTACAACAAATTAAAAACACACATTACTGTTCTGCATATTTGAAGTTCGTTGCAAAATTCGTTGCAAATTTTGCAACGAATTTTGCAATGAAATTAGTACATAAGTATAATAAAGTACCGAAAATTGAAATTTGTTGCAAAATTTGTTGAAATTTCCAACGAATTTTGCAACGAATTTCTATTAGGCTTAATGACAATGTGTTTGTTGAATTTGTTGCAAAATTCGTTGGAAATTTCCAACGAATTTTCCAACTAATTAAAAAAACCCCGTATTGTTCGACATTTTTTATATTCGTGAGAAAATTCGTTGGAAATTTCCAACGAATTTCAATTTTTGGGCAATTATTTTAGTGTGTACAATTTTCGTTGGAAAATTCGTTGGAAATTTTCAACGAAAAAAAATTAGTCGCAAAATTCGTTGGAAATTTCCAACGAAAAAGTTATCGTTGGAAATTTCCAACGAAATTTTCTACTAATTTTTTTTCGTTGGAAAGTTCCAACGAATTTTCCAACTAGTTAAAAAAAACCCGGTATTGTTCGGCATTTTTTATATTCGTGAGAAAATTCGTTGGAAATTTCTAACAAATTTTCCAACGAATTTCAATTTTCGGGCAATTATTTTAGTGTGTACAATTTTCGTTGGAAAATTCGTTGGAAATTTCCAACGAAATTTCCAACCAATTTCAATTTTCGGGCAATTATTTTAGTGTGTACAATTTTCGTTGGAAAATTCGTTGGAATTTTCCAACGAAATTTCCAACCAATTTCAATTTTCGGGCAATTATTTTAGTGTGTACAATTTTTGTTGGAAAATTCGTTCGAAATTTTCAACGAATTTCAATTTTCCGGGCAATTATTTTAATGTGTACAATTTTCGTTGAAAAATTCGTTGGAATTTTCCAACGAATTAAAAAAACCCGGTACTATTCAACATTTTTTTATATTCGTGGGAAAATTTGTTGGAAATTTTCAACGAATTTTCCAACGAATTTCAATTTTTCTGGTAATTATTTTCGTGTGTACAATTTTTGTTAGAAAATTCGTTGGAAATTTCCAACGAATTTTCCAACAAATTTAATTTTCCGGGCAATTATTTTAGTATATACAATTTTCGTTGCAAAATTCGTGGGAAATTTCCCACGAATTTTGCAACGAAAATCCAACTTCTGCCTTATTCAAATTTTCGCGCTCGTTATTCCCACATTTCTCAATTTCCACATTTCTCTCTTTCTCTCTCTCAAATTTTCGCGCTCGTTATTCCCATATTTCTCAATTTCCACATTTCTCTCTCTCTCTCTCTCTCTCTCTCTCTCTCTCTCTCTCTCTCTCTCTCTCTCTCTCTCTCTCTCCCTCGCTCCGTCTCCCCCTTCACCTTCTTCCCCACTGCCCCGCCTCCTCCCCCGCTGCCCCCCCTCCTCCTCCGGCTGCGGTTGCGGCTCCGGCCCCATGGACACCAAGATCGCCATGCCTTGTAACAGTCCGGACTTTGGCCCATTTTTGGGAATTATAAAACGTGTAATTCGTCAGTGCGCTTATAATAAAATTTCGCCCGGGAACTGATCACTCTCGGGACCTTATTTTTTTTAAAATTAGAAATTTTGCTAGAATCGCACTCGATCGAATTTGGTCATTTATTATACCCTGAATTTGGCAGTCAATTTTCGGGAGTTTCGGGACGAAATAAATTGGACAGTGTCGAAATTATTGTGGCCAGTATCGACAATATCAAGATTAGTGAGAAAGTGAATTTTTGGATCGGGTACAAATTTGGACTGATAGACCTCCCTCGTAGTGTGGTTTGGGTTGTTTTATTTTGGCCGTGTGCCCTAGAATATTGTTGAGATTTTTCGGGGACCGTCAGGCCTTTTTCCCGAATTAAATCGGGACCGATAGGTCGACTTTTAATTTGGACCGTGTCCGTTGATTCGCGCTTAAAGTTTAAAAATTTAAACTTTTCACTCTCTCTTTTCTCTCTCCTATCTCTCTGCCGAAACGTCCACTCCGCACGTCTCTCTCTCTCCTCTTTCTTTCTCTTTCTCTCTCTCTCTCTCTCTCTCTTTCTCTCTCTCTCCCCTCCCCCTCTGCCGCGCGCGTTCCCAATGCGCGCGTCACGTCCCCCCTTCCCGTTCTGCACATGCAGACCAACCACTCCCCCTTCTCTCTCCTCCCTCCTCCTTCTTTCTCTTCTCCTTCTCTTCTTCTTCCTTGTTTCTTTTTCTTCATTTGCTGCGTCCACTCCTGCTGCTGCTGCTGCTCCTCTGCTCGCCTGACCACCGCGCCGGACCACCACGCCCAGCCGCCGCGCCGCGCACCGTCGTCGCCAGTCCCGCCGGCCAGCCTCGCCGGCCCGCGAGGCGCGTGCGCAGCAGCGAGGCGCACGCGCGGCGCGAGCTCGCCGCCGCGGCTCGCCGCCCGTCGCTGCCCCCGGCCGTGCCTGGCCGTCGCCGCCGTCCCCTCGGCCGTTCCGACAGCCGCTGTCGCCTCGCCGGCCTCCGCCGCGCCGGCTGCCGCCCCGTCCGCTCCTTCCCTCTCCCAACTGTTCTTCTCTCCCCCGAGTTCCCCTGTTCTGGGCTGTTGCCCGTCGCCGTGCGCCGCCGTGCGCTGCCGCTTGGCCACCACCCCAGCCCGTCCGCCGGCCACCGTCACCCCCCCCCCACACACCTCAGCCCCTCTCTTCCTTTCTCCCTCTCCCGGTCTCTCTCTCTCCCCTGCTTGGCCGTGGAAGGCCCTCGCCGGAGCGCCGGGCCGTCGCCGCCGCGTCACTGCCGCCGCCGGTCGCTGCCCCGGTCGACCAGCCAGCCACCAGCCTCGCCGAGCCGCCCCCGAGTCCACGCCCTAGCCGCCGTTCCTCTTTTCGGTACACTGTTCACGCCGGAGTACTGTTCACCGCCGGCGTTACTGTTCCGGCGGGTACTGTTCACCCGAGCCCAAATCGGCTCGTCCGGCCCGTTTTAAGCGTCGGACACCCGGTGAGTACAACCCTAAACCCTAATTAGGCTAATTTACATTTCTAGACCGGTTTAGGGGTTAATTAGGGTATTTTAGGGGTTAATTTAGGGGTTAAATTGTGGATTTGATTAGGGCTTGGATTTGAGACAATTTGGTGGATTAATATGTTGAGTTAATGGAGGATTAGTGGCCCGAGAGACGCGATGAATGGGTTGGATAATTTGGATCAAATCGACCCAAATTCGGATTATTCGGGGTTAAATATGAGGAATTTTGACGCGTGCCGTATTTGACTTTGTGGTGGTCAATTAGACTAATACTTGCGGAATGTAATGGATTATTTTGAGGATATTTATAGGCCCAGATTAGTCGGTTTGGAGGCTAACCATATCAGGATTTTAATTGGACAAGGCGCGATCAATTCGAGGTTTAATTGTGGCTAAATTGTACTTGGTTGTGATCAATTTCGTGACGTAGTGCCCTGTGCCTGGTGTGACTAAGAATAGAGTATTTTGGTGGGCCTCGGGTGCGTGGTTTCATGTTGATTAAATTGTGCGAATGTTGTGCATGAATTACGTATTGAGTTAATGCCGTGGTTGAATTGAAATTGATTGTCTGAGTGGGCATGCTGGTTTATGGAATTAAATAGGCGCGGTGCAAATTGAGTGTGTTATCTCGTAATTCACGCATGTGGATGCCCAAGTGTGAACTTTATGGCCATGGCTGCACATCTCAAGCATTGGCACGGCATTTGCATTTATAAGTGTGCCCGAGTGACATGTGCATTGTGATCACTTAAATTTGCCCTGATGCGTGTTACGCGGGGTTCAGATAAGAACTGGTGCTTGTGAGTGGGTGATCACGATAAACCCTGATGCGTGTTACGCGGGGTAGTGAATGCCGTCCTGATGCGTGTTACGCGGGACGATGCCCGGTACGCCCGGAAGACGACCAACCTGATGCGTTTTACGCGGGCTCTGGTTCGTGAGGAGATCGGTGTTGCGCCTGATGCGTTTTGACGCGGGCTAGAGACACTGGGCCAGTGATGCGTTTTAACGCGGGCCACGGAGTGTTGTGATTAAAGAAATAGACCTGATGCGTATTACGCGGGTCGGACCTGATGCGTTTAACGCGGGTCGGAGGAGAAATTGAGAAATGACTGAGTGCTAGTGTGCAAGTATGCGGTAATGCATTGATGAGGCATGAACATGAGTGCGAGCACTGGCATATGCATAACATGCGCTGTGACATGGGAATGCGTGTACATATACTGTGGTCCAGTTCTGTTGCGTGTTTGTTAGTATTCGTGGAATGCCTAACCTGCAGGGTCATGTGATTTCTAGATTCGGGCCGAGGGCCTGAGTCATGTACTGTCTAGTTTGTGTGCTGTCTGTCTAGTACTTGTCAGGAGGTGCATGTTAGCCTAGTTTAGGTTTAGGGAATTACTCGCTGAGATTTATTCTCACGGTTGTTGTAAAACCGACATTTTCAGATCCCCGGCCTTGAGGATGACAGGTCTCCGGATGCATTTTTGGGAGAAGACCTCGGCTAGTTGTAGTGCTTGAGCCCGAGCCACTTATTCCCTTTTGTTAGTAGTGGCCTAGAACTGCTTTTGATTTTTGGTAGTTGGGCTGTATATGAATATTGTAAATGAATTTCGGTTTTAGTACAAGTGTTGATTTTGGGGATACCCTTGGTCATGTATTGATATATGTACGGGTAGTTTTAATTGCTTCCGCATGTGCTGTTTATCTCTGTGTTGGGTGTTGGGTCGGCGACGCGTCCTGGGACGTCGCACACAAATCGACCTCTGCGAGGGATGTGGCGCACCGAGAAGTGCGGGGCGTGACATCCCCGTTTGATTTGGTATCAGAGCAAGGTCAGCTCGATCCAATTAGGTCGAAGCCTGGAGTAATAAGGAGCGATGACCTTGGGTAGCCAATAGGTTGACCTCGTGTGCTAAGTGTACCTCCTGACTGTCTGTGTGGTGATTGATTGGCTGCGTTAATTGACCCGTGAAGTGCAGGTGCGTCGGGACTCGAGGTTAGTACACGTGTTCTGTAACTGAGGTCATGTG
Source organism: Syzygium syzygioides (assembly GCA_031216285.1). Classification (NCBI taxonomy): domain Eukaryota; kingdom Viridiplantae; phylum Streptophyta; class Magnoliopsida; order Myrtales; family Myrtaceae; genus Syzygium; species Syzygium syzygioides. The sequence continues at coordinate 32,741,613 of CM062244.1, read as the reverse complement.
CCATTTATGCTCAATTGCATGCTGAGTGAGTGATTGCTGTAGTGTTAAGCTCCTTGCCTAGGGCCTTAGACCGGTTTAGCTTGGGTTAAGTCTCTAATCCCGATGTGGGAATTATAGCAGGAAGATGGACCTGCAAGTTGGAGAGACGAGTAACCAAGGACGAGGCAGAGGTCGAGGCCGTAGAAGAGGTAGAGGTCGAGGTCGAGGTCCTGAGCCGGATCGTGTTGAACCACAAGTGAGAGTGGCCGAGGATCCGAGGGTAGATGGAATTCTGAGGGCCCTTGAGGAAGCTGGGATTTTGGGTGGTAGACTAGAGCAGGAAAGAAATGCCACGATTGCTGCTGCTGTTGAGGCTGCCATCGCTGCTGCTAATGGGGCCAATGGAAACAATGGGAATAATGGAAATGGTGGAAATCAAGGAAATGTGGAGAACCCAATTCCAGGCCCAGTGAATGTAGTCAGACCAATGTCTAAATTGGTAGAGCAGTTCTTGAAACTGAAACCGCCGAGGTTCAATGGCAAGGGTGACCCTGAGACCGCACCCCGTTGGGTTGAGGAGCTGGAGAAGGCCTTCGAAGTGCTAGGGTGCACTGAGGTCGAAAAGGTAACATTGGCCGTGTACCAGCTACAGGACAACGCCAATGATTGGTGGAAGGCCACTAAAGGAAGGGTGTTCCCCGAGGGAACTGCTCAGACGTGGGCCATATTTTCTGAGAGCTTTTTGGGAAAGTTCTTCTCGGAGAGTGCTAGAGAGAGGAAGTTGGCAGAGTTCATGAGACTCCGCCAGGGATCTATGACAGTTGATCAGTACGAAGCAGAATTCACAAGACTGTCAAGGTTCGCGCTAAGGATGGTAGAACACCCTGAGGACAAGGCGCGGAGATTCCGAGATGGACTGAAACCGGACCTGAGGAGTCAAATGATATCGCTGAACATCAAGGACTACAGCGAGATGTATGAACGGGCACAGGCCATAGAGCGGGATCAGACTGATAGGGCAGCCGCCTCTGGATCGCGGTTCGCCCCGGCTAGAGACAATCGCCGTTTTGGGAAGAAACCGATGGCTGGAAATAGGCGATTTGTCCCACCGATTAGGAGGGACATCGGGAAGCCGAACCATCAACAGAACAGATTTGGGGCTTGCTTCAAGTGTGGGAGTACGGATCATCAGATCAGAAATTGCCCTCAACAACGCCCCATGGGAATCCCAATGCAACAACCGCTTCGAATTGGGAACCAGCCTGGGAGTGTCCCGCCGGCTATCATGGGTAGGCCGCCAGCGCAAGGACGGGTGTATGCAATGGCGCGAAGGGAAGTGGAAAATGCGCCAGGGGTGGTCACAGGTATGGTTTCTCTGTGCCACCATATAGCTTATGCATTATTTGATCCGGGAGCATCTCATTCATTTATCTCTGCTCAGTTTGTTGAATTGACTGGATTAAAGCCTGTTATGTTAGAAGTGCAATTGTGTGTGACTACGCCGTTGAAGGATAAGATATGCATATCGCTAGGATGCCCGAATTGTGAGATAGTAGTTGGTGGCGTAGAAAGCAGGATAGACTTGGCAGTGTTACACATGTATGATTTTGACTTGATTGTGGGCATGGACTGGTTAGTTAAGCAGAATGCCGTAATGGACTGTAGTACCAGGGTGATCCAGTTTAGCCCGGTTGGACGCCCTAGATTTGAATTTGTAGGGAGTCGGGGAGGAACCTCGATCCCTTGGGTTTCGTCGGTGGAAGCAACTAAGTTGTTGGATGAGGGCTGTCAAGGCTATTTAGCCAGTGTGGTCGATCCATCAGCAGGTGAAGTGCTGCTTGAGAATATACCAGTGGTGTGCAATTTTCCCGATGTCTTTCCTCATGAATTGTCGGGATTGCCGCCAGAAAGGGAAGTAGAATTTGTTATCGAGTTGGCTCCTGGGACTGAGCCAATCTCGAAGCCGCCCTACCGGATGTCGTTGTCAGAGTTGAAGGAATTGAAGGTCCAGATGCAGGAACTATTGGACAAGGGTTTTATCCGACCGAGTGCGTCTCCATGGGGAGCGCCGGTATTATTCGTCAGAAAGAAGGATGGGTCGCTAAGGTTGTGCATCGACTACCGTCAGCTAAATCAAGTGACGGTCAAGAATAAGTATCCCCTTCCAAGGATTGACGACCTGTTCGACCAGTTACAAGGAGCATCGGTGTTTTCTAAGATTGACTTGAGGACAGGATATCACCAGTTAAGGATCCAAAAGGAGGATATTCCAAAGACAGCATTCAGGACTAGATATGGGCACTATGAGTTCACAGTGATGCCTTTTGGACTGACTAATGCCCCTGCTGCTTTTATGGACCTAATGAACCGGGTATTCAAGGAATTCTTGGACCAGTTCGTCATTGTATTCATAGACGACATTTTAGTGTATTCGAAGAGTTCCGAGGAACACGAAGTACACTTGGAAAAGGTTCTACAGACGTTAAGGAAGCACGCACTGTATGCTAAGTTTAGCAAGTGCGAGTTTTGGCTGAACCGAGTGGCATTTCTTGGGCATATAATATCCGGGGAAGGAATCTCCGTGGACCCGGCAAAGATTGAAGCAGTAATGGACTGGCCGAGACCGACGACAGTTACTGAGGTTCGAAGCTTTCTAGGACTGGCAGGCTATTATCGGAGGTTTGTGGAGAGATTCTCAGCGATAGCCACACCGTTGACGAAGTTGCTGAAGAAGGAAACCAAGTTTGAATGGACTGAAAAGTGCGAGGAGAGTTTTCAGGAGCTGAAACAGAGATTGACGACAGCGCCAGTATTGACGATTCCATTAGGACCGGGCGGGTATGAGATTTATAGTGATGCTTCGCTTAGAGGATTGGGATGCGTGCTAATGCAACATGGAAGAGTGGTTGCTTATGCATCGCGGCAGTTAAGACCTCATGAGATGAACTACCCGACCCACGACTTGGAACTGGCAGCAATTATTTTCGCACTCAAAATTTGGAGGCATTACTTATGTGGCGAAAGGTTCCAGATCTACACGGACCATCAGAGCCTCAAGTACTTATTTTCGCAGAAGGAACTCAATATGAGGCAGAGGCGCTGGATGGAATTGTTGAAGGACTACGACTGCGACATATTGTATCACCCCGGAAAGGCCAACCGGGTAGCGGATGCCTTGAGCAGGAAATCGAGCATCGCGCATTTGCTGGTTAAAGAGTGGACTTTATTAGAAAGAGCACGGGACTCAGAGTTTAAGTTTGAGGTAGGACACCTCTCCGGTCTGATGACGACATTGAGAATTGAGCCGGAAGTACAAACGAAGATTAAGGTGTTGCAGTCTACGGACGTTGAGATTCAGAAAATTTTGAGTATGGATGACACTAAGAGGAGGCCGGACTTTCAGGTGTCCGAGGATGGAATTCTTAAATTTCGAGGACGTTTGTGCGTGCCCGATGATTTGGGGCTCAAAGAAGAGATTTTGTCGGAAGCTCATAGGAGCAATTATAGTATTCACCCGGGCAGCACTAAGATGTACCAGAATCTCCGACAGCACTATTGGTGGAACGGAATGAAGGTGGACGTGGCTAAGCATGTAGCCAAGTGTTTGACGTGCCAACAGGTGAAAGCACAGCATTGCAAGCCGGGTGGAATGTTGCAACCGTTAGAAATCCCAGAATGGAAGTGGGAACACATCACAATGGACTTTGTAACGGGACTACCAAGAAGCCAGAGGGGACACGACGCCATTTGGGTGATAGTGGATAGACTGACCAAGTCAGCGCACTTCCTGGCAGTGCGAAAGGACTTCGAGCTAGAAAGGTTGGCAGAATTATACGTGCGTCAGATAGTTCGTCTTCATGGAGTACCAGTATCAATCACTTCGGACCGTGATCCCAGATTTACTGCAAATTTCTGGAAAAGTCTGCAATCTGCCATGGGAACTAAGTTACAATTCAGTACGGCCTATCATCCTCAGACGGATGGCCAGTCTGAAAGGACTATTCAGACTTTGGAAGATATGCTAAGAGCGTGTGTGCTGGATTTTCAGGGCAAATGGGAAGAACAGTTACACTTAGTGGAATTTGCGTACAATAACAGTTTTCAACAGAGTATCAGAATGGCGCCGTTTGAGGCATTATATGGCAGGGCTTGCAGGACACCGTTGTGTTGGGATGAAGTAGGAGAAAGAAGTATAACGGGTCCAGAGTTGGTTCAACAGTCAGTGGAATCGGTGAAGATTATTCGGGAAAGGTTGAGGACAGCTCAGAGTCGTCAGAAAAGCTACGCGGACCGAAGGCGTAGACCATTGGAGTTTCAAGTTGGCGATCATGTGTTTCTCAAGATCTCGCCAATGAGAGGACTGTCTCGGTTTGGCAAGAAAGGAAAGCTGAGTCCAAGATACATAGGCCCATTTGAGATTTTGGAAAGGGTTGGAACGTTGGCCTATCGTCTAGCCTTGCCGCCAAATTTGTCACAGGTTCATAACGTCTTCCACGTGTCGATGTTGAGGAAGTACGAACCGGATCCGACCCACGTACTGAATTATGAAGTAATAGACGTGGACGACAGAGTTTCATATGTGGAAAAACCGGTGCGAATCGATGACAGGAAGGAACAAGTGTTGAGGAACAAGACGATTCCGTTGGTCAAAGTCATTTGGGAACATCACGGGACGGAAGGCGCCACATGGGAAAGCGAGGAAGTGATGCGACACCAATACCCCCATTTGTTTGAGTAGTCGGGTTGGGATTGTAAATTTCGAGGACGAAATTTTTGTAAGGGGGGAAGAATTGTAACAGTCCGGACTTTGGCCCATTTTTGGGAATTATAAAACGTGTAATTCGTCAGTGCGCTTATAATAAAATTTCGCCCGGGAACTGATCACTCTCGGGACCTTATTTTTTTTAAAATTAGAAATTTTGCTAGAATCGCACTCGATCGAATTTGGTCATTTATTATACCCTGAATTTGGCAGTCAATTTTCGGGAGTTTCGGGACGAAATAAATTGGACAGTGTCGAAATTATTGTGGCCAGTATCGACAATATCAAGATTAGTGAGAAAGTGAATTTTTGGATCGGGTACAAATTTGGACTGATAGACCTCCCTCGTAGTGTGGTTTGGGTTGTTTTATTTTGGCCGTGTGCCCTAGAATATTGTTGAGATTTTTCGGGGACCGTCAGGCCTTTTTCCCGAATTAAATCGGGACCGATAGGTCGACTTTTAATTTGGACCGTGTCCGTTGATTCGCGCTTAAAGTTTAAAAATTTAAACTTTTCACTCTCTCTTTTCTCTCTCCTATCTCTCTGCCGAAACGTCCACTCCGCACGTCTCTCTCTCTCCTCTTTCTTTCTCTTTCTCTCTCTCTCTCTCTCTCTCTTTCTCTCTCTCTCCCCTCCCCCTCTGCCGCGCGCGTTCCCAATGCGCGCGTCACGTCCCCCCTTCCCGTTCTGCACATGCAGACCAACCACTCCCCCTTCTCTCTCCTCCCTCCTCCTTCTTTCTCTTCTCCTTCTCTTCTTCTTCCTTGTTTCTTTTTCTTCATTTGCTGCGTCCACTCCTGCTGCTGCTGCTGCTCCTCTGCTCGCCTGACCACCACGCCGGACCACCACGCCCAGCCGCCGCGCCGCGCACCGTCGTCGCCAGTCCCGCCGGCCAGCCTCGCCGGCCCGCGAGGCGCGTGCGCAGCAGCGAGGCGCACGCGCGGCGCGAGCTCGCCGCCGCGGCTCGCCGCCCGTCGCTGCCCCCGGCCGTGCCTGGCCGTCGCCGCCGTCCCCTCGGCCGTTCCGACAGCCGCTGTCGCCTCGCCGGCCTCCGCCGCGCCGGCTGCCGCCCCGTCCGCTCCTTCCCTCTCCCAACTGTTCTTCTCTCCCCCGAGTTCCCCTGTTCTGGGCTGTTGCCCGTCGCCGTGCGCCGCCGTGCGCTGCCGCTTGGCCACCACCCCAGCCCGTCCGCCGGCCACCGTCACCCCCCCCCCACACACCTCAGCCCCTCTCTTCCTTTCTCCCTCTCCCGGTCTCTCTCTCTCCCCTGCTTGGCCGTGGAAGGCCCTCGCCGGAGCGCCGGGCCGTCGCCGCCGCGTCACTGCCGCCGCCGGTCGCTGCCCCGGTCGACCAGCCAGCCACCAGCCTCGCCGAGCCGCCCCCGAGTCCACGCCCTAGCCGCCGTTCCTCTTTTCGGTACACTGTTCACGCCGGAGTACTGTTCACCGCCGGCGTTACTGTTCCGGCGGGTACTGTTCACCCGAGCCCAAATCGGCTCGTCCGGCCCGTTTTAAGCGTCGGACACCCGGTGAGTACAACCCTAAACCCTAATTAGGCTAATTTACATTTCTAGACCGGTTTAGGGGTTAATTAGGGTATTTTAGGGGTTAATTTAGGGGTTAAATTGTGGATTTGATTAGGGCTTGGATTTGAGACAATTTGGTGGATTAATATGTTGAGTTAATGGAGGATTAGTGGCCCGAGAGACGCGATGAATGGGTTGGATAATTTGGATCAAATCGACCCAAATTCGGATTATTCGGGGTTAAATATGAGGAATTTTGACGCGTGCCGTATTTGACTTTGTGGTGGTCAATTAGACTAATACTTGCGGAATGTAATGGATTATTTTGAGGATATTTATAGGCCCAGATTAGTCGGTTTGGAGGCTAACCATATCAGGATTTTAATTGGACAAGGCGCGATCAATTCGAGGTTTAATTGTGGCTAAATTGTACTTGGTTGTGATCAATTTCGTGACGTAGTGCCCTGTGCCTGGTGTGACTAAGAATAGAGTATTTTGGTGGGCCTCGGGTGCGTGGTTTCATGTTGATTAAATTGTGCGAATGTTGTGCATGAATTACGTATTGAGTTAATGCCGTGGTTGAATTGAAATTGATTGTCTGAGTGGGCATGCTGGTTTATGGAATTAAATAGGCGCGGTGCAAATTGAGTGTGTTATCTCGTAATTCACGCATGTGGATGCCCAAGTGTGAACTTTATGGCCATGGCTGCACATCTCAAGCATTGGCACGGCATTTGCATTTATAAGTGTGCCCGAGTGACATGTGCATTGTGATCACTTAAATTTGCCCTGATGCGTGTTACGCGGGGTTCAGATAAGAACTGGTGCTTGTGAGTGGGTGATCACGATAAACCCTGATGCGTGTTACGCGGGGTAGTGAATGCCGTCCTGATGCGTGTTACGCGGGACGATGCCCGGTACGCCCGGAAGACGACCAACCTGATGCGTTTTACGCGGGCTCTGGTTCGTGAGGAGATCGGTGTTGCGCCTGATGCGTTTTGACGCGGGCTAGAGACACTGGGCCAGTGATGCGTTTTAACGCGGGCCACGGAGTGTTGTGATTAAAGAAATAGACCTGATGCGTATTACGCGGGTCGGACCTGATGCGTTTAACGCGGGTCGGAGGAGAAATTGAGAAATGACTGAGTGCTAGTGTGCAAGTATGCGGTAATGCATTGATGAGGCATGAACATGAGTGCGAGCACTGGCATATGCATAACATGCGCTGTGACATGGGAATGCGTGTACATATACTGTGGTCCAGTTCTGTTGCGTGTTTGTTAGTATTCGTGGAATGCCTAACCTGCAGGGTCATGTGATTTCTAGATTCGGGCCGAGGGCCTGAGTCATGTACTGTCTAGTTTGTGTGCTGTCTGTCTAGTACTTGTCAGGAGGTGCATGTTAGCCTAGTTTAGGTTTAGGGAATTACTCGCTGAGATTTATTCTCACGGTTGTTGTAAAACCGACATTTTCAGATCCCCGGCCTTGAGGATGACAGGTCTCCGGATGCATTTTTGGGAGAAGACCTCGGCTAGTTGTAGTGCTTGAGCCCGAGCCACTTATTCCCTTTTGTTAGTAGTGGCCTAGAACTGCTTTTGATTTTTGGTAGTTGGGCTGTATATGAATATTGTAAATGAATTTCGGTTTTAGTACAAGTGTTGATTTTGGGGATACCCTTGGTCATGTATTGATATATGTACGGGTAGTTTTAATTGCTTCCGCATGTGCTGTTTATCTCTGTGTTGGGTGTTGGGTCGGCGACGCGTCCTGGGACGTCGCACACAAATCGACCTCTGCGAGGGATGTGGCGCACCGAGAAGTGCGGGGCGTGACATGCCTCGACATCGACTCCCTCCCCAAAGGCGCCGCCCCGACGCCCTCGACGGCCCCGACGCCACCAAGCCTCGTCGCCGGCGAGGGCCAAGCTTGCTCAGATCTGGGTGAGCTCGCCCCTTGCCAGCGATGAGGCTGGCCCTCGCCGACGGCAAGGGCAATTTTTCGACCAAAAAAAAATTTTCAACCAAAAAAAAAATTTCGACCAAAAATATATTTTTTTTCTATGGAAAAAAATTTCCACAATTTTTCGACCAAAAAAAAATTTGTAGTTTCCAACGAAAAAAAATTCGTTTCCAACGAATTTAGCGACGAGTTTTCCAACGAATTTTCCAACGAAAAAAAATTCGTCGCAAATTTCCAACGAAAATTTAAATTTTTTGTTGGAAAAATTTGCAACGAATTATTACCAACGAATTTTTTTTCGTTGGAAAATTCGTTGGAAATTCGTTTTCCAACGAAATTTTTCAAATTTTTCGTTGAAAATTTCGTCGAAAAAAATAAGTTTTTTTGTAGTGCGGGAGCTCATGCATGGGAGAACTCTTTCGAGACTTGTGTTCTAAAACTTTTCTATGAGTGAGAAACTACAAGGGTCATAACTTATTTGTTGTGAGAGTATCTTTTTGAAAACTCATATGCTGATGTGGAATGATTGAGATCTCACTGGATCTCTACTAGTCAGATTAGTCATGACTCATGAGGAAGCAATATCTGGTATAATATATGATTTTCCATAAAGAGGAGAGCTATGGATACAGAAAAAAAAAACAGTTTTAACTACTTCGGTTGCTGTAAAAAGTTTATGTCATAAATATACAACGAGGGGTGAGCACTACAAAAAAAAAATGGGCCTTTGTGGCTTTAGATGCACTGTCGCTTTAGGTAAAGGCAATATATTTTGTTTTAACTTCATTTGTGGCATTTGCTCCGTCGCTTTTTTTTAAGGTAACAAATTTGATACCAAAGGTGACGAACGATAAAGCTTGTCACCTTTGACACAAACTAAGATTGTCTTGCTCAAAGGTGACAAAATTCATTTTTTATGGTCATAGACCGGCCAAAGATGATAAATATTTGTCGCGTTTGTGAGCCTATGGCAACGAAGATATCATTTCTTGCAATGAGGTCAATTCTTAACGGTCTTGAATTCTCCCTCCCTCATACCATCATTCTCCACATGTATTGTGCTTTGAAGAACAGGATGGGGAAAATGTCCTATGGGGCTCCTATCACGAAAACCATGCTTGCGAAGGGCATCACCATACCTGAAGAACTAAAGAAGGAGAAGTTAGTAAATTTGGAAATTGGGAATAGCAAATCGCAATTCAATTTCCAAAGAATGGATTGGACAGGATCATCAGGCTGCAAATAAAGGCATATCTTCATATCAAGTGAGTAGGAGTAACGTATCATACCTCTGTCAATGACTTGGAAGGTGTTAATGACTTATATATCTCAGTTAATCTTTAAACAAAAAAGAAAATAGCCATTAACAAGACTTGAAATTCGTTGCAAGAGGATTGAAGCTAAGTCACAACAGTTTTTGTCCGCTTTGTTCAAAAAGTCAGAAAAACAATAATTTGAAAGTGGCAGCAGACTCCATTTTGAAAAACCTTACTTTTGCCTAAAGGAACATACTGTCTGGACAGCCCGAACCTTTATGATCGCTCCTATCAACACCTAACGGCCAGTTGATCCAGCTAAAGGCTCTTCAATGGTTAGATTGGAAGTGGGACGTCCATAAAAGAGGATCAAAGCAAGCTTAAGGGGGTGGCGGAAATTGAGAAAGCTTGCATTATGTTATTATCAACTTCTCTCTCAGGTGTACTAGTGTGCTATTATATGTTTGTGACTCTCTGCATAAAGAGTTCATCTTGCTCACTGTAATCAGTGATAAGAAAAGTGTACAAGTGTAAAAGCAGTGCCGATGTATTAATAGTGGGATCTATTAACTTTGGGTTGAAGCAGCACTTGCTACTTTATTTACATCTCTTGAGATTACTAGTGGATATTAACCTGGGTTGAGACTATCAGTGCTAGAGAGTGGATGTAGAATTGGTTATAAACTGAACTAATATCTATGTGCAATATCTTTCGTCTATTTAATATTGTAAATATATGTTTGATAGAAGTATCATGCATATGATATTGTCAATCTCTTTATGTGTCTTTTAAAGTTAAACATGAAGTATTCGGTGAAAATTTGTTTAAGTTCTTTTAAAAAACCTATTCACCTACTCCCTTTTAGATTGTATTATTAGCCTCAACAATATTACCTCGCAATTGGTGGTCGATGCACTTAAGAATGATGATGTAATAAAGTTCATTAAGTTTCAAGGACAAAGGCCAAAGGCCAAAGCTACATACGCTTAAGCTTTACAAGTTTATGAAGCAGGTCTTGGATTCTCAAGGACTGAAACTACCGATATGACTAGACCACATGAAGAAGGATATCAATAAACTTCATACAACATCATATGGAGTCATCGCAAAATAATGTACTTTTGTGATATGATGGATCTTTATTCATATGTGATGCTATGAATTTGATGGAAAAGTACACAATTTTCTTTTTCCTCACCGAAAAATATTACCCAAAACCACCTTTGATAAATGAAATCATTTTGAATGGCGCTTACATTGGTGTGAGAGATAAAAAAAAAAGGTCATCATATATATTCTAGCAATGTGACCGGTTTAATGTACTGCATCAATAACCCTAAACATAATATATCTAATAATTTTGTCTGTAATGAAGATACACTTAAACTCATTACTTTTACTTAAGATATAATAATTTCGCTATGATAGAGAGATAGTACGTGTAGTCTATAATTTTAAAGAGTTGCCTCATCAATTTTCATGTGGACCAATTATGATGCACATATCGATGCCGTTGAGAATGAAAATATTTATTGAACACATGAACTAACTAATGGATTGGAATAATTATTTCAACATGGTTCTCTCAAACAAGAAAATCTCTAACTCGAAATAGAGAAACTTGTCCATATACGAGCTATTTATGTTTTGTCTTAACTTTTTGGTAATTATATCATCACAAATCAAAGTTTCCATGTGTTTCACCAAAGGGTTCGTCGACAAAAGACCTTTCACCAAATGTTAGATTTTTTATTTTTAGAAGTGAATTGGGTTCTATGGCATTTCTGTTCAGAAGTTTGTCTTTCACCAAAGGTTAGATCTTTGAATTTTAGAAGTGAATTGGGTTCTATGGCGATTCTGGCAAGAAACGATAGGTATGGATGAACTATGAACTAAGGATAATAACGAATAAAGAATGCAAATAAAGAATCGATAAAGTAAATTGCAAAAAAATCAATAAGTGTGATTGATTGCGATTGCATTACAATTGACCCCTTTCTATATAGCCTTGTACAAAGTGTAACTGTCGGGAGCGCATATAATTCGAATAGCAAATTCTAAAAACTCTCGAGATTCTAGGCCTTAACTTGATTTGCTTGTAACCTAACAATTTTATCCATATGCAGTTACAATTTGACTCCGTCTCTTTCATCGATCTCGTAATCAGCCGTTAGCCTTTCATCATCCGTTGATCTCCGGTCCTTACCGACTCTCCCTCATCGACGACGGCCACCTGTATCAGTCGCCGATTTGTAGTGACAATTCGCAGCTGTCTTGTCGGCAACCCACCATGGACCATAACCGATCCATCAAAGGTTGAGTTAGTTTTGGGTGTCAACACCATGTAGGGTGTCGAGTTTTGGGTGTCAACACCATGTAGGGTGTCGGATGGTGGAATTCAGATTCCAACAAGTGGAGGACGGTGTAATAACGCTATTAATAATATGACGACAAAATGGACTAACTCTCGGGCTTGTTTAATAAGGCTGAAAAATAAATGTTGAAAATTTAAATACTGAATTTTACGTGTTGATAATTTTGAGTGCTAAACATAGAACTTTCAAGTTGGTTAGTAATAACTGAAAATTGATGACTTAATATAATTGATTTCTTGTCATATGCATGGAATTGTGCCCGTTATTGGTATGTTTTAGCATTTCAATTAGTAAGATTCTAATTGCTCTCAATTACTTTTTCTACTTAATTCATTAATTAACCCCTTCCTCAATTACCACCATTAAGTTATTGTTTGACTTAATTGAATTTTTTGAAGTCATTGGTGATTGTGGTTATCAAATAATCTTAAAGTGCTGAATTATTTTTATTTTTATTTTTATTTTTGGTAAGAATTATTTTTAATTGAATTATTTTTATTTTTATTTTTAACACTTAATTATGTTATCAAATAGATTAATCAAGATAATTGTTGACTAGTCCCATGAACATCTTACTTTCAAAATGGAATTTAAATCTCTCATCAACCACTTCTTTTCCTAACCTAATTTGCGTCTTTGAAGGTTCTCTCTCTCTCTCCACGGCCCACACAAATTTTAAGTACTTTTTCCTATGGTAAACACGCATTTCTATGTGCCCTTTTGCTAATATATATAATATACGAATTCAATAGTTCACCCCTTTAAATTATTTTACAGTTGTCCCACAAAATTCTACAAAAGGAAAGATAAATTTTTTACTTTTTCAAAACCACGGCCAATCTAACCCCTCGTTAGGCATTTCCTAAGTCAAGAGAATTCGTCATCGGTTAGACTGAAACTTCCTCATAGTTACATCAATAAGTTTTTTTCAATACATTCTTTGAATTCAGGCGCTTCAAGTTCAATGGTGACAGCAAACTGGTGCCAACGGAAGAAAAGGTCAATGGTACATCAATGCCCATTTCCTTTGACTTTGCGTAAAGAGCAAGAATAATAGAATGTCTGCTTCTCCTTACCAAAAAAAAAAAAAAGAATGTCTGCTTCTTCTCCTGATTGAAAACTTCCAATGCGTGTTGTCATTTCAATATCTCTAATTATATTAAGCTTACGCGCCAACTAATTTAGGCTTAGAAACAGCTATTGAGCATGACAAGGTCTTAGTCTGCGCTGATTTGACGACGCCAACCATTCAATCATCTGGGGATTACTTGAGATTTTGAATGCGTCAACAGTTCCATGTTACAGATGAAAAAAATAGGGAAGAAGGTGGAAATAAGATGGAATTTGGCTGCGTCATATCATGAAAATCACAAGAACAGACCAATAAAGATGGCATGTATGCATGTCGGACGAGAATTAGCAGTGAGATTAAATATTTAGAAATATAGAAGTATACATTATAACTAACGAAAGTGATATGACCAAATTTATTAGTACTTATCACAGTCCTTTCATTAATTCCGTTGGCCTTTCTTGCTTAGAAGATCTATCTGGCATTTCTTTTACTATTATTTTTTGCACGAATGATACTAATGTGGCGCCAAATCGGCGCCACATTAATTAAAAAAAGGATTGAAACCAAGGAAAGGTAAAAATAGAGATGAAGGAGTGAGGGGTTGAACCAATGACCCCTTCATTGTGGGCGAAGGCTGGCCACCCTCGCCTCAACCTTGGCAAGGGCCGCCGATCCTTGCTAGCGAAATGGCAGCGGCGGTGCCGCCATCGTTTGTTCTAACTGTCATCCTAATGCTTTCTTTTATTTATTTATTTTCTGTTGTTTTATAATTTTCACATATACTCTCTTCATCTTGAGTTTTTTTCAATTTGATTTATGATTTTTTGAAAATTTTTATGATGAAACGTCGCAAAACAATGTTGCTTTGCGTTCGAGAATTGAAAAAAGGACCCATTCAGGAAATTGACATCGTGATTGGATTATATCGGGATGAAACAATCCATCAATCGATTATGACCGAATATACCATAGAACCCCTTTATTCTAGGGACCTTATGATTTGGAGTCTTAAAGAATATAATTGTCAAAGCATTTTACTCGAGACATTTCCCTTTTTGGATGACATTGAATTTGAGAATCTTTGATAAAGGATTTATTTGCATTCCATCCGAAGCTTAGGAAACCCTTATAGAGTAGCAGACGGACAAGAGCATCCTACGTCCATCGGGAAAATTGTCCAATCAGGCATAAATCTATTGTACACATGCTAATTCATTCATAAACTTTCTAATTTTGCCAATTTAGTTATAAAATTTTATGAAAAATTTCAATATAATCCTTCCGGTCAATTTTCATCAGAAGTCACTAACTTAGCGATGTGCCACGTAAGACAGTCAGCAATGACCAAACCACCACGTCAACAATTTCCGGCAAAGATTAACCAAAAAGATTATATTAGAATTTGGCGCAAAAGTTTAGCACTAAATTGACAAAATTGTTAAAGTTTAGAACTAAATTAATAACCATACGATAAATTTAATATTGATTAGCTATTTTTTTTTCCTGCACCTATTTGTAGACTTGTGCTTTATAGTCTAAGGATATGCAAGCCACTAACCAGGTGCAAGATTTCAATTTAATATACCTAATTTCAATCCTAGTTTGGCTTTATCTACTTGTGACTATTGCTTCCATATCTTGATTTTCTCGTTAAATTTTGAATGCCTAAATTGTTTGTTTAATATTGGGTTTACTCGATTTACAATTCATTTAGAAAAAGCTCGTGAGTGTCTAATTTTCTGTATTTGTTCACAAAATGTGTTCAGACATCACAATTTTTTAATCGGATTCACATTTGTGACGACTAATGAGTATATAGAATAAACTCAGACCATCAAATCAGTGCAAATAAATTGCAATCATTTAACGTTTCGTAAGACCGAATAATCCTTAGTGCGATTTAATTCGTTCTCTTTCTCAGAGCTTTTTTTAGGATTTTATAGTTTGTCAATAGAACCCGACGTATTTATCTTCACTAACCATTAATTAACTTGGCCTAATCTTGACTTTTTTAATATTACGCGATTCTCCATATGATGGGAAATTTTCCACTTGAAGTTTTCCGAAATATCCTAGTTGACACCTAAAATTGGGAAAAATTACCAAAAAAGTATTAAACCTATTGTGCATATGCCAAATGAGTCCTAAACCTTTTGGAGATTTACCAATATAGTTGATTCGGCCAATTTTGATTGGAAATCGCTAACATGGATGCTGACCAGTATTGAAGTGGATAATTTTTACAAATTTTAAACACTTTTTCTGAATTTTTTTATTTTGTTTTGGTTCTTTCTTTTCTTTGTGGTTTTTTTTTTTTTTACAATTGTGGGCCGATGAGGCTGTCGGTTGACCCTCACCGGCCACAGGCAAATTTGGGGCAATGGCCTCCACCCCTTGTGGGCCATGGCCGAGGGTGATAAGCAAGGGCATTGGGCCTTCGCCTAGATCTAAGCGAGAGCCACGACACCCTCGTTGGCCATAGGCAAGGGGGGCTCGAGGCCTTTGTTGACCAACAGGCAAGCGTCACAGTCCTCTGCTAGATCTGGGCGAGGGCCCAACTCCCTCATCCATGGCCAGCAAGGGGTGGATAAAAAGAAAGGAAAGAAAAGAAAAAAAAAGAAAAAATAACTACAAAATTAAAAAAAAAAATTGTAAAAATAGTCCACATCAATGTCGGTCCTGCCATGTAGGGCGGATGGTGTCCATCTAAGCGATTTCTAGTAAAAATTGACCAGATGGACCATATTGGCAAACTATCAAAAGATTCAAGATTGGCATAATTGAAAGATTTAGGTCTAAATTGGCATAAATACAATAGGTTTAGGCACTTTTTTTTTGGTAATTTCCCCCCTAAAATTGGCCAGAATAGGTATTGGCAATTTTGAGACAGATACATTAGCTTTGTGATAAATCAAACTTAGTTTATCCAAGTTTTTGTTCCATTTTTTTTTATTTGGCAAAATTCTCATTCTTGTGAGTTTGATTTGAGCTTATGCCGGCCGTTTTTAAGCTCTAACTCACCCATAAGCCTGGCTCATATTCCTTTTTAAGCTGCAAACCGTCTGATCAATAATACAAGACTACGTGTTTCACGTATTTGCCCATTTCGAGCTTAGTTCTTACCGAGGAGTCTTTCTCGAGAAGGTTGGCATTTATTTGGTGAATTTTGGGAGAAACACCTTTTGATCGGGAAACATCGTAAGCTTGGCAGAAGTTTAGGGATGCGATATCGATCTCATGATCAACCCCCTTCAGTTTTGGGCAAATTATGTAACTTATAGGAAGCTCTTTATTCAGACTATCCAATTAGTATGATGCCCTCTAGTCGACATGTCATGTCTTCTCAACGAACAAGAATGCTCACTGTGAAGTACAAGATAAAAAGCTAGAGTAAGCAACTGTAAAATTTTGTGGGATCATTGTCAACTATTCTAAAAGCTTGAGTTATTAGATGAAGGCGTAATTTAATATTTTAATATTCTATCAATTACCCTCACATTTAGTCTGGTTTTTTTACTTAGTACTAAGGTGGACATATTTAATTAGGGAGATGAATGGAGTCTAGAAAGATTTGAACTCAAAACCTCCTACTCTGATACAATATGAGATTTTGTGGGAGTATTGTCAACTATTCTAAAAACTTAATACGAAATTTTGTGGGACTGCTACTGTTTTAAAAATTTGAATTTTTAAATGAAAGTATGGTATAATATTTTAATATAACAAAAGCTAAGGAGAAATGTACATTATCTAACATAAACAAGCCAAGGACACATGATTGATCTCAGATAAAGAAAGTGCCTGTCGCAGTCAACTCCACCGAAAACAACAAGATACCCTCGTTCAACCAAAAGAGATGTGACTAGTTGCTTTGGTTTTGTTCCCCGAGGGGCCGATCTGATGGTTAAACTGACAAGGAAACGAAAAGAAAAGAGGTAGAGACTCACTTAACGTGAGGCCATGAAAGAGAGGCGTCAAAAGAAAAGGACCAAGGGACAGAAAATTGGCTGAGATGATGAATGGCGAACCATGGTGGGGTAATTTCTTGCGCTGTGGGAAATCTTTGGCCGACCTAATCCAACCTAAATAAAGGAAAAGAAGTGATGCTCAAGAGAAAAGTTTCAGTGGAGTGAGTGAGAAGAAAAGGTAAGCCAAATGAATATGTACAGGGACAGTTAAGTCCCGAATTTTCATTTCTTGCATTTAAATCCTAAAACTTGGCAAATTCGATGCGCCTGAATCCTTTCGTTAACTCTGTCAATTTTATCTGGACGGAACATGTCTTGTGCCTTTCGTTTTAATTATTTTTTAAGCTTACGTGACTCTTTTTTTTAATCATTTTACTGGTCTACGAACGTAAAAAGCATCATTTTGTGACGCCATATCAGAAAATTTGAAAATAAAAACCAAAAATAGAAGGAAAAAAAAGGACGGAGAGATGGCTAAAGAGATGGTGGCGACCATGGCGCTACCCCAACATGAGTGAGGGCGATTGGCCTTGCTTCCATGTGGCGGGGGGGGGACTCTTAGTCCTCACCGCAACCCCAGCGAGGTCGCCGACCCACTTGCCTTCAAAAAGGTGGCGGTGGCAACGGCGCTGCTTTTCTTTCACACTTTGTTTTGTTATTTTAAGATTCGATTTTTTATTTGGATTTTCAATTCCTTTCTTCAATTCACTGAACTTTTTTTTTTAATATATTATGAATTTTTTATGTGGCGCCAGGTAAGATCTCTTTTTGTGTCTTTAACGACCATATAGGATTAAAAAGCAATATGATATTTTTCGTTTGTAAAGTTAATGAAAGGACTCAGGCGCATCGAAGTTGCAAATTTTGCGAGACTCGAACTCACAAATAACTTGCTGCTCGTTCAATCCGCACTTGCTTGAGCGTGGTTCTGTTGTGCCCCAACTTGCTCTGCTCACTTGATTTGTAAGACTCCATAGGGGATAATACTGAAAAGCAACTCAACATGGGTTGGTTCCCAAACCCCCTTCTCTCTCTCCCTGGCGACCCTCGTGACCAGAAACCGGCCGGTGGCTAGGCGGCGCCACCATGGCCGGCCGGCCGTTCCCCCTCCATCTCTTTCTTAATGGTTTGCATTTTTTTTAAGGTTTTTCTAAAGCCACATAACTACCATGTGGCTACCACATAGGCGCCAGCGTGACACTTAACCGCCAAGTCATCATGTCCATTAGGTCTTTTAGCGAAAGGAACGATATTGATGAACAAATATATGGTTCAATATGGTCATAAGCCCAGTTCGTAAACTCAAATTTGCTTAGGCTGAAGCTTTAGAGTAAATCCATACTTCCTGAGAGCAGATTAGAATGGATCACAAGATATTTACATAGCTTCATGTACTTATCAATGTGAAATTTTATGGAACCACAGCTAACTATTATAAAAACTTAAGTTATTAGATGAAGGCGTCTCACGCTTAATTGGTCTTTTTGTCTAGTACTAAGCATGAACATATTTAATTGAGGAGACAAATGGAGCCTAGAAATATTCGGACTCGAAACTTCTAGCTCCGTTACCATATGAGATTTTGGTGGGACCGTAACTAACTATTCTAAAAACTTAAGCTGTCAGATGAAGCCGTGGTTTAATATTTAATTACTCTAACATTTTGTATTGTTGAATCAAGAAATTGCAAATTAGAATCGACATTTGGAAAACACTAGCAATGTTTGTGGGCCTAAACACAAGTTATATTAATTAGAACCAATCTCAACCCATCTGTAGAAGGCCACATGTCTACTAGTCAAAAATAAAAAGAGCCCAAAAAATTAGCTAAGGAATAGCCAAGGCATAGGCTTAAGTTTATACATACATATGCATGGTCATTATTCTTTCTCTATATATAATATAATCATTATTTTTAATATATTGTTACCGGTTTATAAGTGGAGGAATTTAATTGGTATGAAGCAATATTGAGATTAAATGGTGAGAATTTTTTTTGGCAATTCTTTAAGCTCGAAGTAGTGCTCAAGTAGTTAAGAGATATTTGGTTCTTAAAGATATATTGATGGTCCAATTAGACATATTTCTTTGATACTTTAAATCAACCACACTCGGCCGCTTCTTAAAATGGAAAAATTATCCAATCAGTGCTAGACCTGTTGTACGGATGCCCATTGAATCCTAAACTTTCCAATTTTGCAAATCTAGTCCTAATTCCAATGCAATTTTTTCGGTCAATTTTCACCGGAAATCGCTAACATGACGGTATGTCACGTAGGACTGCCTTTGATGACTGGACCGCCATGTCAGACCCAGTGTGGCATTAACGTAAATAAACCGCCTGACTTAGCTAACTGGCGCAATGGAGTCGGCAAAGTAGACCATGTCCTCAATTTGACTCAATTATTTGTCCGCAACATCCAACCGATGACCAATAACACAACTATGACCAACGTCTACATCCTTTCGCACGCTTCATACCGTGGATCCTCTTGGTGCGATGAGCACCGACGGTCATACCAAAACAAAGTACCATATGATTCCGTCGAGGTCCGGAACTCTTGCCTCGACGAGCTCCGGCTCGGCAGCTCCGAGCACGGCTTGCACCTTGACACCGAGAACTTGCAGCTCGATCCGATGGGGTTAGGATCTCGTCTTCAAATCAATTTGAGGCAACAGGGACCAAAACGACGTCATTTCCGCGCGTTCTCATCGAAGATTGTCCACTTCAAGTGAACAAGCGCGGGAAAGTCTATAAGCAAATTTTTGCAAAAGGAAAATTCCACGTCGGACTTAATTGTTATTAAAAAAGTTACGTAATGAATAGTTGGAAAAACTAGCGGAGGCACTCACTCAAGTGAGCAACGTAGGTATTTGCGGTGTCCTTTTCTCACAAAGTTCGACTATTACTCCAAAGAAATAATCTCTAAGGAATAAGCAAAATTCTACGATTAACGCCAAATGAAAAAACAAATCTATCCTTACCAAAAAAAAAAACAAATCTATCCCTTACCAAAAAAAAAAAAAAAACAAATCTATCCTTACCAAAAAAAAAAAAACAAATCTATAATCAACAAAATTCCGGAAAACAAGGAAAAAACTTCTTAAATTTTTCCGAAAATATAGATAACATTACCATGTCGCAGCCCAAAAACCATCAAGGAGACAAGGAGCCAAAACTAATTTGCCCTGCGATATCTCAGCTCCAGAGAGATCTGCCTCTCCATCCGAAGCTGCCGATGGAAGCTCGAGATGAACACGTCCGCCCTCCCTCTTGTCGATGTCGTCCTCCTCGGACGGCGGCGGCGGGTAGCTCGTCACCCTCCGGATCTCCCAGCGAGAGCCCGAGCTCTCGGACCAGGCGCGGCCGCCGTCGTTCATGCAGCCCATCAGCCCGGGCCTAATAAGGTTCATAAGGGTTTACGTCCTCTCGATCTCGGAATAGAAGAAGGATCGACCATGATATGGGCATAATTAAGTTTAGAAGTAGGGGCTAAATAAAACAGAAGGGACATGGATTCAATCATCATCCTCATAAAATCACGGGGTGGTAATCTTCAACATCCGCATCAAACAGCTCGAGACGCTCCACTCGACAAGTTACCGAGATGATGAGGCCGAGGGATCGTGCCGGCGATCTCGGTCAACGTCCGGAACACGCCGCCGTTACGTGGCGATCTTGCTCCCTCTCGCAACTCCCACCAACATAGAGTACTTGAGCTCCAGCCATGCTCCGGGTAGAACGATGGTTCGGATTATACGTATTGCCCCTACTTTTGGATCCACGAAGTGGCATTCGAATAAGACTAATTTCAACGAGCCATGACTTTTGATTTAGGTAGAGCAACGAGTCACGTAATTAGCACAATGTGGAAACCTCGTTCGATGCTTTTGACGCCACGGGACCGGCCTAGGAAACATCGCTTTTTTCTCCGATATGTTTTTCATCCACCTTTGCAAACGCAACCCACAGTGTCGGTACGTCAGCTTTCTTGCTCAATCCGATTTCGGCGGTTTTGTTTCCTGAACTCGTTGACGACCTTTCATTTTGGAGTGTTTACAGAACAAAACGTATCTTTTCATTCTCCAATATTTACCTTTCTAAGCCCGGAAAATAACCAAAAATGTCCTAAACTTTTTATAATTGTGCCAATTCAGTCCATCCGACTAGCCAGAGGGAGGCTCGCCGGCGAGGTGACCTCGCCGGCAATGGCGAGGCCAACCTTGCCTGGCCATGGCGAGGTGGAGCTCACCCATGGCCGGCGAGGCCATCTCGCCGGCGAGCCTCCGGCTAGGGGGAAGAAGGAAAGAGAAAAAAAAGAAAGGTAAAAAATATTAAAATAATGCCACGTTAGCCGGCCGGTGCTCACATTAGCATCGGCAGGCCAAAAGTGACCGGATGGACTGAATTGATACAATTGCAAAAGATTTAGGACTGAAATGGCAAAAAAAAAAAGATTTAAGACTGAATTGGCGCAATTATCCCTTTTTAAACCAAAAAAGAAAAAAGCCCGAAGAGGCTCGGACAGGCCCGGGCCGATCCGGGCCCGAAGACCCGATCCCGACCTGCCCGGGCTTTCGGCCCCCGGCCTTTCTTCCGCGCCCGGATCCAGACCCGAACCCGAATCCGAATCCGAAACCGCGATTCCCCTCGTCCATGTCTTTGTTTTTCGGTTCCTCTCCCTCTCCCTCTCTCTCTCTCTCGCATTTCCTCCTCCGCAAAGTCGCCACCACCACCGCCGTGTCCTCCGTCTCCCTGCTTCCTCCTCCTCCTCCTCCTCTCCAGATCTCCCTCGCCGCCCTCTGAAACAGCCCACTCTCTCTCTCTCTCTCTCTCTCTCTCTCTCTCTCCCTCTAGATCCACAGCCGCCGCCGCCGCCGCTTCCGTCGCCGTCGTCGTCGTCGCCACCCGACTGAGAATTATCCCGAGAAAAGGAGGAGGGGACAAGGGGAAGGGAAGGAAAGGAAAGAGGAGAAGATGTCGCAGTCCCACAGCGACACCGTCCCCCTCCACGCCTCCTCCCAGTCCGACATCGACGAGATCGAGAACCTCATCAACGCCACCGTCCTCTCCGGCCCCGCCGCCTCCGTCCTCCCCGCCCGCCCCCCCACCACCAGTCCCCCCGCGCCCAGATCCCCGTCTCCTCCTCCCCCCAACCCCCACCACCACCCCCGTCTCCACCACCCACCAGCCGTGCCCCCCGCCGCCGCCGCCGCCGCCCCTCGCCACCCGCGGCGGCGCCGCGGCATGGCGTCGGGCCCGCCGCCGGGTTCGGGCCGTCCCCGAACACGCTCACGGAGCCCGTCTGGGACACGGTGAAGCGGGACATGTCGAGGATCGTGAGCAATCTGAAGCTGGTGGTGTTCCCGAACCCGTACCGCGAGGACCCGGGGAAGGCCCTGAGGGATTGGGATCTCTGGGGTCCCTTCTTCTTCATCGTGTTCCTCGGGCTTGTGCTTTCCTGGTCTGCATCCGTCAAGAAGGTGTGTCCTTGATGCCTGTTTCATCTTTGACGCGTGATCTGTCGGGCTGTGCGAGGCGATGCGCGCAGAAACGCTGGGCTTCGAATTATGAATCTAAAGTGCGAGGGTGTTCGGGTTTTGTCTTCTCTGGCATGAAGTGAGGTCTTGATCTGGGCATTGTTTGCTGGGATGTTCAGTAGTATATATGATGTGTGGTTGACTGAGATTTCTACTTGGCATAGTAGATTGGCTTCTGGTGTCTGTTTTTAAGTCTATCTAAGAAACATTCTAGATTGCTCCTGTTGCTTCGCACCGATTTTGATGATTCTTTTGTCTTATGGTTTCCTTTTGGTATGTGCATTGCTCATTTCTGTCTTGATGCGATGGGACTAGAATTTGAAGGTTGATGCGGAGCTGCATTATCTATAGTCGCTGAGAGTGCATGAAGTGGATATCTCTCTGTAGTAGGAGATTTTGGAGAATCCTTCGGAAGTCGTTCATTGCGATTGACTGTGTAGTTACTCCTCTACAGAGGCTGTCGACATTGATATAGTCAAGATATAGGTATTATTGGGGGACGACACTCATGCAAATTGCATCGCGGTTAGTACAATAAGATTCAATGATGTTCTTGTTGGATTTAAGAGGGAGGTGGATGAGATCATCTAATACATTCGATAACTGAGGAGCCTGCCTTTCGAGAGTGGATGCATTAGAAATAGATTGACAATATAATTCTTAGTTTTCTTGGTGATAAAGAAATGGCTCGACCTTACCAAAAAAAAAAAAAAAAAAAAAAAAGAAATGGCTCGAATATCCTTACCAAAAAAAAAAAAGAAATGGCTCGAATACCTTACCAAAAAAAAAAAAAGAAATGGCTCAAATACGTTTTAAAGGGAGATCAATAAATAATCAAAAATCTGTTATTGACGACTAAGAAATCAAAAGGATGCTTTAACAAGATGCAGAGAATACACCGCCTGTGGTATTTCAATCCGAGTTGCAATTGGAAGATTGAGGCATTCTAGTGTTGATTACTCATCTTAGAGAGAACAATGTTTGGAGGAAATGTGATGGCTAAGTTGAAAAACATGAGTTCTCTTGAGAAGTGTATCGATCTAGCTATTATTGCCAATAGATCTTGTTTAACTACCACATGTTTGACTGATGGGTAGGAGGTTTGAGACCTAGTGAATGAGGTTGCTTTGGATCGGACAGCGAGTAATCGATATATGGTGCTTGTTAAGATCTTGGGTCAACCTCTGTCCTTGGGTACCTGATCTGTCCAGAAGTGAGACTATATTATGGTGTTTCCTTTCTTGAGTAAGATAATTGAGTGGCCTTTGCTTGAAACAGCAGTGTTTCTTGGGGTCTAATAATGTGTCTTGATCACAATCAGGACGTCCTAACAAACTTTTTTGTCAGTACCCAAGTTTTCCAGGTCCTTTACACCTGTTAATAAGGTTTAAGCCCCTCTGAACCATAATTATACAGTTAAAAACCCCTCCTTTAAACCCACGATTATATATATACTGAAGTTGCTCCACTAGTTTGAGCGTAAGTTTGAGGGTGCTTCATGTTGCTGAAACACATGCTATGTCACAAACCAAGTCAATTCACTTGTTAAGAATGGGAACTTTACATGAAGGGGGCAATAGCCGTGCAAAAATTGGGTGGAGTTTGTACCATTTTTCTGCACCCGAAAGGGAAAAACAAAGACAGACTTTGGTTTAAGGATGAAACTGGGCATGTTTCCTTCAAAATGGCAAATTTGGATGGCTTTGCTGATTGTTATGATGGTTCTTTCCGATTGGATGGGCTTAGCCAGCCCACAATCTTTTGGTAGAATCATAGAGGCTTGGGGGAAGCAACTTCAAAAATATGAGATGTCAACTTACCGAGTGTTTGACCTCTATAGACTCATGGTTTTAGAGATGGTTTGTATTGACTATAGTAGGATCAGCAGCTTCAGATACAGTTACGGGGCTCAATCACTTTCAGTTTATCTATGGTTTAAAGATGGCCTTGTGCCAACCACATAATGGTCATTGCTAATGGTGACCGTAGCTGCATTGTGAAACAGCATAGCTGTTGCCCCTAGACTGTTACAAGTTCTCTTTGACAACTTTTCAATCCCTCTTGCATTCATCTTAAATCTTTCTCTGGCTCTATTCTTGTCACCTTGCATATCTCTCTGTCATCCGTTGCCATCTAACTTTGATCACAAATTGTGGCATCAATAGCCTATTTGACTGCCTTTCTATTTTGTTTTCATAATTCTAGTAGCAAACTTTGAAGAAATTTTTAATAGATGAAATCTCTCTCTCTCTCTCTCTCTCTCTCTCTCTCTCTCTCTCTCTCTCTCTCTCTCTCTCTCTCTCTCTCTCTCTCTCTCTCTCTCTCCGTGTGTGCCTTGAATGGGCAGTCAGTTAAGTTTAAGTTCCTGATTCCCGCTCGCATCGCCAAGCTTCTTTTTGACTGGGTTATCATGGAAAAGAACCTTCTTCTTCTTCTCCACCAAGGTTGACTTTGCCAGTTATGTTATTTGGCGACACAAACCATCCAGGAACCATCATGGTATCCGGTTACGATAAAATCTCTCTCTCTCTCTCTCTCTCTCTCTCTCTCTCTCTCTCTCTCTCTCTCTCTCTGTGCCTTGTAGAGCTCGTCAATCCAGGGTTCAAGTCGTGGATCCCCACTTGCTTCTCCATTTCATAGGGTAACTACTTTGTCATGGGAAAAAATCTAACTCTTACTCTCTGAGGTTTTCTATGTCATTAAATTATTTATGGAACAAGCCATGTGGGAACCATTGGCATTGCTAGGTATATGGCTGTTTGCTAACTTGGTAAGACTTCAAATAGGGACATGTCTCTCAATCGTGGAAGTTGGAATAGGATATGCTGCTGGAGAATAGGATTCCTATTATAAAATGACTATATGGGGTTGAATTTATTGTCGGATTCATCCTATCCTGAGGTTATCTGTGTTCTTGGGACAGCATGGCCCTTGTGTGAATATGTAATTTGTGTTGGACACCTCGAATAGCACAGGGAGAAATCTGTGAAGAAAGCATGTGCTGGTTGTATTGGCCGATAAATGTTCTTCTCTACACACTGCTCCACTTTGTTTTGGAGAGAGAGAGGCGGCTGATCTGGTTCTTTGGCCATAGGTTAATTTAAAGGCGAAGTCTTAAAAAGTGACTTCCCATATTTGATCTTAAAAGTCCTTTGATCTGGTTTCAAAACATGGGCTTTGAAAAGGCCGATTTAGACTTGGACACAGCTTTTTTAGGCTAGCCTTGCTGTCCAAAAGCTACAAACTTGATACATATGACTTGGTACAAATTAGCGAGGTCCACTTCTTTCAAATGAGACTGTGGTCTCAGGCCCAACTCAATTTAATCTATTATTAATATAAGGGAAGCCCCAAGGAACAGATAAACATAAGATAGTAGCAGTAGCTCTTTTCCTGATAAAAATTTTGTCAGATGGTTGTATGAGAATTATTCGAAACAAGTCAGGAAACAGTTGTTATTGCATGTACATTCATTCTCCCTCTGGTCAATTTCCTCTTTATGCAGTAGACTTGTACTTATGTCCATGTCCAATTTTCAAAACCTCTTCATCCAAGTTAATACGACCTGGACTTTGACTGACAAACAGTCAGACATCTAGATATGTGTCCATATTTGTCGTTGGTCAAATCAATGAGTCTCTGACCCTCTCATTTTATTTCCTTGGCTGGATGTTAGTTTGCAATTAACAGGTTAAGAGCATAAATTAATTCTTTTGCCGCTAGCTCAACTGCAACTACAAGGACATGACTGCTGGCACATTGAACTGTACTAGTCATGACTCATATAGAACGTTGATTGGGTAGGGGTAGGGCTGGTTTACTGAACCCAATCACCTGAAGTGATCATTCTCCTGGGAGTGATTATTTGGAAATATCCACTGTTTAAAGGCCAGGATGATGTACGAGATTATGTATGAAGATAATATGTGAATGGTTTTCCTTTTTTATCATTTCATTCTTCATGATAAATACATAATCATCTACTATGTGGCCCAGTTCTAATAATACTGGAAATGCAGCTTTGAGAGAGTGTATGAAAGCTGCACAGCCATCTTTTCTCACCCTAGACGAATCCTCCCTGGATCATTCAGCTTAATTTCATAATATTCAGAACGGGTTGAATGGAAAAAAGAAGAACCTTGACAATGAGTTTATAAATTACATTTTACTTTAAAATACTGCCAAACGGTGACTCTCATTTCAAACTGAAGGGGTCCAAGAGGAGAACTGATCTTTGGGTCATTGATACATCATGATCAAATTGGATTGCTTGTACTTTGCTCCCACTCCGTCATAGTTGTCATGCAGACGCATCACAACCAACTCACTCAGCATCTTCTAGTACTATGAGGATTGAACCAAGTATTTGGTGATTTGCTTGGAGAAAAGGAAATGATAAAAAAGAAAATCATAGACATTGTGTGAAGAGTCTGCTCAGTTCATAGTCAGTGAGGTGAACACCTGATTAGTGGCCGCCGTCATGATTATCTCTGTATCTAATGAACATTGAACATTGCGAAATCATTTACCATGTAATTTGGATTACGTCTGTGTAGGCTCAGGTTGTTCGAGTCCATTCAGTGTCCTGTATCGTACTAGATAATCTAACCAGTTTTGTTTAGTAAGAAAACTCAAGTACCAGAGCTGGCATTAGGGGATAACTGCTTACATTAAACTCCCTAACCCTATGAGCAGAAGGAAATTCCAAGTCTTTGGAGCAACCATTAAAGGACTTTACCTTATGCTTTACTTGATTTACTTACGCATTATATATCTGGCAGCTAAATAAACTGAATCTCTTGCATGGTGAAAGGAAAACAAACATGCTGGACTCATGTGGGCACATGGGGTGATTGTCTTTGAGATGTCACACTAATGGATCAAATTTTTGCATAGCCCAAAGTACTCAGCATTCCTAATTGTATTGGGTATTTTTTTTTTTTGGTTCGGCTTGGTGATATGTTTGTCCTTGTCAATAGCATGGCTCTTATTATGAAGTGTTCCTAGTATCTACTTCATGGACTTTGATGATGAAGTGTGTGTATGTATCTATTACAAGTGGAAGTATTAAGCATTGTTATTTAAATTTAAGAGGAAAGGTAATAGAATTTTCCTGTGGTGATCATCATTAAAGAGCTTCTTCTAGTCCATTACCTTTCCTTTAAATGACTACCCTTCATTTGATGAACACTGGCCTAAATATCAAGTTTCTCTTTAAAGGGGACAACAAAAGAGGAATATAGAAACAAATTTTCATTTTTTTTTCCATTTCTGTCGGTAGTTGCTCGTGGTATAGTTTCACTGTTTCCCTATTGATGAGGTGTTGGTTTCATTGTTTGTCTTTTTCTCTCCTGCCTTGTATACATGTACCTTTTTAACTTCCATGCATTGTTCCTTGTCCATGGAGTGCATGATGATACATATGGACTGTAGAACTGTCACTTCTTAGCATGCAATATGCTAATTTCATTTCATTACACGATGATGCGGTTAGTTGTACTGATTCACTTCCTTCTGTTCATGCAGTCTGAGGTTTTTGCTGTTGCATTTGCACTCCTTGCAGCCGGAGCTGTTATTCTGACACTGAATGTGCTGTTGCTGGTATAGCTCTTTAGTTTTTTTATCTGAGAATTTCTTCTATGGGTATTAAAGGATTTACTTATTGTAAGTACGATGACTCAAAAGTGTTGGTGAACTTATCGAGGTGGGATGTACTTCACTCATGAAGTAGTCTGTGTTTCATTCTTATATTCATCTACCCTTTTCTGTGCTGAGTTCTTTTATGCATTGTTTCAGGGTGGTCATATCATTTTCTTTCAGAGTCTGAGCCTCCTTGGTTATTGTCTCTTCCCTTTGGATGTTGGAGCCTTGATTTGCTTGTTGAAGGACAACGTAATACTGAAAGTGATTGTAGTGTGCGTGACGTTGGCTTGGAGCTCCTGGGCTGCTTATCCATTCATGAGCTCGGCTGTCAATCCTAGGAGAAAAGCTCTTGCCCTCTACCCCGTCTTTCTCATGTACGTGTCGGTTGGTTTTCTCATAATTGCTATAGATTAATAAAAGCATTGTGAAGCTTGCCTGTCATGGTGGTGACCCACATAAACAACTGTATCTCAGATACATTTACACAAGAATTTTCCTCGAGATCATGTTTGTCATGATATTATATTTCTCTCATCTCCCTTATGACTGTACCCACCTGGGGGCTTAGTGTGTCGCTACAGTATAGCAGTCGCCATCGGAGAGTCTTTTATAGTCATGGTTCATGTCATACCTTTCGGAGTGGGGATTCGATAGCTTTCCAGCTCATGGCTAGAATTGTTATATGTACACACTTTTCACGTCCAATGTGTAGAGAGTTGATTTCCTGAAGCTGCTTTTTTGTAGTCTCGAGTATTTGGAGCAATAGCTACCTAAAATGAAATGAGGAATTATATTTTCGATCAGTGAGTGTAAAGACAGATTTTGCCATGGTGCTGCAGATTTGAGAACTTAAAAGCTTCTTTGGCACCGTTTTCTCGCGATGGTTACGATTCTGAAAACGAGCATTTCATGGTTTGAGGAATTCGGCAAGCTCGTCATAGTTGCATCACCTTCAAGACGAAGTTGTCTCTCATCCAGTTTTGAAATGCTGCAATTAGAAGTGATAAATGGGTCGGCAGTCTCATATAGAATGAGATAGGTAATAGGCGTAAGTATAGTAGAAAGCGAAGGAGCAATAAATTCTTAAAACTTTTAAATAGTGAAATTCAGTTTTTAAATTTATCAAATTGGTGCAGTGAAATTTAGTTTTTAAACTTATCAAATTGGTGCAATCGAGTCCTCCTATTAACATCGTCAATGTCTCTGATGTGATATTTTTAAATTAATTTCTCTGCCTTATGTGGCATTTTTTAATATTTTTTTTCTTGAAATCTTAGTTAAATTAAAAAAAAGATAAAATTTTTAGTTACAAAAACAAAAGAAGGGGAGGCCTTGCTGGTAGGATGCTGCCGCCACTGGCCATTGCGAAGGGGCCGATGACTTTCGCTGACCTCAAGTAAGGCTCACCAGATCTAGGTAATTTCAACCCTCACTTGGGCTAAGCGAGGGTCACCAGCCCTCTCCTAGGGACGACGAGGTTTGTCGCACCCTAGTAAGGGCTAGCGTCGCCTAGAACTAGGCGAGCCATGCTAGTCCCAAGTGAGGGCCAAAGAGGCACCGCCCAAATCTAGGTGAGCCTTGCGGGCCCCAAAGTGAGGGTTGAGACATCTCACTTGAGGCGAGTAATGGTCATCGGCCTAGAGGGCCACCGTAACCCAAATCTGGGCACCCTCAACCCAAATTTTGGGCAAGGCTCGCTTTTTTTTTTTTCATTGTTGTTTTTTTTAATAAAGTTTTAGCTTTTTAAAATTTTTTAATCTAATTTAAGTATAAAAATCTAATTTAAATAGGATTTGAAGGAAAAAAATGCCACGTAGGAGAAAAAAATTAATTTAAAAATGCCACGTCAGTATTTTCTATTAGAAAAATTGATGGTGTTAACGGAAAAACTCAATTGCACAAATCTGACAAGTTTTAGGATTTAGGATTCAATTGTACTTTCACGATAAGTTTTAAAATTTATAGCGCCCTTATTCCTAGGTAACACGCGAGTTATTTAAAACTTTAAAAACGGATTGCAATAGGTCTGGAAACTTAAAGCCCAACTATGTTTTGGTCTTAATGGGCTTGTTCTATACCCATTTTCAGCCCATAAGCCCAAAAGACATAATAAATGAAACCTAAGTAAATAAAAAGACTTATTGAAAACAGAGAAAGGCACGAGGTGGGAGAGAGAAAGACGATGACGCTAGCAACGGGGACACGGCGGCATAACGCTGTTCATAGCCGTGGATGTTGCCGGGGAAGATGCCCAAAGCGGCGGTGGTCTCTCTCTAGAGACCTCCGGCAAACCGACCTCTCTCCGTTTCTCTTTCGTGCTCATTAGGTCTCTCTCTCTCTCTCTCTCTCTCTCTCTCTCTCTCTTCAGACCTCTACATATAATCGAATGGTTTGAGAATTGATTAAGCCTCATAATAGATATTTACGATTTTATTTAACGAATTAAAATATTTAGGACTTGATTGCATTTCTTATAGAAAATTTAGAATATTTTTGGTGTAGTTTTTCCTATCCAACGTACGCTATAGAAGCTCAATCAACAAACCCATTGATAGTTGATGTGGGGGTATGAACATAATATTGAATGTCACGATGAAAACATTACGTTTGTTTATGCATATGTCAAATCAATTCCGTAGTATGCAATAACACATCTAATCATTTTTCGTAGGCATACTCATTTATGTATATTCTTACATGCCTGTCGCATCATTTAGTATGGCAATTTTGTAAACTAAACCTGAGAATATTTAGCATTATTCTTTTGCAATTTATTTATGGGTATCATCACGATGCTTCTAACACGAATAATATTTATTTAGTGGGAAATCAGTCTTTTGTACTGTAATAAAATAATGACAAAAAAGATCAGATTTTGGAAGCAAATTCAATTATTTCTAGTGCAAGAAAAAAGCTTGGTCATTTTATTCCATTTGAATGTCGAATGAAGATTAAAAAAGGCGAGCCAAACTCATTCCTCCTGTTTTACTTTGATGTGAGTCACTTTAAGAATAAACTGCTGAAACTTTATTGTAAATTCAGTCGGTGGAGAAAAATTTCTTCGTAATTAGGCATTATTTCTATTATGAAAAACAAATGATCTAGAAAATATTTTCCAAAAAATGATCGCTTGTATCTCTTAAAATGATTAGCCAATAAAAAATTGTTTTCCTATCGACAAAAATATATATAAACATTTTCATGGACCATATAAATTTTTTCATACGTTAATTTTTATAAACTATATAAGCAATCATTTTTAGGAAAATATTTTCCAAATTATTCATTCACTACAAAATAAACTGAATCTTAATCATAGATGATCTCATGGAGATTTTCTTCTATACCCAAAGCTAACAAAATATGGAACTTTATTCTATAAAATGTTAAATATCTAATTAGAATACTATTATTTTACCACCTAGGATCCTAGAAATATCTAATATTGTAGATTTGATTATCTAAAAGTAAAATACATGATTGTGCGGTTCTGGGTCAATAAAGGAATTCACCATACACAAACACAAGCTCGAACTTATACCATAAATGGTTAAATCCGATGATTTAGACGCTTCGACCAATTTTTCAATGTAAGCTCAATGTTTGGATTAATCCGTAATGATATATGTGCTTAAGTAAATCAAACCTAAACCCCAAAATTTGTCATTATACTTTTTTTTCGTAATAAGTTTTCTTGATCAATAATCTAAGTTTCTTCTCCATTACATACCTACTCTATATATGCATGCCAATCATCGTTGGTAGGCGATCTATTTCTAGAAAAAAATCTAGCTCAGGTCGCACAAATCAAGAAAAACCACCACCTATGGCATAGGTTTGAAATTCAAAACCCTATATCATGGTTCAAGATATCTTTTTCGCTTATATACACCAATCACATATAACGTCTCGGGGTTGGTGCAGCTGTTTGGGGCGTTGGAGGATTTTCAACCCTGGAGCTATAGGTTACCTATTCGAATTCCACAAATTATGTGCCAAATTGGCCTTGGGTTGAAGCCATCTAGATAGGTTAAAGACCTAGGTTTAACCAATTTATGGGATTTGCAACGTGTTTCATGAACCTTCATATAGCTAAGTCTCAACATCCATGCCCTTTAAATTATTATGACAGGAAAATCAATTTATTATATTTGTTTACAAGATATTATGAAGCACTCACTAACACATATAATCATCAAGCAATTGTCAATCATGAAATATTGGTACACATTATTGATGTACTCGTAAATGATATGTGCTTACTCAGATATCGACTTACATGTCCGCGCATCATTTGGTATGTCAATTTCATAGACTAAGCCTTCAGATATCTAGCATTATTCTTTTGCAATTTATTTATGAATAACATCATGATACTTCTAAATAAGAATAACATTAATTTAGCGGGAAATTGTTCTGTTGTATTGTAATTAAATCAATGGCAAAAAACAAAATCAGATTTTGGTTGCGAATTCAATTGTTTCTGTACAAGAAAAGGCATGGTCATTTTGTTCCGTTTGAATATCGAGTAAAGGCAAGAGCTTTTCATAAGCATTTTGTATATATGCAAGCGTTGAAAGTTCAAAAAGGCGCGAACCAAATTCATTTCCTACTTTTTAACTTCGATGCGATTCACTTTTAAGAATAGATGGTGAAATTTACTGTTAATTCAGTCAGCGTATAAAAATTTCTTCATGATTAATCAAGGATAATCTCGTGGAGACATATTGTATTAATAATCATATTAAAAAAATAGGGCGACAAATTAAATAGTAAAGCCGAGAAAACACAAGTTGCAATTCGTTAACACAGAGATAAACCAACTGAATTTTCAACCCTCGGCGTTGGTGCAATTGATTGGTACGTTGGAGGGATTTCTAACTCAGATACCGGAGATCATCCATTCAAATTTCACAAATTGTGAGCACACTGCTCTGATGGAGCTACCTACACAAATCAAAGACTTGGACTTAATCGGTTCACCGGACTCGCAAAGTAATTCACCAATCTATAAGTCTGCGTCCTTGGATTATAAAGGTATAATCAATATATTCATATATACATATAATGTCCAATTGTGACTAAATTCACTAAACGTGAAGTAGATTATTCAAGTAACTATAATAATGACAAGATTTCAGGAAAATTGTTTAGCTCTAAGCTTTTCAATCTTGCCAAATTAGTCCATAACCTTTGAGCAAAATTCCAATGTAGTTCTTTCTGGTCAATTTTCGCCAATGTCACGTAAAACAGCCGGCGTTTACCAGACCGCCACGTCAGTAATTTCCGGCAAAAGTTGGCCGGAATGACTACATTGGCATTTCACGCGAACGTCAAGGACCGAATTGGCAAAAATTAAAAAGTTTACAACTGAATTGGCATCTATATAATAAGTTTAGGACCGATCGGGTATTAATCTCTGAGGTTTCCAACATCGAGCTAGGGTTGAAAGTTAAATCAAACGAATAAAGCACCAATTATTTCTGTCTTAATTTATATGCTCCGCCCACGTCTTGGACGAAGGAAATCAGGTCGTAGATGCCCTCGGAGACGGTCGCAATTGCACCTTAACGCCACCAAAGGATTGGTCTAAGAATCCAATTCAATCTTTGACAAATTTGTAGATAAATCATTCATAGCCCACCATCTCGTTTCTGGTGCGGAACCATTCGAACTTTTTTCGACGGTCGAGCAATAATTGGAGGACGCACAGGACGCCCATCAGTTCCAAAAAGTTGGCAAATATTCCTTTCTTCTGTCTTTTTGGACCATATGCCTTTGATCGGAATATGAATGTTGATTAATTCTAATTTTATGTGTAAAGGTCGATCCATGCAATCCGCCCATGCTATAGATACTATATTGTAAAAAGCAAAAAGACCCCATATGTTTAGAAGATCTCGATCTTTTCTCCATTAAATATATTATATCCACGACAAAAAAAAAGTGTAAAGTTTAAATTTTTTATTTGATTTCTCGTATGGTTCAATTTTAAGTCTGATTACTTTCTATTCTACAAGTTCTTTGTAGAATGCTTTTTCTCTGCTCATACTTTGCACAAATTCTTTGTACCATGTCCCCAGTTTCTTTTTCATTATTTAATAACCGAAATGGTTTTTGCTTATTAAGATGTGGAATTTTTTGCACCCATGCAACGTGTATGCGCGTTCACTAGCAATTCGAAAAAAGAGTACTATGTTTTCGGGGTTTAAAGATAAAAATTGATAATTACAAAGGTATGAAATATCTAGATAACAATACCTTTTGAGGTAGATAGCCACATTTCTGTGATCATAAACCAGGTTATCTCGAAAAGCAGAGGCAACAAAATGACCCCATTTTAACTTAATTATGAAATTATCCATTTTTTTTAATATTTTTGGCATTACACAGAGAAACTTACTAAAAGAAAGAAACTTCAATGCCTCCATTGGATGGACAACCCTAATTACGCCATTTAGAGAAATAATTCGGCATGGAAAGAAAAGAAACATATATAGTTTGTGATAATTTCAGACCAAGCAGATGATATTTCAATTTTCTTCGTCCTCTCAAATTGAGAAACATTGGTCTAAGATCCTGATGTCCTTTATAGTTTGGAAGCAAGCTGGACCACTGAATTTGTTCTTCGTGAAGAATAATATGCGGAAAATGGGCAGACCAAGACGTTAAAATCGGTGAATTTATTGGCCCAGAAAAACGGAAATAGCAACAAAAGAGAATATGATGTTTGTGCTTTATGTCTATGGTGCCTGGAGAGAGCATCCTTCCCTGCTAATTTATGGTTGTGAAAGACCAATTTCAAGTTTGTATATATTCTTCTACGGGAGTATATGCCAAAAATGACCTATAGCACGATTAGGAAATGTCCTTCAAAGTAATTTAAAAAATAATCGTGACAGAATTAATTAGGGATGGGAGCGGGTCGGCTTTGATCGAGTTCCCGTCCCCCTCGACCTAAATAGGACTTACGGAGTTTTCAGGGTTAGGGTTGTGTGATGGATTCAGAATTCCATTTGTGAGATTTGGGATTCAACTAACTAGTAACCTGAAACCCCGATAAGTGATTCACCAATCAACCCTTCTTATTTTCTGAAAAAAATTCAATCATACATATATGTCGAGTTTATAAATTCTACAGCTCATACGTAACATTTTCGTGCACTTTTAAGTCAAAACTTCTCATTTCTATGTCGTTAGACTGTAGATTGTAATGATCGTGTTATGATAAATTTTTGTGATCTTATATTACACAGCTTTGGAGATTTTCTAATCGGAGATCTACACTATATAGGATCTCGACAAAGGATTGTAGCTGCACGTTTAATCAGATACCAAGCGGATCGCCAAAAACAAACTGCCTGGGCAAGAATTGAACTTATGGCTTTACGCCAAAACCGATAGCAAGTTTGGAACGAGCTTGAAATGCTCTCGAAAGACACTAGGACAACGCTGGCCGTCTCGAACCCATTCTCTACGACTCATAACTTCACATTTGCATCGTTAGATCAAAAATCCAATTCCGTCCAAGAGCAAGATCAAGAGGTCTTGGCATTCCTTTGGGTCCACCTAACCACAAATGGACGAGATTGAAATTTGTTTCCATATAGTCTGTTTGCATGGTTGGGTCAGATATAGAAAGTTGCTTCCTTCTTGAGTTTGGACGTAGACAGAAAGCTGTTTTATTCTCATCAAAATAATGGTCCTGCGATATGCTCGAATTTCAGGCGCTGTGCTAAGTGAACTATATAGTTAAAGCAAATATGAATTAACTGAAATAAACAAAAGAAACATATGCTGATATCAATATTTAAAATATAAAAAGTGCAACGATAATGCACTGTTCGTCATGTACATTTTGGAGGACAAGATGAAATGGAGAAAACTAAAGTAAATAGTACAATCGTGTGAATTTTAGCACGAACATATTTAGAGCCCGGATGAATTCGTATACTTTGGTAGTTCCATAAATCTATATTTACGAGATGAAATCATAAATCTCCCATGAGATAAAAATGACACTTGTTTATAATTCTGTTTATTCTCACTGTTAAATCACCGCGCTCATATTATGTGGCTCACCGTGCTATCCTGCACCACGAGCCACGTAAACCAGCACACAATGCGACCTCGTTTCCAATTACAATCATTATTCCCAAATCCAATCAATAATCTCTTTCACCCAAAATCTCACACTTTGTATAGAAAACAATGTCATCTTTGTTGTGAGTAACGTGAATTATTGGTCGCGTCAACAGAGCGAGCCGCCTTTGATGACGAGCTGCGATTTGACGGTGAGAACGGGCAGAAATTGTAACGGGTGTCGTTTTTGTTCCCCGGACGAAAGATTTGGCCCTTTTTTCTTTTCGGAATGTTTGGAAGGTCGTGTTACGTTAATCCCACATGTAAAAGGTTAAGGCTTTTCTTTGGGGCATTTGGTAGAAGATTGTATTAATTTTGTCCAAGTTGCAAGAGATTAAACTTCTTCTTTGGGGGATTTGGCCAAGAAAATAATAATGGGCAGAAAAGTACGGTTCAATTTACACAACACTAGGACGAGAACCATGGCCAAGGTCACACACATCATTCAATCCATCGATCGACCAGGACAGCGAATGGCTGGGAACACATCAGGACGTCCCCTTCTTTGTACTTTAGCTGATACGATACTCACCTTTTAAATAATTGAGCAAACGGCTACCAAAGAACACCGCCAAAACATTGTCCTTGCATATGCATGGCCGAGAAGAAATCATTGAATTCTTTGACTAAGTTGAGAAGAAGAATGATGGGAATAATCTTGCCCTAGCAAAGAAGATGTTGCATCATGTAGGCTTTAGCGGGAATGTGCTATCTGTTGTGGAAGGGAGAATTTCAACCGTGCCATGGAGAAAAGTTGGGGTAGGGGTAGGGGTTGTGTAATGTGACACATTGCATGAAATGACTAGGGAGGATTCTCTGTCTCTCTCCACTACTGGCCAGCTCCTCTGCCGCAGCCGTAGCCACCACGACCGTCCCCCCCGCCTCATCTACTTTTTCGCACATCATGTCCCTACGTCCGTCCGTTGCCACCATACTTAGTCTGCAAGCCAGGGCATGGATGGTGGTCTAGGTGAAGGGCGTTGCAATGGCGGACCAGATTTGCAAGCAAGTGCATGCATGAAGTAAATCTCACTCACTGGTTCTCTTGTCCTCTTGTTCACTTTCGTCTTCTACCTTGAAGTCAACATTATCATCAATCTTGACCGTCCTGCGTGGCACATCGTTACATGAGCAATTTTTAGCGAAAATTGGCCATAAGGATTAAATTGGAATTCTACACAAAGATTTAAGACTAAATTGGTAAAATTAAAAAGTTTAGAATTGAATTAACCTTCGTATAATAAATTTAGAACTTATTGGATAACTTTTTTCTTGCTTAAGCGACTGTCTATCTCTTGGCCTACGCCCTTGGGTTGGCCTCGTGCATGTCATCTCTTGCTCGGGCCACTATCATCACGGACAAAGGCAATTACTTTTGTTATTATTAATTA
The DNA here is from genome assembly GCA_031216285.1 of Syzygium syzygioides. Lineage (NCBI taxonomy): Eukaryota > Viridiplantae > Streptophyta > Magnoliopsida > Myrtales > Myrtaceae > Syzygium > Syzygium syzygioides. The sequence continues at coordinate 32,703,996 of CM062244.1, read as the reverse complement.
TTAACCTCTTAGTCACAAATATACATTTGTATCAAATTTTAATTAAATAGGAACATGCCTTTAGACATCCATCATAGGAGCTATTGCTTTTGTTCCAAATAAATTAATTTGGAAACTGTTACGTTTGCTTCATATTTATGAGATAAATACCAAATGTATATGTTTCTAACAGATTAGACATATGTCACAAAAGATCCCCAACAGATGCAATTACTTTTGTTTCAATTGAAATATTATGGAAACGATCATAAGTGATTCAAACGAATAAGATAGACCCAAAATATTTGTTTCTAAAAGTTATTAGCAAAGATACTATATTTTTTTGCTCTTCACCATTATTAGTGGGATATATTGATTTGACAATAATATGTAGCTACATTGTTTTACAATCGGGAGAAAGCCACCATCTCAAAATTTAAGAAAAGGAAATCAATATAAAGAGAAAAGATTAAAGCGAGGATTATAAATAAGTAAATAAAAGAGCTGATTTGCAAAAGCAGCTTTTTGCAGACATGATTCTCGACATTTGCTCGATTGCACTTTGCATAATCTAATTTTCCATGTTTCGCATGCCATGTTTGGGAAGGAGGGAAAACGGAACAAATGAAAATTTGTGTGGAAAATGAAGAAAATGTCATAAGCCTTTCGAAAATTTTGTGTGTTTTCTGCACATTTGCATTACACACCCCACTTCCAAAGTATTCTAGGCAAAAAAAAAAAAAGATGCGCATTTTCTTAAATAATTTTGGGGCATGAAATGCATATTCTACAACAATCGATGTCGAATGAAGGATAAGAAAAAACTCGAAGATGATTCACATCATTTTCTCTCATAAAACGATGTGCCAAAACCCTATGTAGGTTTGGAACATCTTCAATCCATCTAGCAATGGTTGCACTGCATTCGTAAATTCATTGTATAAACCCGACAACATATTTCTAGGCATCATTATTTCGCCGACTATCAGTGTAATTATATACTTATCCATTCATTGTTAGATGAGTAAGATGCATGTTTGGAATGGTGAAAAAATTAGAAATGTTCACGCATTGTTTGGAATAAGTTTACATCCACTTTTCATGCTTCTCGACGTCAAACTTTGCATGTTTTCCACCGGCGAGAGTCGAGCAGTTCGATTCCGCATTCTTCTTTTTTTTCCACCTCTCCCCACGTTAGGTCAACATACATAATTTTCTCTCAAAAAACGATGCGCCAAACCCTATGTAGGTTTGGAACATCTTCAATCCACTCAACAATAGTGGCACCATGTTCAAAAAATTCATTTTATAAACCCGGCATATATCCAAGCATTACTATTTGGCCGATCGCTAGATTAATATATAAGGTTAATACCATAAAAAAACCCTAAATTAGTACACATATGACAAATTTCTTCCAAACTAATTTTTTGACAATAAAAAATTCCAAACTAGTATACTGACAAATTTACCTCAAACTAATTTTTTGACTTCTAAAAATCCTAAACTAATACATACGTAACAAATTTACCCTCCATTAAATTGGATTAATACCATGAAAAATCACAAACTGTTATACTTGTGACAAACGGAGGATAAAACCCTAAATCGGTATAGCTGTCAACTACCTTGTGTTATCCAACTCAGAAATTTGATGATAAAATTTAACAGAAAATAGTGGAGGGTAAATTTGTCACAAATATACCAATTTGAGATTTCTTGTGGTCAAAAAATTGGTTTGTAGTAAATTTGTCATTGATGTATTAATTTGGGTTTTCATAATATTAACCCTAATATATATACATTTACCAGGACAGCGAATGGCCGGGGACACATCAAGACGTTCCCTTCTTTGTACTTTAGCTGATACGATACTCACCTTTCAAATAATTGAGCAACGGCATCCAAAGGGCACCGCCAAAAATTGTCCTTGCATGCATGGCCGAGAAGAAATCATTTAATTCTTTGACTAAGTTGAGAAGAAGAATGATGGGAATAATCTTGCCCCGGCAAAGAAGATATTGCATCATGTAGGCTTTAGCGGGAATGTGCTATCTGTTGTGGAAGGGAGAAATTTCAATCGTGCCATGGAGAAAAGTTTGGGTCGGGCTAGGGTTTTTGTAATGTGACATGTTGCATGAAATAACTAGGGAGGATTCTATGTCTCTCTCCGCTACTGCCCAGCCCCCTCGCCGCAGCCGTAGCCACCGCGACCTTACCCACCTCATCTACTCTTCCCACATCTTGTCCCTGCAACCATCCATCACCACCATCCTTGGTCTACAAGGGCATGGATGGCGGACCAGATTTGCAAGCAAGTGCATGTGTGAAGTAAATCTCACTCACTGCTTCTCTCGTCTTTTTGTTCACTTTCATCTTCTACCTCGAAGTTGATGTCGTCATTGGCCTTGGACGTCCTACATGGTACATCATCACACGAGTGATTTCTAGTGAAAATTGGCCAAAATGACTATATTGGAATCTCATACAAATGTTTAGGACTAAATTGACAAAATTTAAAAGTTTAGAGCTGAATTTACGATTGTATTGAGCGCATAGCAAAAGTCTAATATCATTCCCAAGGGGAGATCGCCAAGAGGAGCCTAAGTCCGAGTCAGTCAATATATTTAGTTGGACCCACATTCATTCAAAAGTCTAAACCAATGAGTTATAACGTCCAGCTTCATTCCTAGTCTTTTTCTCCGGACCGAACCATGAAGTATGCCATTGGGCCTGCATTGTTACACCACAACGCCCACTTGACTAGAAACTGCGTTGGTCTCTAGATTCCTCTTCCTTGAGATATATACCAAACATGAGCTCATTAACATATCAAGTTGAACCCACTTCCACTTAAAAGTATAAGCCAATGAGTTATAAGGCCAATTAAGATATATTAATTGTTCTACATCACACCAATTCTCTGATGTGAGGCTTCTCTAACACAATTTACACGCATATCCTAACGCAAACAATAGATTTAGAACTTATTGGGTGGGTAACTTTCCCCTTACTCAAGCCACGGTCATCTCTTGGCCTATGCCCTTGAATTGGCCTGGTGCGTTTCATCTCTTGCTAGGGCCACTATCATCACAACAAAGGCAATTGCTTTTGTTATTATTAACCTCTGACAAATATATATTCGGCTCAAAACCTAATTAAATCGGAACATGCCTTAAGACATCCATTGTAGGGGCTATTGCTTTTGTTTCAAATAAATTACTTCAGAAAAAAGTTACGTTTGCTTCATATTTATGAGATAAAGACAAAATATATGTTTCTAACAGATTAAACATATGTCGCGAAAGATCCCCAGCGGATGCAATTACTATTGTTTTCAATTGAAATATTATAGAAAAGATCATAAGTGATTCAAAATAATGAGATAGACACAAAATATTTGTTTCTAGAAGTCATTATCAAAGACACTTCATCATTATTAGTGGAAGACATCAATTTGACAATAATATATAGCTATATACTTTTACAATCGAGGGAAAGCCACCATCTCGAAATTTAAGAAAAGGAAATCGACATAAAGAGAAGAGATTAAAGCGAGGATTGTAAAAAAAAAAAGGGCTGATTTGCAAAAGCAACTTTTTGCAGACGTGATTCTCGACATTTCCTCGATTTCACTTTTGCATAATCTGACTTTCCAGGTGTGGTTTCTCACGCCATGCTTGGGAAGTGGAAAATGAAGAAAATGTCAAAACCCTTTTTGACAATTTTGTGTGTTTTGTACACATTGCATTCCTCACCCCACTTCCAAAGTGCTCTAGGCCAAAAAAACAAAAAGATGCCTTTTTTCTTATATAATATTAGGCGCAAAATGCATATTCTACAATAATCCATGCAGAATGATGAATAAGATAAAAAAAAAATTCGAACATGATTTACGTAATTTTCTCTCAAAAACAATGTGCCAAACTCTATTTAGGTTTTGAACATTTTTTATCCATTCAACAATGGTTGCAGCGCATTCGATAAGTTCACTGTGTAAACCCGAAATAAAATATCTAGGCATCATTATTTGGTTGACCATTGGTGTAAATATATATATATACTTATACATTACATATATATATATATATGTATACTTATACATTCACCATTCAATGAGTGACATGCTTGTTTGGAAAGATGAAGAAATTAGAAACGTTCATGCATTATCCGGAAAAAGTTAAGTCCACTTTGTCATGCTTCTTGATGTCAAATTTTGCATGTTTTCCACAGGCGATAATCAAGAAGTTGGATTTTCACATTCTTCTGTTTTTCTCACCGATCCCCACGTAACGCCGACATACGTAATTTTCTCTCAAAAACGATGCGCCAAACCCTATGTAGGTTTGGAACATCTTCAATCCATCCAACAATGGCCGTGCCGCGTTTGATAAATTCACTTTATAAACCCTGCATAATATATCCAGGCATTTATTATTTGGCCAATGGCTATATTAATATATATACACATTTACCTTTCGGTGCGCGACGCGTGTGTTCGAAAAAAAATATATCTACAATATAATAATCCAAAGAAATGAGAAACGTTCATGCATTATCCGGAACAAGTTAAGTCCACTTTTTCATGCTTCACGACGTCAAGTTTTGCATGTTTTTCACATTCTTCTGTTTTTCTCACCTATCCCCACGTTAGGCCAACATGAGTCGTTTGGTCTTCACCAGCCCCCACTCCCCCACTTTTCCCCAAGTCCATCTCCTTTCCAACTCATTTCCATCAGAATCAACAACGCAAGAAAAAACCCAAAAAAGCAAAAAGAGATCGTCAAGCCTTTGCTGATTGCTGCAGACGACTTTTGAGCTTCGCAGATCCCCCTTTTTCCCAACACCAGATCTTGGGGCTTGTTCTCTTGTTCCTCCTCCGCCTTTTCCTCTCGTTCTATCCATTACGAATGATCCCGTCCTGTTGTCTTTTCAAATAATAGAATCAACAGCATCAGTAGGAGCTTGACGAGAAGAACGAAAGAAACCTCCATCGCAAGGAAGGGTGACTCCACAGAGCAAGCCAACAAAGCCTAAAGCCGAGTTCCTCAGTAACATCTTTCTTTTCACCCAACAAGCCCGATCGAATCAAAGTACTTCTTGTCTAAAGCAACTGCTATAGTCGCGTCCCGTCGAAGCGTAATCATTCACGAGGAATTCAATGTTTAATGGCTCGTTTGGTGGCTGCAGGAAGGGAACGGGTTGTAATGTAATGGATAGTACGGTCTAATTTAATAAGGCCGTAGTAGTTATCGCGCTGTTTGGTTCATGTAACGTTGTGCATATTACGCCCTTTTTTGGTTTCACGAACGACATGTGTAATAGCGTAGGACTGGTATAAAAAATTCTCGAGGTGCCCCCTAAAATCAATATCGGTGGGAATATTATAACCGGTCACTTTAATAGTCAATCATGATTTATGAGCTTAATACCTCAAATATTTTATGTACATAATCTGTTATATCAAATATTTTTTTTGTAATATAATAAAAATTATGATTATAACTAAAATTAAGCACATAACATGGGATTATATTACAATATCGCTTAATTTTAATCATATAATTTATGATTATCTAAAAACAAACGTTATTTAATATATATATATATATAGTATGGTTTAAATAATAATTATATCACAATTTGTGCATTGAAAAATTAATTATAGATTAAGATTATCATTATATTATGAATAATATATTATTGCGTTATGAAAGTTTAGATAACCACACCAAAGAGGAAGCACCTACTATTATGCTAATTATTATATCATGAATAACTTTTGACATAATTTATAATTGGGTTAAATACAACAAAAAAACCCCAAACTGATACACTTGTGATAAATTTATCCCAAATTAATTTTTTAATAGCCAAAAACCCCAAACCAATTCATCTGTAACAAATTTATCCCAAACTAATTTTTTGATTGACAAAAACCTCAAACCGATATACTTGTAAAAATTATACCCTCCAATAAAATGGATTATTACCATGAAAAATCACAAATCGGTAAGCCTATGACAAATGGAGTGGTAAAACCACAAACTAGTACACCTGTCAATTGTCATGTGTCATTTAACTCGGCAATTTGACGGTAAAATTTAATGAAAATTAACAGAGGGAAAATTTGTCACAACAGTACCAGTTTGGAATTTTTTATGGTCAAAAAATTAATTTAGAGTAAATTTGTCACAAGTGTACCAGTTTGGAGTTTTTCATGATGTTAACCCTTTATAATTATGTATAATCAAGATAACGTTGTTACTATTATACTGATTGTGTACCTATTATTTAATTTTTATTTATTAATCGTACAATTTGTGATTAAAGTTAAGATAAGTATAATTGATTCTATCATTACATATATAATATACATAAATATTGTTATAACCAATATGTATATTTTAATTATAGTAAATAATTAACATTAATAGAGTGAGTGGAAAAAAAAATCAGGGTGTTTTGGGCTAGGAAGCATTGACACTCTCCAAGGGCCTTCGTGTCGTATCGAACACATGTCGGACGTGTTAGACACCAACACTCTTTTTTTTTATTATTTATTTATTTGTGGATTTGAATCACATTAATTTGATTGAAATAATCATAAAAATTATAATTTATCATGTATATATAAAAATATATATTTAATTTATAACGTATCCCAATATATCGAAATTCTCTTTTTTGAGAAATAACGTATCAGCGTGTCGTGTCGTGTTGTGTCGTGTATCACATGTCAAGTGTTAGTGTCGGTACTACTTAGGTTTTGGGAATACCTATTGCAGTCAAACTATAATAGTCATCACTCATATACATGTGATGTAATAGCCATTGCTACAATCAAACGTGCTGTGATTCAATCTTCTACATCAAGTCACTCACGTGTCAACAAAAGTTATAAAATTAGGATATGGAGAAGGTAAATTGATTTTCTATTTTCTACAACACAATTGAATTCTTCGATTGCATCAATCATGAAATGGTTCTACATTTTATTTTCTTTGTGGATCACTTTTTCATATCTAAGGGCACGAGCGTAGAGATTCGGCTACTTGAAGATTCATGAAATATCTTACAAGCTTCACAAACCGATCTTGCCCTTTGTACATGATCATAACTCACAGTAATTTATACATAGTCAGTGACATTTGAATAAGCAACTTCAATTTTCTGAATTGAAAATCATCTCTTATCCTAATAAGCAGCACCAACCTCGGGGATTTATCTGTCATTCTTAATTTGTTCATGCTATCATGCCGTAAATTCTTGTTGAACGTATTGAGTTTATGATGCCATCCAACATAATTCCATTCGAATCCCAATACTAACTTTCCTTGGAGAGAGGAAAATGAGTATGACAGAACATAGGACAACGTTAGGGCAGGACACAGGACAACATTTAATGTTAAGGTAGAACGTAGAACCACATTTAATGTTGAGAAGACAGACAGTAATTTGGCCTTATTTGAAGCTCTTCTTGTTGTGGGTTGGCCGCTCTTGATTCTGAAGCTCCGTTTGGTCGGAGGATAAGATGTAAAAAAAAAAAAAAACTTAACGGGATATGCTATGGATGGAAAGTGCTTGAACACCAGACCAGATATGAAAATAAAATACAAATTAAACAAAAAGAGAATAAAGAAAAACTTCAACAAAAAAAACTTCTTCGTATCACAACCAATGACCATAGCGCAATGATTTCCGATGCGTGACAACCACGTGTTCCCGCGAGAACGGCACCACCGCACTGTCATTGCCATGACATCCAACCCAAACATTGATGGATGATCTAGCGAATGAGCCCTAAATCACGACTAAGATGCATGACTTTCAGACATTTCAGCATATCAATTATAAGAAGAGATGACTTCTACTTTTTTAACTTTTTAATAGCCTAGGGCGACGAGCACTGAGGTCTCACCATCTTGATGTTTTAGGAATACTTTGCAGCCCCACAAACCGGTTCTAAGTTCTAAGTATTGGCCTTTGCATGTGACCCTACTAAAAAAGATAAAAGTTTGCACCTAAATTGGTAGGATTCAAATAGGTGAACTCCAATTTATGAACTAAAAGTCCTACAATGCACTAACCAATTACATAATATAGGGTGCAATCGTATCACGAAAAATGAATGATTTAAAAAATATTTTCTTAAAAATGATTACTCATATCACTTACAAAAATAAATAAGCAAAAAATATTTTCATCATCTATGAAAATGTTTGGTCATAGGTTGTTATTGAGAATAAAAACTTTTATAAAAAAAACTAATTATTTCAAGCAACATAAGTGATCATTTTTAAGAAAATATTTTCCGAATTATCCATTTTTCGCAAAACAAATGAAGCCCTAGATTGGATAGGGATTATATAAATGCCAATTTCATTCCACGTCATCTATGTATTCCTTCAAATTGTCAGCAAGGCTTGTTTGCTTTGGAAAATGGCAAATTCTTACATAGAAAGCTCGAAGGAGATAGCATGTGCATTCAGTACGCGCTCCCGCCACCTCATTTCACTTGGAGCACGTGATACCCGCATGCTTCGATCACGTGTCTTAATAGCTTTTCACTTGGCCTAATGCTACTTTAAGATAAGGTTAATACCGTTAAAAATTTCAAATTGGTACTCCATAACATACTTTCCCTAAACTAATTTTTCATTTTACAGAAATTCTTAAATTAGTATCCTGTGGCATATTTGCCCTCGATAAATTTTCATCTTACGAAAAATCACGAATGGGAACCCTTGACCCAGAGCAAGGGCATCAATTTGATATTTTTCGTGAGGCCAAAAATATTTCAAGGCAAATTGGTCGTAGTAGTACCAATTTGAGATTTGTTGTGAGACGAAGGTTAGTTTGCGGCAAATGCGTCATGAAGTTACCACTTTGGGATTTTTAATAGTAATAACTATTAATATAATATGTTTGTCATATAGAAAACCAGTGAGTTTGAAAAACGTTTTTCACTTAAAAAAATTAATCAATTCAAAATATTTTCATTGCCAACAACAATTCATGTCAAAATATTTTCCGTGAATTCATTCCTTTGAGCGATGCGAGTTGTCACCTTTTTGGATAATACTTTTCGAATCATCGATTTTCTGTGAAACAAATGCACTCGGTGCAGGGATGTCGTAACGTCACCCTTATTTGATCATAACTCTAAGTAGTTTGCACATAATCAATGAGATTTGAATAAGGGACTTCAAGATTCTTATTTGAAAATCATCTTTTATACTTATTAGCAGCACCAACCTCGAGGATTTTTCTGTCTTACATAATTACTTTGGGCTATCATGCCATAAATTCTTATCTAACGTATTGATTTAAGATGCCATCTAACGTTAATTGCATCCGAATTCCCATACTGAATTTCCTTGGGGTGTGTGAAGATGAGAAGCTTTAAAAGTTTTTCGAAAACCGATAAGTTAAGTCACTCGTTCCACACTTCACGATCATGCCTCCAATTGATCTTAAATTGGTCAACACAAGGACTTGTCATGGATTCTTAGTGTTGGTTACACAAGAGTAGCCGAGGTTATTGACAGAGGCCTCGTGGCCTATCCATTTGACACAAAGCTCTACGGATGCATTTATTATTTTAACATATTGATACCAATATGCGTTACCCATCTAAATTGAGGAATATTTTTTCTTCACTTACCCTAAAAAATACTCTTGTATTTGACGTCTTGGAGTTCAGATGATAGGACCAATAAAATTCCTAATTTCAATGAATTAAAAAGTTACCATCAGAGGAAGCATCATTTGGGTGTCACGGTTTTCCATTCTTGCTTTTTTTTTAATGTCATAATCATGAATATGGGGACATGGTATTGCTGGCATTGCCCGTCCTCCATTATGCTTGTGACCCAAAAAGGAAACCCATTTTTCCAGTAATTGTATATCTTTTTTGTCGCTTTGCTTGTTTTACGCTCTATTTGGAAAGATGGAGAGAGGAAAATGAGTATGACAGACCACCCGCCTGGGTGGCGCTGCTGGAACGCGCACTCTTCCTCTCGCAAAAGGTTGAGTGTTCGAATCCCGGGCGTCGCAGGGTGACTTAACCGGTGGCACGTGTGTGGTGGCTAGCACATGTCGCCCCCAGGGTTTACTTCTCGGCTGTCGGCCGTGCGGGGGTTCCCTGGGTTACCAAAAAAAAAAAAACAATGAGTATGACAGAACATAGGACAACATTTAATGTTTGGCAGGACATAGGACCACATTTAATGTTAAGGTACAAGTTAGGACCACATTCAATGTTAAGAAGGCAAGTGGTAATTTGACCTTGTTGGCCACTCTTGATTTGGAGCTTGCATTTGGTCGGAGAATAAGATGCGACGAAATATATGATGGAATTTTCTATATATGGTAAGTGATTGAAAGTTAAACCCATTATGAAAATAAATATATATTAAACAAAAAGAGGAAAAAAAAGGAAATTTTCGAAAAAAGCAAAACAAAAATTTCCTCCAGTACGTATATCAGTGACCATAGCGCAATGATTTCTGATGTGTGGCAACCGCATGGTCTCGCAAGAATGGCTACCGCCACATGGTGGCTGCCATGAAATCCCACCCAGATATTGATGGATGATCTACCGGATGAGCCCTACGTCATGACTAAGATGCATGGTTTTCAGACATTTCGACATATCATTTATAAGAAGAGACGACTTGCACTTTTTTTTTCTTTTTAATAACCAAGGGCCACGAGCACCGAGGCCTCACTATCTTGATGTTTTTGGAATACTTTGCAGCCCCACAAACTCGTTATAAGTTCTAAGTCTTCAGTCTGTGCATGTGGCCTTATTAAAAAAAAAAAGTTTGCACCCAAATTGGTAGGATTCTAATAGGTGAAGTCCAATTTACGAACTAAAAATCCTCTAACGCACTAACCAATTACATAACATAGGGTGCAATCGTCTCACAAAAAATGAATATTTTGAAAAACATTTTAAAAAAATGATTGCTCGTATCGCTTACAAAAAAAAATGAGTAAAAAATATTTTACATCGTCTACGAAAATGTTTAATCATAGATTGTTGTTGACAGTGTAAACCAACTTGTATATTTTAATTATAGTTAATAAGCAACATTATTAGAGTGACCAGGAAAAAACTATCAAGGTGTTTTGGGAATAGGTATTGCAGTTAGACTGTAATAGTCATTACACAGAGGAATCCATATAATAGCTATAACATTGTACATGCAATCGCCCATATATATGTGATGTGATAGCCACTGTTACAATCAAACATGCTGAGATTCAATCCTCTACATCAAGTCAATCACACATCATCAAAAGTTATAAAATTAGTATCGCGAGAAGGTAAATTGATTTTTGTTTTTGTATTTTCTACAACACAATTGAATTCTTCGATTGTATCAATCATGAAATTGTTCCATATTTTATTTTCTTTGTGGATCACTTTTTCATATCTAAGGACACGAGCATAGAGGTCTGGCTACTTGAAGATTTATGAAATATCTTACAAACTTCACGCACCGGTTTTGCCTTTTGTACATGATCATAATTCAAAGTAATTTGCACATAATCAATGAGATTTAAACAAGTAACTTCAAGTTTTCGAATGGAAAACCCTCTTTCCTCGTGATTAGGAGCACCAACCTCGAGGATTTTTCGTCATACATAATTATTTTGTGCTATCATGCGATAAATTCTTGTTGAACGTATTGAGTTTATGATGCTATCCAACATTAATTCCATAAGAATCCCCATATTAACTTTCCTTGGGTTTGCGAAGGTGAGAAGCTTTAAAAGTGTTTTGGAAACCGACAAGATAGGTCACCCGTTCCACGATTCATGATCGTGCCTTCAATTGCTATTAAATTGGTCAACAAAATTCCTAATTTCAACGAATTAAAAAGTTACAACTAGACGAAGCAATGTCATCAAGAATTTGGATGGAGCTTACTACACAAGCATCATTTGGGTGTCTTGGTTTCTCATTCTTGCTTTATTTTAATGTCATATGGGGACATGGTACTACTGGAATTGTCCGTCCTCCACTAGGCTCGTGACAAAAAAAGAAAACCTATTTTCCGGTATTTGCATATCTTTTTTTGTCTCTTTGCTTGTTTTATGCTCTATTTGGAAAGATGGAGAGAGGAAAATGAGTATGATAGACTTTACCCAAAAAAAAAAAATTGAGCATGATAGAAGACAGGACAACGTTTAAATTTGGGGCAGGACATAGGACGACATTGATGTTAAGGTACAACGTATGACAGACATTTAATGTTATGAAGACAGTTGGCAATTTGATCATATTTGAAACCCTTTTTGTCGTGGGTCGACCGCTATTAATTCTCAAGTTGCGTTTGATCGGAAAATAAGATGAAAAAGAAATGTGATAGGATATTCTACGTATGGAAAGTGATTGAACACTAGACCAGTTATGAAAATAAAATACATATTAAATAAAAAGAGAAAAAAAGAAACCTTTTGAAGAAACAAAAATTTCCTCCGCTATCACAACCAGTGACTATAGTGCAATGATTTCCAATGCATGGCAACCACATGTTCCCGCAAGAGCAGCTCTTATCGCACGGTCATTGCCATGACCTCTAGCCCGGACATTGATGGATGATCTAGCGGATGAGCCCTAAATCACAACTAAGATGCATGACTTTAAGTCATTTCAACATATCATTTATAAGAAGAGATGACTTCAGTGTTTTTACTTTTTAATAACGTATGGCCACGAGCGCCGATGCCTCACTATCTTGATGTTTTTGGAATACTTTGCAGCCCCACAAACTGACTCTAAGTTCTAAGTATTGGCATGTGCATGTGACCCTACTAAAAAAAATAAAAGTTTGCACCTAAATTGGTAGGATCCAAATAGGTGAACTGAAATTTATGAACTAAAAATCCTCCAATGCACTAACCAATTATGTAATATAGGGTGCGATCGTATCACGGAAAATAAATTATTTGAAAAATATTTTCCTAAAAATGATTACTCATATCGCTCACAAGACTGAATGAGCGAAAGATATTTTCATCATTTACGAAAATGTTTAGACGTAAATTCAAAGACTAATTATTTCAAGCGACACAAGCGATCATTTTTAAGAAGATATTTTCCGTATCATTCTTTCTCACGAAACAAGTACACAACTTGATGGGTAGGGATTACACTCTTTCTTATTACCATAGCTCATATATACATTGCCAAATTTCATTCCACGTCATCTATGTATTCCTTCAAGTTGTCGGCAACTCTTGCTTGCTTTGGAAAATGGCAAATTCTTGCATAGAAAGCTCGAACGAGATGGCATGCGCATTCAGGTGCTCCCACGGTCCCACCACCACCTCATTTCTTTTGGAGCATGTGATACCCCACATGCTTCGATTAAGTGTCTTAAGAGCTTTTTCACTTGGCCTAATACTACTGTAAGATAAAGGTTAATGCCGCTAAAAATTTCAAGTCGGTACTCCATAACATATTTTTCCTAAACTAAATTTTCATTTTACAAAATTTTTTAAATTGGTACCCCGTGGCATATTTGCCCCCGATAATATTTCGTCTTATGAAAAATGGCGAACGGGAACCCCTGATCGAGAGCAAGGAATAGATTTGAGATTTTTCACGGAGTGAAAAATATTTCGAGGCAAATTGGTTGTAGTAGTACCGATTTGAGATTCTTTGTGAGACGAAAGTTAGTTTGCGGCAGATGTGTCATGAAGTTACGACTTTGGGATTTTTAACAGTAATAACTATTAATATAATATGTTTTTCATACGGAAAATCAGTAATTTTGAAGAACACTTTCCGCTTAAAAAAAGTAATCAATGCAGAATATTTCCATTGCCAACAACAATTCATGCCAAAATATTTTCGTCGATGAAATAAATATTTTCTGTGAATTCATTTCTTTGAGCAAAGCGAGTTGTCACCTTTTTAGATAACACTTTTCAAGTCATCGATTTTCTGCGAAACTAATGCACTCGGTATTAGAATGCCGTAGTGTCACCCTCACATGATCATAACTCTAAGTAGTTTGCACATAATCAATGAGATTTGAATAAGCAAGTTCAAGTCTCCGAATTGAAAATCATCTTTTAGCAGCACCAACCTTGAGGATTTCTCTGTCATACATAATTACTTTGGGCTATCATGCCATAAATTCTTATTTAACGTATTGATTTAAGATGCCATCCAACGTTAATTGCATCCGAGTCCCCATACTAAATTTCCTTGGAGTGTGTGAAGGTGAGAAGCTTCGAAAGTGTTTTGAAAACCGATGAGAGAAGTCACCTCCACACTTTATGATCATGCCTTCAATTGGTCTTAAATTGGTCAACACAAGGGCCTATGGTGGGTTCTTGGTGTTGATTACAGAGAATACCTCACCGTTACCAACAAGGGTCTCCGCGGCCTATCTATTTGACATACAATGGCGGTAGACTCCACAGATGCATTCATTATTTTAACATACCGATGCTTACATGCTCTGCCCCTCTAAGTTGGGGGATAATTTTTCTTCCCTTACTCCACTCCAAAGAATACAAGTGTTTACCGTTTCATAGTTCGGATGAAACCTTGACACAGAAGGAATGCTCAGACTTTCTCCATCAAGGATTAATCGATCCATTTGATCCTTAGTGATCTTCTGAAGCATTTTGCGTGAATAAGCATTCTAGGACCAACAAAATTCCTAATTTCAGCGAATTAAAAAGTTACCGTTAGAGGAAGAATCATTTGGATGTCTTGGCTTTTCATTCTTCTTTTATTTTAATATCATTATCATGAATATGGGTACATGGTACTACACGAATTGGCCGTCCTGCACGAATTGTACATCTGTTTGCTTGTTTTACGCTCTATTTGGACAGATGGAGATGGCCAAATGAGTAGGATAGAACATAGGACAACATTTGATGTTAGGGCAGGACATAGGATCACATATAATGTCAAGGTACAAGATAGGACGACATTTAATGTTAAGAAGACAGTCGGTAATTTGACGTTATTGGCCGCTTTTGATTTTGAGATTGCGTTTAGTTGAACGATAAGATATAATAAAAAAATGTGGCGGGATTTTTATATATGGTAAGTGATTGAATATTAAACCGATTATAAAAATAAAACAAATGTTCAACAAAAACAGAAAAAAGGAAATTTTCATAAAAAAACAAAACAAAAATTTCCTCCATTATCAATATCAGTGGTCATAGCACAGTGATTTCCGATGCTTGGCAATCCCATGGTCCCGCGAGATCGGCTACCATCGCACATTGTTTGCCATGACATCCAGCCCGAACATTGAAGGATGATCTAGCGGATGAGCCCAAAATCATGACTAAGATGGATGGCTTTCACACATTTCAACGTATCATTTATAAGAAAAGATGACTTGTACTCTTTTTTTTTCTTTTTAATAACCTAGGGCAATCAGCACGGAGGCCTCACTATCTTGATGTTTTGGGAATACTTTGTAGCCCCACAAACTGGTTATAAGCTCCAAGTATTTGGGCTCTGCCTGTGAACCTACTAAAAAAAAGTTGGCACCCAAATTTCTAGGGCTAATTAAAAAAAAAAAAGGCACAAATTTTAGGTCAAGCGAATTTCTGGCCCCAACTTTCTTTGTCTTATAAAAATCATCAACTTTCACCATTATCTTAAATCTAGCTCCCCACTAACTCTTTATTTGAAGTCACCCCTGTTGGAGAAAAAAAAAGTTCTAGTCATAAGCTTGGTGGATCTTGTCCATGGCATCTCTCGACAAGCGGTGGTCTAGAGCTTCTAATTATGACCAAAAGGTAAAATCTAGCCTGAGAGATTCAATCTAGAAATCCTTTTGACTTGTTGGTGAAGTGAAAAAGTTGATGAATAGCTTCACCGTTATTCTTCAAGTTGCGGCTCAGAGAAAAAGATAATGAATAGTGCTTCAAAATCCAATTAGCAAGCCACGTGGATTTATTGCCGAGGTGAAATAGTCAAAAGTTGGACTATTAAAGGTTCTAAGTCAAAAGGGGTCAGATTTGAGATTTAAGTGAAAATTTGTGATTTTTTACGAGAAAAAAAAGTTTTTGGTCAGAATTGTCACTTGATCTAAAGTTAGTGTTTTTTTTTTCGAAAGTAGACCCAAATTGCTAGGATTTGAATAGGTGAACTCCAATTTATAAACTAAAAGTCCTCCAATGTACTAACCAATTGCGTATTGTCTCATAGATAATGAATGATTTAAAAGTCCTTTCTTATTGCAATTGCTCATTTATATATACATGCCAATTTCATTCCACGTCATCTATTGTATTCCTTTGAATTGTCGGCAAGCCTTGTTTGCTTTGGTAAATGGCAAACTCTTGCATAGAGAGCTCGAACGAGATAGCATGTGCATTCAGGTGCTCCCACCACCACCGCCTCATTTAGCTTGGAGCATGTGATACCCCGCATGCTTCGATTAGGTGTCTTTAGAGCTTTGTCACTTCTCCTAACACTACTGTGAGATAAGGTTGGTGCCGCTTAAAATTTCAAATTGGTATTCCATAACATATTTTTTCTGAATTAATTTATATCTCGCAAAAAATTTTAAATCGGTACCCGTGGCATAGTTGCCCCACACAAATTTTCGTCTTGATGGGAAACCTTAACCCAGAGCAAGGATATCGGTTTGAGATTTTTCGCGAGATGAAAATTATTTCGAGGCAAATTGGTCGCAAGAGGTGCCAATCTCAGTTTTTGTTTTTGTGAGACGAAAGTCAGTTTTTTTTTTTTGTGAGACGAAAGTCAATGATTTGCGGCAAATGCATTGTGAAGTTACCACTTCGGGATTTTCAATGGTAACAACTATCAATATAATATGTTTGTCATATGGAAAATCGGCGATTTTGGAAAAATATTTTCCCTTTAAAGAAAATTTTCATTACCAACAATAATTTTATGTCGAAATATTTTCATCGGTAAACAAAATACTTTCCATGAATTCATTTCTTCGAGCGGTGCAAGCTGCCACCTTTTTAGACAACACTTTTCAAGTCGTGGATTTTCTGCTAAACAGACACACCGGTGTTAAAAATGTTTAAAAAAGAAAGATGGCTATGCATTAATGTCTTGGGCTACTTCCTCTCCATAAATGTCAAAACCAATGACTAAGTGTGGAGAATCACCTAGACTCTCCTCAGGACTAACATTAGGACGTGAAAATTATTTGCCCAAAACCCAAATATAATCCATAAATAATTAAAATAATTTTTTTTCTTAATGAAACCGGGGGAGATGTCGCACGTGAAGCATTTGGACAACACATCGTGTCACTTGTTTACTTGTATTTCCCATGGTCAGCCGTGAAATGAAATCTCTCACCATCTTCTTTTTTCTCTTTTTTCTTTCTTGCCATCTTTTTTTTTTTGGTCTGATTCTCACCATCTTTTGAAGGCAAGTAAAATGTGGGTTTCATTTCAAAAGAGAGGGGCGATTTAAATTTCCAAAAGAAGGCAAAAATTAATTAAAGCGATTTACTTTCCCCTAAAGTCAAGATTTTCGACCCGCAAATCGCATTTACTGCACACATTTTGCAAGGAAAAGCTGCGCGCCTAACACCAAACATGGGATCAAACAAGAACAAACACACGAACAACACAAAGCCCACCACAGTGGACAAACTCGAGACATGTGGTACGATCTTTATTCCCTGAATTTTTATAATTTTTGCTGAGTCATGCGAGCTTTTTAATTTCATAACAAGACACGAATTCGGAGCTTTTCCGAAATTGAAACTTTTACCCAATTTGCCCCTCGCGAAAGCAAATTCACCAAATTTGCTTTTTTCCCATTTCTGAGCCCAAAAAAGAAACAGAGAGAATAAAAAACAGATGAAAAAAAAAGGGCGAAAATGGAGGTGAAAATGAAAATTAAAAAAATTAGAGGACAAATTGACTTGGGTTTTTTTTCCCTCTCATTTTGCTTTCTTCTCCGCTTCCGCTTCCGCTTCCGCTTCCGCTTCTGCTTCGTCGTCCTCCACCTTCTTGCAAGAAGCATCGTCGTCGCAGTCGCTGCCTTCCTTGGGGCTCTCCAGCGCCCTCTTCTCCTGCTCCTCCTCCTCCTCCTCCTCCACCGCCACCCCGTTCAGCTCGCACTCCTCCCTCATCCCTCCTCCGTACTTCTCGTTCCTCTCCGCCCTCGCCCTCAGCGCCTCCAGCAGCTCCCCCACCGCCCTCTCCTTGTTCCTCCGGTTCTTGATCAGCACCTCGCTTATGTCCGCCGGCGTCATCTTGGCCTTCTCCACCGCCTCCCGGAGCTTGGCCGCCGCGGCCGTATCCCCGCCCAGGAGGTCCTCGGCCTCGCTGCCCAGGTAGTTCCGGAGCAGGATCTTGAGCGCCGGGTAGGAGCAGTAGCTCATGTAGATGTGCATGTCCATCCGGCCGCTCCGGAGCAATGCCGGGTCGAGCTTCTCGATGTGGTTGGTGGTGAACACGAAGATCCTCTCGCTCCCGCAGCACGACCACAGGCCGTCGGTGAAGTTGAGCAGCCCCGAGAGGGTGATGGTGTTGTTCCCGTCCTCGCCGCCGCCGCGCGCGGCGTCGGCCGCACCGGGGTCGTAGTAGCTCCGGGACGCGGGGGCGTGGGGCGCTTTGGACCTGTTCGACAAATTGACTGAGCAGTCGATGTCCTCGATGACGATGATGGACTTTGAGCTGGTCTTCATGAGGAGCTTCCGGAGCTCGGAGTTGGAGTGCACCTCCGTCAGCTCGAGGTCGTAGATGTCATAGCCGAGGAAATTGGCCATCGCGGCGATCATGCTCGATTTCCCGGTCCCGGGCGGGCCGTAGAGCAGGTATCCCCGCTTCCAGGCCCGGCCCGTCCGCTGGTAGAAGGCCTGCCCGGCCGCGAAGTCGCGGAGGTCCTCCATGATTTGCCTCTTCCTCTCTGGGTCCATGGCCAGCGTGTCGAAGGTGCTCGGGTGCTTGAACGGCACCGATTCCCAAGGGTGGCCACGAGAATCGAGTGACCCGCCGCGCGAATTAGTGTAAAGGAGGCGTTCTTGGTTCTTGCGGCGGATGTCGTTGGCCTTATCCATGATGTAGTCGAGGTAGGAGTCGAGGATGAGGTCCTTGTCGCGCTTCCGGATCCGGAGCGTGAAGCCGCGCTTCTCGTCGGGGAGGGGACGCCACGAGAAGTTCTGGGACTGGCGCTGCGTCACCACGTGCTCCCACAGGACGGCAACCCCGTCAAAGACGTCGTTGATGCAGTCGTTGTTGGAGAGGCCGAAGGTGGTGGCGCTGGAGTTGACGGCGCGGGTGAGGGAGAGGCGGCTGCCGGAGGCGGAGACGAAGGAGCTGAGGTAGAGCTGGACGGCGTTGTAGAGCTCGTTGGTGTTGACGCCGTCGATCTCGGTGATGTCGTAGTAGCAGTAGGAGGAGAAGCAGTTGAGGGCCCGGTTGAGGAACTTGAGGGAGGCGAACCGGAGCTCCGGCGGGAACACCATCTGCAGGAGGCTCTGGCAGAAGGCCAGGACGCCCAGCAGGGAGGCCAGGGATGTCCAGAACTCCTTCATTTCCACCTCTCTGTCTGTCTGATCTGTGACTGGCGAGTGTCAAAGTTGAGATTTTCCTGGAGATCTCTCTCTGGGGTGTGGAAGAAGGAGACGATGGAGCAGAGTTGGGGGGGGAGTGGAGGGTGAGGGAGGTTGGGGATTTGGGTTTTTTTTTTCTGGGGAAGGGAGTTTTTTCCTGAGGAAGGGACAAAGGGGTCTTGGGTTATTTATAGGGGAGGGGGTGTCGTGGGTTCTGATGTTTCAATGAAGGGCATGTAGAAACTTTGGGGGAGTTTGTGGAGAGAAAGAGAGAATAAAGCAAAAAAGTGTCAAGAAAGCTATAGTTACAGGGAGAGAGGGAGAGGGAGAGAATGGTTTTGGGTTTTGGGGATGAGAGGGATTGGCTGACTGGCTATTATAATTTTTCCGTTTTAGTACAAGGGAGAACAGCTGGTGGAGAAAACATCAAGGAATGGAAAAGGTTCCCTGGACCTCTGAGATTTTGCAGAGAGACAGAGAGAGAGATATGTGGGGCCCGATTGGTATCGGGTTTTGGGGTCGCAAACTTTATCCGCGTATTTTATCATGGGAAGCTTTGTACAGCTTGGCCTGCTGCTGCTGCTGCTGCTGCTGCTGCGAAGAGAAGGACTCTGCGGCGACGTTGAAACGAGAGAGATGCAGAGACAGAGATACAGAGAGACAGAGAGAGAGAGGGAGAGAGAGAGGGAGAGAGGGTGTGATGTATAGGGAAGGGAAAAGTGGAATTGGGAATGGACGGGGTTCTATGGGACATCATGCGGTCCAATGAGATGATACGCTCGCGCAATTGATGAAGCCTTTACCAAAGCAAATGTGTGTGAGATATGACCATGAAATCACATCCCCTAAATCCTCTAAATTTCCTCCCTTTTACGGTCACTTCTTTCCCTTTAAAGCCCTGGCCGTGCGCACTGCTGAAAAGGGGAGCAAATCCCCGAGCAAATTCCAGTAATCTCTTCGATTCGGTTTCTAGATTAGGGTTCTTGAGAAGCAACCATCACCGAAATCCTAATTAGGAAGGGGATGCGCCAACAACCCCATTCGGCCAGGTCACTTTGCCGGTTGATGGGGATCCAAGGCCCTGGCTGAGTGGCTGTGCGCATCACGGAGAAGCGTAATAAATCTCTGAGAAAATGCGGTAATCTCCCCGTCGCGACCGACCTCCACACTCTTCAATTCGGTTGCTAAATTAGGGTTCTTGAGAAGCACCCATCACCGAAATCCTCACTAGGAAGGGGATGCGCCAACACCCCCATTCGGTAGGTCACTTTGCTGGTCGATGGGGGTGGCAAAGCCCCGGAAAGTGCAATGAATCTCGAGAAAATGCTGTGATTTCTTCAATTGGGTTTTTGCTAAATCAGGGGGGTTCTCGAGAAGCGCCCATCACCGAAATCCTCATCAGGAAGTGGATGCGGGCGACGCACCAAACGCCCCATACGGCAAATTGCAACTTTGCTGCTCCATGAAGGAGGGCCGCAGCGCAAGTGACCCAAAAAAAAGTGCCAGAGCCAGGCACCCCCGCCCCCGCCCCCACACACACACGCTTCCACCTATTTGGCAACACATGTCATGCACGATCTTTTTCCCTCGGCCGGTCTGCTTCGTCGCCATTGAATGCCCGAGATTCTGTTCTCTCGTCGGATCCGATCTTCCGATCTTGCTCGAAAAAGGGCGACGCCCCCACCCCCGCCCACGCCACCTTTCTCAGCCTTTACTTCTCTCTGTGCCTGGGACGTATCCTCTTCGGACGAAGGGAACCGGATCTCCGCGCGCCCCCCCCTCCCCTGCTCGACCCTCCTGCAAAAATTAATCTGATCTTCATCGATAACGGCGCTTCCCCTCTCCTCTGCCAGGCTCGGCCCTCGCGAACCTTTGCTCCCTCGGAGATTGAACACCCCTCTTGAGCTGAGCTGAGACTCCAACCTGGCGATTAATTATCATAAATCTCATCAATTTTTCAAATCTCCTTTCGGGGGTTTACAGGTGTCGAGATCGCGGAGGTTTCAAGCCTCCTCCTCCTCCTCCTTCGATTCCATCGAGAAATGGCAGGGCAAAGAGAGGTTGGTTATGATGGGGGAGCGTGCAGCGGTGCAGGGATGTTCCGGTCCTTCCTTAGGTTTTAGGCTGTCTGTCTGAATTCTGAAGCGTCCCAGACACGTCCCGTCCAATTTTACCGCGTTTTCCGATTAATTAATCAATCAATTTCGACCAAATTAATTAATTAATTAATTAATCGCTTCTTTCTTTCCTCCTTTTTCCTCCCTCTTCCGGATCATTTAATTTGCTGGCGTTTTAATTTAATGATTTTCTCCCTTTTTCCATCTTTTAGGCTCAGGCCCCTAAGAAATGGTTTTTTTTTATTTGTTTTTATTAAAGAGGGTTACGTATTTTTATTTTTTTGCTGGTTATTTAATGGTTGGTCGCAGCCACTGCTGTGCTGATCTCCACGTCGCCGCAGCCACGCCCACTGCCCCCCGCCCCCCCTCCCTCCTCACTCGCGCCGACGTGGCGCGTGGAGTTCAGTTCCCATTTTTCAAAAAGGGCCGAGGGAAGGAATTATTGTTTAGTTCTAGAGGGAAATAATTCTCCGACATGAGATTTCTTTTCCTATTTTTGCCAAAAGCAAAACATGGGCAAGTACTTCAGTTTAGTAGACATAGTAAAATTATCGTAAGTATACAATTTTAAAATTTCCTTGATCAAAAAATTAGTTTACGATAAATTTATCACAAATATATTAGTTCGGGATTTTTCGTGATATTAAATCTTTAATTTACTTTTGACATTTTAATTTGACTTTCGTTTACTTTCGAATGCCTCAACATTAAAAATACATAAAGGGTCAATGAGCAAAGTAAACAACGAGACAACTCATCTGGCTCTCTCACCGAAACCTAAAAATGCTACTCAAATTTTAAAAAACTAACAAAAAAAAATTAGTACAGCAAATCTTGGTGTTTAACATTTGAATGCTACGAAGATTTCGGGAGTTTCGAATTAAAAAAAAATCAAATTGCATGAGCAGTAAGATTTTTATTTAAATAAAATATAAAAAGTCAAAAAAATTTAGATAGGAACTTCTTAGTCTTTGGATCATTTAGAACTTCATCAAAAATAAAATCAACAGGGTTTTTCTTTTTCTTTTTTTTTTGCCCATTTCATTGCATGTTTTTTGGGTCAAAAGTTTCATGGCCTAATTTCCAAAAAAAAAGTATTAACTTTAGGTCGAGTAACAATTCTAACCCCAACTTTTTTTGTCTAGTAAAAAAACACCAACTTTAGGTTGAGTGACAATTGTAGCCCCAACTTTTTTTTTGTCTCATAAAAAATTATCAATTTTCACTTAAATTCCAAATTTGGCCCCTCTCGACTTAAAACCATTGATTATCCAACTTGACTATTCCATCTCAGCAATAAATTCACGTGGCATGCTAACTAGATTTAAAGCACTATTTATTATCTTCTTCTTTGAGCCACAGCTTGAAGAATGACGGTGAAACTATTCATCTCATTTTCTTCACCAGTAAGTCAAAAAGATTTCTTGATTAAATCTCTCTGGTCAGATTATAATTTGAAGTTATAGACCACTGCGTGTTGACAGACTCCATGGACAAGATCTGCCAAGCTCACGACCATAACATTTTTTCTCAAATAAGGATGACTTCAGACCAAAAGTCAACGAGAGGTCATATTTGGGATAAGGGTGAAAGTTGGTAATTTTTTATAATTCAAAAAAAAAGCTGGAGCCAGAATTGTCACTTGACCTAAAGTTGATATTTTTTTACGAGACAAAAAAAAGTTAGAACCATAATTATCATTTGACCTAAAGTTTGTATTTTTTTTTGGAATTAGGCCAAAGTTTCATTGCATTAATAGGTTGGAAACTTTTTTTTTTTTTGGCTTTTGGGTCAAAAGTTTCATTGCATTTAGTAGGTCGGACACTTGAGAACAAGAGCGCGCGAGTTGAAGCCGAGGGCGCAGAGGGAAAAACGAGACGCCTAATATTTTAAAATAGGAAGACGTTAAAAAGGAAATCAGGCGATGGGAAGAGGCGATCAGAATCACAAAAACCGGGGCCAACCCCCACCTACAAGCCCCTTCCGTTTCTCGTTTGTTTCTTTCTTTCTGACAAGTGAATGAACCGATCGGCAAGAGAAAATAAATTATTTCAATACAATAAAATAAAATAAAATCAGAGTAGGGTTCTTCAAATTGCTCTTGAAAGGTGAAGCAACTGGTATTAGTAATTCCGTACTCCGAATGATGGGAGATTTATATTGGCATTAATGTTGCACTGTTAGTATGATCGAGAACTGATGCGTATGCCACGTCGTGAACGGACTGGACTTAAACCTGTCTCGTAGCCATTTTCGTTCATTTACTGAGTTTGACGTCGGGCCTTTGTCGTGACGAAGAGTTGTTTATGTTGATCACTTTCACCCCCACCCCTCCTTCCTTTTTAGGAAATAAAAGAAACCAACTAAATTACGTCGTAATGGCATATTCAGATCCGAGTTTCCGCATAATTCAACGTGTCCATAATCTTAAACCTAGCTCGTAGCTGTTTTCGTTCATTTAGCGAGTTTGATGTCGAGGCTTTGCCGTCACGAAGAGTTGTTTCTACTGATCGCTTTCGCCTCCCTTTAGGAAGCAAAAGAAACGAAGTAAATTACGTAGTAATGATATATTTAGATTCGACTTTCCGCATGAAACAATGTGTCCATATTCAGGGTACGGTGGAATCTGACTTTAGGACTTCTGGAGCCTTGTGCATGAACGTACCAAGACAAATGAAGAAAGTAAGCGAAGATGATTGCGACGGAGTAATTATTTGATTCACAAATGAGATTACTGATTTATCGAGGATGAATTGACACCTTTTTTATAGTTCGATCGTTTAAGATGGTGGCATTTTTTTTCTTTTTATAAAATAGAAGGATTGAAAGACGCGATCAACTTAGCGAAGCCCTCTAGACTTCATCAAAAGGGTCAAACAATCTACGTAAAAGGTTCAATTGAGTCACCACGTTTATGTATCACCAAAGCTCTAGAGATCCGAAAACTTATTCATCAACACAAGAATCATGCGCTGTCACTGCGAGTATGTTTGATCTTCTAATCTGGTGGGTGAAAAAGCTCAGTAACATATCGATGCAGTACCTTAGGATGGGTAAAAGTGTAGACCTATTAAGACCCATTTACAATCCATATTTAATTGAGCTTTACCGCTCAAATCCATAACAACTCAATTATTAAGTTAGGCTAATCCATATCTAACCCATTTCATGAAAATTGAGTCAAAAAAAAGGTCAACCCATTTTGACACCTCGAGCTGCCGACTCAGGGATGAAAATTGTACGAAATTAGGCAGAGGAGGTCTATTGAATTTCGCATTTAAGCGACGTTCGTTACGCAAATAATAAATGAAGAGAGAGAGAGAGAGATGTCCTTGGTTTGCAATATGCAGATTGTATCGCACTTGTTTCGAGGGTTTTGCATCTTGTGACTACTGCTACTGCCTACTGGTCCTCAACATCACAGCATCGTCACCTGCATGCTGAAAAGATCCCTCGGCACCACTTCACCCCACGTTTGTGAGAAAAGTTCGATCGGTGGGCAAAAGGGCCCTAATTTTCTCCACTCACTAAAGATATAAACGGATATTCTTCTTCCTCCTCTTCCACTCACCTATTTCTCTCTCGTGAGGTCTCACATTTTCTAAACTTTTTTTCATTGTGATATTGAAAATTCTAAACTTATACTTATGCGACATATTTACTTTTTATCAAGATTCTATTAAATGATTTTTCAGTCAAAATAACATCGTTTTTACTTTACTTCAGCTACATGGGCCCCATGTCAATATTATTTGCTTTCTGGCTTCTATGTAGGCTGATTTTTTATGGCTTTCATTGACAGAACTTTAATTGAGAGTTAATGTATCATACATTTACAACTTTAGGATTTTTTGTGTCACGGAAAATATTTCGAGATAAATACGTCACAGTGGGCATAACTTAGAGTTTTTGGTGATAGCCCTTTCTTTTAAATAGAGGTTTGATTTAAAGCCATCTAATTGAAAAATGTTTCTTTCGCGAAAGGTGAAACCATTCTTACGCAATAAAACCAAAGAAAAAGATAAGTATAGGAAGCCAGTCTGCAGATAAATTATTGCTTTTAGATGAATATGAGTTTATTATTTAACAAGTTGAGAGATCGTCACAAGCCATTATCCATGTGAGAGACTTGAAGAAAAAGAATGAAAAGAAGGCATAAAGATTCAAAGCTTTCCGAGACCTTAGAAGTCTCTGGGTGTCTTCTTTTATCATGGTTGTGTTTGCATATCTAACAGAAATATGTTGTACAGATGCTTGGAAGTAACGATGTTCGTCCAGTTGTCGATCCATCTACATCTAGGATTCAAGTTGATGTTGGAAATGTCGGACCTAGTGCAGACCAAGTACTTGAGAGGGATGCGTTGTTAGGACCGGGGAAAGAGTCTGCAAATGCTCCCACACCACCATGAAGACAAAAGCATTGGATTGTATATGTGTATATGTCATTGAGAGAGCGTTTTAGGGCATGAAAGCTGGATTTTTAGCCCATGAATCTTTTCTCATTTGTTGTTGATGTCTCTAGCTTTGAATGAAGACTTTTATATGCTATTTATATCCATGTGGTCTCTTTCCACCTGTTGGCTTAAGTGTTTGGACCGAACTTTCTAACATGGTCTTAGAGCCAGCTTCTACCCCATGCCTCCGTTTGTCAAATTCCTCATGTAGTTCATAATTTGGCTTGCATGTGAGAGGGGCGTGTTAAACTATCATAAATCGCTTGTCTATGGGGTTAATACGCTCTTTACATACATGTGGTCTCCTCCCACCTTTTGGTTGGGATAATTATAAAAAAAAAGGTCATAAACCTATTGTAATTGTATCAATTTAGTCATAGATCTTTCAATTTGGCCAATTTAGTTTTAAACTTTTTGAAAATTTGTAATATAGTCCATTCGATCAATTTTGGCCAGAAAACGTTGACGTGGGTGCCAGTCATCCTACGTGGCACCGTCGGTCCTGACGTGGACTAGCCACAAATGAGGGCCGACGAGGGTCGCCTCACCAGCCTTGGGCAAGGCTCGATGGAGGTTGCCCAAAGCCTCTGTTGAGCCTTGCCCGAAGCTTGCAAGGCCAACCCTTGCTGGATTTGGCTAGTGTAAGCCTTGCTCGAGACCAGCGAGGTGTGAGGTCAACCTTTGCCAGATACTGGGTGACTTCTACCCTACGAGGGTGAGATCGACCCCCGCTAGATTCCGACGAGGGCAAGCCTCGCTAGCCCTCATATGCAATCGGTCGTTGACCAACAAGGAGGCCATCGACTACAGAGGATGAAGGAAATAAAAGAAGATAACAAAACAAAACAAAATTTTAAAAAATTAATCCAAAAAATAATAAAAAAATTGTAAAAATTGTCAACGTCAGCGCCAGCAATGTCATGTAGGATAGTCGGCATTCACGTTAGTGATTTCCAAGGAAAATTGCTCGGATGGACTACATTGACAAATTTTCAAAAGGTTTAGGACTAAACTAGCCGAATAACAAATATTTAGTACTGAATTGACACAATTACAATATGTTCAGGACTTTTTAAATAATTTTTCCCCTATTGGTTTAAGGTTTTGAGCCGGGCTTTTGAACAAAGACAAACAACTTGGGAAAGGTCTGATGTGCTTGTGTTGATTATCTAGACGTGAATGTACTATGTGGCTATGTTGGCTTTTGCTGAGTTTTACTTTGTCCTTAGCTGGGTTGGTTGAGCATCTAAGCTGCAATTCGTACATCGCGATCTGCAACTTACATGCACGTCACGTATTATTGAACGCATCTCATATGCTAACACCATGGACAGTTAATGCATAAAAAGTTACGCTGACACCATAGTACAGTCAACGCATAAAACAAGCAAACCCTAAGTCTCTTCCATACATGTTCGGCCAATTCACGCATCGGTTCACAACAATCTTTTCAAGAAAGACCATTTTGCATCGTTGCACCAAGTATTGAATACAAACCAACAGAGTAATAATATCACGATCTAAGGAATAAAGGTTGTATCCTCCTTCGATGGGCTTTTGATGCAATGACCACGTCAACTTTAGCAAGACGAATAAGAACAGTATTATTCAAAGGGAAAAAAACAGACAGAGAGAACAACGTAAAAGATCACTCTTTCTCATCCATTGCTGTTTTGCCCACTATTGCTCATATGAATAGAAGGAGTAATGCTTTTGCTTGGGGGTCCAAGATCAAAGTCCTGCGTATCATAACTCCCCTAATCCGCTGTACTATGTTTACGTCCTTTTACAGAATGTTGTAACATCCAAATACTCGAAAAGTTTCCGACCTAAGTGTCAAGATCTATTCTTTTGTGATCCCACCGCCATCTAACTCATAGAGGGACCAATCCTCAAGGGATTGTAGAATCCCTTTCTATAAGGAGTCCTCTAAATGGATGCATAATCGCATTGATACATGAATATAAAATAAGGATTAGTGCAAACTCTCGACAATCTAATCCTCATCGTATGTCATGACATTATGTATATCAGGTACAACAAAAGACAAGGTGATCTCAACCTAGTACTGCCGAAGGCCGGATAAGCCCCAATTCACGGACCATTAATAAAAAATGCACTAGATTAACCCCAGCAAGTCTAATGATCTCGGGACAATCGAGAGAGGTGAGCAATGAACTCCCACATGCGATTTGAACAAAAGAAATCGAAAATTGCCAGCTGATGACAGTGTCGCATGAGTGGATGTGCATTGCATGCGTGGCCTGAGTCGTCTTGACTCAATCTTGCTCACCTGTGCAAGAGAAAATTGTCCAAAAAGTCCTAATCTATTGTACGACAGACAATTTAATCTTAAAGTTTTTAATTATAGTAATTTAGTCTTAAACCTTTTGACGATTTGCTAATTTAGTTTTAAGCTTTTCAATTGCATCAATTTAATTCTAAACTTTTTAACGATTTATCAATTCAATCCAAAATCTTTTGAGGATTTGTCAATTTAGTCTTTCTGAGCAATTTTTGCCAAAAAATCGTTGATGTGATGATTTAGTCATCGTCGATTGCCTTATATAGTATGGCCGGTGATAATGTAGACAATATTTTACATCTTTTTATTTGTTTGAATTTTTTTCTTTTTGTTTTATTTTCATTCTTTTTCGTTCCTTCTTCCTTTGGTTGACGAGGCTCAAGGGTCGGGCGAGACTCACCCTCGTTGGATCTAATGAGAGTCGAGCCTGACTAGCCAATGACGGCAAGGTCGAGCCTTGCCAAGTGTAGGCGAGGCTCGCCCTCTTCAAGTTGGCAAGGTTGAAACCCTTGCCAAATTCAGTGAGGGCAAGCCTCGTCCAAGGCAGCAAGGGTTTCGACTTGCCGTTGGAAGAAGGAAAGAAAAAAAAAATGAAAACAATTCAAAAATCATATTAAAAATTTCAGAAAAAAATGTAAAAGATTGTTCATGTTAGCAATTTCCAATTAAAATTGATCAGAGAACTAAATTAGCACGACTAAAAAATTTATGACTAAATTAATAAATCATAAAAAGGTTCAGATATTGATCAACCTAACTAAAATATTTAGGATTGAACATATCATAATAAAATAAATTTAGTGCTTTTCGGACAATCTCCTCGCCACGAGATGGCGAGCTTTCCCATGCACCGTGATACTGTCGTCCTGAGCCTTCTGAATTTTACTCATCCTTTGCCCTTTTTCTGATTTCAAACTTTGGCCGCATCGCCCAGCCAGAGAGCGTGCGAGGGACAAAAACTGTACGGACCACACGAGATTTTCACTGTTTTACTCTGCGTCCTGGACTCCCTCTCCCTCCTGTTTGGTTGCGTTGCGTCAGTGTGACATGCACGGAGATTCGTTGAGAAGCAGTGGGTGAAAAAAACGTGGTGCGTTTGATCGTGGTATAGAAGGACAAAACCCTAGGAGATTTGGTCGAGCGATAGAAGGGATCTCCCGCCTCTGGAGAAATCCCGAGTTCTATTCACGTCACGCGTGAATCTTTCTAGGTTCGTGCATCGCGCCGTGTTGCTACGGCTTGCTCCTTGTGAATAGATTCCCCGTGGTCCTCTGCAAGCTCGTGCATTGCAATGTGTGGCTGTGGCTCGCCTCTCGTGAAGAGATTTCCTGATCGCCGGCATTTTCGAGGTGCTGCGGTGATAGGCTTGCTTGTCGACCTCTTGCCTTTGGGTTGTCGATCGTGCCGAACTGTCACAGCTCGATCCATATAGCCGATGGTAATGCCATACACTACAAAAAAAGCCAGGTTTTGCCACGAATTTTGCCACGAAAAATTCGGCAAAATTCGTGGCAAAATGATTTTGCGACGAAATTAGCGACGGAAAAAAAATTCGTCGCTAATAAGCCGTCGCAAAATTTTGCCACGGAAAATTTCAAAATTCGTGGCTAATTTGCGACGGAAAAAAATTCGTGACTAAAATTCGTGGCCAATTTTTCGTGGCAAAATTCGTGGCTAATTTGCAACGAAAAAAATTCGTCGCTAATTTTTCGTGGCAAAATTCGTGGCTAATTTGCAACGAAAAAAATTCGTGGCTAAAATTCGTCGCTAATTTTTCGTGGCAAAATTCATGTCAAAATTCGTGGCTAATTTGTAACGAAAAAAATTCGTCGCAAAATTCGTCGCTAATTATTCGTCGCTAATTATTCGTGGCTAATTTGCCACGAATATTTTTCGTGGCAAAATTCGTGGCTAATTTGCCACGAACATTATTCGTGGCAAATTTCCGTGGCTAATTTCCGTCGCTAATATCATATTTTTGTCATTTTTTGCCACGAAATTATTCGTGGATAATTTGCCACGGAAATTTTTCGTGGCAAAGTTCGTGGCTAAAATGCGAGTCAATTTTTTTTTCAATTATTTGCGACGAACTTATTCGTGGCTAATTTGCCAATTTTTTTTTTGGTCAGTATTTAATGACGTTTGCGACGGACATTATTCGAAAACGAATTTGGCGACGAAATTTAATGAATAATTTAGCGACGAATGTTGTTTAGGGACGAATTCAATTTGAAATCTAATTAACATTGATAGAAAATCACAGTCAAGACAAATCATGTTCATCTTGCCAAGAAGAGTTCTAAATTAACAAGAACAAATCCCAAAAAGAAAGAAATGAAACAAAGCTCTAAATTAGGGGCAGTTCGCAAACTGTTCATTTTGTGATATCAAAGATACCTTCTCTACAACACACTTAGCAGCTGAAAAAACTAAGCCCATGACTGCAAATGTTTTTCGCTGAGTGCCAACTTCTTTGTCCCATCTGCTTTGCAGTGTAAATGAACTGTTGCTTTCCAGTCATTTGGTCCTGCATTATAGGATTGTCCAGTGCTCCTAGAAGCAGGCCCATAAAGATCCCAAGGCCACCTCCTGCAGCAATTTCAATGAAACATATTGACAAACAGCAAAATCTGGCATCTTAACATCATTTTACCCTCGGCTCACGAGGTCTGAGGCACTAAATGGAAAAAAAGCAGCAAAAGAGTTGAGAACTCTTACCCATGACTCCACTGACAACACTGCGAACAGCACAATTGTTCCAAATATCTTGACCACGAATTTCCTCAGGTGTAGGCAATCTTAATGGCTGAATTTGAGGCTTCTCTGCTTCTCTCAAGCCCGAAGAATCGTCAACGGTTGTTTCAGACGCTGAAATCTGAAATCAAAACGACGTCAACATGTGCACACTTAAGCAATGCTCAGGACAGTGGAAAGGAAGAGGAAGGATGAGTCATCTTTCTTTAGAAGATACTTTTCCTAGGACCCATGAGATCAACTGATCCAAAAATGGACAGATCTCCCTCCCTCCCTATTGTCCTTACCAGAAATTGAAGGAAGTAACCACAGTTTGCACCTTTCGAAAAACTAACTGCATAATGCTTAATGTACTTTAACATTTTGATAACCACAATGACTGTATATGGTGAATGTATATGGTTCTCGTCAGTAGAGATGGTTCTGGTTCTGCACTGAAACTCTTAATATCAATATCGCTTGAGATCTAGACAGAGACAGTAAATTTAGGTTGGCATACACGTAACGTCAGAGATGATTTTCAAAAAATCATTGCCAAAAGACAGAATTGAGGATAACAATATGGTATGAGAAGGAGACATAACACCCATAGCATATAACCTGTGGAGGAACTATTCCACCCAATTTTTTTTTCATTTAGGCGTAAATTGAAACACTGAGAGTGGGAGAACCAACCCATACATCTACAGCCTATACAAAGATTGGATCCACAGTCTTCTTTAGGAACAGATAACCAATAATAATCAACGACAGACTTATGTGTTGGAAATAGTTTTACCCCGATGGCCAAAGCTTCAACCTAGGCCAAAGAAGGTTTGGAAATAGTTTTCAAGCATAGAGATATAAATAAAATAATTATAGCACGACTCCGAAACGAAAAAAAAAACAAATGTCACGGAAAATACTATTCACCAGAATCGTTTTTTATCAAAAACCCATCTAAACGACTCCGAAAAGCAAAAAAATGACTTGAGTCACGGCCAAAGGCCGTGATTTTGGATCAGCGGACCGTTTCCACTTGACCGACCAAATTTCAACTCATTCCGACCACATTTCACCTCATTCCGACCAAATTTCAAACCAATTTCAACTAAATTTTCAACTTAAACTAATACCAATTTCAACTAAATCCGCTCACGAACAGAAGCAAATTTGTGGACGAAACAGAAACAGAGGCGAAACAGAAACAGAACCATTCTGTTTCGTGGGCGAAACATAATGGTTCTGGGTTGAAATTGGTTTTGGGTTGAAATTGGTCTGTTTCGCCCAGGAACAGAACGAAGCAGAAGCCAGCCAACACAAGCAGAACGAAGCAGAAGCCAGCCAACACAAGCAGAAGCCAGCCAACATAGGCAGAAGCCAGCCAACACAGGCAGAAGCAGAACCAAACCCAGCCAACACAAGCAGAAGCGCAGAAGCAGACCCAAACCCAGCCAACACAAGCAGAAGCGCAGAAGCAGACCCAAACCCAGCCAACACAAGCAGAAGCGCAGAAGCCCAGAAGCAGACCCAAACCCAGCCAACACAAGCAGAAGCATGGAAGCAGACCCAAACCCAAACACATAAGCAGACGTACCTCTCGCCGCAATGCCGACCCAAGCAAACGTATCTCTCGCTTCCCAACGGAAGCAAACCGACCGAACACACTCTCAGACCGCGAGTTGGGTGTCCTCGCTTCCCAGCGTCCGCCGCCGAAGAACGCCGAGAATCGCGCCGAAGAACGCCGAGGGTCGCCGAGAATCGTTCGACCAAGACCTGCAACAGAGACAGAGACCGAGAAGAGACAGAGAAGAGAAGATTGGTTCGATCGTGAGAAAAGAAGAGAGAACCCTAATTTGTACCGGCTCATAAAGACGACGCCGTTTAGAGAATTTCCGCTGAAATTAGCCACGGATTAAAATTCGTGGCTAATTCCGTGGCTAATTTGCCACGGAATTAGCCACGAATTTTAATTTTCTCGCGGCAAATTCAAATCGAAATACAAAATTGTCGCGGCAAACCCTAAATTTTTTAAAATTCGTGGCAAATTAGCCACGGATTTTTGCCACGAATTTCCTCAAAAAAGCCAATAAAATTCGATTTTGAGGAAATTCGTGGCTAAAATCCGTGGCTCATTTGCCACGGATTTTTGCCACGAATTTCCTCAAAAAAGTCCATAAAATTCGATTTTCATAAAAACAAAACCTACAAAATTCGATTTTTTTAGGAAATTCGTGGCTAAAATCCGTGGCTAATTTGCCACGGATTTTAGCCACGAATTTCCTCAAAAAAGTCCATAAAATTCGATTTTCATAAAAAAAAAACCTACAAAATTCGATTTTTTTAGGAAATTCGTGGCTAAAATCCGTGGCTAATTTGCCACGGATTTTAGCCACGAATTTCCTCAAAAAAGTCCATAAAATTCGATTTTCATAAAAAAAAACCTACAAAATTCGATTTTTTTAGGAAATTCGTGGCTAAAATCCGTGGCTAATTTGCCACGGATTTTAGCCACGAATTTCCTCAAAAAAGTCCATAAAATTCGATTTTCATAAAAAAAAACCTACAAAATTCGATTTTTTTAGGAAATTCGTGGCTAAAATCCGTGGCTAATTTGCCACGGATTTTAGCCACGAATTTCCTCAAAAAAGTCCATAAAATTCGAATTTCATAAAAAAAAACCTACAAAATTCGATTTTGAGGAAATTCATGGCTAAAATCCGTGGCAAATTAGCCACGGATTTCCTCAAAAAAGTCCATAAAATCCGATTTTCACGAATTTCCTCAAAAAAGCCAATAAAATTCGATTTTGAGGAAATTCGTGGCTAAAATCCGTGGCAAATTAGCCACGGATTTTTGCCACGAATTTCCTCAAAAAAGTCCATAAAATTCGATTTTCATAAAAAAAACCTACAAAATTCGATTTTTTTAGGAAATTCGTGGCTAAAATCCGTGGCTAATTTGCCACGGATTTTAGCCACGAATTTCCTCAAAAAAGTCCATAAAATCCGATTTTCATAAAAAAAAACCTACAAAATTCGATTTTTTTAGGAAATTCGTGGCAAAAATCCGTGGCAACGGATTTTTGCCACGAATTTCCTCAAAAAAGTCCATAAAATCCGATTTTCACGAAATTCGTGGCTAAAATCCGTGGCTAATTAGCCACGGATTTTTGCCACGAATTTCCTCAAAAAAGCCAATAAAATTCGATTTTGAGGAAATTCGTGGCTAAAATCCGTGGCAAATTAGCCACGGATTTTTGCCACGAATTTCCTCAAAAAAGTCCATAAAATTCGATTTTCATAAAAAAAAACCTACAAAATTCGATTTTTTTAGGAAATTCGTGGCTAAAATCCGTGGCTAATTTGCCACGGATTTTTGCCACGAATTTCCTCAAAAAAGTCCATAAAATTCGATTTTCATAAAAAAAAACCTACAAAATTCGATTTTTTTAGGAAATTCGTGGCTAAAATCCGTGGCTAATTTGTCACGGATTTTTGCCACGAATTTCCTCAAAAAAGTCCATAAAATTCGATTTTCATAAAAAAAAACCTACAAAATTCGATTTTTTTAGGAAATTCGTGGCTAAAATCCGTGGCAAATTAGCCACGGATTTTTGCCACGAATTTCCTCAAAAAAGTCCATAAAATTCGATTTTCATAAAAAAAAACCTACAAAATTCGATTTTTTTAGGAAATTCGTGGCTAAAATCCGTGGCTAATTTGCCACGGATTTTTGCCACGAATTTCCTCAAAAAAGTCCATAAAATTCGATTTTCATAAAAAAAAACCTACAAAATTCGATTTTTTTAGGAAATTCGTGGCTAAAATCCGTGGCTAATTTGCCACGGATTTTAGCCACGAATTTCCTCAAAAAAGTCCATAAAATTCGAATTTCATAAAAAAAAACCTACAAAATTCGATTTTGAGGAAATTCATGGCTAAAATCCGTGGCAAATTAGCCGCAGATTTTTGCCACGAATTTCCTCAAAAAGTCCATAAAATCCGATTTTCACGAATTTCCTCAAAAAAGCCAATAAAATTCGATTTTGAGGAAATTCGTGGCTAAAATCCGTGGCAAATTAGCCACAGATTTTTGCCACGAATTTCCTCAAAAAAGTCCATAAAATTCGATTTTCATAAAAAAAACCTACAAAATTCGATTTTTTTAGGAAATTCGTGGCTAAAATCCGTGGCTAATTTGCCACGGATTTTAGCCACGAATTTCCTCAAAAAAGTCCATAAAATTCGATTTTCATAAAAAAAAAACCTACAAAATTCGATTTTTTTAGGAAATTCGTGGCTAGCCACGGATTTTTGCCACGAATTTCCTCAAAAAGTCCATAAAATCCGATTTTCACGAAATTCGTGGCTAAAATCCGTGGCTAATTAGCCACGGATTTTTGCCACGAATTTCCTCAAAAAAGCCAATAAAATTCGATTTTGAGGAAATTCGTGGCTAAAATCCGTGGCAAATTAGCCACGGATTTTTGCCACGAATTTCCTCAAAAAAGTCCATAAAATTCGATTTTCATAAAAAAAACCTACAAAATTCGATTTTTTTAGGAAATTCGTGGCTAAAATCCGTGGCTAATTTGCCACGGATTTTTGCCACGAATTTCCTCAAAAAAGTCCATAAAATTCGATTTTCATCAAAAAATCGGGATTTCCTCAAAAAAGTCCTCGAATTTCTTAGTGGTGTGACTAATCGGGATTTTTTTATGAACTCCGTGGGAAAAATCCGTTGCAAATTTGCCACGAATTTTTGCCACGGTCTTGTCATTTGAGTGATTGGATTTTCATGGAATTCGTGGCAAATTAGCCACGGATTTTAGCCACGAATTTCATGAAAATCAAATTTTGTGGGCTTTTTTTTGCTAAAATCCGTGGCTAATTTGCCACGAATTTCATTTCTACTATCCCACACCCGCGTAATTCATTTTTTTGTCCGGACAATAACATTAAGAGTAATAGCAATAATATTCAACAACAATTACAATAATAATAAAAACAACAACAACAACAACAACAACAATAAACTTTTGTCATAATAATAATTACGACATAATTAGTAAAATGTCTCAGAAATCCAAATCTTCTTCTTCACCTTCGTCTTCATCTTGATCTTCTTCTTGAGCATCATCGTTGTCGTCATCATCGTCATCGTTATCGTCATCGTCGTCGTCGTCATCATCATCATCATCATCATCATCATCATCATCCTCTGTCTCAAAATCTGATTCTGCAACACCTTCTAAATTTGATTCGCGAATTTCAGTTACAACTATATCTATCATTGCTCCACATGGATCTCGTAGAGTAGGAATGTTATATTCCTCAGTTTGAACCGCGTTACAAACTTCCTCTTGCTGATATGCTGTATCCTTCCAGTATTTCTCGATTTTTCTTCGTGCTTTGATTTTACATACAGCCCATCAATCAGCTTTGTCACGTTTCAAACTAGGATATGATGCTTGTTGTGCCAACACAAATGGTTCATATTTCTTATACCGAACGAAGTGATTTATTTCAACCAAATTAAACTTCGTATGCACCTTCATTCCTTTGACGGGGTCGAACCACATGATGCACTTAAGATTACACACGCAAAGTCAATAATATATATTTAAATGATGGTAGTCGACATGCACTTACATATACATATGTTTTGAACCATGCTGCAAATTGTTCATCGCACAAACGGTCGAACTCATTTGGTGGTAGTCCATACATTGAATTTTGAAAAATCCTATTAAAAATTTACGATCCAACGGCCACGATTCGAATTCAAAAACGATCTAATGGTCCCGAAAAATTCTAATTAATAAAAACACACCGCGAGAGAGGTCGTCTATCAGTCCAAATTAGCACCCGATCAAAAATTCACTTTTCACCTATCCCGAGTAATATCGCGGCTGGGCACCAAAGTTCGGGCTCTAAATAACGGCCAAATCCATCGCTAACTCCGTTGCAAATTAGCTACGAAGAATTTTTCGTCGCAAATTCCGTAGCAAATTACCGACTAAATGTCTTTTTCTTCGCAAATTAGCAACGGAAAAAAATTCGTCGCTAATTTCGTCGCAAATTAACCATGAATTATTTTCCATCGCAAATTCCGTCGCAAATTAGCCACGAATTTTTTTTCGTGGCAAATTCCGTCCCAAATTAGCCACGAAAAAAAATTCGTGGCAAATTCCGTCGCAAATTAGCCACGAATTTTTTTCGTGGCTAATTCCGTCGCAATTAGCCACGAATTTTTTTTCGTGGCAAATTCCGTCGCAAATTAGCCACGAATTTTTTTTCATGGCTAATTCCGTCGCAATTAGCCACGAATTTTTTTTCGTGGCTAATTCCGTCGCAAATTAGCCACGAATTTTTTTTCGTGGCTAATTCCGTCGCAATTAGCCACGAATTTGTTTCCGTGGCTAATTCCGTCGCAATTAGCCACGAATTTTTTTTCGTTGCAAAATTCGTCGGTAATTTGCGACGAATAATTTTTCGTCGCAAATTTGCGACGGAAAAAAGTTCGTCGCAAATTAGCAACGAAAAATTATTCGTCGCAAATTTCCGTGGCTAAATCCTTGTTTTTTTGTAGTGATAGAAGTGGTTTGTAACGGGGATCGCTCCGCTCCATCCTTTTACCGATAGAAAAAGGAGTTCAGGGTGAGAAATTTTTGGACAAAAAACTTGTAGCCCTTGATCAATCATTTTCAAAAAAAAAAAAAAAGCTTTAGACTGTCCGAAAAAAACGTGGACAGCTCAATTGATGCACAGAATTTGGCCGTTGCACCACACTCGTCCGACAAACTGGGAAGGGCGAAAGTATGGGACGGAAACAGGAACACGAGGGACCACATTGATCAAGCATTAGTCGAATTATTGTGTTGTATCTGCGGTTGAATTATGTCGGAATTGAGAAAAATTTATAACGTGTGCATAAAAGAAATAGAATAGAACATGACCAGTGTAGCTCATAAATTAAATGGCTAATACTACGAAAAATCTTAAACTGATACACATGTGATAAATTTACCCCAAACTAATTTTTTTACCACCAGAAACCTCAAACTAGCACGTTTGCGACAAATTTACCTTATGTTAGTTTTTATTAAATTACATTAATATCACGAAAAATCACAAACTGGTATACCTGTGATAAACGCAGGTAAAACACCAAATTGGTGCACCTGTTGCTTTCACGTGTCATCAAATATAGAAATTTGATGGTAAAATTTAACGAAAACTATTAGAGGGTAAAATTATCGCGGATGTACCAGTTTAGGTTTTTGAGGTAAATTTGTTATGGGTGTACCAGTTTGGGATTTTTTGTGGTATTAATCCCAAAATAAATGAATAATTGATATCGCAAAATACTCTCTAACCTTGTTGTTAAATCACGTTCCACAAAAAAAAATCGCAATATTTATAGGATAAAGCTATGAATTGCTGATTAAAGACCAATTATGATGCTATTACTATTTGAGCAATCAAGAAAAAAATCTGACTATATTTTATCGTGTTTTAATAGATTTTCTAAGGACAGTTATAGTTAAGTTCGTTTGAACCAAATTCATTTCGGACTCTCAAGTCCAGAAATTTAGAAGAATATAATAACACTGATGCACGGGTCTTTCTTAGGGCATTTTGATCATGATGCATCATCAACGTGCCAATATGTGATTGGGGGTGGGGGGACATAAGTTGTAAAACGAAAGGAACAAGTCATGATGGGTAATCATACGCGTTTTGAAAGTTCTATAAGATAAATATAAAAACAAAAAAAAATTAATACAACGAAAAACTCCAACTGATATATTTATAATAAATTTACTTCAAATTAATTTTTGACTATCGAAAACTTCAAATTGGTACACCCGTAACAAATATGTTCTCTGTTAAATTAGATTAATACCACGAAAATCATAAATTGGTAAATCTGTGATAAACAGAGAGGTAAAACCCTAAATTGGTACACCGATTAATTATCGCGTGCCATCCAACTCAGCACTTTGACGGTAAAATTTAACGGTAACTAACGGATGGTAAATTTATCACAAGTGTACCAGTTTAAGATTTTTGGTAGTCAAAAAATTAGTTTGGGGTAAATTTCTCATAGATGTATTAATTTAGGGTTTTTTTGTGATATTGACAGAAGAAAAAAGAGTTTTGAATTTTGAATGTGCCTCGAAATAGAAAGAATAAAAAAAAAAAATTGACCCGGCACGAGCCCAAATCTTTGACGTTGCAAACTGGCGGCACGTGATGATAATTGAAGAGGGCCATGCAAAGTTCACCGCCCTTCCTCCCCACCCAACTGATAAGTCTGCATGTGCCGGGAAGTGACGGATCATCCAAAACAAACGTGCATGCATCGTACAATTTTGTTCTGTCTATGCATCACACGCACCTAGTCCGACAGCATCACGGGTAGGGGGTTCGATGTCCACATGATAATCTCACTCCTCGGGGTCAAGGGATCCGGGCATTGACAGCGATAGCGTGAAATGTTTCATCCTTTCATGCAGAACTGAGGGCGCGAAATTGACAGATCGCCAAAATGACAGCCCATCATGTATCATGGGAAACGCTCGTCGCCGTCTCGATCATATTAATCTGATCCGATGCTGACCCAATCCTAACGTTTCTTGGATCTTCGGCAAGTAGGGTGTCTGGCAAAACCATAGTTCATGCGATTCTCTTGATGCCCCCTTGTAAGCGTGGGGTTTTCGACGGTAGAAATAATCGTCGAAGTTGAGGGATTAAGGGGAAAGGTCTCGAAACCTTTGCTGGAATGTTCCTTTCGTCTCTTGAGGTGAATTCTCTTTCTCTCCTTTACCGTTTGCATCCGCCAGGTGCCTCGATGTTTATTTGCCGTTTGGATGGGCCAAACCCAGCCCAATAACCACAAGGCCCAGAAGGTGGTTATTTGCCTTCTGCTATTAATAATTGACTCCAGAAGGAAAACGAACTTGATTTTTCATATACGCATTAAGGCACCTCTTTGAGACTACGTCTTCTTTAGTTTTCCTTTGAAACACTCGTGGACACTAAAGATAATCGAGGATCACTCTCAATTGTGCAAAGTGGCATTTAATCTATGGAAACACTGGGTATGTTCATTATGTGATATGCATGTATGATTGATGATACACGTTAATGATTATTGGGCATGTTTTCTGCGTTATTCGAATGTGCTTTGAATATGTTGACCGAGGAATATGTTTTCCCATATATTGGTATTAGAGCACGCTTACTTGTTTCCTGATCATGCATGTGAATGCCCTTTGAAATTGAAGTGTATTCTGCCTGTTTTCATTTCGATCTCGTTTTTGGCCCGTTTTCTTCGCGTTGACATACTGTTCATGCATGTTTCAATTTGTTCCTTTCAACAAAACTTGATTTTGAATAGATAGACGGAAAGTACTAGTCGAGATGAGAAAAATGATGGGTGGCGCATCACCAGAGGAGGCCGCACGCGCTCTCACGTACCGACGTGGCAAAGTGGCGTATCGGTTGCCGCTAACCGCTTATGCTAATGTCATCCATGATGTCAGCAATGCGCGGATCTGGGTTGACTTGTATCCTGACCCAACTGACCTGTTGACTCGATCAGTTGATTGTTGACCCGACCGTTAATCCTTGATCGGTCGGACCGATCAGTCCGGTCGAACCAGTCAAGCTCGACCGGTTTAGACCAATTAGAATGTCTCTAGCACATTACTTTGGCCTGTATGAGCTCATTTGAACTCGGATTTGGGCGTTCTTGATATCAATATGTTCATATTGGAATGCTCTACATTATGATATATTCATATGACATATTTGCTACACTTATGAATGTCAAAATGCACGATGAACCCTATAGATGCGTACCTTAGAGTATATTCTTTGGCATTTTCTCTAGTTCTATGGTTTTTTTAAATACAAGCGCTGGCTCAAATGTATATGAATAAGTATTCCCTATTTTATGAGTAATCCTTTTGTTCTGCATTCGTTGCAAAAATAATGGTACATGCGATACGCACTCCACTAATCTCAAGAACGACGGCTCCAAAGGGGAGGTTTGAGAAACTTAGAATCAAGCTAACTCTTTATCGACGAGACACTAGTGATGACAGATAACACACATCATCAAGGTCAATAAAATGATACAAGATATCATTTGAAACAGTTTCATAATGTTGGAACATGAGATAGTCGGAGTCCTAAAATGCACTATTCTTGAGGAGTTGAGAAGAATGGTTGAAAATGTTAGATAAATCTTAAAGGGTCCACATCATAAGATGCTTGTGGAGAATTTCCTAAAAGAGTACATAAGGGTTGGGGGCAAGGAGAACGTCAAACCTTGTAGTAAATGGGTCTTGGCGCAAACCGTGGCCTGAATTTAAGGGTTTTCTGGGAGCCTCTATTTTGGTGCCAAAGAAAATGAAATTCCCTAAGGAATTCCACGAGTCTTTTCCTATCTATGTGATGCATAGGTACACTTGATATTGTTTCTTTATGATATGGAGTCACTTGTGTATATGTTTCAAGTTAATAATTCAAGTTATTAAATATTTGTGAATGTGTTATGAAATATTTGGTTATGGAAATTTATGGCTTTTTTATTTGATATTGCCACAATAAATGTTATGTTATGTGTGGGAAGTTCTTAAAAGTTTGTACAACTTTTGAAGAACTAAATTTTATTTTACATAAATGATTATGTTAATACTAATTTCAAATTAGGATTTTTAGACGATGATTGGGAACATAGTGACCTATCGACTCTAAGACCTTTTATGAAACTATTCCTTAATGTGATTAATTTATGTAATTATAATGCTGATGAAACATCAGAATATGCATTAATAATTCATGCATATACATTTGAAATGTTCAGATACAATGGCTTCAGTAATTAAGAACATAGTGGCTGAACTTAATAAGAGAGAGAAATTAAATAGTGATAATTATGAGATTTGGAATCTCAAAATTCAATATGTGCTAGAAGAGCAAGAGGCACTTGAAACTCTTATCTAGGTTATGGAAGAACCTAAGGATGGGACTACTACCCAGTACAAAAGGGATATAGATGCCTTTGCTACATAAAAAAGAAAGAACTATCTTGCTCGCATTATGTTGCTAAGCAGCATGGACAATGATATCATGCAAGAATTCAAATGTTTTGTAAACTCCAAAGACATGTGGTCCGCATTGGCAGCAAGATTTGGTCAAATTTCTGTGACCAAACTGATATAACTCACTATTTATTTTGACTCGTACAAGATGTCTCATGAAAAAAATCATGAAACAACATTTGAGGTAGATATCAAATGTGATAAGTGAGCTAAAGGATGCTAGCCGCATACTTACTGATGAACAGCAAGTTCATGTAGTAATCTATTTCTTGTCTCAAAAATAGGAGCACATGAAGATCTATTTGACTCACAATGAGGGTATCAAGACCTTTGAGGATGCTATGCGACATCTTGAGCTGGAAGAGGACTGCCTCCTGGTGGCTAAGCTAGAAATCGACATTTTCTTTGCTGGTTCTAGCTCACATGGAGTTTCAGGGCTCTAAGCGGAAGCATCCTGGTGGGTTAAAGAAGTGGAAAGGTAAGGGAGCAAGTCCTTCATGCAAGAAGTCGAGGTTCAACCAACGAGAAAAAGGAAAGTGTCGTTTCAAGAAGAAAATTTCAAGGGTGAAATATTACAACTGTGGCAAAAAGGGTTACTTTGCTCGTAACTGTGGCGAGCCAAATAAGATAGAAACTCTTAGCATTCTTGAGAGTGCTACTTATGTGTCTAGTTTAATCTTTCTAACTGAATCTAATTCTTTGTGGACTATAGACTCGGGAGCCGCAAATCATGTAGCGAAAGACAGAGAAGCCTTCGTGGAGTTCCGATGAGTTCCACAAGGAACGAAATAGATATACGTGGGGAACAATTCCAAAGTGGAAGTCAAAGGCATTGGCACCTGTCAATTGCTTATGCGTGGTGGATGAAAATTGTTTTTACATGATGTGTTATTTGCTCTAGAAATTTGTTGAAACTTCATTTCAGTGTTGGTTTTAATAAGACTTGGTTTTAATGTAAACTTCCATAACAATGGTGTGGACTTGTCTTTATGAACAAGTTGTTATGGTTTTGGATTTTTTTTGGATGGCTTCATTATAATGGATGTTAACTATTGTGAAATTAATGTTAGTTATTCCTTATTTACATATTCTGATTCTTATGAGAATGATGTGAATGTATGGCATGCTAAACTTGGTCATACTGGCTAACAAAAAATGAATAGATTAGCCAAAGAGGGCTTATTGGGCAATATTAAAAAGGTCGATTTGCTCATATGCGAGCATTGCCTAGAAGAAAAAACAATGCGGAAACCATTTAGAAAAGGAACAAGAGCTGAGTTTCCTTTGTAATTAATCTATATAGACATATGTGGTCCAATGAGTATAAGGGCAAGACAATCCAATGAATGTAAGAGCAAGACACAGGCCTATTTGTTTTATCACATTTATTGATTATTATATTTGATTCAGACATGTCGATTTGATTTCTCATAAGTCTGATGCATTAAGTTGCTTTAAAAGATTTATGAGCTTAGTGAAAAATCAATTATACAGAAAAATAAAAGCATTAAAATTCAATCGAGGTCGAGAATATCTGTTTGATCAGTTCAAAAATTTATGTAATGAAAAGGAAATAAAAAGGCAATTGTCTATTCCACATATTTCTCAACAAAATGATGTTGTAAATGGGAGAAACAGAATTTTAATGGAAATGGTTAGGTCAATAACAGAACAAGCTAACTTACCTATCATTTTTTGGGATGATGCTTTGTTAACTACTGTCTATATACTTAACCGTGTACCTTTTAAATTAGTTACTTATACTCCATATGAGTTATGGATAGGTAGAAAGCCTAATTTAAGCTTTCTAAAACTTTGAGGTTGTGCTGTTTATACTCGCAAGTCTTCTCACAAGTATGAAAAATTGGGCCCAAAAGACAAAAATAGTATTTTTATAAAATGCTCAGAACACTCTATTGACATCTGATTGTTAGCCAATGTGTCATAAAGGTTAAAAACTTAAGAATACGGTTTCTGATCCCAACAGAACCCAATCCTCAATTAAAAAGAGTTATTTAGCATTTGAATTAGTATTAACCATTCATTTTCTAGCTTTTTGCATTTCAATTTTAAAAAGTCAAAGAGTTGACTTTTGAGTTAATTTTTTGGTCAAACTTTGATCAAAAGTCAATCCAAAGTAAAATTTTGGTTTTTTTCATGAAAAACCCCACAAATAATGTCAATTTCACTTTTGCAAAATCAATTTTCAAAATATTAAAAGTTTGACCCTTAGTACATAAGTATGAAATTATTAACTTTTGG
The DNA here is from genome assembly GCA_031216285.1 of Syzygium syzygioides. Classification (NCBI taxonomy): domain Eukaryota; kingdom Viridiplantae; phylum Streptophyta; class Magnoliopsida; order Myrtales; family Myrtaceae; genus Syzygium; species Syzygium syzygioides. Next base: position 32,659,477 of record CM062244.1, on the reverse strand, counting down.
TCAACACTTTATCAAAAAAAATTCAAAAATTTCAAAACCCTTAAATCAACTCGTTTTCAGCTTGATTTCACTTTGGCATCATCAATTTTACAAAAATCAGTTTAGAATTAACTTTTTTCGAATTTGTGAAATTTGGTTCAAATCGTTCAAAAATGAAATTACTTCATTTCTAGTCATTTTTTAGGATGGTTTCCTTAGCGACATTTGATCTAGGGGTTGTATTACATTCAATTTGCAAATCGGTTTTAGAATTCCAAGCTGAGGATGAAAATCCCCAATTTGAGCTTTAATTAGTGATTCCGGTCGGTTCTTCATAATTTGCATAATTAAGATACAGATGAGCCTAATTTCTTATATAAAACTCAAATCCAAAATCAATTTTGGAAGATTTACATGAATTTGAGCCAATTTAATTAATTTAGTGATCCAATGATTGAGAAATCCAAGAGCAATTGATCCAATGAGTGCAATTCAACTTGACCTATTCTAGACTAATATCCAATTTGATGAATTGAAGCTCAATTTGGCCAATTGAATTTCAATTAAATTCGTTAATCTAGCTTGGTCATGCAATTTAACTCAAATTGAAGAGCAATTAGGCCAAATAAGTTAAACTAGATAAATTTGTGCTTGTATTTCAAATTGGTTCAATTCAATTTAATCAAATTCAATTCGATCGAGTTAATCAATCATAATAGGGATGAAATTGTACAAAACTGGAATAAATTGGGCCGAGACTTGAATCGGTTCAACTCGATCAAACTCGGGTCAAACCCTGTTTGATCGAAATTAAATAGGTCCGATCGGATCAGCCATTTTTTAGGTCAAAAATCCAGTGACCGACGGTCTATTCCGGCCAGCCATATCCCTTGGTGCCTAAAATGACAAATATGCCCTTAAATAGAAATTAAAAAAATGCCCCTAAGTGAAATTAACAAAATGCCCTTCCCTAAAGATTAAGCAAATTACTTAGGGGTTAAGCAAATCAATCATGGTCATTCATTTAGAATAGATCGTGACTATCCATAAGGCCATGTTACCTATTCTTAGCCCCTAAAGAATATTCTTAATTATTAAGGAAGCATTCTAGGCTATTAGATTGATTTAAAAGCTAGGATTTAAAGTTGGGGGAGGTACATAAAATTTTTCCCTCCAAAAATGGGGAGAACTCTCATTTTTGACAAATTTTGTTTCTCTCTCCTCTCTCCCTCTCTCTATCTCACTTTCTCTCCATTCCTCTCTCTCGGTCCCTTGCTTTCCGCCACTCCGCCGGCCGTTTGCCAGTTACATTCCGACGCACCGCTGCCTCACTAGCATCCCCCTAGGCATCCCAAAGCCAGTCGTAAAACTGGCCATAGCTACCGGTGGCCAGAGGTCCTTCGATTGGCTTTTCTTCTCTCTCGGCAAACTCACTAGCAACTGAGCCGATGAGCCTTCTAGCCGATTCAACCAATTGATTCGGCGATCCGACAACTCCCTCCAGGAATCCTGAGCCTTCGACGACCTTCCTTGGCATCCTCACATGGTTGTGGTGGCTGGCCTCCCTTCGAACAGCTACCGGATCTATTCGTTTTACTTGATTTTCCATTGATAGTTCATTTGTACAAAATCGAGTCGGTTCTCACTTTAGCTTGTACACTTGATTCTTATAGGTTTATTGAGCTTTCCGAGGCTTGTCCGTGCTATCCTTGAGCGGAATACGGAGGCTGGATCACTAGGTTGTTCGTCAAAGTATCATTACACAAGGGGAGTTCAAATCTATTATCCTCGGATCCTGATGATCTAATTGCTAGTGATGATGACCTGATTTAAAAAATGTTAGAATCTTGCGAAGTGATGAACTAGAGAGTCATAGAATACGTCTTGAGTTTTGATTTGATTTCACGCCTTAAACGGACATCGTTTGTTAGGTCGAAACTCCTTTGAAAGTCAAGATCAGAATCTGGAATGATCCTGTTAATATTCTGTTCTTCTGTGATATTGAATGACCTTGCTCGGTTGGATGATTTTTCTAATTTTCTGTGTTCGTTATTTGAGAAAACTTTCTTCAAGAAAGTTGTAAATCACATTTATATCTATCCACTGTAAAATTTTCATAAAGTTCCGAGCATGTTAGGATTGGACGATTAGCATCGTCATCTAGGCTCAGTTCTTGTGATAGATGAGTTTTTGACCGACCTTCATGTGTTCTTTGATTTTTATAAATTCGTGTATTTGAACTATAAAAAAATGTTCTTCATCAAAGTTCACGCTGAGATCTAGAGATTTGTGATGATACCAATTTTATCAAAATCTGATTTCATTTGGATGTTCAAAGGAATTTTTCATGATTTAATTAGATTCTGTTATATGAAATTTCTTCCACTGACTTCCAAAACATGTTTCTCCAAATTTGATAAACTTGGAGTCCCTTTTTGCAAAAACTCAAAACTAAAAAGTTGTTCATTAGGGTCTTATTATGCATATTGTAAAGCTTGGGAGCCTAATAGCAATATCTAGGGGGTCAATTTGCTAAAAATATCGGATAAGGTCTTCCCGACCTAAAAAATTATTTTCAAATGAGTCTTTGGTGAAAACCTAATTTTATAAAAATTTGAGGGGTTTTTTAGAAAAAAAAATAAAATAAAGCTTTCGCACATGTAGAATCCTAACTACCTAAAAAGTTTGGCGGGATTTTGATAAAGATCACTATTTTCCTCCAATTTCTTGAATTCAAATTCAAACCGCGTCCAGACTATCCCTGAGGGTAAAATTCTCATTTTTGTGAAAATTAGCGGGGAATTAGAAAATATGGTCTGCATGAACTTTGATCCTCATGAAATTATCTTTCTAATGACACCTGAAACATTTCATTTGGATATCATTAGGTTGATTAATCACATCTGAACAAAAGGGGTCCGAATTAGCAATTAATAATTGAACAAGTGGACCTCTCTTGAGGCCCACTATCCATTGCTTGCTTGGTAGAGAAACAAGGCCCATGGGCCTGAATGCATGCATTATTCATTGTCTTGCATGTATTTGTTAGATGTATGTTAGGCACAGTGCATGTTTGGCGGGTAGCCCACAGTGGTCACTTAGAACCTGACTTTAAGGGTTAACAAATACAAGTTGCCGTTTTATGAATGCAAACGGTAGCTCGTTATCGTTAATCATTAAACAAATAATGTTAGATGATTAAATGAGCGGGTAAATCTAAATACATGCAAAGCAAAGGCCGATCCCTAGGTCCGTGTTTCATTAGTGAATTGCTTGCATCATTGTCTTGCTTTGGTTGTTCCTTTGTGCATTATTTGTCATGAATATATTTTATGGATGTAAAAACCGACACTCAAGAGGCGGTCCATAGAGGAGTTAGTCCAAAGTTATAAAAGACGGAGGTGATAGATCGATGTTCAATCCGGTCTCAACTTGTATTCAATTAACAGAGATGATAGACCGATGTCCAATCCAGTCTCAATTTGTATTCAATTCATTCATTCCTGACCATATCTCGAGCTTTCAATTTGTGTGGTAATAAACATCCAACGAGTTACGGGTTTTACTTTTTTGCATTTAGGATTAGCTTGTCTTTTCAATACTTTGTATGTTTACTTTATGCATCACCATTTCAATACAATTGTTTGTTTCTTTCTTTTCTAGACTAAGAGAGGATTAGTTTATAATCTTAAATGAAAATACAAAAACAAGATACATGATCACCTAGTGGACTAAGACTTTGACATGAAAAATGGTTAAAAAAAATAAATGCATGATAACTTAGATAACAATTATGATAAATTTAGTGGTTCCAAAAGGACATTAATAGAAATATTAACGTAAGCTAGTTTCTGAATCCATGATCTCTAATTCTCGTAGAAACAAAGATGAAATTACCGCGTCTTGGTTGGGTATTCTAGCGACCCTTGACCTAGGCTAGTGGCCACTCCTAAAAAAGATAAAATTGATCCGTTGTCACGTGGGGTATGAATTTAGGAAAAATCGATGTTCATGATCAATGGACCGTATGGATGATCAAAAAATCAACACTTCGATAAGCCATCTTTTATGATGTGCTGTACGGACTATTTTATAAATACTTACTTCTAAACCCGCTTCATTGAGTTTGGCCCTCGAGAGGTAGGTTGCGACACACTCAAAAGGGTATGCGTTCATAGGTAAGCAAGAAAGTGGAAGTATAACTGAATTCGAATCACGGGATGTTATATTCATAGAGAATGAATTTCCTAAAAAGGGCGAAATAGGTGGAGATTACTCACTATATGAATCTATGGATCGTGATAGTGAAATTAGTGGGAGCATTGTGACAAGTGGGGAGTTGTGTCCAAATTGGTCTCAATTGCAACCACTTGATGAGTTAACACCACCATTGTCTATTCCGAGTGGGAGCGCAATGGAGTGTGGTGAATCATTAGGAGTGCAGCCTCTCATATGACAAATAAGTTGTATTAGGATTCCCCATCAATATTTTGATATCGAAGAAGAAGCTTTCATGATCCCCTCATATGATGAATATGAGCTGAAGAATGTGAATGAAACTCTAATTTGCCTTGATAAGGAAAAATGGATGCATGCAATTGAAGAGAAAATAGAGTCGTTGAGATCAAACCAAGCTTGGGAATTGGTTGATCTTCTAAAAGGACGTAAAGCCATTTGGAACAAATGAGTTCTCAAAATAAAGTGTAAGGTTGATGGCTCAGTTGAGAGGTATAATACTCGCCTTGTGGCGAAATGATATAATCAACAAGAAGGAATTGGCTTTGAAGAAACTTTTTTTCCGATGGTTAGATTTACCTTTATTTGCTTTTTCTGGTAATAGTAGCTAGTATGGATTTTGAATTACATTAAATGGATGTAAAGACTGCAGTTTTTAATAGAAAATTGGAGGCAGAAATTTATATGAAATAACCTGTTGTTTTATTACAAAAGGCCAAGAGCAACATGTTTGTCGACTATCGAGGTTGATATATAACCTTAAGTAGTCTTCAAGACAACGGTATATACATTTCACAATGTTATAATGGCATATGATGAGAGAAATACACTGTAAGTGCCAAAAGTTATGCACACTTACTTTAGTGTCAAAAGTTTTCGCCGACTCATTTAAGTGTCAAATCAGAGGAAAAACGATTACTTAAGTGCCTCCGACGAGAAATTCCGGCAATTTGTCCCATGTGGCATTTTTTTTTATAAAATTTTAATGTCTATGTGGCTTTTTTTTAAATAAAAAATGAATTCCAATGTGGATGATGACCTGGCCTTTCTTGATAAGACGACGTTGCTTCAAGTTTTAAACTCATTCTTTCTCTCTCTTTCTGTTCTTGCTTCTCTCTTCTCTCTCTTGATTCTGGCAGCATTACGAAGTTTGTTCCATTGAGAGCACAAAAATCACATGATTAGAAGGCAAAACCATTACAAGACAAATCAAATCTTAAAAGCACGCTCAATTCAGCAAGATATTAGATCAGTAGAAGATTTGAGATGAGAAGTTTTCATGATTTTCCGATGAGCAAAAAGCAGCCATCCCACAAACAAAAACAAAATACCCAGATGAGCGTTTTGCTTCAATAGATGGCGATTTTGAAGGTGAAATCAGCAAAAAGGGGAAAACTTGAGATAAGCCATCCTACAAACAAAACAAAATACCTAGATGAGCGTTGTGTTTAAGTGGGTTACAATTTTGAAAGTAAAATCTACAAAAAAGGGAAAACGTGAGGTAGAGAGGTTGTTTTCCAGTTTTTAGCTCCATTTTTTTTAAACTTTTTGAGATTAAAATTGCAATTTTGGGAGGTCCCGCTCTGTCGACTCCCTTGCCTTGCACCTCTCCGCCATTGGCATTTGAAAGGGCGATTATTGTCTTCCTCCTCTCCTCTTGTCGTTTGCCTCGCCGTCATGTCCCTTGGTGCCACCATCATTATCAACATCCGATGCTTCATCAAGGCTCCTTGTTTACTCTCATCACTAAGAGTTTTAGCAACTAATATTCCATCAAATCCTCTGTTATGAGGTAGGGTTTGAGGAAGAAGCTAAATTTGTCCTTAAATCACTGATTTTGAGATTAGGGTTTGAAGGGAGGCTAAATTTGGGGAAAATATGTAGTCAGTAGCGTCGTTTGGATTAATATACTCTGACTCACTATACCGGTGAGCCACATCAATCAAAAGAAATATTAAAATATTGCCACGTCGGATTTCCGATAACCCAAATCGGATTTGACACCTAAGTTATTGTTTTTTTAAAAAAATGTGACACTTAAGTTATCCGAAAAAAAACTTTTAACACTAAAGTGAGCATTGTACATAACTTTTGGTATTTCTAGTGTTGTTCTCCCGGCATATGATTTTGTAATGATTTGTGAAGACAATTGTGTATATATCAAAAGATTCAAAAATAAATTTGTAATCTTATCATTATCTGTTGATGATATACTAATTGCCGGAAGTAGTATGAAGTTGTTAATACGGTCAAGAATTGATTATCTTTTTTGAGATAAAAGATATGGGTGAAGCTGCATACGTTCTTGAAATTAAGATTTCGAGAGATCGTTCAAAGAAATCTTTATCCCTTTCACAAGAGACATATGTGAATAAAAACCTCAAGCGATTTCGTACGCAAGACTGTAAACTAATATATAATCCTATTGTAAAGGGCGAAATATTAAGTGACAAAATGTGTCCTAAGACTCCACAAGAAAAGGAGTAAATGGAGCATGTTCCATATGATAGTGTTGTTAGAAGCTTGATGTACGCTATGATGTACGCTATGATGTGTACAAGACCTGATATTTGTTATGCGGTTAGAATGGTAAGTAGATACCAATTTAATCCAAGTCAAGTATATTGGATCGCTGTCAAAAGAATCCTAAGATATCTAAAGGGAAGTGCCGATTATGTGCTGACTTATCAAGAAAGTGATATGTACTTTGAAGGCTATATTGATGCTGACTGATAAGGAGATTTAAAGAAAAGGAAATCTACCTCTGGATATATGTTCTTACTGAATAATTGTGTCATATCTTGAAGCAATAAGAAGTAATAGTGTGTAGCCTTATCTACAATAGAAGTCGAGTTTGTGACTCTGTCAGTAGTGGCACAAGAAGCTGTTTGACTTGGAAGATTTTTGGATTGCTTAGGTGTTATTGAGAATGCTACAAATCTGGTATTTGTCTATTGTGATAGACAAGCAGCAATCGCATGCTCTAAGGATCCCAAGTACCATGGAAAGACCAAACATATATATATATATATATATATATATATATATATATATATATATTAAGTATAACTATGTCAAGGACATGGTTGCATGAAAGAAAGTGAACGTGCAGTATATATCTACACAAAGGATGATAGCAGATCTTATTACGAAGCCGATTTCTAGAGATGTTTTCCATGGTCATGGGAGATATCTAGGACTGTGTAGAATATGATGTATTGAATATTATAATTTCCCCTGGATGTTCACTATTAATGAAGTTTGTTATTATCAATGCCTATGAGTTTAAATGACATTTATGAATGTCGATGCTAAGTGCATTATATTGAAAAGGTTTGTCGAACAGATGGGAGATTAGCCCACTCACAAGGGTAATCGCCTCTATTCAGTGTGTGATGAATAGAGATGATATAATTTTAAGCTTATCATCTAGGTGATAATTGAGAGCTCAAGCTTGAAGCATGGATGTCACCTTAACAGAATGCTAAAATGAGGACATATAGTTTATTATCTCCGAAAGTGAAATGACTCACATATTTTACTTTACCTGCCTTTAATGCTAGATGTGAGTTTTGATAGATGCTTATAAATAAAGTAAATTTGTGAACTCAAGTTAGATATTGCGTATGTTTGAACTATCATCTATACGGTATTGAGAATAAAGACATACGTTCTATTTAAATGAGAGAATACCATAATACGTATTTCATATAATGTATGAAGAGACAACTGATAAGAGTTGGCAAAAGTTATGATCTTAACTTTTTAAGCCGTATGAGACTCTCGAGTAAAGTAGTTTCTTAATTAAGTACCTTCACGAGTCTTACTTATTTTCAAAATTTCTATTCAGTGTTTGCTGTCATAGGGTATTGCCGATGATCATGATAATTTAGTCTGACGGGGTATTTCTAGAAAAACGAGCTGGACTGAAATGGAGAGGTTTAAGGAAAGAGGAAGATCAATTTATTAATGATGTCACATTTAATTTTTGTATTTATAGATCGACCAATTATGATTTTGAGTAAATCATAATTGTGAATACAATATGCGAGATACTAAAAGAGATCAAAAGATATATAAATGTGGTTGATTGACCTGGGGGAATCGCATACTGATTCTACTTTGAATAAATATGCCCAATTTGAACTGTTATACATTTCTAATAGGTGTATGATAATGAGCTCTCGAAGTATGCTGGTATGCACAGATTATTTGCTAATATAAATTTTGTAAGGAAAAGAGTTGTGTTTAGCTCATCGTAGGTGAATGGGAGATGAAAGGCATAATGGATGGGCCACCCAAGATGGGCTAAACTCAGCTCATCAATCACAAGGCTCATAAGGTGGTTATTTGCCTTATGCTATTAATAGTTGACTCTCGAAGGAAAATGAATATGATTTTTCATATACTTACTAAGACACCTCTTCGAGAGTATGTCTTCTTCGATTTTCGTTTGAAACACTAGTGGGCACTAAAGATAATCAATGATTGCTCTCAAGTGTGCAAAGTGGCATTTAAGATATGTAAATACTGGATATGTTTATTATGTGATATGCATGTACAATCAATGATATAAGTTGATGATTATTGGGCATGTTTTTCGCATTATTCAAATGTGCTTCAAATATGTTGATCGAGGAATATGTTTTCTCAACACTTTTCAAGTTGAACTTCCAGTTTCGTTCCACAAAAGGTTATTCAGACAAGGAAGCATGCCAACTTATTTGTTTTTGGGTGTAAATATGTGAGTATCATTAATCATATGAGGTACAGGAGCTTTGGGGCATCCCCAGCATTATAAAAAGAATAATTATCCAAGAAGATAGAGGATGGCAGTCTCCATACATTAGCCAAGAAAACATTTGCCTGGGAAAATTGACAGTTTTGGTATAATGACGCCTTAGCCCTTATAATCTTACGAATCTTAGCCAACAGTAGATGAGTCTCAAGAGACTTGCTTTGGAATCATCTATGGTTGCATTCCATCCAAATACAATATATAGTTGTTAAGAGGGATAGCTTGAGAAGTCTCACCTCTAAGTTTTTGTCCTTGATGGCTCTAATCATTTATTAAAGCTCAAAATTCCAATATCCTACAAAATGCCAGATCCCATTTTGTACGAGGATATCGCGCCATATATTACTGGTCCAGGAACACTCAAAGAATAAGTGGATTTTGTTTCTTATACCTGTCATACAGAAATTACACTTAGTATCAACTGAAGGCAGCTAACGTGATATAGCTACTGCCGTTGGTAGCCTATCTCTATAAATAAGCCAGCCTATAAAGTTATGTTTGCTAATACTACTAGTCCAAATCAAGTGATACCAATTCACAAGCAGTCCCTCGTGTTTGAGTTCCTTATATATCTCTTTGGAATAATATATTTGGCTTGAGATGATAGGTGTTAGAGCAAGTCTCAGCCTGGGAATAAATTTCCAACTCCAAGCCATACTACCCTTTATGGCTAATTGTATAATCAGAGTACCTCTACATTTGATGTGATGGGCCCACGTACTCCATAGGTATGATGGTGGATGCCTCATGAGACTCCATAGCATTCGGCCTAGCAACACTATGTTCCATAGTTTCAGATCAAGCAAGCCAAGTCCTCTCACTTGTTTTGGTGAACACACTACTTTTTATGCAACTTTATGGGATCTGTGGGTTTCTGTGTTACCCGCCCATAATAACTGCCTAATATTCTTTTCAATCTCATAGATAATTTGCTTTAGGAGAAGAAACATTTGCATCAAGTAAGTACAAATGGAAAGTCCTTCCTTCTTGACATAGTAAAAATCTTCTACTGTAGTGAACCCCAACAAATAACGTGCAAGCATACAATCAAAATAAGGCAATAACATTCACTCATCAAAGCATTGCATTGGCCTCAAGGTCGGCCTTTGCCTTTCATGTATTTCGATCACCCAAACACTTAATTAACTACTATTGATTGATTAATAGTTTATGATAATCGGCCACCATTTGCATTCACAAAATGATGATCAATATCATTTAACTCCTAAGGTTGGTTCTAAGTGTCCACCATAGGCTACTTGTCGAACATGCATTGAATCTAAGCATCCATCTAGTAATCAAATGCATAAGCAAGGAATTAAACATGCAATTAGGCCAAGTGACCTTGTTTCTTAATCAATTGCACAAAGGGAAGTGAACCTTATGAGGATCACTTATTCAATTACAGTTCAAATTCAAGCATATTCTATTTAGACCCAATTAGCTTACCAAATGAAGTCTGATTGATATGGTTCAAGCATCATTAGAAATCTTAGCATGTGAGGTTCAAAGTTCATCAGACCATTTTGACCGGTTCTTACTCGATTTATCCAAAAATTTAAATTTGACCCAGATACCCCAGACTTGACCCGATTTTAGCCCATGATTTGAAACAATGTGGAAAAAATAGTAAACGATGTTCAAACCGAGTGAAATTTTGCAAGTAGTTAGGAAAACGTGTGATGAACAACCTTTGTATTTTGCATTTTGGCTAAAATCTCTTGATTTTTCTCAGTAAATCGATATTTACCTAGGATTGAGTTGCAAAACTTTTTTTAAGGCCGAACTCACCTTATCCGAAGTTTTGTCAATTGATCACCCAAATGTTGCCATTAGATTCTCAAAATTTCTAGTTCTCAAATTAAGACCCTAATGAACAACTTTGAAGTTTTGAGTTTTTGCAGAAAAGGACTTAAACTTTACGAAAATTGCAAAACAAAATCAATCACTGAAATTGGAAATTTTCATATCAAAATACAATTTAGTGACATCTTTTTCAAGCATGCATCGGACTACTCTAAATAGCATGAAATTACATGAAATTTTTAGGTTTCATAGATCAGGATGTGTTCTACAATTTTCATAAAGGAAGTTTTTTCAAATGAAGAACACAAAAAATTAGAAATATCGTTGAACCATATAAGGTCGGTTAGGAAGCATAGAAACAGAACGGAGGATTAACTTTTCCAGATTTTGATATGAAGTTTCAAAGATCATTTGACATAGTAAATGATACTCAATTTCAACACATGACCTATCAAATCGAAGTTCAGTTCGTACTTTTCAAATTATTAGATAAGCACTTTTCCAAATTTCAACATCTTCGAACTCAGATCAATAATGGAAGCAGATTGACTCAATATAGCAGAAAAAATTGCATAATCATAACATGTTCCAAACATTCGTTGAATGATTCCTATGCATAGTTTGCTTAACATACAACATTCTACACACTCAATCAACAAACATATCATCATAATTGTCCTTCAATTACTTCACACATGCATTCGGTCATCTCATTCGATCGTCTCATCCTAAACTTAGTTTTAACTGCACATAACTTGTACAATGAACTTATCAAGCTCATGTGAGCTATTCGGCCACCGATAGACTTCACAAAGGCGTTGAGGATGGCTCTTCAATATCTAGATTACAACACGAAATGCTCGGTGTGAGAAAATAATCTGAAGTTTTAGAAAGAATAAGTAGCGAAATCAAGCGAAATCAAGTGAATCTAGTGGCGTTGTTTCAAGAAAGGCCAGCCACCACAGCCTTAGGGATAGGCTGAGGGAGTTGGACGTTGAGCTTAGATTGCCAAGGGAGGTCGTTGGATTAGTTGCTAGAACCGCCGGACAGCAAGATCCGCGTGTGAGCCAATGATGAGAACAAGAAGAAAATGGCGTCGATTCAAGGAGCTCTGGCGATGCTCCGGCCAAGGGAAGCTTGCGACCAGCTAGTGGAGGCCTTGAGGGACTTTGGAGTGGCATTGGTTCGCCGGATGAGGGCTGGCGGTCGGCCGAAGGAGGGCTTGGAGGATCCGACCAATGGAGTGAGAGAGAAATCTAGAGAGGTGAGTGTTTATCCTTTAGAGAGAGAATTTTCAGATTTCAAATGGCTAGCCCCTAGTTTTGGAAGGAAAAAAGCTTATATATCCTCTTAAGTTCAAATCTTAGACCTTGAATTGATTTAATGGCTCACATTGCTTCATTAATGGCTATTATTATCTCTCATTGATTGAATTTGAATAATTAGGATATGTAACGTGGCATCATAGATGGCTAAGATGTGCTCATAATGAATGGCCAAGATGGTTTGCTTAGTCATTAAGGAAATGCTCTAATTGGCCTAAATATAATGATATGGATTAATGACATGGTATTTAACAGCATTTTGATAAATTTCACTAGGGATAATTTGGTAATTTCATGCATAAGGGAGAAGGCTTGGTTGGCTAAGGCTTGAGGTGATTGGAGGTGGCTGGAAAATGGCCAAGATCTAGCCATTTTTGCCGAATGGGCGAGACATGCCAATCGGACCGGTTCAATTCAGTTTAAGCCGGTTCGGCCAATTCAATGGCAAGACTCTTGTGCAATTTAGTATAATTTGCTCTCTTGAGGACCTAATTGCATAGAATTTCTATTCAATCATCAAAGGAATAGATCAAATTGAAATAAAACAACTCAAATCCAAATGATTAAACTCGATTAGACTCATTTGCGACATCTCAATTGACTGAATTTGTTTGAATTACATTATGGGTAATGCCAATTTCATTTCAATTGATTTGCCTCACACAAATTGGGGATTTTCAATCAATTGATGCAATTTTTACAATTTTTATCCTCAATTGACAAAATTGATTTCAATTAAACCCGATTTACTTTAAAACTATTCAATCAATTCAATTGAATGGTTTTAAAACACTTTAATGCACTCTAATTGACTTTCACATATTGGCTTGAGCTAAACCCCAAGAGGAAATTGGAGCTTAACCATTAAATTGAAACTCAATCTATCAAATTAAATCCTAGAGAGGAATGGGTCACATTAAATTGCATCAATTGGATCGAGCTAGCTTGATTTTACAAGTCATCGATTAGTTAAATTGATCAAATTGACTCGATATTATGTGAATTTGTCAAAATTGATTTTGGATTTGAGCTACATATAAGAAATTAGACTCACCCGTGATTCGATTCCACAACTCATGATGAACCAACCAGAATTCCTAATTAGGGCTTAAATTGAGAGTTTTTACACTCGGCTTGGAATTCTAAAATTGGCTTGAAAATTGAATGTGAGATGATCTCTAGATCAAATATTGTGAAGGAAACTATCCTAAAAAATGACTAGAAATGAAGTAATTTCATTTTTGGCCAATTTAAACCAAAATCCACGAATTGGAAAAAAGTTGATTCTAAATCGATTTTTGTAAAATTGATGATGCCAAAGTGAAATCAAGGTAAAAAGAAGTTGATAGTTTTTTCAATTTTTTTTGGACAAAGTGTTGATCAAAAGTAAACATTTTAGTAATTAATTTTTAAAATGTCAATTAGTGGATCAAACTTTGAATTTTTTGAAAATTGATAATGTAAAGTAAATTTGATACTATTTTGGGGTTTTCCATGCAAAAAACCAAATTTTGACTTAGGGTGGACATTTTTGTCAAAGTTTGACTAAAAAATAAACTCAAAAGTCAACGTTTAGACTTTTTTGAGATTATAGTGCGAAAAGCTTAGAAATGAAAGGATAATGCTATAAAAATGTTAAATGACTATTTTTGATTGAGAAATGGGCTCTGTCGCGATCAGAAATCATAATCTCAAGTTTTTACTTTTTTTAAGATGCATCAACTAAAAATCAGGTGTCAACATGTGTTATATTCTCTGAAAGTATGATTAATAATAAAAAACAAAAGAAACCACTTTTCTTCTTTAAAATCTGCAAGAGGGAAAAGTTAGGGCTTGATGCATGGAGGGAAAAAATTGGGGCTTGGTGTCAGAGGAAGAATTTTATAAGTGGTAAAAAGATGAGTAATTTATTGTGTTTGGCGAGATATGCATTTTTGTTTTTTGTTCACTAAGCTACAAAGTCAGTGATTGTTTATACAATTTGGTGTTATTGTGGAGACCTTATGTGAAGTTATTGTCATTTATGCGTTGTGGTCTCATAACATAATTTGTTTTATCTTAGGTGCAACTTCAATACCTATCATTGTTTGCCACGGTGGGGAACTTGTTATTCATAGCGATAAGTGGGAATATACCGGTGGAAATGCTGGTATTGTCCTTGTCAATGTAAGTAGGTTGTCAAAAAGAATATGTGAATGATGTAATGGAACGGATAGGATGTAAAATAGAAAAATTGCATTATGGCTTCCTGGTAAGAGCTTGAAGAACGATTTGAGATACCTACATGATGATAGTGGTATTAGGGATCTTGTTTACCCTTATCTCTATGGTGAGAAAGTTTACATGTATGTTGAGTATTATGGTGATGATAAAAATGAAAGCACTCATGTAGGAAAAGTAGGAGATGGTATTGAATAGATACTTAGGTTGGGATGGATCTATTTTGGAAAAAGAAGCATAAGAGAGGGAGGTAAGGCATACAACTTATGTGTTAGAGAGAGTTTAGCAAACAGGGAAATGTCCTAGAGTTTTTGGTGAACACATAGGTGATGAAAAATTGAGTATAGTGGATTGGGAAGTTACTTTATCTAGTGAAGGATGATGAATCTTTGCCTAATGAAAATTTCCCAAGTGATGATTACGATGATGAACTTGCACAATCAAGGCAAAACAAGAGGAAATTTTAGAAAAAATAATTTGTAGCACTTAGGGAATCGCATGAACCTCAAACTATAAATAGGGACCAAAGAGTTTCGGTGGCTGATGGTAATGAGATTGATTACGAAGAAAGTGGTGATAATGATGAGAGTGAGTAATTTAGAGAATGAGAATGAAGATGATGAAGATGATGAAGTAGCTGTGCATAAAAGGAAAAGTAAGTATCATTCTTAAGATCCGACTGTTGTATATCTTATGTTGAGTATTTATGAAATTTGATGATGAAAAAAATTTTAAAAAGCCATTGTGAAGTACTCATTTACTCAATAGAGGAATATTTAATACATTAAAAATACCAAGGAATTTTGTGAGAGCAAAGTGTTCACAACAAAATTGTGAAAGCTATATGGCATATTGAGTAGGATGAACTGCTCTTTTCAGATAAAATCCTTCTAGGAGTAACATACTAGTGCTATTTGTTGATACTTAAATTTTGCCCAAATTATTTAGGGTTTTATTGCATTAAAATTAGGGTTTAATTTTTAACCCCTAAACCAAAAATATTTTCATTAAAGCTGCATGGCATATAGCTATTAGGTGCATTTGCATTAATAGGACCTATTGGAATATATTTTCCATGTTTATTTTCAAAAATTAATTTTTTTTTAAAAAAAAAGAAGAAAAGAAAGAAAGAAAAAAAAGAAGAAAGTTAGTCATTAAAAAAAAAAAAAGAAGAAGCCAGCGTTGAATGAGTCAACGCTGGCCACTTCTCTGTCTCAGCGCTGCAGCGACCTGGGGAAGAGAGGCAAGCAGATCAGAAGCGCAGCAGAGGAAAAGAGAGGGGGACCGAGTGACGAAAAGGAAAAGCAGCAGCGCAGCAGCTCGAAGCACGCAAGAACAGTAAAGCAGAGAGAAAATGGAGAAGAGGAGAGTTCCGAGGCATGACAGAAGACAGAGAAGAGAGGGGAGAAAAGAGAGATCCAGGGGAGAGGAGAGGGAGATCGGAGAGAGCTCCGAGTGAGAGCGAGAAGCCAGGGCAGAAGCGAGGCAGAGGGGGGAGAGCGAGATCAGAGGGGGAAGAGAGGAGAGGGAGCGAGAGAGAGCTCGTGAGGGAGAGACCAAAGCGACCGACGAAGAGAAAAAACAGAGAGTGGGAGAGAGAGAGGTCTACAGAGAGTGAGGCGAGAGAGTTTGAGAGACCCATCGAGAGAGCGAGCGAAAAAGTCGAGAGAGAGAGAGTGAAGCCAAGAGCGCCGGCGAGTGAGACCTGAGGCCGCGCCGCTCCTGTTGACAACCGCGGCCGGCGAAACTCTGACGTTCTTCACGGTAGGTCTCGATCCGGATATTTGTCGGATTTTTGCTTCGGTTTGGTATGATTCGGGGAAGTTTCCTGAGGATTCCGGCCCGGGGACGAGCAAGGCGACCGGACATTGTCCGATCCGCCGTCGTTCGTCGCCCCCGAGCCGGATAGGGAACGCATCAACGGCATTCCCCTCCCCTGTTCTTTTTCTTCTGTTTTTCATACTCTGTTTTTTTTTGGGGCTCACTGGCCGGAGCTCGTGGCAGTCCGGCTCGCGCGAGCTCCGACCCGTGAGACCACACGCTTGTGCTTGCTTCTTCGCGCGTTCGGTGTTGATGATCCCGGTCCGTTTCGAGTCTCGTTTGTGCGGGAAATCCCTCGTCTTTGGCATGCGCACCAACTGTTTGACGATTTTCCCGAACCGACTCCGAAGTTCTGCTGTGTTTCGCTGTGATTTTGGGGGGGTCGGTTGGTCCCAGCGCATCGCCGGCCGTCACGGAGGTCTGGGCGTAGTCCTGAGGCGACCGGCCGGTCCTACTTCGGGACCTCGCCGATCTGCGGACGTCTAGTCCTTCGTCGGGCTTGGGCGGCCGCGAGTCAATCGCCAGTCACCACGGCGGTGACCTGCGCGACGGACGCTCGCCGCCCCTCGCCGGGGCGGCGAGGTGGACCAGGGTGGAGCGTCGGCCGCGGAGGCCGGAGCTCACGGTGGCCGGTGCTCAGGCGAGCCCCTGGGCGCGGTGGCGGCTGCGAGTCGGGTTGCGACCCGGGTCGGGTGCGGGTGAACCGGGTAGGGTTTCTGTTGGGGCGTGTGGGCCGGAGTGGGCCATTCTTTTTTACTTGTTTGTTTTCTTGCTAGGCCTTGGCCCCTTTTAAAAAAAAAGGAAAAATAAAAGTTTGGGCTGGGCTTTTTATTTACAAAAAGGGGTTAATTTTAGATCGGGCTCAATAAATGAGCCCGGTTTGTTCGTCGATCCGGGCCGGCGCATATGGGTCGGTCCCGATTCGGGTCGGATGTGGAGATCAGACTCGGGTCCGTCTTTTTATTTATTTTATTTATCCTTTTTTTTAGATTGTATTATTTTAATATTTTTTAAAAAAAATTTTAAAAAATTATTTTTAAAGAAAAAACCCGAATTTCATTTTATTTTATTTTTTTTTCTCTCGAAAAAAAATTTCGAAAAAAAAATCAAAAAAATAAAAAAAATTCCAAAAAAAATTCAAAAAATTTTTAAAAAAAATTCGAAAAAATTTCAGAAATTCCGAGATTTTTTTTAAAAAAAATTAAATGTAAAAAAATCAGAAGTTTAATCTGGATTATCTCGCCCTTTTCGCATGTTTAGTGCTATGTTTAATTCCATGTTGCTCGGTTCACACACTTTGAGTTGCACATTTAATTTAACCTCGCGCTTATTTGGTTTAGATATTTATCGTCATTCTCCTTAGCTTAGTAGGAGTGGAATTTTGAGGCCCCTGATTAGTGAGAACACGTTAGGTGATGAATTGAACAAGAGTAGGTACCAAAATGGCACTAGTTTGTCAATTAGTGTAATCAAGTCCCCGAACCTATTGAATCTCTGGTTCGTAAAAGTGAAGTATTTTTCCCGCGCTTCACTTGGGTGTCTAATCGACCCAACAAAAATCGATTAATGGCGACTCCTAGATAACATCGATTTGCATGTCAATGATTTAAATTTAAGTCGCGAATTGGTACGGGCTTGGGAGAGCTCGAGCTAGGTTCAGCCTAGTAATCCATTAGCCAAACCTCGTAGGCGGCGAGGCCGATTCGGGGAGGTCGCGACACTATTGTATTTGACAATACAAGGGTAACTAGTGTATGGTCGGCCAAGAACTTCTTCGGCACTATCAAGGCCATGCTTGAGATCAAGAGTCGTTCGTTAAAATAGTTAGTGAAAAAGCCGGTAGTGGTTAATGTGTCTAGAAATCAATGCAAAATATCCAAGTACAAGGTGATGAGTATACTAATAAGTATATACAAAAATGAATATGCACATATCTAGGATTATGCTGAGGAATGTAGGCGTTAAAACCTACCCAATAAAGTATACGTAGAGGTTATAGAGAGGCCAATGCTTCACTATAGAACTAAGTTTGATAGAATATATATTTGTTTTGATGTATGCAGAATGGGCGTCTTGGCTAGCTACAGAATAGTCATTGGGTTAGATGTATGCCTTTTAAAGGGTTTATACAAAGAAGAGTTATTGGCTGCCATTGGGAAAGATGTAAATAACCGAATGTTTCCAATAGCCTAAACTGTTTAAAGGTACAAACAAAGGACACTTGGTCCTAATTTCTGAAAAATATAATGGCTAGCCTTGAGATAACAAATGGGGGAGATTGGGCATTCATGAGAAATCAGCAAAAAATAATATCATTGTCAATTATTGTCTTTTTAATATCAATCGCGTATTATTACTTACAAGTATTTGTTGGTTTAAATTATTGTAGGGGGTTGTTCCTACATTAGCTGAGTTGATGTCATATGTAAAAAGTATAAAGGGGATAACTGCAGAAGCAATTTTGGCTTATTGCAAGGAGCAAAAACATGACAGATTTAAGAATTCACACATAGGGGTTGTTTGAGTTGACAAGGGAAGGTTTTGAAGCACTATTTCATACTAAAACTAAGCATTAGCATAGAGCCTTTTTCGGTGAAGAATTCAAGTATGATATCATTAATAACAACCTTATTGAAGCATTCAACGGCAAAATCATAAAGGCTAGATGCAAATTAATCATCATTATGTTTGAAGATATACGAGCGATAATTATGACTAGGCTGCAAAAACTGAGAGATGAGGTTGCAAAGTGAACTAGACATTATGATCCTGAGAATACAAAGAGATTCATTGACAACATGGTTGCTCGTAAGTTTTTTCATCCAATTGGAATAGGGATAATGGATATGAGATCATGAACTATACTGTTAAGTATGCTGTACACCTAGAGAGGAGGAAGTGTTCATATCGAGCCTGGCAAATAACTGAAATTCCCTATCCTGAGGATTACCTAGAAGACTGGTACAAGAGAAGCACATATCTTGCTTCGTACCAATTCCTATCGTAACCTGTTAGAAATAGCAAATTTTGGGACCTAACAAATCATGAAGCCCCTCATGCTTTACCGTTGAAGAAGCAAGTAGGCAGGCTAAAAAGGAAAATGAGAATGCAAGAGTTTGAGATGACAAGTAAGAGGATGAGCAAATATGGTGCAACAAAGGCAACGATGTAAGGCTAGTTGTAAGTGTATCCCCAAGACTAGTTGAAGGGGCAACGCTTGGGCCAGCTACAACTAGTTGAAAAGCAAGCGGCAGGGTATGATGTAAGGCTAGTTAAAGGGCCTAATGTAGGGCCAAGTGCAATTGTTGAGTCGACTATTGTACAAACGAGGAAAAAATCACAAGTAAGCTATACAATTTGTGTTAGTGTTATTGTATGTCCATATGTTGGCAAAATTTAAGATTGTTATGCCTTTCTTAGGTTACAAGCAGAAAATACAAACAGGTTGATGAAAGTTTGGCACCACAACAAACAAGAGGGACTATTGGCAAAAGGATAAGCCAATATAGTTATGGGTTGTTTACAGACTTTAATACTGGCATGATCATTTTGAATGTAAGTTTTGTAGATCTTGCGCATTTGACTTATGGTATTTGATTTTGTTGAGAATATGGTCATGTTGTTGTAGCTTGGGAGAAGTTCAAAGGTGTTGATCTCTCATGGAAGCCCAAGTCAAGAATCAAGGGCACCACCCGGAAAAAGAACCCGAAGACAAGCCTAGAAAAATTAATCAAGGGCAAGTGGAGCACAATCCAATAAGAAGCAATCAAAAGGTGTCCCAAAACAGACAACATAAGAGGCAGCTCCAAAAATACAAGCGGTAGCTCCAAAGAAGAGACTCTATAGAAGATGACATTAAGTCGAGATTCAAAACAGCTACTAATAAAGAACCCAACACCAGTTTCATCTCAGTCAACTAATATTGACACCAACAATGACCCTAATACCACTACCACAAAACCAATATCAATTAGAGAGAGCTCCCCTCAAATGACCTTTCAGTCTCGATCTCCTAGAAAGAGAATGGCTACTGTAAAAAAGAAGATATACAGGAAAGGAATGACAGTTCAATTACCCGCAGTTCCAATTCTACTTCTAAATAAAAAGAGTGCAAGGATTATGAATTAAACCAAAAGTCCATCACAAGGAAAAGGAAATGGTAGGTTATTGAGATAAACTACTGGGAGGGTGTCGAATATGATTTTGTTGTTTGGGGGTGCTGCACATGGTGTTGTTTGGTGGGAGAGGATATTCACATTGACTGATGGGGGTGTTGTTATGTTCTTGTCTACTTTTACCCATTGACACATAAGGTGTTGTCTAGACTTTAGTTGGTTTTGGGATGCTTTTGTTACATTTAGATTCACTCTATGTAAAGAAGCACTTGCATGTAAAGGCAATAATGTTTTTTTTATGCTTTTGTCAATTCCATTTTTTGTCTTTCTTTTGGCTAATGCTACGTATGGTTGTCATGTTTTGTCTAGATTTTGGTTGGTCTTGTGCTATACTTATTAAAAACGTGCTATTGTAGTTTTGTGCTGTTGATTCAAGCACAAGACTACACTAGACTTGTTGAAATTGGTCCATATTGGTGTAGTCTTGTTTATTATGTGTTTTGAAGTTTGTATGCAATTTTTGTTGCCGAGCAAGTGGTCCTCATGCTTCTTTGTAAGTTGGTAATGCAAGTGTTCCAAAAGTGAAACAACACATCACTTTTTAATAGCTGAAAACCACTAGCGATCATTTTTCAACAACAATTGGCACTTATGTAATCACTTTTAACAAAAATTGGCACTAATATGATCACTTTTAACAAAGTTTGGCACTCAAACGATCACTCATGAACTTGTTACCACTTGTGAACTTGACCATTCCTTGCTGCGAAAATTACAAAAAAGCAACATTTCAAGTACAAAACAAGGCAATAACTAGTTTTCATTGTCCCCGAATACAATTAAATGTTCCACTAATCTTCAACTAAAGTCGACTAAGAATCTTTTTTTCATCATTTAGTTTATATTTGACCATAAGATAGGCCAAACAAGACAATGACAACACAATCAACACTCAAGAGAACTTTCTTTCACTTTTCATCCTTAAAACTTCCTTCTTCAAATGGTTGGCCAAAGATGCTAAAGTATTCATTTATGCTTGCCTTGAGTCGGCATCGTCCAACTTGTTCGTTAATGGCGGTGGAGGTTGATATCGTCCTTCAAGCAGCTCCAAGATCACCTCTGTTACTTGACTTAAAAATTTCACATCAACCTATCTGAAATATTTGCACTTCAGCCCTTCTTTATACCTAGCGCATCTGTAGAATCTTCTTCTAGGATTCAAACTAGTCCAAGATGTTCTTCTTGCGCTTATGAGCCCACAATAGCAAAAATATTCACCTTTGTCTTTGCTTTGTTCAAATGAATTTGAGCTGCTTAACCTGCTTCTGCTCTCCATTGCAAGATTCAGCTCTTAATTTTGGGGCAACCGAATTAGGGTTTCAACAATTTGGGAAATGTCTTGATTTGTCCAAATTAGGATTTATATTTGGGGCAAAACATGTAGACGACGTCGTTTAGGGGCAATTCCCAATTGAGCTCTTAATTAATGCTGACTGGGCTTGCCGGCGAGCCATGTTTAGAGATATTGATAAAATAGTGCCACCTCCAGTTTTTTGGCATTCCCAATTGAAATTATTACTTAAGTGATTGTTTTATTTAAAAAGTGACACTTAAGTGATTTGATAAAAAATTTAGCACCAAAGTGAGCGTTATACGAAAATTATGGCACTTTTAGCTCCATTTGACATTTAAATCCTATTCAGGGCTATATATGGGTTACCCAACATGACTTAAGGATTTATTGAAATAGATATTATAAGTATATTCTTTGAAAGGTTTGTTGGAGTGAATGATATTAGTGTGCTTCTTTTTCTAAACACTCTCTAACTCTAAAGAGAAAGGCCTAATTACTAAATTAGGATTGTCCATAGTAAACTTCTCCAGCAAGGGGCACTTAAATTATTAAGGGGTAGCGATACCACAAGTACTAAAGTTGTCTTCGTTGTTCAACTGGTACCCAATTTTTTTAAAAAAATCTAAACTCTTGAAAATCAGCTCAGTTTGGTCCTTCAATTAACAAAAATTATTAATGTTACTAACATGGACGAGTATGCCATTAAGTCGCCATTAGCTGTACACTAAGTCTTGAGATTATGCCAAGTCAAGCGTCATTAGTTTTCTCTAGTAACTGCTCAGTTTATACACACCAACAGAAAACACATGACATGGTGCTCAATTTAACCAAAATACAACATTGAGTTGATTCTCGATAGTTGAGATACTTATTGAACAAAAAGGTTGAGACCCAAAACTCACCAAATGGACTACTTGGCCAGGCAACTCCGATCTTACATAATCGAAATGGGCTTTCAGGGTTTTCTTTGAAAGCTAGGTCCGAAGGGCAGAGGGCAAAGGCCAAGTTGACTCCTCCTTACCAGCTGATGCCATTAGCTTCGACTGAACGTTCCTCCTCAAATGACTGGACTACGGCAAATAACTCGTCTCTTTGTATTGGGAAAAGTGGAAGACGTTATTGCTCGCAATTGGTCTTGACTGATACTCGCTGCACAAATAACAAAGACTTCAGGTACAGGGCGATGTCATTAATTCATTGCAGAAGTATGATGTTTTTCCGTTATGTGATTTGCTTTTAGGGATAATGACACAAACAGTTCATGAACTTTAATCTAATATATAATTTGCTCCTTGAACTTTTAATTTGTTTAATATCGTCCCTGAATTTTCACCTAATATTCAATGTGGTCCCCGAACTTTTAATTTGTTCAATATGGTCTTTGGATTTTTGGTGCATGTTCAATATAGTCTTTGAACTATATAAAAATATTCAATGTAATCCTTGAACTTGAATTAATGAAAGGACTATGTTAAAAATTTTCATATAGTTTGAGGACTAAATTGAATATATACAAAAAATTCAGGGACAACATTGAACAAATTAAAAGTTTATGAACTATATTGAATAAATTAAAAGTTCAAGGATCACATTATACATTGGATCAAAGTTCAGGGATTGTTTGTGTCATTTTTCCTTACTTTTACTATCAAAAGCAAGTCCAAAATGTTGGAGCCTGTGATGGCGATATTATCACAAATGATAGTTCCATCGATATCGGGAGAGTGCACAAAGTTCATAAGTTTCACTTATGTAACATAATCAAATTGTGTGTTATAAGTAGGCCGCCTATTACGCAATTATGATAATGACATTTCAACTTATCACACTAAGAGCCCAAGTTACACAGAATAAGAGAGGACTTGTATTCTTATGGAAACCGCTAGCAATTTACGGCACCTCCATCCATGATGATGATGGTGCATTGTGGGCCACAATTTCCATTTCTCAGAAATGGGAAACCGCTCAAAAATGTCCTACAGTTTTTATGCTAGTGGCTTTCTTTTGTGATGATGAGCTTAATTAGTTATATGTTTCTAAACCGTATATGATTGGGATGGGTTTGTTGGGTTTAGTTGTTAGTTGGCGTTGTACAAATTTTTTTCGCTGGATTATTAAAACTTTGATGTTGTAACAAGTCTGCTAGTTTATCATATATAAATTTATATACATATATACATTATATATATTGATAACAAGTTGTTGGTTTTGTTTGAGGTTGTATTCTTCTGGTGGAAGGACTCTCATATCATTCCACCATTCTTGATGGATTCGAGGTATGACACCCAGAAATCCCCGAATGTCCACCAAGTGGGCATCTCGAAGCTCCAGCCACGAAGTTGGCACTAACTCCTCCTTCGCAATATTGAAGGGCGAGATCCTGATGACGCCACCTAGCTTCGACAGCAACTTTCTAGTGGATCGATCCGGCAGCAAAGACGGGGCCTTCGATGAGGAGGTTGGGAGGGACAATTGAGATGAACTGGACCATCTCTTTGTACCCTTGGCGAACTCCACTAGGCACACGCATTGGTCCATGCTCAAGTTCTTCGGCACAACCATTCTGGGCCATCTATCAATCAGAGAGCAGTGGACTTCCGGTAGGGAAAGAGAGAGAAGATTTCCTCAGCAGGAAGATTAGTGTTATATGCATGATTTCTTATTTATTTAATTTTTAATTATCATTTATTTTTGTTCTTTTACTGTTAATTTTTTAATCTTTACAAAAAACGTATACTAGGCTTGTCGGCAGGAATTCATGTGTCAACTTACTTTCCTTAGTCAGGTGTAAAGTGAAATCTCTCGTCATTTTATAAAGAATATAAAATGCGATTTCATGCGAAAGAAGGGATAATTTGATCTTCAAAGAATAAAAAAATTAAGATGAAAGACCAGAATTCTTTTTTTTAATAAGATAATTGACCTAAAATCACATTATGCACATTGCACATCCTCCAAAAGCTGCACCTGAGACAACATGGGATGTTTCACGAGGTTTATTTATATTTTCATAGTAAGACACGAATTCGGAGCGCTTAATATTAGACACCCACACGTGTCCTCATTGGTCCAACCCCACGCTTTACCAATTTGTTTTCCATCTCATTTTGCCTTTTTCGCTTAATCAGCCTCAACTTTCTTGCAAGAATCGTCGTCACGGTTCTCACTTCTTTGGGGATCTCCAGAGCCCTCTTCTCTTGGAGCTCTTCTTCCTCCTCCTCCACCCTGTTCAGCTCGCGCTCCTCTCTCATCCCTCCGTACTTCTCGTTCCTCTCTGCTCTCGCCTTCAACACCGCCAGCAATTCGCTCACTGCTTTCTCTTTGTTCCTCCGGTTCTTGATCAGGACTTCGCTTATGTCAGCCGGCGTCATCTTGGCCCTCTCGACAGTTTCCTGTAGATCGGTTGCCGCCGCCTCGCTGAGGTCGTTGCCCTCATAGCCCAGGTAGTTCCAGAGCAGGATCTTGAGCGCCGGGTACGAGCAGTAGCTCATGTAGATGTGCATGTCCATCCGGCCGCTCCGGAGCAACGCCGGGTCGAGCTTCTCGATGTGGTTGGTGGTGAACACGAAGATCCTCTCGCTCCCACAGCACGACCACAGGCCGTCGGTGAAGTTGAGCAGTCCCGAGAGGGTAATTGTGTTGTTGTTCCGGTCTTTGCTGCCGCCGCACGCAGCATCAGGCGCGCCAGGGTCGCAGTACCTCCGAGGCGCGGTGGCTTGTTGTGCCTTCAACCTTTTCGACAGATTGACCGAGCAGTCGATGTCCTCGATGACGATGATGGACTTGGAGCTGGTCTGCATGAAGAGCTCTCGGAGATGAGAGTTGGAGTGCACCTTGGTCAGCTCGAGGTCGTAGATGTCGTAGCCGAGGAAATTGGCCATGGCGGCAATCATGCTTGATTTCCCCGTCCCGGGCGGGCCGTAGAGTAGGTAGCCCCGCTTCCAGGCCCGGCCTGTCCGCTGGTAGAAGGCCTTCCCGGCCACGAAGTCACGGAGGTCCTCCATGATGTCCCTCTTCCTCTCCGGGTCCATGGCCAATGTGTCGAAGGTGCTCGGGTGCTTGAACGGCACCGGTCTCCACCCGCCCTGCGAGTTAGTGTAAAGGAGGCGTTCTTGGTTCTTGCGGCGGATGTCGCTAGCCTTGTCCATGATGTAGTCCAGGTAGGAGTCGAGGATACGGTCCCTGTCGCACTTCCTGATCCGAAGCGTGAAGACACGCTTCTCGGCCCTCGAGGAGGGCTGGGGCTGTCGCTGCGTCACCACGTGCTCCCACTGGACGGCAACGCCGTCGAAGACGTCGGCGATGCAGTCGTTGTTCGAGAGGACGAAGGTGGTGGAGCTGGAGTTGCGGGCGCGACTGAGGGAGAGGCGGCTGCAGGAGACGGAGACGAAGGAGCTGAGGTAGAGTTGGACGGCCCCGTAAAGCTCGTTGGTGTTGACGCCCTCGGTCTCGGCGATTTCGAAGTAGCAGTAGGAGTTGCAGCAGCCGAGGGCCTGCTTCAGGAACTTGAGGGCGGCGGAGCGGAGCTCCGGCGGGAGGACCGCCCGGAGAAGGGTCTGGCAGAAGGCCAGGGTGCCCAGGAGGGAGGCCAGAGATGTCCAAGACCCCTTCATTTCCGCCATTCAGTGGGAGCGAAAGTTGAGGTTTTCCTTGGAGATCTCTGGGTGTGGTAGAAGGAGACGATCAAGAAGAGTCGGAATGGGGAGAAAATGTTGAGGCCATTGGGGAAGAGCTTTTTATGGGGAGAAAATGTTGCATAGGCCTGCAACAGAGGAGAAAGTGTAGAGAGACTGTAACGGAGAAGAGAGAGTGACGGAATGGGAGACGGTAAAAGTGAAAAGTGTGGCCCGCTACGCAATATTTTCTCGACCACCACCTTTTAGAATTTGAATTTGAGAGAGAAGAGACACCATCTTTGGACTCGGTAAGTGGGGCGTTTCTTTTTCCTTATTCCATTTTTGTTTTTCTTCTTGGAAGTGCCCAAGAACATGGCCGCTCAATTCCATGGCACGACCGCTAGATATGTAAAGGACTTTGTAAAGTGTGTCCCGGGTCACATTTGTTAAAAACCCAAACCATAGAATTCTACGGTAGTCGTCCACCCGTCGACATGACCCATGTATAAAATCTGGACTAAAGAAATCTGATCGATGGTTCGAAAATAACTATTTCAACAGGGCTTCCATAAAGTTTCGATTTTTCGCCACATGTTCCATGTTGCATTTGCTCTTGCACGTCCAATCTGGTGGCAAGAAATTGTAAGGCACATCAAGTTCACATAAGCTTGATCCATCGATTTGCGAGGTCTCACATAAGCTCATATAATACAATGATTACGATGGGTCGAGTCCACGTGGACTTGGTCCATTGAGGAATGATCCCCTTGACGATGGATTTATTTACTAAAAATAAAAGGAGAAAGGGTAGGATGAGTGTGGTTGATTGGCCCATTATGGGGGGTTACGGGTGGAGTGGATGTTGGGGAGATTAATGACGTTGCATTGGTCTATTCTGCGCATTCTCTTCTCATGTTTCCCTCTCATAAGGAATGAAATAGTGACTGTGACAATCTCTTATACATGTGACAATTTACTATTAAAATATGTCTCGTCATTGAGCTTATTGAACAAAAATCAACATGAAATTTTGTAAACTCGACTACGAGTCAAAAATTTGCGTACGAGAATTATTGGTCGAGATTTCAACATGCGTGAGACAATTAACTGCGAGTAACTTGTTGCCTTCTCCAAGTCCAATTTGTCCTGCTCATTGGATTCTTTGGCACGCTGACTCTATTGCCGCAGAAAGACTTCTTTGGGTTCACACAGAAGAAGGGCTCGCATATTATATAAATATTTATTTATTTATTTATGTGTAGGGTCAGTGGATTGAATAATTGATGAAAAGGTGTGGGCTTCTTTTGTCCCTTTATAACTGTCTTCAAGCGGAGTTGCACAAAAGGGAAAGAATAGGTGGAGCTCCCATGATACTTTCTGCTGTTTTCAACCCTCTGAAGAAGACTTCCTCGGATTGCAATGAATGACGGGAGGCTTCTCTTGGCTGTAAATAGAGGAGTTTTCTTAACGTTGGACGTGCGCCTTTGAGCACCGGCAGAAGATTGAACTCTGAGACTGCACAGAAGGGAATTGTGCAAAGAATTCTTCTCGTGAGGGTTTTGCTTGTTGTAATTTTACCTTATAGTGATTTAGCCAATTAAGTTTTTGTGATTAGAATTTATGTAATTCCTTAAGCAAAATTTCATTAATAATTATGAGAGACTAATCACTGAGTGAGTTATTGAATATATTTAGGGATTGGGAAACATGTTGAGGGTATTTGAGTACTCGAGTTATTGTAATATCTAATATAGTGCTTGTTCTGTGATAAAAATTCATGCTGCTCTTCCCGCGAATGCATGTTTCGATATTCTAACCGAATCAAGTAAAATTGATATCATATTTATTTTCTTCCTTCTACCTATCATTCGCTTGTCCCACATATTTTCACAACACTTACTTTCATCCCCCTCCTCGGAAATCTTGGTCTGCATCAATCATCCTGATGTATCAAAGGGTTGCGTGTTGGAACTGGGGAGTCCGTGGAGAAAAAGAGAGAATAAAGCAAAAAGGTCTCGAGAATGCTTGAGATAGAGAGAGAGAGGGAGGCTGGTTTTGCGTTTTGGCTAAAATGACACATCCTTTTTAGTAAGGGTTAATACCACAAAAAATCTTAAATTAATATACATGTGATAGTTTTACCCCGAACTATTTTTTTTACTACAAAAACCTCAAACAGATATACATGTGATAAATTTATCCCGAACTATTTTTTTTACCATCAAAAACCTCAAACTAGTACACTTGCGATAATTTTACCCAAACTATTTTTTTGACCACCAAACACTGGTACTTCTGTGATAATTTTACCCCCGAACTAATTTTTTGACCACTAAAAACCCTAAACTGGTACATTTGTGATAAAATTACCCTTTGTTAGTGTCTGTTAAATTATATTAATATCACGAAAAATCACAAATTGATAAACTTATGACAAACAGAGGGATAGAACCCAAAATTAATATACATGTCAATTACCACGTGTCACTAAACTTAGCAATTTGACAGTAAAATTTAACGGAAACTAACGGAGGGTAAATTTATTACAGGTGTACCAGTTTGGGATTTTTGGTGGTCAAAAAATTAGTTGGTGGGTAAAATTGTCACATGTATATCAGTGTGGGTTTTTTATGGTCAAAAAAATAGTTCGGGGTAAAATTGTCATAGGTGCATTAGTTTAGGGTTTTTTATGGTTAAAATAATGGTTTTGAGTAAATTTATCACAACTATATCAGTTTGAAATTTTTCGTGGTATTAACCCAATAAATAAAGCACCACCGAGGACCGGTCCATCGGATCAGCCCTTGTTTGATCATTGCTTGCTTTGCTTAATTTTGGTTAACCGAGCCACCCTCGCATGATAATCTAGCTTTTCCTGTTCTAGAAAAACATCAAAAAAGGGTGGCACGTTTTTCCACTTTAGCTTCAGCCTTGCTTTTTCCACCTTCGGCATACGTGTATCTGCACTGACTCAATTGCGGGGCCCATTTGTTGTCCCTCTTTATTTTGTATTTGTTTCTTCTTTTTTTTTTCTTCCTCTCCTCCCTCCCGAAACTTTCTTCACGAGGTCTGCTCCTCGAGATCCTCCTCTTGGGTTTTATGATCAACTCCACCCTCCGTCGCAGGACCCACCTTGTTCAACCCTTCTCCGTCGTCTTCTTCTACTGGTTCTAGGTTTTCTCCTTCTAATCAGGTCCTGTGCCAAAAAGGAAAGAGTAGGTGGTGTTTTCTCTTGGTTGTAAATAGAGGAGTTTTCTTAACGTTGGACGTGTGCCTTTGAGCACCGACAGAAGATTGAACTCTGAGACTGCACCAGAAGGGAATTGTGCAAAGAATTCTTCTCGTGAGGGTTTTGCTTGTTGTAATTTTACCTTATAGTGATTTAGCCAATTAAGTTTTTGTGATTAGAATTTATGTAATTCCTTGAGCAAAATTTCATTAATAATTATGAGAGGCTAATCATTGAGTGAATTATTGAATATAATTAGCGATTAGAAAACATGTTAAGAGTATTTGAGTACTCGAGTTATTGTAATATCCAATATATTATTTATTCTGTGATGAAATTTCATGTTGCTCTTCTCGTGAACGCATGTTTCGATATTCTAACCGAATCACGTAAAATTAATATCATATTTATTTTCTTCCTTCTATCTATTATTCGCTTGTCCCACATATTTTCACAACACTTACTTTCATCCCCCTCCTCGGAAATCTTGGGCTGCATCAATCATGCTGATGTTTCAAAGAGTTGCGTGTTGGAACTGGGAAGTCCGTGGAGAAAAAGAAAGAATAAAGCAAAAAGGTCTCAAGAAAGCTTGAGATAGAGAGAGGCTGGTTTTGCGTTTTGGTTAAAGTGACACATCCTTTTTAGTAAGGGTTAATATTACAAAAAATCCTAAACTAATATATTTATGATAATTTTATTCCGAATTATTTTTTATCACAAAAAACCCTAAACTTACCCATATTAGTATACCTGTGACAAATTTACCCATAACTATTTTTTTGACTACTAAAAACCCTAAACTGATACTTTTATGACAATTTTACCTCGAACTATTTCTTTGACCACCAAAAATCATATATTAGTACACCAGTGATAATTTTACCCCTGAACTAATTTTTTGACCACTAAAAACTCCAAACTTGTACATTTGTGACAAATTTACCCTCTATTAGTATCCGTTAAATTATATTAATATCATAAAAAATCACAAATTGATAAACTTGTGATAAATAGAGGAGTAAAAACCAAAACCGGTACATATATTAATTACCACGTGTCATTAAACTTAGCAATTTGACGGTAATATTTAACGGAAACTAACAGAGGATAAATTTGTCACAGATGTACTAGTTTGAGATTTTTTGTGGTAAAAAAATTAGTTCGGGGGTAAAATTGCCACAGGTATATCATTGTGGGGTTTTTGATGGTCAAAAAAATAGTTCAGAATAAAATTATTACAGGCATACTATTTTAGGATTTTTTGTGGTAAAAAAAATAATTTGAGATAAATTTATCATAAATGTATCAGTTTGGGATTTTTCGTGGTATTAACCTAATCAATAAAGCACCACCGAGGACCGGTCCATCGCATCAGCCCTTGTTTGATCATTGCTTGCTTTGCTTAATTTTGGTTAACCGAGCGACCCTCGTATGATAATCTAGCTTTTCCTGTTCTAGAAAAACATCAAAAAAGGGTAGCACGTTTTTCCACTTTAGCTTCAGCCTTGCTTTTTCCACCTTCGGCATACGTGTATCTCCACTGACTCAAATGCGGGGCCCATTTGTTGTCCCTCTTTATTTTGTATTTGTTTCTTCTTTGTTTTTTTCTTCCTCTCCTCCCTCCCGAAACTTCCTTCACGAGGTCTGCTTCTCGAGATCCTCCTCTTGGGTTTTATGATCAACTGTTCTAGGTTTTTTTCCCTTCTAATCAGGTCCTGTGCCAACCAAGTGTTTGATAAAATTCCCCTTGAAGTCTTATTTCCTGCGTGCCTTTCCGTAGTTTCTGGGCTGTGGTTTTTGTCCTTTTCTTTTTTGGTTGTTTGTGTTGTGCTATTTG
Organism: Syzygium syzygioides; assembly: GCA_031216285.1. Classification (NCBI taxonomy): domain Eukaryota; kingdom Viridiplantae; phylum Streptophyta; class Magnoliopsida; order Myrtales; family Myrtaceae; genus Syzygium; species Syzygium syzygioides. Next base: position 32,628,141 of record CM062244.1, on the reverse strand, counting down.
TATTGGAGTCGTTCTTCTAGTACGGCAGCATCTTCAGGGTCGTCCTCCTTCGACCTCCAGAACTCGCGGTCCGGGGGGTGTTTGCATGAGCATAACCTCGGCAATTAAGTGTCAATAATCTGCCCCTTTACTCTGCGGCATCGAAACATCATAAACTTGAATCTCACTATCCTCTTCGAGGCCTGAACCGATTTCTTCTTCCTTGTAACGGTCCCAATTTGGGGATAGCTTCGATTTCGGAGCTTTCTCGGGGAGCTTGCTTTCCCGATGCCTTGTTCGCACTCGTCGAGTTGCTCTAAGTTCTTGACGGGGCCTAGTTTCAGACTGTGATAACTCTTCTTACCACGGTGCAGAGAATAAAAAAACAGGGGAGGTGCAGACCAAGATCGCCGAGTTGTTGGTGTGCATGGACGTCTCGGGGGAAGGAAATGAAGAAGCGCCGGCGAAACTATTCCAACACACAAGTAGAGCAAGAATTCTGACAAAAAAAAAGGGATTAATACCATGAAAAATCTCAAAATAGTATACCTCTGATAAATTCACTCAAAATTAATTTTTTGATCACTAAAAACTCCTAAACTGGTACACTTACGATAAATTTTCCCAAACTAATTTTTTGACCACAAAAAACTCCAAACTGGTATATTTGTGGTAAATTTACTCTCTGTTAATTTCTATTAAATTGAATTAATACAAAAAAAATCACAAACCGGTATATCTGTGAAAAATGGTGAGTAAAACATAAAACCGATACATCTGTTAACTGCCGCGTATTATTTAACAAATCAATTTGACAGTAAAATTTAATGGAAATAAACTGAAAGTAAATTTGTCAAATGTGTACAAATTTGAAGTTTTTTGTGGTGAAAAAATTAGTTCTGAATAAAATTGTCATAGGTATATCAATTTGAGATTTTTCGTTATATTAACCCAAAAATAAAAATAGTAGAGCAATAAGGAAAGTGAAAGAACAAGAAGAAACAAGTAAAAGAGAAGGACAACAAATGGGCCCCACATTTGAGTAAGTGAGGTACAAGCATGTGAAAGGTCGAAGGGCAAGGGATAAAATGGTCAGACCATTATAAAACGGAGCGTGTGAGCCAAATGAGGAGCGGAAAAGACGTCACCCTAAAAATATTAGAGAGTCAAATAGCAGCATTTTTCTATAAAAAAAGAAGAAGAAGAGAAAAGGCACCAAATTTTATGCATTAAATAATATCTAGCGTAATCAAGACCTTAAGCCACGAATCTCTACTTCGTAACGAAGTCAAAAAGAAAGGATGTGATGCCGATTGCTACTTAACATAAGCGTGAGGAGATTTAGGCTGAATTTGAATCTTTGAGATTCCGGTTTTCACAGAGTGTGGAGCTTTGAAATATCGCTCCTACTTTCGTCGTCACTTGTTCAAAGCAGCTTTGAGAAATCTCCACAGATGGCCGGTTCCTCGTGGCGTTCGGGCAGTAATCCGTCGACCACGAGCCATGTTTACCAGGTCATTTTGTCTCCGATTAATTCTAGATTTGATTTTGATTCATCCCCGATTGTATTATACTCCTTGTTCTGTTTGCTTCCTATCTTGTTGCTGTGCATTGGATTGATCCGTGCCGCCACTATCATCGTCGAGGGCACCGCCATTCCCTGCTGGTTTCTTGTCCGATCATGTGACGCGGACATTGCTATTCAGGCCACTGTACAATGAAATAAGCAAAAAGATGCGGCAACGGCAGCTTGGTCGTCCCTGAAACAATGTAAGCATCTCTAAACTTAATCCGGTTAAAAAGTCCAAATAATTACATGACATGCTGGTAGAAGAAGAGCCCAAACACTGCCTCTAGTTCATTTCTCTCTAGGCTTATCTCGTTTAATAAATAGCCAATGTCGTGCCGAGATTCAATCGAATTCAAGCGCGTATTTACAGGTTCCTAAAACTGTTGGCGAGATGGTCAGTTTGCTAAGGGAAATCAACGCGAATCAGGAGTCTCTGAAGGAAGAAATGCAGGCTATGAAGATTGGTTATCAAGAGGAGGTACAGGCCCTGAAAATAGATATGAAGGGTGAGGTTGGTAATCTGAAGGAAGAGATAGCAACCTGGAGACAAGGAAATAAATTTTTGTTCCAAACTTGTTCCCAGAAAAAGAAAAATAGAAAAACAGGAAAACACAACAGTTAACATTCCCGCTCTAAGTGTTTCTTTTGTCAGTTTTGGATATTGGTTTTCTGAACTTTATATGAATATTACTTCTAAGTGTTGAATTTCCATATTCCTTTATGAATTATGATGCTGACAAAACGGGGGAGGATCTTTGATGCAGATATTGCAGAAACACTGAAGAGATATAAATATATATATATTATTTTATTATCAGTTATGATATCTTGAATACATGATATATCGATATATCGCAAAAAGCAAGATGTGTAGTCCTTAAAGTTCTAATTCTTTTTATCTTGTAGGAAATACTGAAGTATACTCAGAATTAATTTTTATACACTATCGTATACCATTATTATACAAAGTTTATAAGAAACATACTTCGTTGCAAATTTTCACTCAATTCCCTTATAGAAATAGTCCCGCGCTTATTGATAATATCTAGTGCTTAGACTGTATCAATTTGATTGCTTATACTAAGTTTTAAGCTTTATAAGTTGCAAGCAATCTTCAATCAATTTTCAAAAATTATCTTGTTATCTACATGGAAGGTTTTGTCACCATAAAAAAGGAAGAGATTATTGAGAAAACATATTAATAGATTTTCAAGTTGACAAAACAATCCATGAGCGTTTACGAACTTGATATGTGCAAGTATTGTTTTATGCACTAGGTAATATTTGCCTTATGGGAACCTACGTGATATATGCAAAGTGAAAAGATTCGTAATAGCTGATAGAACCTACGTGAACAAGTCTAGAGGAATGGAGAGTTCATAAAGATTTAGAGGTGCTACGGTTGACAGCCAAAAGGATCTATATCACCATCGTGCTCAAAATACTTAGTAAGAAGCAGTTGAATATATTCAGAATTCTTGATATAACTAGAGCATGATATCACTAGAAGCTTCCTTACCAAAAAAAAAAGATATCACTAGAAGCTTGATATGAACAGAAAACTAATATTAGAAAGAAGCATGATATGACCAAGGGCTGCTAATATCACCAGAAGCTTGATATGAGCATAAACATGATATTAGCGGGAAGCCCAATGTGACTAAAGGCTGCTGATATCACCGGATGTTTTATATGAGCAGAAGCCTGATATGACCAGCGACTATATATCTGCGCGGGGCAATAGTAAGAACCTAAGACAACAACCTTGTCATGTGATCTCATTATGTTATTCTCACATATTTTGCATTACTTCTAACATCTAGTGATCTGGTATGGATTCTCATTTTGGAAGGAAATGATTGATTGACAATCATTCCAAAGATAGAAGACTTTCCACAAGTTGAAGCCACTCTATTTTTGGAAGCCGGAGATTTGATTGTAGGGGCAATCAAATCTACGAGAACTCATATTGATTGACTCCAACAGTTAAATTGATCTTCTAATCAATTGGCCAACAGATAGATTGGAAATTCATCCTCATGAAGATTTTCTAAACAGGAAGTTTGCATCTTGAGTGCAAAACCCAAATTCAAAGAGCTTTACATTCTTACATCTTGTCTTTTGAGCATACTGATATTGTAATCTCTTGAGAGGTGTTGGTAGTGTTTAGTTTGTGCTTAGGGTGAGATACCTCGAGTATAAGTAGCACTTGCTTTGCGAGGAGGCACTTGGACATAAGTTGCACATTCGACTATAACTTCTCAACAATCATTAATGGGATTTCAGCCAGTAGGTTGTTAGCTCGGGAGAGTGGACGTAGGCTTACACTAAGCTAAACCACTAGTTTTATGCTCATCTTGTTATCTTGCTTGATAGAATCGCACAACGCACCTTGATATAACCTAATGCTGCATATATCACTCATTCTTCATATTCAGCAAAATGCTTGTCTCAAACTTGACGTGTTTTAATTCCGCATTTTCTGTCAAGTTTCTTAAAATCACCTATTCTGCCCCCTCTTGGTGATATTGTAGCCACATCTGGTAGAACCTTGACCAAAGTATTAGGAAACAACATTTGTCATTCTATATTACATAGGGCTCTATCTAATCTCTAGAAAACTCTAGCGAGTCCCGACCACTTAGGTTCTCTCTAGGTGTGTTTACAACCTGTGAATCCTAGATCCAACAAATGACACAAATCAATCCAGTTTCTAAATTTATTACATTTAGCTATAGAGACAGGACCACCACCAAATTTCTCTTGGGGATAAGCAATTTCGTTAAAATCGCCTGCAAGCAACCAGGGCATAGTCATGGAGTTGGCAAAATCTGTAATAACGGCCACAACTCTTGTTTCTTGCTTTCTACAAGATTTGCTTAAATAGCTGTGAAGCACCAAGCGCGCCTATTCTCAGTCAGTTTGAGGTGAGGAACTTGGGGCTAGAACAGAGAAAATCCGCTCGTAATGAATTGACTTTCCACAAAAACCAAATTCCTCCCAAGAAATCTTGTGCATCCATTCTGATAGAATAATTGAATTCCAGTTTTGCAATAACTTTGGCAGCTTTATCACCACTAATTTGAGGTTCCAACACAACAAGAACATCCAACGCATGCAATTTGACAATATCTCTTATTTTGAGGAGAAACTTTTTATTTCTAGCTCCTTGAGAATTCCAAACTAAAATATTCATATCAAGTAAAGTATTAAAAGATAAACAAGGCAATGTGGTGGTCAACTTAATTCATGTTCACATCAAAGGAATCAGATATCAGTGAAGCTAATTCCTCCGTATCATCATGAGGATCCCCACTGTCTTTAATCAATATGGTGGGTCAGGAGGTTTACGTTGTTTGCAGACATTGGACAGCAAGGTTCCATTGCGATGTCCAACCATTTCCTGTTCCATCGGAATAGAAACCTCGTAGTCTAGTGAAATAGCTATAGCTGCAGTTACAAGCCTTCCTTTTTAATTATTAATTTTTTTTTGGTAAAGGTAAGAATATGTATAACTTTCCAAAACACCATATACAAACTAACGCCAAGGCCAATCCTCGAACCAAGTAGGACAAAGAGATGTCCGAATGGGGTCAAGGAAGGCCCAGCAAAGGCTATACAACAAGTCTAAGAAAGGCTACCGAGAACCACTAAGGGAGCACCAACATTAAGAGACCGACCCAATCGCATCGAAGATCGAAGGAGATAATCCCCACTTCCGTTGCAATTTCCGGTTCCTAGGCGTGTCCTCAATCCCTCCAATGGATATGGCTTTATCCTTCACCATTTTAATGAAGTGTTTGCGCATACCCGAGATATGGATACTCTTGTTTCTGAAGATAGCATTGTTCCTTTCAATCCAAATGATATGACATAATGTGCCAAAGGAAAACCTAGATAGGCGGTGAGCAAAGGAATGTTCGCCGCATACTTTCATTGCCCATCTTATGTGTTCTTGCCAGGGACGGTTTCGCCAAGGAAGATTGCATTTTGTTGCCCAAAATGATGCCAGCTGCCTAGTAGACGTGCATTCAAAATATAGATGGTTTATCGAATCTGATCTAGTACCACAGAAAGCACACAAGGCAGTACCAATCCTGCGGTTATGTGAGAGGAATACCTGGGTGGGCAGTCGGTTAAGAGAGATTAACCATAATAGGAAGACATGACGGGGGGCTATAGGATGATCTCAAATGAAGGAATGCCAAGGGACCGGCTATCCTTTTCTCCTGGTGTGATTCCACGCTATCGCTACTGAGAATGAATTAGATGGATGTGGAGTCCATATCAGCTTGTCCGAAGTACTATCCACAAAGCATGGAGGTGGTTCCGTCCAGCTCAGGATGGTGTCTAGTGTGGCCGAAGGTTGCCATGTGCACTCATAAAAGTCCCGAACCGAAGTATCCCGAGGGATCCGCAACTGGTAAATGTCCACATTGCTGAAGATAAAGTAGAGGGGGCCTTTGTCATGCCACCAATCAAATCACAGGGATACCGAGTGTCCATTTCCAATCTTCCACCGAAATAAAGTTTGGGCGGACTCTTGCATATCTAGAATTTTCTTTCAAGACCATGAGCAAAACGTAGGTTTGGAAACAACCTAGAAGTTTGATTTTTTTAAGAAGGTAGAGTGAACCCATTTACACCACATGGACTCCTTATCGGTGAAGAGAATCCATATGCGTTTAAGTGTCATTGCTCTGTTGTATTTTGTCAGGCGCCGTATCTCAAGTCCTCCTTCTTCTTTGGGTAAACAAACAGCATTCCAGGCTACTTTAGCTCCACCTGCTCCTAGATTAGGACATTTCCAAAGAAATTGATGCAGAATCACCTCTATTCTATACATCACTAATTTCGGAATAGAGAAAATAGTGGCCCAATACACTTGGATGGAGTGCAGGATTGATTTGATCAACTATAATCGACTGGCAAAGGACAAGAACCGTTGAGTCCAAGAGCGAACACGAGCAATTATAGAGTCAATCAATATCTTACAATCCTCTTTACGTAGTCTGGACGAAATGATGGGCATACCAAGATAGCGAAATGGGAGTGTACATTGTTGAAACCCGAGGCATTGGACCAATTGTCCATGCAAAGTCGAAGTCCCTCCCAATAGGAAGATATTGCTTTTCATAGTGTTCGGTTTTAGGCCAGACCAGCCCGTGAATAAATCAAGAGATTCCTTGATTAGTTCAACCGATCTCAAGTGAGCTTCAGAGAATAAAAGCACATCGTCCGCAAAAAAGAGATGAGATATACTAGTGCTTTTGCAACGCCAAAACTAATGGAAATCCGGCTGGGCTGTTTTGGCCTTAAGAATACCCGAAAAGACTTCCATAATCAGAATAAAGAGACACGACGATAAGGGATCGCCTTGGCGAATTCCTTGGCAACTAGCAAAAAAGCCATGAAGTTCCCCATTGATTGAAATTGAGAATTTGACTGTTGTAACACAAGCCATAATCAGCTTTATAAAGAAATCAGGGAAATTGAAGACCTTTAGAGCCTTTTCAATGAATGTCCAGTCGACGGTGTCATAAGCTTTTTAGAAGTCCACTTTTATAGCACACTTAGGACGGTAAGCCTCATAATGGAAGTCTGCAAACAATTCTTGTGCCACCATGATGTTGTCGCTAATTCTGCGACCTTTAACGAATGCTGTTTGAGAAGGCCCAATCAAGGTTGGTAATACACCTGCGATTTGCCTAGCCAAAATTTTAGAGATGCATTTGTAAAGGGTGTTGCAACATGCAATTGGACGGAACTCATTCATGGCCGCGGCATTAGGGCATTTCGGCACTAGAGTTAGTATGGTATTGTTTAACTCTCTAAGCAAGCAGCTAGTCTCAAAAAATCCTCTTACCGTGGTGAGAAGGGAGGTCCAATGATCTCCCAAGAGGTTTTGAAGAAATCTACATTAAACCCATCCGGTCCGGGGGCTTTACCTTTAGCGCGAGAGAATAGGGTGGATTTTATTTCCTCATCCGTTATCGGTTGTGCTAGGAGGATCCTCTAATCGTCATCCAAGACCCGGCCAATGAAAGCCCCTATCTCCAGGACAGAGGTCTGCATAGAAGAAGAGTTACCATTGAGGAGCTCCTGAAAATGATCAACAATATGGCTCCTGACCGCATGAGGGTTAGTTATTAAGATTCCATTTTCTGTTGAAACCGAGAGGATCCGATTTTGTACCCGCCTTTTGTTTACAAAATGATGAAAGAATTTGGTATTCATATTCCCCTCCTTAAGCCACCGAATCCTGGATTTCTGTTTGAAGAAGGATTCCTCTTGAATTCTCAAAGTAGTGAAGGTACATTTATACTCCACTTCACTAGCCTGTAAGCTCTGATCAAATGGATGAAGTTCCAAGGCTGCTTGGATTGCATATAAGTCTGCTCTAGCCTGTTTGGTCCTTATGGAAATGGCTGAGAAGGAGCTTCTGTTCAGTTGCTTCAACTTAGTTTTAAGAAATCTAAGTTTGCAGCAAAACGCATACATAGAAGTGCCCATTATTGGAGTATCCCACGCCGGGGCTACTAGTTCCAAGAAATTTGGATGAGAGGTCCAGAAGTTGAAGAACTTGAAAGGTTTCTTGGAACGGGGTGGCGTTAGAATTTTAATCACCATGGGGGAGTGATCGAAGATACCTGGCACAAAGAAGGAAGCTTCCGAGAAGGAGAATTGTTGTAGTTATAGATCATTTACTAGTACTCGATCAATCTTGCTAAGTTTCCTGTTATCACCTGAGGAATGAGACCATGTGTATCTGCATCCTACATACCAAAGATCCTCTAGTCCTACCCGATTAATGCAGTCCCCAAATTCATTAAAGGCCGGAATCGATGGAGTAGTGCTACCCACTCTATCATCTAGGTCTTTAATGGCATTGAAATCTCCAGCAACAATCCATGGAAGATCACACGAAGAGAGCCGAATAAGATCAGACCATAACAACAGCCTATTAACAAAGGTGTGTTCACCATACATGATAGTGAAGAGGCAAGATTTTTGCAAATGCAAAAGCCTTAACTAGGAGTGAATCATCTGGGACGAGGAGAAAATAGGACTTATCTCCACCTCATTCGGATCCCAGCCGAACCATATTCTACCAAGGGGGGAGAACTCATAATTGGAGGTCCACCGCCAATGAGCATATAAGCCTCCAGAAATACCATCAAAAAGAGTAGCTTTGACTTTAGTTTCAACTATGCCAATACAAGAAAGACGATTTGTCCTGATAAAGGCCCGAATTTCTGCTTATCTAAGAGGATCTACTAGACCCTTGATATTCCAAATTTCAAAAAACATATATAAAGGCAATGAGGTTACCTTTGAGGTTTCCTTGGCCTCCTCTTTTTTGATTTCTTCTTCGAGGAGGACAAGCTAGGCTCCTTAATAGGACATTCCGAGCTAGGTGTAGAACCGAGAGACAACTTACTCATCTCATCCGTAGCACTGGATGCCAAGGTTCGAGATTGAGTGTTAGGGGGGGAAATAATTGCTGGTTCCTCCACCATCAGGTCTTCGTCGATACTAGTCTTCTCCACTCCCCAGGAATCAGACGATTCTTCTGTGGAAGACTGTGAGTTCTGTGAAGAGTCCTCAACCTGTAGGTCAATTAGTCCTGAGAGAGACGGTGCAGATGAGATGCTCGGGCCTGCCTTAGACTCCTTGGAAAGATTCAGTTTAGAACCAGTCATAGGTGGTTCAGCAACAGGGTTTAACACAGGAGGCATGAGTTCTTCCTCATCCTGATTTGGCGCCAACTGTATATCTGGTATAGTCTGGAGCTAGTTGGGAGGATTGCCAGTAGGGGGATTTCCTTTTTTCCGGATGACTTGAGTCCAACCATCTGCCATTTGTGGTTAAGCTACAGTCTCAGTTCTGTTTTCAGTATGTGTCGCAGCACATTCAAAACCATTGGGGCCCAATTTGTGTCCAAATATGCCACAAGAAGAGCACGGCATGGGTTTCCATTCATATTCTATACTGATCAAGTTCACCTCTCCATCCCAGCAAAACTTTACAGTTTCCACTCGAGGTTGTGTGGCTTTAATTTCCACACAGACACGTGCATATGAGATACTGCTCATCTGTTCAGTTTGCATATCCACATAAAGTGGTTTTCCAATGGCGCTGGCTATACATCCTATACCAGCTGGAGACCATAATGAGAATGGAATGTCTCTCAGTCTAACCCAAACTGGGAGAGATTCTAAGGTACCTTTCTTAAGCTTCAGTTTCGGGTGCCATTATTGAAGCATCATTGTGCTACTAAATATGGATACCGATCCCATATCAATTACCTTCCTTCGAAATTCAGCATTCGGGATTTAGAAGAAGTAAAATCCGTTTTCATGTAGTTTTACATCAGCTACTTAATCCCCCCTCCCAAGATTTCTTAATAGCTTCTTCAGTTATCTTGAAGGGAATTTTCTTCCTGATAAAGTGCCCAACTACACACTCCATCAAACGTGGGTTCTCCTCAGCAACTACATCTGGTGTTATGTCCACGATCACCTCACCATCCTCCACCATTGGTGGAACATATGCTAGATTGTATCCTTTAGTCATGACCTTTGCTACATTTGCCCATGTTTTGGTTGTGGGTGCAGACATGGTTTATCCTTGAGGACTATTAGCATTCCGTCCCATCACATTGGTTTTCGCCTCTATACTTGGGATAGGACCAGAACGCTTTGGAGGATCTACATTATGGGTGCGCCTAAGAGAACGGCCCCTGCTCCTCATTCGGCCTCTACTTTGGCTGCGACTAGAATTTCCTTTCAAGAAAAGCCTGGGGCCAATAGGGATTTTAACCCCATGAGTAAGGGAGGTAGCCTTTCCTTTGAGTTCTACTGCCTTAGGGATTCCAGCGTGACCATCCGTCGCTGGTTGGGGCTCAGCACCAAGGGAGGAGCCAAGTGAAGGGTGCCTACCCACCTCTATAGGGTCAGAAATAAGTAGCTAATACACCAAATCCACCAGCCAGTCAACCCACACCAGAATCATACAACCAGATCAAGGCATCACATCAGTAGGTCTCCCACTACTCCTCATAAATACACCCACCAGAGTCACAAAATCCACCCCACCACAGCAAAAAACTACTTATAGAAGGGGTAGGTGGCCTCCAATAGGGCAAAACGGAAGAGAGTCACTCAGCGTGGTTAGAAACCCAGAACAAAAATGCACCCACAAGAACAGATCAGATCTGATGGCCCGGCCTCTATGAAGTACAAGAAGAGGAGCCCTTTGGAGAGGAGAAGGAGAGCGGATCAGAGGACCTAGCCTCCAAAAATCAGCTCCTCCCACCACTGGAATCCGCCGAAATCAGCAAAACACCGTCGGGTGAACAGTACTCGCGAGCAGACCAGAAGAGAGCATTTTCCAGCTCGCGTGAACAGTACCGCGAGATGGTGAAATGAAAAGTCTTCCTTCTTAATTATCATCTCCCTTTTTACGAAGAAGTAACCTTTTCGGTCTGGCAACCCCTATTTCAGTATTCCAGGAATGATGCTGATTTGGAGTTTTATATTACCGAGAAAATTGGATAAGTATCTTATTACCACTCAAGTTAGGCTTCGGCTTCATTCTAGGAGGAGCAGGATGAATACTCAAGGCTCGTGAACGCACTGGAGCCTCAACTCCCACGTTTTCTGCATGTTCTTCCACTGATTGGAGCTGTAACACAGGAAAGCGAAAACCTAGTTGATTTTCTTAAGCATTATTCCCAAAACCTCGACGAGTTCGAGGCCTTCGCGTTTTTTGAACCACCGCCTTAGTCTCCAAATAATTCATTTTGTTTTGGAGCATCAGAGGTTTCGTTTTTAGTTTGACAATTGCATCAGGAAACCTTTCTGCATGCTTAGATACCTTTGAGACAATATTTTCTTCAGACTCTTTAGTTCGATGTCCATAACAACCATAGTGAAAGCAAGTGAGGTGTAGGCCTTCATACTCAATCTTGCAGCAACGATCACCAATAGTAAGCATGGGTACAAGAGGTTGAGAGAGATCAACTTGAACACATAGTCGTGCAAGATTTCCTCTTTCTGCAGCGAGTGTTGTAGCACCCGCCTTCAAGGGGAGGCCAATATGGTTGCCTAAAGCACTAAATAGTCCGTGTCTAAATACTCTATCAGTAAACAAGGAATGCAAACCCAGAAAGCCACTTTGTTTGCGGTAGATGTATTTGGATCAAAGTCAGGAATCTAAGGTTGAATTGCCAGGTAGTGATAAAAAATCATCCAAGACCCATTACTCAAAATGGACTAGCGATCCTCAGCCAGATTAAATTTAGCAACAAAAAAGCCATTACCAACATCAATGACCGACATTTCCCCTCTCAGCTTCCATAACGCCATTAAGCTACGAATGAGAAGAGAGTATCCAATTTTCCATCCAAGCAGTTTGATAATCAAAGTTTTGCACCAAGGGACACGTAGTTGTTTTTTCTCCTCCCGAAAAATTTGAACCATTGGGCAGTCAAAATCATCCGTATCTGAAACCTCCTCATCAGAATCAAACCCAATCAGTGAACTCCCCTTCCAAGTCCATAGGAATATTAGTATTTTTTTCCTGAAGGGTTTCAAGGTGAGTGGGTTGATCCATCGCCCCCTAGCACTAATGGCAGATTCGAAACACAATTTTTCTTTTTTCTTACTCCTTTCTAGTTGGTTTATCTCTTGTTGAGAAAGGACAGGGGAATGTTGAGGTGGCGGTAGTAAGAAGGACATACCTTCTCTAACGCCATTAATTCCTCGTGAACAAAGCTCTGAGACGTTATCTCTTGTTAATGGTGCCGTCGCTCCTTGCTTTGTTGTTGCCCTAGCAGAGAGTTTTTTCCCTCGTTCTTGTAAGCTAGCGATCTTAATCGAACGGTACACGGTGAGGATAATGGCTTGTGACGATTTCTCAACTTGTTAAATAATACACTTATTAATAAAACACAGTAAATTAAATGATCTGTCTCAAACGTCTAAGACTGTCTAAGGACTGGGAACATCCCTGCACAAGCCTGCGGTTCTCGATGGATGGATGAGAGAGTAGATTGAAAGGGTCAAGCTCTTGACCCTTTATAAACTAGACACCTGTAAGGCAAAGAATATTACAAAAAAGGTTAAATTTTTTTTATAATAATCACCAGGCAAATCCCAATTTAAAAGGGCTTTAAAATAGGGTGTTAAATCCAGGAGCGAGTTGCATGGACCCTTTTTTGAAAAAGAGATGGTGAGGAGGACCAAGTCACAGAGAGGAAACGCCATTACCTCTAAAGAAAGATTAATTGTCAAGGAAGGGCTTGAGATCTTGTTTCTCGGCCAAGAGGCTCCAAGTGAAAATTTTTTTTTTTGAGAAAGAGGGGTCGTTGCCGTTCGAGCAAATTGAAGATCATCGGATCAGAGAGAACAAAATCTCGAGCATTCAACAGTGACAAGTAGAAACACCGAACTAGGCCTTTGGAAACTAAAAATCAGGAACAAATGCTTCATCTAATAAAAAGACAGCTACAGTTTCAGAATTGCTTCATTGTAAATCCAGTGGGTATTGCAGGAGGTATGGCTATTTTTTGGAACGACCAAGTTTTTTTAAAAGTAGAGTCACACTCGGAATTTTTTTATAGATGTGGAGTGTGTGATAGAGGAGAGTAAACAGAAGATGTGACTTACCTTCGTTCATGCACCATCGCAATTTAATGAGAGAGAGTTCTCTTATGGGACAAATTACATGGCATTAGTCTCATGAAAACACCTCCCCTGGGCTTGCATTGGAGACTTCAACGAGATTCTTTATCATTGGGAGAAGGTTGGGAAACACATGGCCGAGCATTATAGACTCAATGCTTTTTTAGACTTCCTACATGCTTACTCGTTGATGGATATGAAGAGTAAAGGTTGTGCTTTCACATGGTCTAATCACAGGGAAGGAGAGGCTTTCATTAAGGAGAAACTTGATAGGGTGTTATGTACCATGAATTGGAGGGTTAGCTTCCCTAATGCTGAAGCATTTGCACTCCCAGCAGTTGGCTCAGATCATAATCCTTTATTGTTGTCTTTATTTCCTAAAACAGTGAGAAGGAAAAGAGAATTTAGATTTGAGATGTTTTGGCTAGAAGATGTTGAATGTGAGCAGATTGTTAGAAATAGTTGGCATTCCTTTGAACTAGAAAATGAGGAACTATCCAGGCGTCTACAAATAGTTTCAAAAGCTCTGCAAGAGTGGAGTAGGAGGAATTCTCAAATGCAAAAAAGGGAATCAAGACCATGAAGAAAGAAATTCAGGAACTTACGAACAGCAAAACAGTCCTCATTGATGGAGAGAGAGTGCGGTACCTGAAAAAGGAAATAGAGAAGATATGGATACAAGAGGAGATGTACTGGGGTTGGCGATCAAGAATCAACTGGCTAAAGTGGGGGGATAAAAATACAAAATACTTCCATGCCACTACAATACAGAGAAGGCAGCGGAACAAGATCTCAATGTTGAGAAACTCAGAAGGGGTTTGGATCTGTGACTTAGGTCAACTAAAACAGCAGACAATGGATTTCTTCATAACTTTGTATAGCTCTGAGGGCCCTCGACATTTTGAATCTATAATGGAGTTTGTTCCTAACTTAGTGGGAGAGGAGATAAACCAAGCCTTAACTGCAAAACTGACAATGAAGGAAGTTACAGAAGCTGCTCATCAACTAGGTGCCACTAAAGCACCAGGGCTTGATGGACTACATGGGAAATTCTACCATCATCACTGGGAAGATCTAAAACAAGGGGTGTTCAAAGAAGTACAAAGCTTTCTAAACTCTGGGATTCTCAACCGAGAGCTAAATAGAACGCACATATCACTTATCCCAAAGATCCCTAACCTAGAGAAGCTGGAACAATGCCACCCCATTAGCTTATGTAACTTTGCTTATAAAATCTTCTCAAAAGTCTTAGCGAACAGACTAAAACCATGGATGCCAAACTTCATCTCGAAGGAGCAGAGTGCATTTGTAAGTGGCAAACAGATTCAAGATAACATTTTAATTGTCCAAGAAGTGCTACATCAACTCAGAATTAGAAAGATAAAGAAGAAGTTCCAGGCTGTCCTTAAACTAGATATGAAAGAGGCATTTGACAGAGTCGAATGGGATTTTATGGAAGCTTGCTTGCTAAGAATGGGATTCAGTGCTCAATGGGTTAGATGGGTTATGCAATGCATCACAACGGTGTCTTATAGTGTAAAGTTGAACGGAGAGCCATTGCCCTATTTCATCCCTCAAGAGGTCTTCGCCAAGGTGACCCACTTTCTCCATATTTATTTATCATTGTGGTGAATGTATTATCCTTTATGATGAAAAATGCACTGGAGAATGGGATTATCAAAGGAATACAATTAAATAGATCATGCCCAACTTTGACCCACTTACTCTTTGCGGATGACTCAATCTTCTTCCTGGATGGAACAATTAATGAGTGCCAAAGTGTAGCTGCAATCTTGAATCAATACTGCTATGCCTCGGGTCAAGCTATTAATTTGAATAAATCTGGATTGTTTGCTAGTAAAGATTGTCCACAAAGATTGAGGCAGAATATGGCTACAGAGATGCAAGTGCCAATTATAGAGAAAACTGGCAAGTATTTGGGAATTCCTTCTAACTGGGGTGAGTCAAAGAAGCAAATGTTTGCGTGGATTATGGCGAGAGTCAATATGAAGCTAGGAGGTTGGAAAGAAAAGTTGATATCTAAAGCAGGGAAAGAAATCCTCATTAAAGCAGTGGTTCAAGCTCTTCCACAGTACGCTATCTCCATCTTTAAAGTTCCTATCTCCATTTGTCGTGCTATTGAGTAGAAAATTGCTGCTTTTTGGTGGAGCAATGGGGCAAGCAAATTAGGATTGCATTGGAGAAACTGGAATGCGCTAAAACTTAGAATGAATAATGGAGGATTGGGCTTTAGAGACCTTATCACCTTTAATAAGGCTATGTTGGGAAAACAAGCCTGGAGAATGACTCAGAACCCAACATCTTTGTGGAGTCAGGTACTTAAAGGACTCTACTTCCCTCATTGTGATTTCAGACATGCTGGTAACGGGACACGACCATCTTGGGAGTGGCAAAGCCTCCTAATGGGTAGAGATGCTATTCTTCCCTCCATTATGTGGTCAGTTGGAAATGGGGAAAAGATAAGAATTAGAGAGGATAAATGGCTACCCAGAGCAATTATAGGGGGACCACCAAACAGAGAAGAGCCAGAGAAGGTAGCTGATCTGATACAAAAGCAAGATTCAATGTGGAATACACAGACCCTACATGCTCTATTTGATGAACAAACCTCCAAAGAAATCCTCTCAATTTCGTTGCGATCTCGACTAACGGAGGATAAGTTGGTTTGGAACAACACTAGATCAGGGTCCTATACAATTAAAAGTGGGTACAACAAACTAAGGGGAGAAATCGAGAAACAGATCGCAACTTCAGCGTCCACCTCGTATCAAACCCCTCGAAAACTATGGACAAGGATCTGGTAAGCAAGAACCATTTCAAAAATCAAATTTTTCTTGTGGGGACTATGCCAAAATGCTTTGCCTACTAAGGAAAATTTATTTAAAAGGAGTATTGTTCAAGAACTTACCTGCAGTCTGTGTAACCAACAGGTTGAGACAACTGAGCACTTATTCCTACTCTGCTCATGGACAAATCAGGTGTGGTTGAACCCGACCCTGCATATTCAAATCTCCAGTCAAGGACTTACAAGGATTGAAGAGTGATTACTAAATTTCAAAAGTACCTCAATCTCCTTTGATTTGCTAGCGGCGGTTCTCTGGTATATATGGAAATAGAGGAACAACTTCATTTTTCGAAGTCAATACCCAAATCCGCAACACCTGGTGAGTTCTGCTACGGCCATGCACTAGAATATTTGCCGATGGACTAAATCGGAGAAGAACACCAACTCTAAGGATAGCCACTCACTTAAATCGTGGCGACCATCAGAGAAAGGGACTCTCAAGTGGAATATTGACGGATCCTACACTCTAGGTTCAACAAAAGGATCCATAGCTGGTATTTGCCGTGATTTCTCGGGGAAGATTGTAGATGGATTCGCTATGATGGTGAGCGCAAGTTCAGCTCTCAATGTGGAAACCCTTGCTTGTCTTGAAACTTTGAAGCTACTTCTTGCACGAAGGGAGGAAGACAAAATGAGGTACTTGCTAGAATCTGACAACTTGATTTTCGTTAATTGCCTTTTAGGCTTAGATATTTCTCCATGGGAAGCCACTCCACTTATTACCGAATGCGAACTTGTGCTAGTCCATTTACCTAATGTTCTTTTAGCCCACTGTAATAGGGAAGAAAATTAAGTGGCAGACTGGATAGTTAAAGCTTAAAGGTGCAAACCTTTGCCCTATAATTGGGTTTTTAACCCTCCCGCAACCCTTTGGAACCTTGTATGTGCTGAAGCTTATCTTGATGAAATGAAATGATCTTGCTTTCGACCAAAAAAAACAATGGCAAGTAGAACGGGTTGTGCATTGCCTTCCTAACGAGGATTTTGATAATGGGTGGTTATCAAGGACCCTAATTTAGTAAAATTCTTCATACTAAGGCTCTGTTTATTGATGTAATTACAGTGTCAACTCGAGTACTTGTTATTGGCTCGGTATACAAGGGGGAAGTCTTCCAAATGCCATTAGGTGAAAGTGTCCATTAAATACATCTAAACTGCAATACAAGGGGAACAAATATCCTGCTTTAAATCACAATCAACTGTAGGGATTAACCAGAGCATGGTGCCGTGATCCGAGGTGAATTTTTGCCAATAAAAAAGAAGGAAAGGGGGAAAATCGAGAAGACGGGACAACTAGTTTTGACCTTGCCCGCCCCAACGTAGAATGTATTACATATAAATGTGGTACCACATCACTTGTACAATAGTCTACTTACTGTGCGACACGTGTCAATATAGGCTTACATGTTTGAAAGTATCCATCCCCTCACTCTTCACTCATCACTCTTCACGCTCTCTCTCTCTCTCTCTCTCTCTCTCTCTCTCTCTCTCTCTCTCTCTCTCTCTCTCTCTCTCTCTCCACTGGCGATTCTGCTCTGCTCTCTCCATCCCTCCTGACTCACGAACGAGAAGCCCTAGCTTTGCTCTCTCTTGTCCGACCGCCTCCGCCTCCTCCGGTGACCCAACAACTCCCCTCCAAGCGAGGACGACTCCCGGGAATCCCCTTCATGCCCTTGACCACCCCAATCCTCATGTCTCTCTTCCATCAAATCCTTGCCACGAGAACTTGTCCACTAGAGGTCAATGATGGCCGTTGACCTAAAAAATCCATTTATGGCTGCCATCGACCTTGGTTGACCTCAACCTAGATTCGAAGTTGAGCTAAGCCATACATCCCGAATCTAGGGCTCTCTTGAGCTTAGATCCAAAAGCTGAGGCTGAAGTTCACCGGCCGAGCTTGAGCTCGAGATGGCAAGGACGAGCCACAACTAGGCTAGTGGCGATCGGAGGCGAGGGGCCATTAGCCGAAAGTAGAGGCTATAGTGGTGAAGATCTGTGGGGAATGGTTGGGGGAAGTAGAGATCTCATTGGCAGTCGAAGGTGAAAGTAAGGATGGTGCTGTGGTGGTGGAAGGCCACAAGGTGGTGATGGATGGAGGATTATGACGGCGATGAAGTGGTGGTGGAAGGCAATTCATAGGGTTGAGTTGACTATTAGTATGAGTTGAGTCTATTTGTTGGAAGAAGAAGAAGAAGGAGGAAAAAGAGGGAAAAAAAAGTAAAAATATATTATTGACATGTGTCGCACAATGAGTTGATTATTATATAAATGACGAGGCACCATAGTTGTATGTAATATTTTCTCATCCCAACGATCCACCCCCACCAATAAAATGTTTATAAAAAATATATTTCATATATGTTTTACACAAAAATATCCTTTGCACATTTCATTTGTATATCTCATAGATTTGGGGATGTGATATTAAGATCATATCTCCCCCATTTACTTTGGTAGACTTGAATGGCGGGTGCATCAAAGATTGGACCGTATAATGTTCCTATTGACCACATCCATTCCCAATCCCGTGGTTCCTTCTCAAAGACCTTGATACATCACCCCCCTCTCTCTCTCTCTCTCTCTCTCTCTAAAATCTCAAAAACTCCAAAAACCTTTTTCTTTGTTGTTTTCTTCACCGGACTATTCTCCCTTTTACTAAAAGAATTAATACCATGAAAAACCCTAAACTAATACAACTGTGACAATTTTATCCAAACTATTTTTTTGACCATAAAAAATCCAAACTGGTACACTTGTGACAAATTTACTCTGAACAATTTTTTTGACCACTAAAATTCCCAAACTTGTAGACTTGTGACAATTTTACCCCGAACTAATTTTTTAATATATTTTTTTTATTTTTTTGGTTATTTTTGAATTTTTTTTTTATTTTTCTTCTCTTTTTTTCCTTCATCTTCTTCATCTTCAACCTCTAGCCGGTCACTAGACCGGTGATCGGCCAGAGGTGGAATTAGGCGAGGTTGGCCCTATCGAGGGCTCAACCTTGCCGATGAGCCCTCGCTAGTTTCTGGCGAGTTTAAGCCTCACCAGATCTGGCAATGGCTCATCCTCACTGGCCACTGGCGAGGCTCGACCTCATTGTTGCTGGGCAAGGCCGACCTCGCCAGTTGCCGCCAAGTTCGAGCTTCGCTAGATCCAACGAGGGCTCAGCCCCGCCGACTGCTGGCGAGGCCAACCTCGCTGTTGCAGGGCGAGGTCGAGCCTCCCCAGCGATCGGCGGGGTTGACCTCGCTAGCTTCTGCCTCTGGCTGATTGCCGGACCAGTGATCGGCTAGAGGTTAAAGATGAAGAAGATGAAAGAAAAAAAGAAAAGAAAAGAAAGAATAAATAAATAAATAAATCGAAAAAATAAAAATAATATAAAAAAATTAGTTCATGGTAAAATTATCACAAGTATAACAATTTGCGATTTTTGGTAATAAAAAAATAATTCGGAGTAAAATTATTATAGATGTACCAGTTTGGGATTTTTTGTGGTAAAAAAATAGTTTGGGATAAAATTATTACAACTGTACCAGTTTAGAGTTTTTCGTGAAATTAACCCTATTTATTATTTCCTATCTGCTGTTGATTATTCTTTTCTTTTATTTATTACTATTTTCGATTTTTTCAAATAAAAATACATGCTCAATTTGCCAGCAATAATTCAGAGGCGTTAACACCACTTATGCAAAAGAACAAAAAAACACACGAAAGCACACCCACAATAGTAGGATAAACTGACATGTCATCAACTTTATTTCCATTTTCATAACAAGCCACGAATTTGGAGTAGGAGTGATTGGTTCCCGGTCCGATCCAACTCTAAGGTGGAACCGAGAACCGGACCGAGAGAACCGGTTCCTAATTTTAGGAACCATGGACCGGACCAGTTAGTTTTAGGACCGGGAACCGGACTGGACAGCCGGTCCGATCTAGTCTAATGGAACCAGTCACTTAGAGTTTAGTTTTTTTTTTGGGTTAAACACTTAAGGTTTGGTTCACATTTTACTAATTTTTGTTAATGAATTTATGTCAATGAAGTTTATTTAGGGTTTAATTCACATTTTACTAATTTTTATCAATGAATTTGTGACAATGAAGTTCACTTAGAGTTTAATTCATATTTTATTATTTTTCTAAAGAAAAAAATAACAAAAATATACATTAAATAGTCGGTCCGATCCGATCGGTCTGGTCCAGTCCGGTTCCCCCTTCGAATTGGGAACCGAACCACTTGGAAACTAGTTCCGCTTTTAGAAACCTGGAACCGGATCAATAATCTCGAGAACCGGACCAAACTCGTTGGTACGGTCCGGTTCTATCCCGATTTAGGCGGTCCAAGTTGCTCGCCCCTAATTTGGAGCGTTCCCAATGAGACACTCGTACATGTAACCTTTTGTCCATAAAGCCCACAATTTACCAATTTGCCCTCACAAACGACAAATCCCCCACACAACAAAGCAAAACATCCATCTGTTTCCAACAGATCATATTGCTTTTTTATTTGGACAAATACCAGAAAAAAAACCTCAACCATACCCACAGTGAAATAAATGTCTCAATTTTTTTTTCTATAACCAAAAATCCTAAACTTACCCATTGTGACACAAATACTCCAAACCTTTTATGTCACAAAAAATCCCAAATTTATATATGCGTGTCATATGTACCATTTTTTTCAATTCCATTCAAGGTATATTTGTTATACTCGCATAAGTTCGGGATTTTTTATGACGCTAAAAAAAGTTTGGGGTATTTATGTTATAATATGCAAGTTTAGGGTTTTTAGTTATACAAAAAAAGTTTGGTGTATTCATATTACAGTTGGCATAATTAAAGATTTTTTTATGGTATTAACTCTTTTTATTTTCATTCCTAAGTAAAAAAAGAAAAAGAGAGAATTAACTTAACAGCAACTAGAAAAGGACAAATTAGTCTCCCCACTAATTTTGCCTTCTCCTCTTCATCCTCCCCTTTCTTGCAGATAGAGTCCTCACCTCGCTCCCTTCTCTGGGTCTCCCCGGAACCCTCTTCCCTTGCTCCTCTTCTTCCTCCTCCTCCACCACCCCGTTCAGCCCGCACTCCTCCCTCAACCCTCCGTACTTCTCGTTCCTCTCCGCTCTCGCCTGCAACACCTCCAGAAGTTCGCTCACTGCTTTCTCCTTGTTCCTCCGGTTCTTGATCAGGACTTCGCTTATGTCCGCCGGCGTCATCTTGGCCTTCTCCACCGCCTCTCGCAGCGACCTTGCCGCCACCTCGCCAAGGTTCTTGGCCTCGCTTCCCAGGTAGTTCCGGAGCAGGATCTTGAGTGCCGGGCACGAGTAGTGGCTCATGCAGATGTGCATGTCCATCCGGCTGCTCCGGAGCAACGCCAGGTCGAGCTTGTCGGTGTGGTTGGTGGTGAACACGAAGATCCTCTCACTCCCGCAGCACGACCACAGGCCATCGGTGAAGTTGAGCATCACTGAGAGGGTGATCGTGTTGTTGTTCCCGTCCTCGCCGCCCTGCGCTGCCTCAGGCGCGCTGGGCTCGTAGTACCTCCGAGGCGTGGGCGCTTGGGGCGCCTTCGACCTGTTGGACAGATTGACCGAGCAGTCAATGTCCTCAATGACGATGATGGCCTTGGAGCTGGTCTTCATGAGGAGCTTCCGGAGCTCGGAATTGGAGTGCACCTCGGTCAGCTCAAGGTCGTAGATGTCATAGCCGAGGAAATTGGCCATGGCGGCGATCATGCTCGATTTCCCCTGACCAGGTGGGCCATAGAGCAGGTAGCCCCGCTTCCAGGCCCGGCCCGTCCGCTGGTCGAAGTCCTGCCCAGCCACGAAGTCGCTGAGGTACTCCATGACGTCCCTCTTCCTCTCCGGGTCCATGGCCAACCTGTCGAAGGTGCTTGGGTGCTTGAACGGCACCGATTCCCATGGGTGGCTCCGGGAACCGCTGCGCGAATTAGTATAAATGAGGCGTTCTTTGTTGTTGCGGTGGATGTCGTTGGCCTTGTCCTTGACGTCGTTCAGGTAGGAGTCGAGGATGAGGTCCTTGTCCTGCTTGCTGATCCGGAGCGTGAAGCCGCGCTTCTCATTGGGGAGGGGACGCCACGAGAAGGTCCGGGACTGGCGCTGCATCACCACACGTGCTCCCACTGGATGGCAACGCCGTCAAAGACGTCGTTGATGCAGTCGTTGGAGAGGCCAAAAGTGGTGGCGCTGGAGTTGAGGGCGCGACTGAGGGAGAGGCGGCTGGCGGAGCTGCAGACGAAGGAGCAGAGGTAGAGCTGGACGTCGTTGTAGAGCTCGTTGGTGTTGACGCCGTCCATCTCGGTGATGTCGAAGTAGCAGTAGGAGGAGAAGCAGCCGAGAGCCCGGAGTAGGAACTTGAGGGAGGCGAGCTGGAGCTCCCGCGGGATCACCACCTGGATGAGGCTCTGGCAGAAGGCCAGGATGCCCAGAAGGGAGGCCAGAGATGTCCAAGACTCCTTCATTTCTGCCATTCTGCGTGAGTGAAAGCTGAGGAGATCTCCCGGGTTTGGAAGAAGGAGACGATGTAGAAGAGCTGGGGTGTGGAGGGCGGGGAGAAATGGGGGATTTGGGCTTTTTGGGTGTGAGTTTTTCTGAGGAAGCGAGTTGGAGAGTATATATGGAAGAAAGAAAGTGGGGGGTTGTGGGTTTTGAAGGGCTATTTCCGATTTTCTCGGCCTTTCTTGGTCATTTACTTGCTCAAATGCAGTCGCCCTTATGGTCAACCCCTTACTTTTTTCCATTGATTGTGCTGACACATGCTCTTTGTGTCTCTCCAAAAAACACCCCATGGATTGCCTTCATGCAACATCAAAACCCTCGAGGAAACATGAAAACCTCTCTCTCTCTCTCTCTCTCTCCACAGATTGCCTTCATGAAACATCAGAAACCCACCCTCTTCACAAATTGCCTTCAAACAAAACAATTCGTGGATGACCGATTCAGACCTAAACTTATCGTAAGATGACCGATTCAGATCTAAACTTTTCAATTGTGTTAGTTCAGTCCTGAACCTTATAATTTTGATTGGAAATTACTGACGTGACGGTTTAATCAGCGTCAACCATCCTACATGATAGCTCGAGAAGGAATCCGATGGCAACAACGAATAATCCGGTACCAGCACATCCAATTGTTTTTATTTTTTTTTCGTTCGAACAGCAAGTCCGGTTGTAATTGCATGCAAATATTCATCAAGAATATGGCTACACTCGAAGATTTCACTTTGGGAGTGATGGTTGAGATGTTTTCTTTCAATTTTTTTTTTCAAAAGTCGCAAAAGGCGGAGACATGGATATATTAATACTATATACAAGAAATCGAATGAATGGGTCTAACTTCGTGCGGTTTTGACACGGATGAGGTGCGAAAGAGGAAGCAAATTGGACCCACACGAGTTAGTACAGACTTGCTCTTTTTTGTACTTATGGATTTGGCCTTAATGGCTACTGTTCTCATATTTGAG
This sequence comes from Syzygium syzygioides, assembly GCA_031216285.1. Classification (NCBI taxonomy): domain Eukaryota; kingdom Viridiplantae; phylum Streptophyta; class Magnoliopsida; order Myrtales; family Myrtaceae; genus Syzygium; species Syzygium syzygioides. Next base: position 32,604,557 of record CM062244.1, on the reverse strand, counting down.
AGCGAGGGATGGCCTTAAAGATTGAAATTAATATCACGAAAAACTATAAATTATTATATTTAAAAAAAATTTCTAAATTAATTTTGATTATAAAAAACTTCAAACTTGTACACTTATAACAAATTTACTTCAAACTAATTTTTTGATTACAAAAAACCCCAAACTGTTATATTTGTGATAAATTTACCCTCATTTAATTCTGTTAAATTAGATTAATATTATCAAAAACCACAATCTGATACACTAGTGATAAATGGAGGGTAAAACCCTAAACTGGTATACCCGTCAACTGTAATGTGTCATTCAACTCAGAAATTTAATAGAAGAATTTAATGAAAACTACCGAAGGGTAATTTGTCCTAGGTGTACTAGCTTAAGGTTTTTAGTGGTCAAAAAATTAATTTAGGGTAAATTTATCATAAGTGTATCGGTTTAAGGTTTTTCGTGGCATTAACTCTAGAAACTACTCCTAGGGCCACCCATGGGAATTAGTGTCGTTCAAGCACCCGAGCACCTTCCATGCGTTGGCCATAGGGGTGAGCATGATTCCATGATAGAATCTGAACCTGAGAACTTGACTGGTAAAAACCTATACGTTTCAAGTTCCAACGTATGCTCTGTAGGTTCTAGGTTTCAAAAATTGTAGAACTTGTTTGGATGAGTTGGTTTTAGGTTTGGTTTCAAGTTCTAGATAGGTAGAACCTGAAACCTAGAACCTAAAATCTCAAATAAGTTTTTTGTGTTTTTTCTTGGTTTTGTCTTCGCGTAATCTTGCGATGTTCTATTGTATAAGATGATGAGCATATCTAGAACTACTAGTTTAAGTTTTCATTTTATGACTTGTTAATATTTCATATATCTTCATGTGTTTAAATATAAGTTGTGATCAGTAGATCATAGAAGCAAGTGGTTGTCATTAAAAGTGACAATTGACTACAATTGTTCAATTAATAATACAAGTGGAATCTGGATAGATCGTAGAACCAATCCTGGAACCTATGATAGGGTAATTTTTAGGTTCCAAGAAAAGTAGGATAGGTTTTAAGTTTCAAAAAATAAAAACTTGACCTCGTGAGTAGGTTTTAGGTGGAACCTGTATGGAACATGAAACCGCTCATTTTTAATTGCCCATGAACCCAAAGAGGAAAAGGGACATCATGGAGGACCTTCGCGACTTCAAGGTCGGGAAGGACTTCTACCAATGGATGGGCTGAGCCTGGAAGCCAGGCTACCACTCTACGACCCACTCAGGATGGGGAAATCGAGCATGATTGTTGCCATGGCCAATTTCCTTGGCGAGTTAGATCTGGCGGCAGTAGCCTTACTTGAGTCCCACGAGAAATCCAAGTGACGATCGCCTAAGGTCGGGTGACCTAAGGCGAGGCTGTCGACGGCTAGATTTGGCCTCGCCATGTGCCCAACGATCACCAAGTCCTTCATTGATTTTGAGTTTTTTTTTATAAGGAAAAGTACTTTACAGAGTGTGATTTAAAGTTGTTTCTTAATGCACTTTTAAATTTACAATCAATCAAATCCTACTAGCATTTCAAAAAACACATTTGATCTAAAAGTCTTTGCATTTTTCCAAAACTTTTCCTAAATGTAGAACCAAACACACCCATCATGCCTTTGATCTTTAAAAACTCTTTGCAATGTCCTTACTTTGATTGTAAAATCCGAAAAATTAATCATAATACGAAGGAAAAATGAAAAGAAAAAAAGTAACAAGGAAACAAACTAGACAAGAGGAGGAAAAATGGTTGAATGGTAATGATGGTCGGTGGCGGACCTAAAATATAAGTTTGCCGAATTGCCGGATGGATTTGCCTCCGCAGCAAACACCATTAACGAGAAAGTATTTGATTGAAATATGGGTGAGAATTTGGTCAAAAGTAATAGTCAAGGGGGTACATTTGAAACGGACTCCAAAATATAGGGTGCACATTGCGATTTTATAAACTACAAAACATGAAGAAGCAAATGGCTGTAACCAAAAAGACACTTGCGGCGTGTGTCTCCGCCGCTCTCTCCGCCGTCCGACGGCGGCGACGCCCCGAAAAAAAGACTCCGAACGCCACCCAACCACCCTCCGGCGCGGAAGCCCTACAAACCATACTTCTTCTACGGCCACCGCCAGCCCTCCCAGAACCGCCCCGTCGTCTACGGCGGCCTCTTCTCCTCCCGCAAGACCATCCCCGCACGGCATAGCCCCAGACGCTCAAACCCCCCGCCTCCCTTCCACCTCCACAAATGGGACCTAGACCACCGCAGCCCCCTCCGGTCTCCGCCTGTGGCGCCGGAGCCTCCCTCCTTCCTTTCCGCCTCTCGCCGCCTCTCTCCGATCGCCCGGTTCATCGTCGATGTGTTCAGCCGGAACCGCGGCGACGGGGGCCCGCCCGTCGTCGCCGAGCTCGGCAAGCTGCGCCGCGTGACGCCTGGCCTCGTTGCGGAGGTGCTCAAGGCGGAAAATAACCCCGCGGCTGCCTCCAAGTTATTTGCTTGGGCAGGTAGGCAAAAGGGTTATAGGCATAACTATGGTGCCTAAAATGCATTTGCTTATTGCTTGAATGGGAACAAGAAGTTCTGATCAGCTGCCCGAGTTGATGGACTTGCAGGGGAAGCCGCCTAGTGAGAAGCAGTTCGAGATTTTGATTAGGATGCATGCGGATGCCAATAGGGGATTGAGGCTTTACTATGTGTATGAGAAGATGAAGAAGTTCGGTGTGAAGCCACGTGTGTTCTTGTATGACAAGATTATTGATGGGTTGGTGAGGACTGATCATTTGGATCTGGCATTGTCAGTTTACGATGATTTTAGGGATGATGGGCTGGTTGAGGATCTTGTCACTTTCATGATCCTGATTAAAGGATCGTGTAAGGCGAGGAGGATTAATGAAATGATGGAGATTTTGGATAGAATGAGAGCAAACTTGTGCAAGCCGGATGTTTTTGCATACACGGCAATGGTTAAGATATTGGTTTCGAAAGGGAATTTAGACGGATGTTTAGGGGTGTGGGAAGAAATTGAGAGAGATTGTGTCGAGCCTGATGTTATGGTGTATGGAACCTTGTTTACGGGATTGTGTAAAGGAAAGAGAATGGACAAGGCCTTTGAGCTATTTAAGGAGATGAAAGCAAAAGGATTTTTTATTGATCAGGCAATTTATGGTGTGTTAGTCGAGTCATTTGTTGCAGGTGGCAAAGTCAAATCTGCTTGTGGCTTGTTGAAGGATTTAATTGACTCAGGGTATCGAGCTGACTTGCGGATCTATAACTCTCTCATTGAAGGCTTGTGTAATGTTAAGCAGGTTGACAAGGTTCACAAGCTTTTCTTTAATACGTTGCAGGAGGATCTCCAGCCAGATTTTGGGACAGTCAATCCCATTCTGGTTTCTTACGCCGAGATGAGAAGAATGGAAGATTTGAGCAAGTTGCTGATGCAGATGGAGAAGTTTGGTTTTTCCGTGATAAACGATCTCTCTAGTTTTTTCTCATCTTTTGTTTGTGAGGAAGAGAGGATACCAATAGCTTAAGATGTTTTCAGGGACTTGAAAGTAAAAGGTTACTGCAGCGTGTCAATCTACAATATCTTGATGGGGGCTTTGAAAAAGTCTGGGGATGTGAAATTGGTAAGCTCTCTAGTTGATGAAATGAAGAACACCCAAATCGAGCCCGATTCCTTGACTTACAGTATTGCCATCGAATGTCTTGTTGCAATCGGGGAAATAAAAGAGGCATGCACATGCTATAATAAGATAATGGGAATGTGTAGTCTTCCCACTGTAGATGCATATCGTGCTCTTGCTAAAGGACTTAGCAAAATAGGCGAGATTGATGCGAGTATGATGCTTGTTCGTGATTGCCTGGCCAATATCACGAGTGGACCCATGGAGTTTAAATACTCTCTGAAAATTCTCCATGAGAGTAAGTCAGGGCAGGCTGAGAAAGTGGTTGAAGTCCTAAATGAGATGGTGCAAGAGGGCTTCCCTCCTATTAATGTTGCATACTCTGCTGTCATCTCTGGATTGTGTAAAGACGGGACAATAGAAGAAGCTAGAAAAGTCTTTTCAAGTATGCAAGAACGCAAGCTTTTAAAGGAATCAGATGTGATTGTATACGACGACATGCTGGTTGAACACATGCAGAAGAAGACAGCAGACCTAGTGTTGTCGGGATTGAAGTTCTTTGGTCTGGAAAGAAAATTGAAGGCAAAGGTTTGTAACCTGTTGCCTTTGTAATGATAAATGTGTTTTATGTTGATTCTACTGCCGCTTTATTGAAAGGCTTCTTAGCAATGCCAGATGGTATGGGCTTCCTAGCTTTGTGATCACAGGGAAGGCCTCAATGAAATGCAAGGCAGTTTCTGGATCCTTGAGATTGCACATTGTTCAGCTGCCCTATGACAGTAACCTCTTATTGAGGGTTGACCTGAGGTTGATCTCTGCTGCTATTGCACCATCACTTAAGGTAAGCCAACTTGAATTTGAAATTACCTATGTGTTGCCTGGAAATGGTTTACTTATTCAATTGACATGAATAATATCCTTTTATGACCTTCACCTCATTTTCTCCAGCTTCTTGTGACTGTAAGGTGTAAATATATCTTTTCCTTGATCCGGATCAATGCCCAATTTTACTGCTCTGCATTCCCAACTAAACTTAGCAGTTATGGTTATTCACATGTCTTGCCCCATGTTTTGACGTCTTGTGCAGGGCCTTGTAGGGAGATTACCTTATATGCATATGCTGTAATGGCTGGAGGCTATGCTATGGTGCATGAATAACCTACAGTTTAACAGTCCCACTAGAGATCATACAGACTAATAATTTCGTGATCTCAACAAGCATGGGCTGATTCATGGATCTCTATGGCAATGAGTGTCTCAACCTTATGAATATAGGAGGTATCTGCAAAACATGGAATAGACTAATAAATTAGTCCTATTGGAGATCAATATAGACTACTAATAGTCATGATCTTCATCAGCATGGGCTGATTTAGTGATCTCTAGGGCAACGATAGTTTCAACTGTATGAATATAGGAGGAGCTCTCTGCAAAGCATGGAAGCTAGTACCTGGGAAAAACATTTAGCTGTTATTCGGCTGTAGTTTGTATAGAATTCGAAGGCTTGCATTTTCAGTTTCCATTGGGAGCACCACCAGAAATGAGTTCAAATTAATCATGTTGTGTGTCTCGAGATTGAAGATGCGTACCTGTTTCTTTGAGTTGGTTTTACACGTAACAAGATTCAGAAAGTGCCTGCTTTAAAGAATTATGCTGGATGTCACCCCTTTTTGGCTGATATGTTGCCATCAGCTTCAATTACTGTGTAAAACATAGTCAAGGGAACGTTTTCATCTATTTGATAATAGTGCTTTTCTCTTATGGAAAAATTGCGTAGCATGATCAGTCAGTTAAAGAGGGGAATTGTTCATGTATTAGGTCAAAGACAAAAGGAATGGATTATATAAAAAATGAGAAGTCCAGGCCTGACCTAGAGCCTGTAAAAGCTGTTCAATCTACCGAGGGCTTGGAACAGGAGTTCAACTTGTTTGAATTCAAAAGCGGGAACTGTTGCTGAGTGAGAGCGGATTCAAGCACGATGGAGCGGTCCAATGAGGAAGTCTCGGAAACAGGGCAGTTGTCAAAGCTCGTGGAAGTAGAAAAAATAACGGACACGGCAGCAGTTGAATGATTGGAGGTTCGCGTTGAGAAGTTTAGTAACCGTTGAATGGTAGCACAGACACTCAAGCTATGTCAAAACTGTTAAATTTTCGTCTCGAGTCTTTTTCCTTTGTGTTTGTAGCAATGTCTTTCAGTTTCACTTTTAGTTTTAGTTTTCGAATCGATCTTATATAGCACGTACTTGCATTATGAATATGGTAATTGACAATAGACTCGTCATCATTTATAGTGAAAAGTTAATACGAGTGAGCGAGCATGCTCATCTTACACTTCTTGACTTTACCTGTCCCTTTATAAGCTACTTCTAACTTTTCCCATATTCTTCAGCGTCAATAGCACAACAAAGCATGTTCACAGCTCTAGTATTGAATTGGACTTGTTCGGTATCATTTGCATTCCACTCAGTCACTCAATCAACCATCGTCATCCTCTCTAACTCGCTCAATTCGAGAGGGAAAAAAACTAGTACTTGGTGGTTGGAGGTGTCGAAGAATTAGGAGAAAATCTCGGGATATGAAATTATTTTGTTTTCATTTATTTTATTTCCTTTTATTTCTAAACCCTCAGAACTAGGAAGTAGATCGCTAGAATTAGAAAATAGTTACTGTATCTGCTCTTATTTTCTTTCTATCTTTTAGCTTTCTTAGGCCCGATTTATACGTTCTGTTCTCTGAAAGTCTGATAAGCAATAAGAAACAAAAGAAACCATTTTTCTTCATTGAAATCTACGTAGTATCAGAGCTAAGGTTTTGAAGTCAGCTCCTATTATGGTGAAAATGGCGAAGACTGGAGCTAGTAAGGACACTGCTTCAGGTGTCGTGCCAGAGAACAATCCAACTAATCACTTTGCACAATCGAGCAGTGGTGGAGAACAATTCTCCCATAACTCCAGCATGCTATTAATAGTTCACCGATTGAATGGAGTGGGCTCAATCCATGAAACTAGCAATTGATGGCAAAGTGAAGCTAAGCTACTCGATAGGCGAGGTGAAGGAACCAACAAAAAGTAATCTGTATTGGAAGACTAGGATATCCAAGAACTCCTCAGTAATTGCCCCGCTAATTAATTTTATGGAGCCAGCAATTGGAAAACCGCATCTATTCCTTCCGACTGCTAAAGATGTGTTGGACATTGAGAGAGAAACATATTATGATTTGGAAAATTCTCCCCAGATCTGTGAACTAAAGACAAAGCTATGAAAATCAAAGCAAGGAGATTGTGAGGTCATTGTCTACTACAATGAAATGGTGTCTTTGTGACCGAAATTAGATCAATACTATGATGATACATGGGAAAGTTTGGCAAATTGCAAGAGTCAAATGAAGAGAGAAGAGAATGATAAGAGTATACATGTTTCTAGCAAGCCTTAATCAAAGCTTGGATGAGGTGAGAGGCAGAATCCCTGGTCAAAAACCTTAACCATCCATCCGCGAGGTTTTCTCCGAAGTTGGAAGGGAGGAATCTTGGAGGCGAATCATCCTACGTGATCTGGAAACAAGTGCCAACTCTATGTCTGAAAGTTCTACACTGCGGGCCCGATTTCGAGGAAGACAGGGTGAAGAAACCATGATGTAAACATTGCAATAAGCCATAACATACCAAAGAGACTTGCTGGAAAATTCATGGGAAACCGCATAATTGGAAGAAAGAAGATTGGAAGAGAAGGAGCAGTAGCAATGGTCATGCATTTTAAGCAATAAATGAGGAAAGAGCAAATCAAGTCATATTCGGTTTCATTCACAAAGAAACAGTTAGAACACCTATTCCTTCAACCTACACAGCCTTCTTTAAATCTATCTTGTTCTTTAGCCAAGAAAGGTAATTGTCTTTCTACTGCTTTCCTCGTAGAAAATTCACACCAAATTACTCCATGGATTCTTGATTTTGGAGCAACCAATGATACGATAGGTTGTTCAAAACTCTTTTTTACCTATTGTCCATGTATAAGAAATAAATAAATCAAAATTACATATGGTTTCTTTATGGCGATAGCTGGAACATGATCCATCAAGCTTTCACCTGCCCTCACATTTCATAATGTTCTTCATGTGCTATTGATACCTAAATTTTAGCTAACCATTTAGAAATTAATTGCATACAAAATTAGGAATTAATAATTTAACCTCTAAACAAAAATACTAAAGTTAAATTACATAGCACATAGTTTAGAATTGTATAGTTTAATTGTATGATGCATTGGACTGACGAGGAATGATATTGAGTTCTAATTGAGCAAGTTCGACCTGCGACAAGAGGCCAAAACTCGGCCTAGCAAGGGAAAGGAGTAGTGGCCGAAATTCATAAGGGAAAAAGGCCTTAGTTGGCCTAATTTTAGCTTAATTTAGGCCGTTGAAGTTTAATTATAAGTTAGCCTTAGGTTATTCGAGCCCATCACATTGGAAAATACTTGATTTAAGCCCGCAATAGTGAGATTGTTGAAATAGTGATCCAATTTCTAGAAGTTTCTAGCATACTCAAGATCTTTGGAAAATAGATATTTAGATGAATAGTCTAGAAAGTTGTGAAAAATATCTAAGATATTTCTAGAAGAGTTTCTAGAAAATATCTATGATATTTCTAGAAGACTAATGTGATATGTGTAGAAAACTCTAGAAATATGTCTATGTAACATGCTTTAGATTTTTCCTTAATGGTGGTGGAAGACGGCTGTAAATAGCCAACCCCTCTCCACCTGAAGGATATGCCCATCAGAAGAAAAAACTAAGTCCCTTGTACAAGCCTTCATAATACAATACTCCTTTTGTCTTCTTTGCTCTCTACTTGTCTTCCACTATCAAAGTTCTGTTCTATAGTTGCTCCAAGTGCATGTACCAACACTTTGCACTCACTAAATCACTCACTCACTTACAAAACAAATCACGTTTCCGCAAACACTAACATTGGTATCAGAGCCACATTTTTGGCTGGTATTGGGCGTTTGTCCGAACCACCTGTTCCTAAAACTACCCATTCAACCATCCAACAACTAAACTATGGCCAACTCTACATTATCCTCATTTCCCATTCCTATTTTTGATGGGAATAACTATAACTATTGGAGCATTAAAATGACTACTTTCTTGATGGCCCAAGATTTATGAGACATCGTAGAAAAGGGTTATGAGGCTCCACAAGAAGGTGCAAGCGTTCGAAAAGATCAACTACAAAAGGATGCAAGGGCACTATGTTTTTCAGCAAGCACTCTCGGAAACAGTATTTTTGAGAATAATTGGAGCGAAGACGGCAAAGAAGGCAGGGGAAACACAAAGAGAAGAAGTCCAAGGATCAAAAAGGTATGCAATATTTGGCTTCAAACTCCAAGAAGAGAATTTGAGAATTCTAAAATGAAAGTAAATGAGACCTTTCAAGAATACTGTGGAAAATTAAAAGAACTAGTTAATCAAATGAGAGCCTATGGAGATGAAATCGCTGATCAAAGGGTCGTAGAAAAGATACTAGTGTCACTTACAAGAAAGTACAATCCTATTGTGACAATTATAGAAGCAACTAAAGATTTAACAAGGCTGTCAATAAGTGAATTAATTGACTCTCTAGAAGCACATGAGAAAAGACTAATGGCTCAAGATGAAGATTCAGTTGAAAGTGCCTTTCAATCTAAAATGTATATACAGTCTCATCAATCTAAAAATGGTGGAAGGAGCTCGTGGAAAAGTAAAAGAGGAGGAGAAACTATCCAAAAGGAAAAATACCCACCTTGTGGTATTTGCAAGAATACTAATCATATGGAGAAAGATTGCTGGTTTAGAAATAAACCACAATGCCTCTTTTGTAAAAGATATGGCCACGTAGAAAAATATTGTCGCTCGAAAATAAATAATCAAACCAACTATGTTGAAGAAAAAGAAAGTGAAGACAACACATTCTACGCAGGCCAAGCAGCAAATAATAAAAAAAAATTGATGATACATGGTACATTGATAGTGTGTGTAGCAATCATATGATGGGGGATGAATATATATTTACCGATATTGATACATCAGTGAAATCCCAAGTGAAATTGGGCAATGGCACATTGGTCGAAGTGAAAGGAAAAGGCATTATCACCATTGAAACAAATAAAGGCCTAAAATATATTCATAATGTATATCTTGTCCCCAATCTTGCTCAAAATCTATTGAGCGTGGGCCAAATGATACAAAGTGGTTATTCTCTATACTTTAGAGACGATACCTGCATTATTTATGATAAATATAAAAATATCATTGCCTCTGTTAAAATGGAGAATAGGAATTTTCCTATTTGATGGAAATATATTAGAGATATAGCCATGAAAGCTCAACTTGATGATTCATGGCTTTGGCATCGAAGATTTGGCCACTTCAACTTCTTGGGTTAAAAGTTCTCCATCAGAAAAATATGATGAGAGATTTTCTAGCTATTTTAGAAATTTCAAATGTTTGTGAAGCCTGTTTGCTTGGAAAACAACAAAGACAGTCCTTCCCATCTGGAAATGCATGGAGAGCTAAGAAGCCATTGGAGCTAGTGCATGCAGATGTGTGTGATCCAATGAGGACCCTCACACTTCGTCAGAATAAATATTTCATCCTGTTCATCGATGACTACATAGGAATGACATGGGTCTACTTTCTTTGAGAAAGATCGGAGGTCTTCTCTATTTTCAAAAAATTAAAGAACCACGTCAAAAACCAAAGTGGCCACAGAATTAAAGTCCTAAGAAGCGACAGAGGCACAAAATACAACTCAAGGGAGTTCAATAAATTCTATGAAGATGAAGGAGTCCATCATCAACTAACTATTGGCTACGCCTCGGAGCAAAATGGAGTAGCAAAAAGGAAGAATAGAACCGTCATGGAGATGGCAAGGTTTATGCTAAAGGAGAAATGCCTTCTCAACATGTTTTGGGCAGAAGCAATTTATACGGCGATATACATCTTAAACAGATGTCCAACTAAAGCAGTCCAAAAAAAAAACTCCAGTTGAAGCATGGAGCGGACAGAAGCCTTCAGCAAAGCATCTCAAGGTGTTTGGCTGCATATGTTACGTCCACATTCCTGCTCAAAAGAGGAGCAAGCTCAACGAGAAGATGGAAAAAGGAATCTTCCTCGGTTACAGCAACCAATCAAAAGGCTATCAGGTCTACAACCTAAGAACTAAGAAGCTCATGATCAGTCGAGACGTCAAGTTTGACAAGAATGTCACCTACAACTAGGAGGACGAAAAGATTAAGAAGAAGTATGTCACCTTGCTAGACGTACAACCTACTCGAGAGGATTCAACATCACAAGAAGAAGGTGAAGTGCCAGATTCAGCCACTCAAGATGTAACACCACCATCCTCTGCTAGCGCAACACAAGAAGAATGTACTTCAGAATCTCCTATTTTAAGGGTAAAATCTCTTAGAAAAGTTTATAAAACATGCAACTTTGCAACTTTAGAACCAAAGAACTAGGAAGAGGCAGCCAAAGAAGAAGTTTGGATTAAGGCCATGGAGGAAGAAATCAAGATGATAGAGAAGAATGAAACATGGGAGCTCGTCAATCACCCCAATGACAAAGAAATCATTAGCGTCAAGTGGGTTTACAAGACAAAACTCAATACAGATGGATCAATTTAGAAGCACAAGGCAAGGCTCATGGTGAAAGGATACTTGCAACAACCAGGCATTGACTATACTAAAACTTTCGCTCCTGTTGCTCGCCTTGATACTACTCGAGCACTCATAGCCCTAGCAGCACAATAGAAATGGAAGATTCATCAACTAGATGTAAAGTCAGCATTCCTAAATGGATATCTTCAAGAAGAAATCCATGTAGAACAACCACAAGGCTTTATCGTCAAAGGCCAAGCTCAAGAAGGCCCTCTATGGGTTAAAACAAGCACCACGGGCGTGGCATAGCAGAATAGATGAAAATTTTACCAAGCAAGGATTCAGGAGGAGTATGAGCGAGCCAATGCTCTACATCAAGACCCAAGGTAAGTCTGACACTCTCATTGTCTCTCTGTATGTGGATGATCATATATATATAGGGAACAATGAAAAGATGATTCAAGAATTCAAAGAAGAAATGATGAAGACATTCGAGATGACAGACTTGGGCTTGATGCGCTACTTCCTTGGCATCAAGATCAACCAAAACGAAGGACTTTTTATCTCATAAAAGAAATATGCCGAGAACCTCCTTAAGAAATTCAAAATGAATAACTACAAAACAATTGCAACACCGCTCGTGACAAATGAGAAACTATTCAAGGAAGATGGAGCAGAAAAAGCCGACGCCTCCCTCTACAAAAGTCTGATTGGCAGTCTATTATATCTCATTGCTACACGACCGGACATCATGTATGCAACAAGTCTACTATCACGATTCTTGCAAAGTTTGAGTCAAATTCACTTTGGAGCTGCCAAGAGAATTTTAAGATACTTACGAGGAACGATAGATTATGGCATTTGATACCGGCCAAGTTCAATTGCTAAGCTCGTTAGCTACACTGATAGTGACTGGGCAGGATTAACTAACGATAGGAGGAGTACCACTGGCCATGCATTCACACTGGGCTTCGGAATATTCTCTTGGGCATCTAAAAAACAAGACTCAGTGGCACAATCTACTGTAGAAGCTAAAAACATTGCGATTGCTATGACTACTAGTCAAGCAATATGGCTTCGAAGAATTCTAGAAGACATTGGAGAAGCATAGATGGATTCAACTCCAATATTTTGCGACAAGAAGTCCACGATCGCCATATCAAAAAATCCTATCTTCCATGGAAGAACCAAACACATAGACATCAAATATCACTTCATCCGTGAAGTGTAAAATAATGGAGAGATTGAGCTCAAACATTGCAAGACCGAAGATCAAGTCGCAGACACATTCACTAAAGCACTACCGCTGGTCAAGTTCAAGATGTTAATAAACATGCTTGGAGTTTCATGAAATTGGATCAAGGAGGAGTGTTGAAATAGTGATCCAATTTCTAGAAGTTTCTAGCATGCTCAAGATCTTTGGAGAATAGATATTTAGATGAATAGTCTAGAAAGTTGTGAGAAATATCTAAGATATTTCTAGAAGAGTTTCGAGATAATATCTATGATATTTCTAGAAGACTAATGTGATATGTGTTGAAAACTTTAGAAAAATATTTATGTAACATGCTCTAGATTTTTTCTTTATGGCGGTGGAAGAGGGTTATAGATAGCCAACCCCTCTCCACTTGAAGGATATGCCCGTCAGAAGAAAAAACTAAATCCCTTGTACATGCCTTCATAATACAATACTCCTTTTGTCTTCTTTGCTCCCTACTTGTCTTCCACTATGAAAAGTTCTGTTCTATTGTTGCTCCAAGTCCACGCCAACACTTGCACTCACTAAATCACTCACTCACTTTCTTTGCTCCCTACTTGTCTTCCACTATGAAAAGTTCTGTTCTATTGTTGCTCCAAGTCCACGCCAACACTTGCACTCACTAAATCACTCACTCACTTACAAAACCAATCACGCTTCCGCAAACACTAACAGAGATAAACCTAGGTTAAAACTATATATAGATGGTTATGCCTCTTGGTTCGAGTTCGGCAATCATAATTCAGAAGAGACACAAGCAACACACGCAAGAAAGAGAGAAAAGGAGTCTCTCAGCCAAACCTTGGCAGAGACCCTCTACGGCAGTTCCCCCTCGGTCAGCCTCTTGTGGCTGCGCTTCACCGCGATGCCAACCACCAATCCCATGACGACACTGAGCCCGGTGCGGCTTTTCCTCGCCGTCGTGCCCTGCTTCGCCAAGCCTGACATTGTCCCTGCTCCTACTGCTGAGCTGACTCAGCTGCCGCTGCCTTCTACCGTGACGAGCTCCAGCCCTGCACTGCTTGCTGACTTGCCATCGCCCGACGATGATCACATTTGCCGCTTCCTGTTTGAGCAACGTCGCTGCTGTTGTTGTCTCGGATCGTTGAGCCACTTCTTGGCCGTGACGCGCTACCCTCGACAATCAACGAGCCTCCCCGGTGCTGCTGTGTTGCTCGCCAACCTGCTGCAGCCCTGATCAAGCTGCCGCCACGTCAAGCCACATGCGACGTTGCTGCCTAGCAGAAGACCCCAGTGGTGACCCTTAAAGGAGACGACGAGTCCGTTTCTCCTGTTGATCCCGTGCCTCGACGGTTAGCCACGAAGCCTTGCAGATGAAACTCGTTGTCGTTGCACTAACACGACCGAGAGACCACTGCTTAACACTGCTATCAACTCAGCCTCGTGTTTCCGATTGCAACCGTGGTCACTACGTCCCTCCATTGCCGCTACATGTGTCGTTGTTTTGCAGGTTGATCGGAATCCGCCCCTGCGAGCATCCTCGTCACGAAACCCACTGCGAGCCGTCGCCGAGCCACCCTCCTTGCTGCCATGAGCACCATCGCTGGCCGATCCCATGATCCGCAATTTCGACCTAGTGTCGAGTTCGAACTTGGAAATTATCCCTAAATTACGTAAGAATCTTATCTGGTATGGATTTAAATATTTTACTGCCTAATGTGGCTGATACCGTTATCTTTTACGGATTTTTGTTATTTTTGGAGTGATTATGCATATCCGCAAGATTTTAAAAATCACCCAAGTTAGTTAATTTTTTGGGTTAATATCACGAAAAATCCTAAACTGGTACACCTGTGACAATTTTACCCCGGACTATTTTTTTTATCACAAAAAATCTCAAACTGGTACACCTGTGACAAATTTACCCCG